>CM044442.1:47187518-47247563 GCA_024363595.1 Xenopus borealis | reverse complement strand
GGTGAATGGCTAGTGTCAGAGTGTAATCAGAGTATCATAACAATATAGGATTTATATCTAACATCTGAGTCCCCCATACGCTCTGGTGCCACAATTAGTGATGGGCGAATCTCCCGCGTTTCGCCGAAAAATTTGCGAAATTCCAGAGAAATTCGCGAATTGGCGAAAAAAATTTGCGCGACTCGTTTTTTGGGCGAATTTTTCGGCGGCGAATTTTTGCTGGTGTTTCGCGAATTTATTCGACAGCGGCGAATCGCGGGAATTCGCCGCGAATTCGCCCCTGGCGAATAAATTCTCCCATCACTATCCACAATGCCAAAGGCCTAAGACAGGATAGACTATAAGGCATATGGTCATCTGTTTGACAGTGGTTATCCATAGGAATGATTGAAGGCCATAGTGCTAAATAGTTCACTCTATAACTATAAAACAATTGTGTCAGCATATCTCAGCCCTGTGTAGGAAATGTTGCTTGTTAGCTGACTTTATCGCCAGTGGCTATGTATAGCCAACAGATGTTCTTCAAGGTTATGGGCCAGTTGGAAGCAGGAAATTACTGTTGCAATATATTCTGCAAAATATAATGAGAAGCAAATATTCTAGACATAGGCGTACAAGAAGGAGTCTGTCTATGTATGGTAGAATGTATAACTTGTTGTTATCACCCCATGTATGACGTAAAAAGGGGTAGATAAACTTGTGTCCTGGGAGAGAACTTTGGTGAGCCCTTGCGTACCATCTGAGAAGTCATGCTCCGGTGGTGCAGCTTACCCAGGCAAAACCTATTGTCTGTATTTGGACTCAATAAACTACTTCCTGTATTTGTAAGTGCCTTATCTCTTGGTTTTGCTTTATATACGAGGTCATAGAGGTAGAAATAAACCAAAAGACGGTCCCCTACTGCTATACAGGGAAACAGTCATAGTTTCAAACAGCAGGGGGGAACACACCTTACACACAATACTATTCAAATTTCTAGGTCATTCAAGTTCATTCAAAGTTAAAAAAAAAAACCTTTAACCAACCCTACAACTGCCCCATACCGTATTACTCTAGAACAAGCTGTAACAAAAATAATTTGTACGCTTCACTACAGTAAAGGGATTTATTTAGTATAGTAGTAGTTCTGCCTTAGCAAGTATTACAGAACATTTTAGAACCGTTTAATTGTTTTAGAACCAATCATAAAGGTACCGCCATTTTATATTTATATATCATATATTTAAATTTTTTCATGTTTTTACAACAATTCATCTTAGGAAATAAACTAAAAGGATTCTGTCATCCCACAGAGGCTGGGGGCTGGTCACCTTTGGACAGTGATCATTATCAATGGCTACAGGTGGATTTTGGAAGTCGGAAACAAATTTGCTCAGTTGCTACACAAGGACGATACAGCAGCTCTGATTGGGTGACTCAGTACCGCATGCTATACAGTGACACAGGTCGAAACTGGAAACCTTATCACCAGGATGGGAATATTTGGGTAAGTGATTTTATACAGACATCTCTTTTAACTTTCTTGTAAAGTAATATTTCCTGTGCACCAATCGCCATTGCTTCAGTCCAGATGAAATTTGTGTGAATAAAAATAAGGGGGCAATGAACTGCAGCGGGCCTAGGGGTGCCGATTATGTAAGTCCAGCTCTATTTCTCATGGTATATGAGTGTGATTATTTTCACATTATTAAATCTTTTATGTGCAGGTTGGGTGTTAGCTTGCCTACAACCATTTTCAACAGGGCATTTGCCACAAAGCAGATTGACTCCTTCAGTTCCTTGTACCATTTTCTTGTTTGTTTTTATTTGTTATTGGCATTTGTAACCTTTCCATTTTCACTCTACTGATTTACTCCACGGTCACCTCTCAATTTCTCGTACTCATTTGCCTCTTCAGTCATCTACATATTTTATTAGATATAAATATATATTATATATTTATAATGTAAATATATCTATATAGTGGAACCTCATGTTCTCTCCTGATCCTGTCCTTCTTCTACCTTTTTGATTCTGCAATTAGCTCCATTTTGCCTATTCCTCCCCATGTCTTCTTTTAAACCATCATGCCATTTTGAGAATAATCAGCTTTCCCCTAGCTAATAGAATGCATAAACATACATTCCATATTCTTGCATTATATTAGCCCCTCTTCCAACCACCTAGAAAGTAAGTTGTTGGCAACGAAAGCAAAGAGCATTTGTTGTACACAATGTCCTCTTACTGTCGTTGCTCAATAATCAGCTTGTCCACTCTCAGTCCACATGAGTATTTTTATTTCTCTTGAATGCAAGGCACTGCTTTGGTCAGGCCAGAATTAGGGGTAGGCAGAAGAGGCAGTTGCCTATGGTGCAATTATAGGGGGACACTGGGTAGCTACCTCTAAAATTGTCTTATCCCTAGTCTGTGTTCGCACCACCCAGTCTTCCCCTTCCCTCTGTCGCCCATCTCTCTGTTCCTCTCCTGTTACCCACCCCTCCATCGCTCAGCCCTCCCTTCCTTCCACCTCTCTCCCCTCTGTCACTCTCCCCTCCCTCCCCTCCATCACTCTCCCCTTCCTCCCTCCACTCTGATGCTCTCCCTTTCATCATGGTCGGTGCGCTCGCAAGCGCAAAACTCATGGAGGGGGGATGACATGGTTGGCCAGGTAGGTTGACTGGCTTTGTTTATGCACAGACTATCAAGCTGGCCATTTTAGCTGATGGACTGACTCTCCTTGCTAAATGTGTATGCCCAAGGTACTGATTTGACTAATAAAGATTGCTGCATTAGCACAGAATGAAATATAATGTTGGCTGCCTTTTTTGTGAAAGTACAAAAAGTCAAAATATAAATCCAGAGAGAAGACACCCTTAATCCTTACTAGGCTGGGAGTAAATAAAAAAATGAAATACTCTTTAAATTATAGACAGCTGTGACAGAATTCAAAATAACCTTGTAAACTGCATGTTGTTAGGTATCTTATTCAGACCCTGTGAATGCACAACTAAATACAGTTAAACTGGCCATACATTGTAATATACGCTCACTTTGAGAGGGCGCTAAATGTGCATATCAAAGCCTGATTAGGTCACCCAAATGCTGAGCCAAATTAGAATTATGGTAAAGTGCCAGTAACAGAATGAGAATGCTATACGTATGCAATTGTTAGATTCTGATACCAAGATATTAGTACAATAATTAGTGCAATTAATTTGCATCCTTTCCCCCTTGGAAAATTTTAGCAGATGCCCATGATGCTGGTGCCCTAAAAAGCTGTGTTTTAATCAAGGAGAAATGTTGTTGTCACACACAAAGAAACAGATATAGAAAGATAAAGAATATTGAGCTACAGAGATACCAATTATGTTTTTTATTGTAATAAAGTAAGGACAATTTACTACAGGCATTGGATCCTTTATCCAAAAACCCTTTATCCAGAAAGCTCTGAATTACTGAATGGCCATAAACTATAGACCCAATTATAATGAAATAATCCAAAATTTAAAAAATTATTTCCTTTTTCTCTGTAATAATAAAACAGTAGCTTGTACTTGATCCAAACTAAGATATAATTAATCCTTATTGGAAGCGATATCAGTATATTGGTTTTACTCGCTGTTTACATGATTTTATAGTAGATTTAAGGTGTGAAGATCCAAATTATGGAAAAATCCATTATCTGGTAAACCCCCAGGTCCCGAGCATTCTGGATAATAGGTCCCATACCTGTACAGATAATGAACTGTTGTTAAATACATTTTTACAAATTAGCTCTAAGCCAGTGAAAATGTTAAATGAAAGTGACATACAGTACTTTACAAGGAGGTGCATTATTAATAAATTACTGGATTTTACCATTTTGAATGAAGATAGAATAGCTACACATTCATCTTTTTTTCGAACAGATTTACTATCAGTTCAATGGGTTTCTGATTGTTGCTGAGTACAATCAATTGCTGTAAAATTAATTTTGATTGTGAAACATTATGGCAGATAAATGTACTTTATTTTTCTAAAAACAGACTTTTTACCTCTTTTAATAATGTTATTTATTAGTACAGTTAGGGACAGCAACTTTTAAAGAAAATAAAGATCATTTAATGAGTTTACATTCTTCTTATTTTCTTTCAGAAGTTATTGAGGTCTTAAATTCATATTCACTACCAATGTTTCTGTGGTTGAAATTCACAACCCTTGTATTCCCCGGCTGCAATAAAATAATCCTTAGCAACTAATTGCCAATTAGATCTGATCAGTCTACTGCAGGTAGAATGATGATAACAAATAGGTTGGGACTATTGCACTTGCACAAACATTTCACCTATGCTATTCTGTAAAGGCAATATTTTTTGATGTTATATTGTCATTAATGTAGCATTTTTTGTAGTATAAAAAAAACTTTGTGGACAGTGGAGACCACTAAGATACCAGCAATCTGGTGTTTTGTTTTTATTTTTACTTTTAAATTAAATATTGCCATTCATTTACTAGTGTACAACCACCATTAACCATTTATGTTGTACCCAACATGTTTTGTGATAGCTGACTTTCATAAAGCACATGTAAGAACTATAGAACTAGATTGTAGATATCACCATCTTGCAGATTATTTGAAATCAAATATAACTAGTTTATTATGAAGTATCAAATTGGTAAATTATTACCATCGAATTTCCAAATGCATCAAGGCCTATTTATTAATATCATCTAACAAGTATTTTAATTTCATGTTAATTGTTATACAATAATTCAGTAGTCACTTTAAAAATGGATATTGCATCCCACTAGAGTAATACTCCCATCATGTTTTAACCCTTGATAATATGTGAGAAATTGCAATCTGGCAACATAAGGTTGTTACGTAATGTCTATGTTTTCTTTAATTCTCAAATAGGCTACAGCAAATGCTTTATTGCAGTTAGAAATCATGACCAAGAATAGTTTCATTACAGATCTCTAGTGAAGATTTCATGACACTCACCACATTTGAGTAGTTCCAAATTATTTTTGGAATAAAACTGTTCCATTTACAGTATATGACATTTAAAAGGGGTAACATTGCTCTTGTTCTACCAGTCCTAATGTTTGGAAAGAGAATTGCAAAGGAAAACATGCCCATACAATTTCTTGTTAGAATACAAAATCAAATCAAAGTTTTTTTGCAGTTATATTTTATGAGGGTCACACACCTAATACAGTAATGTTATGTCCTTATTCATAGACGGAATAAGTCACTTGGATGCACAGGGAAAAATGTATGTTTGTGAAAAATTTTCATACTGTAATGGCCACTAACAAGAATGAGACACCCCCTTGTTTAATTTGGCTTCTTAAAGGCATTCACAAATTACATAAATGTTACTATTACTCTTCCTACCTTTCAAAGGTCAAATGACAAAAATGTATTAATGGATAAAAGACGATTCACCAGTAAATTTGCAAAATCTGAAAGTATTTAAGTTCTTTTTATTTGCTCATTTGTCTGACACTGGTGGAGTTAGTGTACCAAAAATGTGCCATTCCCCTGTTTGAGTACAGTGGCAGTCAAAACTGCACTATAATTTCCTATGATAAAAAGCAGCAGGGGGACTTGTATAACAGTGGCAGGCAATATTCTTAATGAAGTATCTTCTGTCATCTGTAATTAAGATTTGGACTGCTGAACCTGGGGAACAAAATGGCAGATCTTGATGGATGGACTGCATTCCTTTTATCTCATTAACTATTTAAACAGTAGGACAATTTCTGAAAAAAACACCAAGATTTATGTAGCAATGCTTACTATCAATCCCTCAAAGCACAACCATTTCTTTTCTTGGCTCAAGTAGTAGTAGATTCCAATCAGAAGTTCTTAAGCCATATCTTCAAATTCCACAATGCTATCCCCTGAAGTGAGAACAGGGGGAGATTTGTGTAAATAGGCAGTAGTGTCAATGGTAATAAGTAGTGATGGGCGAATTCACTGCGAATTCCCGCGATTCGCTGCTGGCGAAAAAATTTGCGAAACGCCAACGAAAATTCGCCTGGTGAAAATTCGTAAAAAAAAAAAACGAGTCGCGCGTCGTTTTTGGTGCGACGCGAGGAAAACTTGTGACGCATGTAGAAAACGACGCAAAGCGCATTGAAATTTTAAAACGTGCCGCGACTCGTTTTGCTAATTTTTTCGCCAATTCGCGAATTTCGCTGGAAATTCGCAAATTTTTCGGCGAAGCGAAACTGGGTAGATTCGCCCATCACTAGTAATAAGGAACCAATCCATAGTCAAGAGACAGGCTGGGGTCAGGTCAGGCATGGTTGCATTTTACCTTTCCTTCTATTTTCTGTAAATATACTTTTAAGACCTATGGCTGCTGTATGTTTTGTTACTTTGTTCGCAATCACATGCAATCTATAAAACTACTTTATAAGAAAATCCCATTTCAAAACTTTGTCAATACAGTGCAAAATGCTTCAGTAGTTTTACTTATTGCAATCAATAATATCCTTAGGTAAATGACCCAAGAGATGTTGTCATACGAACACTTTATTGGTTACAGTCCTTGTATATGACTTTTTGTGTTTGAATTACAGTAGTATTTTAGACACATAGGTTAATGAAATCCATAACTGGTTCACTGTAGCCAGCTCAATAAAAACCCTTTTGAAAAGAAACACTTGTAAAGCAGCCAGAAACAAATACTTTAAAATGTCCCAGTTTCCATGAACCTTTAGTGCAAGCAAATCTTTATCTTTGGATCCAAAATATTGTCCCCAGGCTATATTTTACTTTTTAGTTGAATTCTAAATCTCTGTGGACCTTTCCTAACTCTTGTTTTATAAGTATGGAACTGAAAATGGCTACACACTGTAAAACAATGTAATAAAGAGGGATACAGGCACTGAGACAGCCTTACATTTTAAATGCTATGAAATGTAATGGTTGGACAGTTAATCATATTTGTTGGGAATACAAGAAACATATTAAAGCAGCATTTGTTTATATAATATCAGAAGGGCTAACCTGCCTGAGTAATACTGTAGCTCAGCAATTCCATGCTGATGCAGGTCATGTCCAGGATGTGTTTGGCTTCTATATTGTCTGTCTCTTCACCCTCAAGTTACTGTAGCAGATTGTCTTCTTAGTATGTTTATTACTAAATGCCCATCAATCAGGTCAGTATATAATGTTCTTGCTCGAAAAGGATATATAATATATAGTATAGTATAGTATATAATGTTCTTGCTGGAAAGGAAGGCTAGACACCTTTTAAGATGACATAATTTTAAGTATTACTAGATGATTCCTTCTAGATCCTGGCTGTTTGGTCAATTATTTCCCCCCATCTGTATTATGTACAGAAGTCTGAAGTTATTCAGAGGGCATTAACAAAAATTGGAGCACCACCCCACAGAGCTCTAAAGAGTAAAGTATATAATTGTTTAATTGCTTTGGTAACAATTACTTTAAAAGTGGTTATTTGTTAAAACAGATATGACTCAGTAAGAAGTTTTGCACAATATTTTTTACACTAGTGGAGGGTTTGTTAAATACTTGTGCACAAAAATTATATTACATTTATGTAAAATAGTTCAAATTAAACATTTATTTTATTTAACATCCTTCGATACACTGAAACTTTGTCAGAAACTGTAAGTGACCCAAAATACTTTAGATGGTAAAGGGAAGTGCACATTTTATCAAAATACCACAAGGAGTAGATAAAAAAATATATGTAACCACAGTGCATTTAATATTTATTTTTCCACTTTAGACTTGCTCCTGCAGAGTAAAGAAACATTTTACGCAAATTAGCCATCACAAGTCTAAAGAGCTGATTTATTTAAAAGTATGTGTTCAGTGATTTCAGTAAAAAAAAGTGATGCCAAAACATATTGCAGCTATATTCCAATTCCAATTTTGAAAGTCGGTTTCATTAAAAAAAAACTTCTACTGCAAATCCTTAGCAACTAAAAGCTACCTAGTTTCTTGAGAAATCAATTGCAAGCGATCTGTTGTGTCTTTGAAGATTTCAAGCAACTTTTGTTTTTCATTTAAGTTCATTAAAACATTCAAGAATTTACAGCCACATTGAAAATTAATGGAACAATTGTTGCTTTCGAATCTGTGACTAAACACATAGGGGCAGGTATACTAAGGGTCGAATTTGAGGGTTAAAAACCCTCGAATTTGACCATCGAATTTTAAGGGAAGTAAAATCCTTCAAATTCGAATATCATATTCAAAGGATTTTACCGCAATTCGATTGACTGAACGATCCAATAGAAATAATTTGACGATCAATAAAATCGTTCAAATTAAACGATTCGAACAATTTGAACGATTTTAACCATTCCATCGAATTTTTTTATTCGATCAAAAATAGCTAAACCCAATTCGGTAGGTTGATTCTGGTGGTCCAATAAAAATTTAAAGGGCAAGTCATTACTGTCCAATATTTGAATAGATTTTTATTCGAATTATTCTAATCATT
The DNA here is from genome assembly GCA_024363595.1 of Xenopus borealis. Taxonomy (NCBI): domain Eukaryota; kingdom Metazoa; phylum Chordata; class Amphibia; order Anura; family Pipidae; genus Xenopus; species Xenopus borealis. Next base: position 47,239,110 of record CM044442.1, on the reverse strand, counting down.
CAATTCGATAAAATTTTCAAAATTCGATGGTCGAAGTGGTCTTGAAAAACATTCGAAAATTCTTTTTGAAAATTCGATTGAATTTCGAATAATTTTGTGAATTTGATAAATCTGCCCCATACAGTATGAGATTATTCCATTTCAGTTTTTTCTTAAACATACTAGTGCCTGAGAATACAAAAAGTGATCATGAAAAAGTTGCATTTTCTAGAGATTTTTTGATTGCAAAGCCTTTTTTAACTTGAAAAGTGGTAAATTGTAGTGATGGGCGAATCTACCCAGATTCACTTCGCCGAAAAATTTGCCAATTTCCAGCGAAATTCACAAATTGGCAAAAGAATTTATTCGCCAGCTGCGAATCGAGGGAATTTGCCACGAATTCGCCCATCACTAGTAAATTGGCCAAAAAAAAATCTTGAATACTGGTTCCTTGGCCCTGTTGCCCATGACTAGAAAGTAACCAGAGCTGGTGCATTTTTTTTTTCAGAATAGGGGGAAAAGCTGTTTAATTCACTTTTGGTACCTCCATAGGGAATTTGACTGTCCTTGTCCTTAATGGCGATGGAACATGCAGGGGCTCTCCAGCAATGAGGCGGTTGAAGCACAAAAGCCGCTCCTGGTAACTAAGAAATTCGCCTCTTCTAGTGCAGAGCATGCACTCTGCACTAGCGCAGTGGATCCATACAATACCATAGTATGTTTTGTCAACTGCCAATTTCTCCTCCAATGCTACTAACAAAGCATCCATAAGTAAATACACTAGTAAAATATTTCAGTTGTGTATCTGGTTTTCTCCTACATTTTTCATAAGTTATACAAATGAAACGTTTTACTGCCAGTGATTCACATTGACACCAATGGAAAGGTAGTTTAGGGCTATTTGCTGCTTGTGCTGAAAGAGGTTAAGCATGGATGACAATACGTACTATATGTCATAAAGTCTCAGGGAAAGAAAAAAAAACAAAAGGTGACAGAAAACATATATAAAAACTGGCAGGAAGATTAGAGAATGACATCAACTTTTTTCATTCAAACATTAAGATTATACTCTACATGAATGAGAGTTTGTTGCTATGACAATGTAACTTTTAAAATATAGCTAGAGTGTGATATATTTTCCTTTTATTGTATACGGTGCCCATGACATTTTACAGACTGCAGGAACACCATCTTTTGAAGATTTCTTAATTAGTGAAGGGCAAATTTATTTGCCAGGGTGAATTTGTGGCAAATTCCCGCGATTCGCTGCTGTCGAATAAATTCGCGAAATTTCGCCTGGCGAAAATTTGCTGAAAAAACGAGTTGCGCGTTGCTGAAAACAAAACGACGTGTCGAAGTTGACGTGACGCGTGGGAAAGCATGCCACAACTCGTTTCACAAATTTTTCACGAATTTCTCTGGAAATTCGCAAATTTTTCCGCAAAGCGAAACTGGGGAGGTTCGCCCATCACTATTCTTAATGATAAACTAGAATGCTTTATTCTTTCTGTCACACACACCTGAAGGAGAACAACTCCCCACGTCAAATTTTTTACTTCTGCTTTATTCAGTAGAATAGAGTTTACACGTGTACAGTACATATATTGTGTCAAATACATCTAGAGATATGGTCTGGTTTGATCAGGTCCATGCCTTATAGTGCTGATGAGTACAGCCATGATTTACTGCTGTGGATCAGGGCCAGGCAATTTTTCTTCACAGATCCCATTCTCTATCCCTTATGAGCAAGTCTCTAAATAAAGGAAGACCGGGACAGATATAAACGAATATAAAGGGGCAGATTTACTACTGGTTGAATTTCGAATTAAAAAAAAATTCAAATTTCAACCATAGTATTTTTTTGGGGGTCATTTTCAATCAAAAATTACTGTTTTCGATCAAAAACGCCCATTATTGCATTGTTGAATTGATGGATTCGAATGAAAAAATTTTTGATTTTCCCGAAATTTTTTTAGAAATTTGTCCATAAAGATTCCAGGAGGTCCCCCATAGGCTACAAAGGCAATTTGGCAGCTTTAAGGTGAATAGTCGAATTCAAAATTTTTTAAAGAAGCAGTACTTTGAAATTTGAACCCGCTGCATCAAAAAAAATTGCATGTCAGATTTGTTGCTCGAGTCAAAATTATTCGGCACCTATTGACTTTAATGCATTTAAATAAAATAATCACGTGCATAAAAATTGTTGCACACGTCAAAATTATTTTGACAGCCATTGACAATGTGTTTTGCAAATTTCACGGTAAATTTGAGAATTCTTTCAGTGAATTGGCACAGATTCGCCATAACTAATTGTGTTGCACCATCCTTCTATATAAATCATTAGGGAATTATAACTTTGCTAAAAGTAGATATGGGATATGTTTCAGCAATCCTTTTCTTAATTGATTTTTTTTTTAAAAGTATTTTAATTACTTAATAGTTTTTTCACCAAAATGTATCTAATGTGGTTAAAAGTAAATACTATGTGGCATTGTACTGGCCTCACTGAATATTCTATCCAATTCTCCAGCAAGTTGGACACCTCTGCATAACAACTTTCTGACACAAAGTTATGTTGAAAGTTATACAAATGGTGTGAAACTGTAATACAAATACAATTCAGCATTTGAAGAAATTACAGCAGAATATGAACATAGCTAACTACTATAAGCAGCATCTCACTAGCTGGATGTGCAATAAACCCTTTAAAACTACAAAGATAGGGTAACATTATCATACCCTAGACAAGCATATGTAAGTCTAGTGATGGGCGAATTTATTCGCCAGGAGCGAATTTGCGGCGAATTCCCACGATTCGCCGCTGGCGAATAAATTCGCAAAACACCAGGAAAAATTCGCCGCCAAAATTTTTTTGAAGCGACGCGCGACTCGTTTCGCGAATTGGCGAAAAATTCGAATTTTTCGGCGAAGCGAAAGACGGCCGTTTCGCCCATCACTATATGTAACCATAAAACAACATTACTTACAGGGAATGCCTTCAATGGGGTAATATAGGAAGCCTCAAGACTGTAATGGTCTGCAGATTAAGCCCTTAACTGCCAATCCTGGCTTAACTACCATTTACTCTCCCGTCTTGATACACTGACTTCCTGTCACACGCAACAGCTGAGCAATTAACAAGAGGTTGGGAGCACCAAAAAGGTAAACTATAAGTGGCAGGGCCATAACAGGCATCTCCTTATGCATTGAAATTATATATCTTCAAATTAATTTCACAGCAGTCTACAGTATCTCTTGTCAACAAAGGTTGACTGAAGTAATGTCAATGAGAATAACATTCTTATTAAAATGGTATTTACTTGTACTGTACAATCTTTGTGCATGTTTCTTACAGGAAATCATTATTATGTTTAACTGATTCTAATCTTATAGTGTTTTTCACATGATATATTTGTGTACCCACTAAGCTACCTTAATTCTCATGTCTGGCTCATGATTTAAAGTTCACCTAACATCAGTAGACTTAGAAGTGCTTACCTTAATGATTCATGCCTTCAATGTATTCTGTTTTTGTTGATGCAAAGGGTAACATTCCTAGCTACATTGCAAATTAGCAGTGCTCAGTGTAATAGATTACACCTCCTTAAGTCAGTTCATAAATGTTGGATACTACAGTAAGGTTATAGTGAATTCACCTGCACCATTACTGTAAATATGTGCTTCGCTCTATAGTTGCTCCAGATGAGACCTATTATTCTCAGGGCTAAGCCCTCACAACAGTGTACAATACAGCTGTAAAAATGGGTGCCAGTGTTTCCTGGAACATTAACCAGAATGTATTTATTTAAAACAAATCCACAAAGGAGAATAGATACAAGACACAGTCATGGAGTAGTCATTACATACTCTCAGTTAAGACTATTAGTGAAAAAATCCCCCAGATAGAGTTTGAAAGAGGAGTATCATACAGTCCACTCAGAGCTTTTCTTCTTCCTCAGGGGACACCTCTTAATTGGAACCTACATGGCAATCTATTTAATTATCTTGTTAATCTCTATAACCTGCACACTGGGTCCCTGACTAGACCACAATGTCAATGAAAATCTAATCCATTCTAATACTCTTTGGTGGAGCCAAAATCTGCGTGTCTAGGTAACCCTAAACCTGGCTAGAAAGACCTGTGACAGGAGGCTTACAAATACTCACTGGAACCTATGCTAAGATGAAGGTTCTACATCTTCTCTCTTCTCTTGGGGAAGCTGCTGGCAAAAATCCCTTAGAGCCAAATGGCTTATGTTTTAACATTAAAGCCTAATAGCACCTAGTGGTCTTGTTTGGGAAAGCTAGGGGTCACGCTTTGACCTAGGAACAAGGAGAATTACTCCCTCCACAGGCAAAGTGTCTCTTTAGGGATTAAACTTAGAGGAATGCTCAATAAATGAGGGCACATTTATCAGTCCCCTACACAACTACTGTAGAGATGTTCACAGTCTTGATTCCTTAACTGTGGGTTATCATTTGCAACTGGACTACAAAACCCATCAGTCGTGTAGTTTAACATCATCTTGTTTAAGGAAACAAAACCCTTTTGGCATGGACCACTCCCACTATCTAGGTATCTGCATCCAATAAAAAAAAAAGTAAATTGACAAGAAACTACAGTAGCTGATTCTGCAATTTACTAAGTAGCTGCTACGTTCACAGGGTTATTGTGAGCACAATTATAGACAATTTGGACAATGTATATCGTTATCCTAGTTAATGTTCCCTGATATGTTTTTTACTGTAGCATCTGCCAAGATTAAGAATAAAATTAGCTTTTACAAGATAACACATTTAGAATAAATTCTAGCACATACGTTCATACTCAAACTCAAGGCTCTGCATTGTATTTCACACCAAAAAATTATTATAATTGAAGTGATTTTAGCACAGCTTTAATATTCAGGATCTTGTGAAAAATGAGCAGCACAGTAGGATAACCCCCCATTGCATTTATATATAGAGCAGTCGATGAAAAACTTACCAAATGAAAATACAGTTCTTACGAATTTGCTTTAAAAAAACAAAGAAAAAAATATATCTTGGGATTAATAGTGAAGTCATAGCATGGAGTTGCATACTGTACATGTTAAAGTCCATGTTCTGATTCAAATACTAGTCATTTTTTATATTTAAATACTAGTCAATTTTGATATTTATCAACCCTGCTTATTCTGCCATAAAAGTGTCACTAAATAAAAGGACACACGATATACAGGTTATATTGTTGCTTAACAATAGCTATAAAAGCACTCAGGGAATTAATAGCATTTAGAACTTGAATGAAGCCACAAGTAACAATGACCTCCTTGTAATTGTTTCCAAGGAGATGCATACTTTAATTGAATTATTTAGATCATTATAAAGCTTTAACATTAATGTTGAACATTATGTTACAGGCCCTCCATTATCCTATAGAGCAAGCGTAAGCTGGGAAACACAAAATTATCTGCACTGGGCTTGTAAATGAAGCATTTGCAAGATACCTATGAAAGGAGTTCAGCTTTTCATTTTGTCAACAGTTACAATCATGCTTTCTGTTTCCCCAATAAGGATTTCTTTACACTACACTGGTTTTGTCCCTGACAAAGGGTGTAGAGAGAATTTTTCTGATTTGACAAGCACATCCACATAATACATAATACATTCACAGAGGCATAATAGAGCAGCATATATTTCAGACAGCACAAAATACTAACATCCATCCTGCCTAATCAAACTTCAATCCTACTTACAGACACATTCTTCCTTCCACTTTCTGTTTCTACTGTTATCAGTCTCTCCCAACTATCCTTTCATTGCCATCTGTCCCCAACATATTTTTTGTGCCACAACAGCTGTAAAAAAAAATTTTCATTCTGCCTATAATGGATCTTTGGTAATAGATGTTTTTTCTTATCAGAAGGCATTAATGCTGGGCCCAGGTGATCAGATCAGAGAAAAGAGATTCTGTAAGGTGGCTCAGATCATGAAAGTATTAAGGTGTTATAGAAAAGACACCCTTGTCAGTGCGATGATGATCAAAGAATGATTGTTTAAGGGCATGTAAACCCAAAGGGATTTCATATCAAAATTCTGCCTCCAGAAAATCATGCATCAAACAAGCAGCATGCATGTGTAAAGACACTTGTGGCTTCCAGACTATTTAAATCCATTATAAAAATTGAATTTTCCCTCTAAATAATCAGTCTTTTCAAAGGGGCACATTTAAAAAGCTTGCAACCAAAAACCTAAAGTTTTTTTTTTTTTAAATGTTTCTCAAAACCTTACTGGTTACAAAAAATGAGAGCCTGGTCATTATTTTGAAACGTATCATAAGAAGTGCACAAACTATTTCTTCATTCTGATTATTTCTATGATATGCCTAGCCTGCTGGAGTAGGGTTGTGTACCCCAAAACCCCTTCACTCTTTCAAGTAAAGTTTACATAAAAGTTTGCTTACATTTCATAGTTAATTGTAATCAAATTTATAATAACTATAATAATCACTATAGAAGGAGATGTTGTTGTGGAACTTCAAGAATCTGAGACCATTTGAGGTGAAAAGATAATTTACTAGACATGAGCTTTGTGGATTCTGAACTCAAAACATGTATGTATGACATACAGTAAGAACTTACAAGCATAAAAGGCGTTACCATTTTGAGAGCATAGATAAATCACTTTGCAGATCATAAAAAAAAAGAACTGCCCATATAACCAAACAGATTATTCTTCCTCAAGGTCAAGGTGGAGGAATCTGCATACACAGGATTTTAAACTTTTTCAGTCCTACATCTTGGTCCTAAGGACCATACAAATAATAGAGCATACTACAGTATACCAAGAGGTACAAAAATATAAAATGCACCTGGTGTGACATTATTAAAAACAGGCAGTTGTTACAAAGAATACTAACCATGACAAAGGCAATAATGTACACAAGAGAGCGATATTACCACTGAGCTAACTGCTAATGCCCTTCAATGATGTTGATGAATCTATCCAACCATTAAAATATTCAGTTCAGTGAGATTTGTGAGGAAACACCTTTATTGGCTTAATTTTGGTTAATTGTAATTCTACTGGTGCTTCTACTTTATAAACCTTCTTGGCTAGTCTAACACAAAATTTTCTAACTGTTCATGACCAAAGTGTCTTTATACTCATGCTTGTTGCCAAGCAGCATTGAAAGATCTGATATAAGGCTAAAGCCCTTCCTAATGTAACTATGTAAGATTAAATATGTTCGGTTGCATCAATATTTACCTTGAGAAAGGTTAAAATTCTGTGTATGCAGAACCCCCTGACTTAGAAGGATTCTATTCTCAAGCTAGCTTGGTCATTGGCACCTTGACCTTGAGGTTTTATATTTCTTTTTGTTTGTCTTTCTCTCTCACACTCTTTTCTATCCCAGCATCTACCATTAAGATAATGATACTGATGTTTGGAGAGAAAAGTGGTATAACTAGTGATGGGCAAATTTGTCCCGTTTTGTTACTGCAAAAAATTCAAACATTTCCAGCGCAATCTGTGAAATTTTGAAATGGCAACTATTTTTAAATGAACACCTATTTTGCCCAAATGCATCCAAATGCCAAATGGGCGTCCAAATAATTTTGACGTGCAACAATTTTTATGCTTGCGACTATATCTTTGCTAAATCCTCTAAATAGTCGCAAGCATAAAAATTGTTGCGCGTCAAAATTATTAGAACGCCCATTTGTCATAAATGCAGCGACAATTGCCTGCAAAAAATCCACCACATCAAAGAAAAAAATTGATAGCACAGTCTGGATAAGTTGCCCTAACATTCTGATGCATCATCAATTTTTTTCTTTGATGTGGTGCATTTTTTGCAGGAAATTTTCACTGCAGTTATGCAAAAAATTTTATCCACAGTGAAATGCGGAAATTTGTCACAAATTTGCGTCTGCTGAATTTATTCGTCCATCACTAGTTCTAACTTATTGAAATTAGTTTTGAAGGAATTTGAATCTCTACTGTTGATATAGAACAGGGCTGTCCAACTGGCATCCCACGGACCACATGAGGCCCACAACCCCCCCCCATTCTGTGGCCCCCTACCTGGTCCCTGCATTGTTTAAACCTCAAATTCAGACTAATCCCTGGTATTGACCCTATCCCTGGTTCACACCTATGACCCCCCTGTGTGTCTATTGTTCACACCCTAAAGCCCTGTACTGTTCACACCTGAGACCCAGACTGAAACTGCCCCCATTGTTCACCTGTTCACACTTTACACAAAATGTTAATGGTGCACCAGCACTGTATCACTGTATGTAGTACATCTTAGAGTCGTCCTGATAGGTTTCTCTGTCTCATGTTTTATTCTGCCTTACCACTGCTCCCTGTGTGCCCTGTTCTGCTTGTGTGTGCCCTACTCTGCCTGTGTGTGCCCTACTCTGCCTGCATGTGCTCTACACTGCCTGCATGTGCCCTACCCTGGCTGCGTGTGTCCTGCTCTGCCTGTGTGTGTCCTGTTCTGCCTTTGTGTGCCCTACCCTGCCTGTGTGTGCCCTACCCTGCCTGTGTGTGCCTACCCACCCTGTGTGTGCCCTACCCACCCTGTGTGTGCCCTACCTTGCCTGTGTGTGCCCTACTCTGTCTATGTGTGACCTACTCTGCCTGTGTGTGCCCTACTCTGCCTGTGTGTTCCCTACTCTGCCTGTATGTGTGTCCTACTCTGCTTGAGTGGTCCTGATAGGTTTCTCTGTCTCATGTTCTATTCTGCCTTCCCACTGCTCCCTGTGTGCCCTGCCCTGCCTGTGTGTTCCCTGCTCTGATTGTGTGTGCCCTGCTCTGCTTGTGTGTGCCCTGCTCTGTCTGTGTGTGCACTACTCTGCCTATGGAACATAAGCCTTGTATTTGTCTGGGGGTTTGTTATCATATGAAAGTAAATTATTGTTAGGGGCCCTAAGATGTTTAATCATGTACGGGGGTGCTGTGTTATCCACAGGGGATGAGGAGTAGTGATGGGCAAATGTATTCGCCAGGCACAAATTTGCGTCAAATTGCCGTGATTCGCCGCCGGAGATATTCACGAAAGCGAATTTTCAGCGAAGCGAAACGGGATAGCTTCGCTCATCACTAATGAGGAGGCATATGGATTTAAGGGTCTTAATATGACAACTTTTTTAACTTATGAGTGATAAGTGATATCCCTGCAGTGAGCACCAACCATTTGGTTTTTTTTTTCTTGTTTTTTGGTGTGCTACAATAATTAATTTGGACATGGTCTTATAGTAACATGGGTGTGGTTTAAAAACAGGCCAGAAAAATTTTGGTCCTCGGTAACACAGAAGTTGGACAGCACTGTTCTAGAACATCTGCATTGTAACTGAACATTTTTATAAACTTTAAATCATTGTGGTAAATTAACTTGTATAGAAGCAACAGTGTTCTTTCAAGTGCCCTGCAATTACAGATTAAACCTGGACAAATACGAAGTATATGAATTACTGGCTCTGAGACATATACGTACTTCAGTTGATTTACACTGGATATAAACGAATCAAATAATTTCCCCTATTCTATTAGAGAAGTAAAAGGAGAAAATGCACTAAATTAGTGAATGGGCAATGTGTACTATAGGTCATAATACATTATTGGAATACGGATTAATTTAAAAATACTGGTACATTTGTATAAAAGAAAGACACCCATAGCTACTGTATTCTCACCAGTAATACTTTTTTGTCATGCAAGGCTTGTCACACAACTAAAATTTAACGTACTATGGGGGTTATGTAATAAAAGTCATTAAGTTTGCCCAGGAGCAGTAACCCATAGCCACCAATAGGATGTTTGCTTTTAAACAGGTGACCAGTAAATACTAGTTGCTGATTGGTTACTGTTCCTGGGTAAACTTAATGCCATTTATTACATAACTCCCTATAGTCTGACTACAGTGTGTACATCCCTGTATCATTGCAAACATGCTTCCTCCTACTATACAACATATGACAAGTAATTATTTCCTTAGCTCCATCGAAATTCAGGTATCTTCATATAATAGACATACATACTGTACTATAAGTAGTTTCCCTTGCACAATTAGTTATAGATTTATTTCCATAGTAACTGGTTTCATCGTTAACAAGAAGAGAAAAATGGCATAAATTGTTTCCTTAGGCTACACAAAATTAGAATGCTATATAAAGTAGATCTAACTTTTAAAACTTGGCACATACCAACATTCAATAGCTTCCAAATAATTTGACTGAATATGAAGTCAAGCATTCTTTGACTTCATATTTGGAAGCATATGGGTGCAAATTCACTAAAGCGAGAAGCGTCTAACGCTAGTGCTAATACGCCAGCGTGACGTCAATTCGCAACTTCGCTGATTCCCTAACAGTGTCCCTGGCGAAAATTCGCTAGCGAAGTAGATAGACTTGCTCAACTTCACACCCTTACGCCAGACGAAGTTCCACACTGACAAAGTGTGTTCAAAGTGTTTTCCAAAGTGTGTTCCAAAGTGTTTTCACATAAACTAGATGTGAAATAGCAATTTTAACCACAGGAACCATTTTTTCAGCAGTATTGTAATGATCATTTGTAAATTATGTGGTGGTTGCAGAAGTGAACAATTCAGTGACCTTGCCTAGACATAATCTATATAGACATCTCACAATTGACCCATATGAGGTCATAAATTAACAGTACTTTCCCACAGAGCTTTTCTGCTTGTGGCTATAGAGAATTAGTATGCAAAAGCAAGCAGTATTGCAGTTCCTTTTTATATACTTACAGTGAGTGCTGTTGTACTGCTAAGGCTTTATGTAAAAAGTACAAACGGTACTTTCATGTTACCCTTTTTAAAATAAATTAAATGTAAAATGAACACTATACATTCAAGACATAAATACAAAAAGGGCAAAATAGCTCATCATTTAATCAATCTACATCATCTTTATTTATATAGAAACAAATTACATAGTTTGCCTGTTTCTGAAACTATCCAATATAGTGTATATTGTGTTAAAACAATATACCTCAAAGTTTCTTTCATGAAAAAATACACTCTTTACTTTTAATGAAATTAAAGAATCAGTGAATTCAGTCAGGAAAATGCCTTAAAGGCATTTACACATAACAGGGATCATACACTAACTGTGACACCACTGAACATATTAGATTTGTTGGAACTTTGTTTAGACAATAGATCAAAAATGGATGAACACTGCAGAATTCCACAAACAGAATTGAAATAGCTTTTATGTCTGTTCACGTGAATGATCTATATTTGAAAGTACTGTTTTTTATCTTTTACCATCATCAAGAAAATGGTAAAATGTACATATTGTTTATCTTTTCTCCCATGATGGTCCATGATTTCCTTCTAATTGGATGCCATGCTTCCATGACTGGCTGTGTGACACTGTTGTATAAACAATGTATTCTGTTACCCAGAATGCTTGGGATCTGGACACTTATACAGTTGGAGCTCCATTTTTAAGGCTACTAAAATAAACCACTAAACATAAAATATGTTGGGGAAGGGTCATCAATTTTAATCATTAGGGTTGCCTAACAAATTAGCATACACTACTTTTTTCACCTTTTGATTTCCTTTAGACCTCTATAAAAGTGAGTCAATTAAAATAAAAAAAGAAAGACTGCACTATTTTAATAATTATACTCTGTCATAACGTTTAAAATTATGCTAATTCTCTTTTTTTCTCCACAATCTTACACCCACCCAGGCTCTCATTCAATATAAACTAATAAACCATCCTTTACTACACAATCATTTGCAAGGAGGGTCTATCCGAATTATACCCTTAGTGATAATTGAATTGTGGAGTGTTTTTTAGTAGTATTAAAATGTTCCAGTGCCCTTTTTATGTTCCTTTTTAAGACATTATAAAATTGAGTTGATATAAGAAATATCAATAATCATAGCTATATTAATTACATGTTCAGTTGCTTTTACAATTTCTGTTCCAAGATGTAAAATCCACACCAGTGTAACAATATCATGATTTGGATTTTAGCAGTTCTTGTTATTTATCAAAATCCAAATTTATCAGATTTTTTAAAATAAAAAAGTCCAACCAAACTAGAATCCACTATTTAACCTTATTTATTAAGAGAAAAGATCATTAAAAAAGATTATTAAAAGAGCATGATTTAATTAGATCAGGGAAAAACTCAATAAAATCGAGCAAAAACCTGAATCGTACAATTGTTTCTGATTTTTTTGTCCCGAATCGCTCAGTTTTTTTTTCGGCTTTTCCCTGAAAAGTCAGAATTGTTTGTATTTTTGCCTGGATTTTTAGGCTTATTCCAGTACAAACCACAGCAACTTCCAAATAGGATAAGGACCTCTTCAACTCACTTATATCAAACCTCAACAGGTCTGAGATGGCGTATTTTAAGATTCAGACTTTTCCATCCTTGGGGCATAATAAATCTCTGAAATTAGGATTTTATAGTAAAAAAAAAAAAACAGATTTTTTTTAAATTTTTAGCATTCAGACTTTAGTAAATAACCCCCTATGTATAATGCTAAATTGGGCCTCAGATTACTGGCATTAATATGTAGTGTGCATCTCATTATGTGTATCATTAAGCAGCTTGCATTGTTAAGAATATCTTCTTTTAGCAAAACAGATAAGTGGGTGGAAGTGGGTTTCTCTCTCAGCAGTTGACTTATTTCACAATATGCTTAAACCTAATAAATTTCAACTGAAAAAATGCTCTAATGAAAAAGTAAATTAATGAGGTATTTGCTGTTAGCCATTTAGCAACCTAACCCATTTAGTGGTAACATTTTTAATCTACAAAATTATTTACTTGTTAAAGAAAGTAAACCTGTTATTGTTAGTGATGGGCGAATTTATTCGCCAGGCACTAATTCTCAGCAAATTCCCACGATTCGTCTGCAGAAAATTTGCTGGAGTAAAAAAAAAAGACGTGGTGCACGTCAAAAAAATGCGCATCGAAAACGACGCAACGCGCATCGAAAATGTGATGCGACTTGTTAAGCAAATTTTTCGGCGAAACAGGATAGATTCACCCATCACTAGTTATTGTCTCTCTGTCTACACATTTGTGACACAATTTCTGGTTATTGATGTAGTTCTCCCCAGGGCCGGAACTAGGGGTAGGCAGAAAAGGCAGCTGCCTAGGGCACAACGATTGGAGGGGGCACTAGTAGCTATCTCTTCAGCCTACTCCTAAACTGGGAATAGAATGCACCAAGCACACAAGCACTGTTGCTTCCCATGTGCGCAGAATCGCTAGTGCCTCGCATGCGTGCCCGAGCACTGACGAGAGCCAATGCTGCGTATGCGCTGACAAGCGGTGCTGCTGCTCAGACGGGGATGAGGGGCGAGCTGGCCGGCTGCCCTGCCTAGGTTCTCCCACATAGTTCTCTCTCACAAAGTATGATTATAGGGGTTCTTTCTTAAAGTGGACCCGTCACCCAGACACATAAATCTGTATAATAAAAGTCCTTTTCAAATTAAACATGAATTCCAATTTCAAATTTGTATTAAGGCATTCATAGCTGTTTTAAGCTCATTTAAAAATCTCAGCTGTCAATCAAATATTATCTGCAACTCCTCTATGCCTTAGGCATAGAGGCAGGGCAGATAATTACTTTCACTTTCCATTCAGCACTTCCTAGATGTCACTGCTCTCCACACATTCCCCCAGTTCTCTTAACCATTTAATTGTGTAGCCAGGACATGGGGATGGACATCGGGTCCCCCATTCTGGTGCACAAACAAGATTCTGAGATGATGCAAGGTTTGCCTTAATAACAGTGTCCACAAAATGGCTCCTGCCTGCTTGCTATAATTATGAATTCCCAGACTGAAGAAAACAAGATTAAAATAATTGATGTTCATTTTGCTTGGCTAATGTGATAAAATATGATTTTGAATATTTTTTTGAGGTGACGGGTACACTTAAATGTAAGAATGTAAATAACTTGAAAATTCTGAATTTTTTTGGGAAAAAACTAAAATTTTTCATGATTTATTATACCCTAAGGATGGAAAAAATCTGTATCCAAAAATACGGCATCTTATACCTGCTGAGGTTATATATAAGTCAATAGGAGAAGTTCCGAAGATATATGCTGATCTGCACTGGTTTACTGCAAAAATCCAAGGTATTTGTGGTAAAAAAAACTGGAGTTATCAGGTGAAAAATCCGAAAAATTAGTATGATTCAAATTTTCATACTATTTTCCAGATTTTTTTGTTTTTTTCCCGCACTGGAATTTTCTGAAAAAATGTATTGATAAATAAGGGTAATAACCCATACAGATTTGGTCGGAGTATATTTCAGAAATTAATTAGATTAGATAAATACATTCAAATTTTGATAAATGACACCCTTAGTGTAAAAAACTGCATTCATCCAAAACACTTAAGCTAAAGCATAAAACAAACAAAGATCTGGTCGAAGTGATGCTGCATTTATACATTATACAATTAATTTTCTTTATTATATATCTCCTCTTCTAACCTGTTCCAGGGCAGTAAATGATTTAAGTAATATGATTGTGTAGATATATGGTGTCTAAATTGGTGCAATGAGCATATAGTTTATGTGTATTGCTCAAGAGGATAACTGGTACCTGGTTGTGTCTGTAAGATGTTTTTTTATTTGTATGAGATTCTTGCGGAAAATTAAGACTAGATTTTGTATGATTAGTATGTATGTTCCTCCTATTTCTGCCTGGGTTTCCACCAGGTACTCCAAAAACAGAATGGCCACAGCTAGTAACTGTAAACAAAGAAAAATAAAATAATTTCAAAGTCATTATAATATAATGCACTGTTGGCCTGCATTGATAATAGTTATGTGTTTGCTTCATAAAGTCTGAATAAATAGGCTAGCTGTGGGGGCAGCCATTCAAGCTGAAAAAGGAGAAAAGGCACCGGTAGCAGAGAACCGATAAGCTCTATCATAGTATACAACTGTTTTCTACAGAGTGCATGGTATCTGCTATGTACAGTATCCTGCTCCTTGACTGGCTGTCCCTATGGCTACACAGCAACTTGTTTATATAAACTATAGTACTGTTTATAAAGTCAACACATAACTTTTACCAATCCAGAACAACAGTATAATATATTAAAATCACTTTGAAATGCTTTTATTTATTTATATAGGGGCAAAATTACTATTATTCCTCAAAATTAGTTCGACCAAATTCGATATTTGATTAGCATTCGATCGTCGAATGCTAAATGAATAGTTTTAGGCTACCTTTTATTCGATATTCGATCATTTGACGATCGAATACAAATTTATTCGATCAGTCGAATAATTTATTCGATCATTCAAATGATACGTACGATTCAAACGATCGAAGACTTCGATCGTATGAATCCTATTTGATCAGGACTTAGCCTCAGAAGCCTATGGGAGTGCTATTGTAATTCGGTAGGTCCAATCTGCAGAAGTAATCATAAAAATTCAAATCCTTCGCTGATCGAATATTTGTTCATTCAAATCTATTCGAATGTATTCGATCGTTCGACCATTCGCTATTCGATGATCGAATATGCCAAAATTTGCATATTCGACCAAATGAATAAATCCTACGTTCGAAACTCGATCGAATTCGATCGAACTTCGATCTATTCACGTGAATTTAGTACATCGGCCCCTTAGTGTTTCTGTTCCTTTGACGTGTTTTAAATATGCTCATAACATTAGATAGCAACAGCCCAGCATACCCAGCAGGCACAAAATTAATCTTAATGAACCCAGTAGTCTCCTCAGGGCCGCTCCGGCCATGAGGCAAGGTGAGAACCTTGCCTCAGGCGGCACAGAGTGGCCAGTTACAAGGGGCAGCAAAAAGCCGCCTCACGAGGCAATTTCGAGCCACTTTAAAAAACGTATTGCAGCTTGTGAATAGGTGCCAGTGACTGCAATTTCGAGCGACTTTAAAAAACGTATTGCAGCGTGTGAATAGGCGCCAGTGACTTTAGTGCTAGCGGGTGCAAGATACGAGCAAGACATTCAAGGAGATTAGTCGCCTCAAAGACGTGGCGTTTTGTCGCTAGGCGACTAATCTCCTCGTCTGGACGAGTCCTTAACCCGGAAATTCGGCTCCGCTAGTGCAAAGAGCGCAATTGCGCTCAATGCACTAGGGATACCACCCCTTTTTGACCCGCTCCGACGCTGATTTTTTAAGCACGGAGCGGGGAGGGGGGGCGGCATCGGGGCTGCTGCTTCAGGCGGCGGCAGCCCCAGAATCGGCCCTGAGTCTCCTGCAGCTGGCTCTAACTGTATGCTGCAGACCGAGCAGCTTAACTCACCCAAGGCAGTCTAACATACAGATGCAGTCACTTGGATTTGTAAGTTAAATGCGTCGTGACACAAGAGCATTCAGTGTACTTGTTTCTCCTCTGTCCCCCTTAATTCTCTTTTTCTACTTCTGTGAAATTCATGAAGCATTATTTTGCCATGTGTCTCCCTGTCTCCAAAAATCCACAAAATGCATTGACTCCACTTCAAGCCAGAGAAATTAAGCCAGTCATCCATGGAGCAGAACTGTGTAAGCAGCAGGTTACCCATTTGCCTGCCAAGAAGTGTTTGACCCCTTAGTGGGCATCCTAATGCAAGACTGATTAAAGTATCGGAAGCACATTGCATTGTCCTCCCTTCAGGAATAAAATGTTATGTAAATGAGTAAGAAATAAAAAAAATTTGGGCACTCAAACATGTTTTAATTTAAATATTGAATTACTATGCATTTAAAGAAAAATAATAATAAACAGAATGTCACATGGTTAAGTGCTATTATCAACCACCCTCATCAGGGTATGAAAATATTTACTAATGTCATATCATTAAATAATTAATACTAATCACTAAAAATTCCACATATTGCATTACACATCATTTATGTCATGTATATTATCATGTATATTATTGACATTTGGTTTTGATATTAAACTGATTCAGTCATGCTTTTTATGGTGTAGTTTTTATTTCTAAATTAAATTATTTATACTGCATATAATTCACTCTACAATATGAAATTTAATTCCTGAACCAGCAAGTATGTTTTTTATAGTTGCAATATTTGTGTGTAAGCATCCATCTCAGGTAATTTCGCCTGGTCATGTGCTTTCAGAAAGAGCCAACACTTTAGGATGGAACTTTCTGGCAGGCTGTTGTTTATCTTACTCAAAGTAACTGAGAAGTCCCAGCGGGACCAGGATTTTACTATTGAGCGCTGATCTTATAGCTACGAGGCAGCTGTTCTCTTGTGTTATGGAGCTGCTTTCTGGTTACCTTCCCATTGTTTTGTTGTTAGACTGCTTGGGTGGGGGGGAGGGGGGTGATATCACTCCAACTTACAATACAGCAGTAATGACTGAAATTTATCAGACCACAAGTCACATGACTGGGGCCAGCTGGGAGACTGACAATTTGTCTAGCCCCATGTCAGATTTCAAAATGAAATATAAACAAATATGCTCTTTTGAGAAATGGATTTTGCAGAAGTCTGCTGGAGCAGCACTATTAAGACATTTTCCCATAATATCCCTTTATTAAGGAAAATATATAAGGATGTTTTTTTTCCCAGAAAAGGTGGCAAACCTACAAATAATACTTGCGGCATCATACCTTTACTAAATGACTACCTCCAACATTTCTGTGCAAGCTAGATCAACTGCCAAGCAGATCATGATACCTAATGCTTGAATCCTTTTTTTGAAGGATAAAAATCATTAAACAATAACGTCAATTATAGGATAAGAGAGAATATTAAATGCACTCAATAATGTACATCCTTTTAAATATTTTTTGGGACATAAATGTAAAATACTGTAGATCTCAGTTTAAATATATTCTAGTTTTTTTTAAGGTTTTTTTCTTGTAAGAGGGATTACTGATCCTGCTAATCCTTATGTCTAAACTATGACCCCTTAGGTGGTGTTAATTTACAATAGCCTTTATGTAGGATGCTAGTACATGTAATTCTAAAACAGATGGCGTGCAACAGGCTGAACATTCTATAAGTGTTAGATATAACTGTTAGTTGCTATATCAATGCATAATTGATAATATTGAGGTTATTTTCTTACTATGGTGCCTTATTGAGGCAAGTAAATCAATAAATGTATCTCATCTACTGTATGACTTTACTGCTCTTAAATTTTAAAGATAGATCTAAGAAAAATATAACTTGGATGTTATATTGCATATATTTCTGTTTAGCTCAAGAAGAATGAATTTACATTTTTAAATGATTCTCCTTAATAAATAATTTAATTTCTCATCAGAAAATACATGGTTAAAGCATCTATTTTTGTGTTTTTACCACCTTAAAATAGCTATACTGTATCACTATCATTATTTAACATTTTTAGGCCCTGGCACATCATGTGAAATACTATTGCATATATGTATGACTCTTTTTGTAAAGAATTGTTTCAAGATCTTAAGTTCTCCTTCTAACTTTATATTATATGCTTTAGCTCTAGTTACCTTCTTCTGAAAATTACTATTTTTCTGAACTCCCATGATATATTTGAAGTTTATCATATTCGCTCTTTCATTTCTTTTCTTATAAATTATACATGTTGGTCCTGAATTCTTTCTTGACATAGTTGTTTTCATTTAGTTTAAACAATTTGCTTGAACATTACTTGACTACTGACTAAGTCTCTATCCTTTTCTTCTTGATGACAGTATATTGCTATTCAACTCAATAAAATATAGTGAAATCAAAGTACCCCTGTCTGATTCAATATTATAGGTGGAACAGAAAGAAAAATGTTTCTTAGAATAACTATAGAAAACAGTTATGTTGATTTCTTTGTTTAAGCTAGATATGACTTCTCAATATGAAGTAATTATGTAAGGCAAGATATCTATGTTAAAGTCAGTGATGATAGCTTGATGATTTACCTATTTTACTTTCTAACACTAGCATTACCATAAGGAAGTTGCTTACACACATACATCCTCCAGCTGCTTCAGAAAACATCTGCCAAGTGCCAAGTGTTGAAAACCATAGTTTTGCACAAACCATTACAATTTTGTTTCCTGTGGTGTCTTAGTATTTGTATGAGTCAAATGGATCCTTCATACACAGCAGAAGTTTAAAAACACATTAAGAGATTAATGGACCTTAAGAATATGATAGATTGTTGCTACCAATAGATATTTGGATGACAACATTATTTCATTTGATATATTTATGAAGCATGGGAAGCATATTTTAATAAAAGTTTTCAGGATACTCTTACAATGTTCAATAACTTCACAACATATTACTTATATTAAGTGATGAGCAACATTTTCTCACAAAATATTTCTAATAAAAAGAGCGAGAAAAAACACTAAACTCTGCAAAAAACAGCAATTAACTTAAAGAATATTGCAGCAAAAAAAACATTGTTAGAGAAATTTGCAAAAAGGAAAATAAATTGGGAAACGTCTCGTTTTGGACGCGGATGTCTGTTTTTGGACATGGACGTCTGTTTTTGGACGCTGTCGTACATTGCTGGCGTCGAAAAAGCAGATGCCAGGCAAAATTCTACTGCGAATTCGCCCCAGTCGAATAAATTCACCCAACACTAGTCTGGCACTGTCTACAGATTCACTTTGTCTCATACTCATAGTGCTGTTTCTTAGAGCTGGGTTACGAAAGAGAAATTACGCCTTTTGCTTATTAATGGTTATATTTTTTCCAGAGGTGCAATGCAAACGTTGTTTATCTCAAGGAACAAGAAAATATTTCTTTTACAGGCCACATAGGCTTCAGAGACTAACTCCTGCTCGAATACCATTCGTACGATGAAATATTCGATTATTCGAATCGTACAAATTTTTTGGACGCTTGAAGGAAATTTTACGATGTTTTCGTGAAATCAAACTGTATCCGACCGTACGAATTCATCGAGAAATTGAATATCAAGCGAAATGATAGCTTAAAACTATTCGATAAGCATTCAATGGTCGAATGCTTATCGAATTTCTAATTTAGTCGAGCAAATTTTCGGGAATAATAGTAAATTTGCCCCTTAGTGTACTAGAAAAGAATGTAAACATTTAGTATGCGAATGGGACCTGTTATACAGAATGCTCAGGACCAGTGGTTTTTTTTTTGGATAATGGATTCTTCTTCATTCTTTGAGGGACAGATTTACGAAATTCACGTGAATAATTCAAATTTCGATCGAATTCGATCAAATTCCGATCATACGATTTTATCGGAAATTCAAATATGCAAATTTGGCCACTTCGATCATTGAATACGAAAAATTCTAGTGTATCGAATAGATCAAATAGATGAAATATTCGATAATTTCACCATTCGATGATCGAAGTACTTTAACTTTAAAATTTTACTCGACTGCCTACTTCGCCAGATTGAACCTACCTAATTGCAGTAGAAGTCTATGGGAATCACCTGCTCGAATAGCATTCATACGATCGAACACCTCGATCGTTCGAATTGTACTAATTTTTCGAACGATCATAGGAAATTTCCAGATTTTTTCGTGAAATTGAATGATCGGTGTTCGATCTTACAATTTTTTCGAGAAATCAAATTGCAAAGAAAAAATAGCCAAAAACTATTCAATAAGCATTCAATAGTCAAATTCTTATCGAATTCTGTCCGAATTTGAGGGCTAAAAGCCCTCGAATTCGTGAATAATGATAAATTTGCCCTTAAGTGTACTAGAAAAGAATGTAAATATTTTGGGGTAAATTTACTATTATTCCCGGAAATTAGCTCAACCAAATTCGCAATTCGATAAGCATTCAACCATCGAATGCTTATCAAATTGTTTTAGGCTATCATTTTGCTCACAATACGATTTCTCGATTAATTTGTAATTTGGGGCTTCCCATAGGCTTCTTTTACAATTCGGTAGGTTCAATCTGGCGAAGTAGGCAGTTGAATAACTTTTTTTTTATATCATCGAATGATCAAATGATCAAATATCCGATCATTCGATCTATTCGATGATCGAAGAGGCCAAATTTGCATATCCGATTTCCCGAAAAATTTGTACGATCGGTATTCGATTGAATTCAATCTAACTTAGATAATTTCATGTGAATTTTGTAAATCACCCCTTAATATAAGAATGGGACCTGTTATACAGAATGCTCAGGACCAGTTTTTTTTTGGATAATGGATCCTTCTTCATACAAATTTACTATTGGTCGAATTCGAGGGTTAAAAGCTAGGGAACAAAAATCCTTTGAATTTGAATATCAAATTAGAAGGATTTAACCTCAATTCGATTGGTCCAACGATCGAATAGCAAATATTCGATCTATCGATAAAATCGTTCAAATAGATCGATTCTAACGATTTTTTTTTTTAATTTGTCTTTTTATTGAAAGATTTTTCAACACATAGAACAGTACAACACAGTAGTGCACAATGAGACAATAAGAAATAAAAAGATAATAATCTACAGTCAGTAGTAGGAATAGGGGGGGGGTGTTGATAAAACCCTGAGTTGCATACACGGTAGGGAATGTTAGGTTCTTGAAGTATCGGTTGCAAGGGGCCACTACGGTCCTACAAAGTCAATCTAGGCAGTATGGGTAAATCACCATTCCCCCAGCTTCAAAAGAGAGAAAAAGAAAGAGAAAGGGAAAACAACCTTGTGCCTACTATGTAAGAAACCTGGTTAGAGCCAGGAAAGAAAAGAGAAGGAAGGAGAAGGAAGTAGAAAGGAAAAAGGATAAAGAGGGAGTAGAGGGTTCCCAACACGGATCGGTAGGCTTTGCAGAAGGTAAGTAATGGTACATACCTGACTATCTCTCACAATGCGAGACAGGGGGGGAGGAAGAGCCAGCTCCGGGGGCGAGGTACCTCGGTGAGAAATTAAGCCTGAATAAGCGAGGAGTCCGAGTGTTGCTTAGCAATATGAGTGGCGAAGGTTGCCTGAACACCGTGAAGGTCTGATCCGAGCCACACCACTCAAAGGTCATTGAGTCCCTAACCACATGGTTTTAAATTGGTCCGTTTCCATAAATTGGAACCAATAGTACCATTTCTTTGTAAACTGAGACGTATCTTTTTCCGAGTTAGACTTAAGCTCCTCAAATTTCTGAATCTCCTTTACCTTGACCAGCCAGTCCTTGATATTTGGGCCTGAGGTGGATTTCCAGTGGAGGGGAATTAGGGTTTTTGCTGTGTCCAATAGAATAGGTGTGAGGGATTTCCGATAGCCTTTCAGTGAATGAGCAGTGTTGTGTAGTAAGAGAGCTAGTGTAGTGTTTGGAATGTTATCGCCCATGAGTGTTTCAATAGTATCCCGGATAGAAGTCCAGTAGTCACTAAGGGAAGGGCAAGAGTGGAAGATATGAGTGAGCGTCCCAGGGTGTTGCTTACATCTCCAACATAAAGGTGAAGCAGAGGGAAATATCTTGGCCAGTTTAGTTGGAGTACGGTACCATTGTGTTAGCAATTTGTAATTAAGTTCCTGCAGCTTTGTACATCTAGAGGTTTTATGAGTAAACTTCATTATTCTACTCCAGATCTCGGTCGCAATTGGTGTGCCTAATTCCCTCTCCCATTTGTCCTTCAATTTTAGTGATGGGTCTGGATGCAACTGCTGGATGAGCTTATATAGAGTAGATAGGCCTCTCGGGGGCGCCGTTGCAGAGAGCCATATACGTTTGACAGGTGTCGGGTCTGGCCTTACAGTGTTATGGGGGAAATAGGAGTGTATGTCTGTGTTTAAATCGGTCTAGGTGTGTAATCGGGCGGTTTGGTATCAATGCCTTCAGAGTTTTAAGAGTGTTACCATTATAGAAGGAGGATGCACCTTGGTGAAGGTCAATAGCCCATCCCTTGTAGTAGCCAAGATCTAGACCTGGGGTAAACAAAGGGTTACCGATGACTGGGGTATGTAACGTTGGACTGTTCAGCCATTTACCAGTTTTGGTGAGAGAGTCCCAAATCTGGAGGGTGTATGTAAGTTTAGTATCGCTTTTGTCGAGAATCACTCTAGTTTGTGGCGAAAGCCATTGGAGAGCCCAGAGGGGGGAAACTGCTGAGTTTTGTTCAACTCTCACCCATAGTTTATTGCGTCTATGGAATGCCCAGTCTAAGCATCTAATCACCATTGTAGCTTTATGGTAGGCTGCCCAATCTGGAAGACTTAAACCGCCTAGGTCTTTGGGGGCTGTAAGCGTTGCTCTAGCTATCCTCGGTGTTTTATCGGCCCAGATAAATTTGGTAGTGAGTGCCGTTAGTTCCTTGAGCATACCAGGGGGTGGGGGATATGGCAAAGACTGAGAGATATACAGGAAACGTGGTAAAACATTCATTTTAAGAATATTAACCTTGCCTATCCATGAGAACGATGGTCGCTGCCACATTTTAAGGTCCTGTTTAACTGCTAACAGGAAGTCTGAGTAATTCCGCTTCACCGTAGTTTTGTAATCAGAGAATATCTTCATACCTAAGTACGTAAACGCGGACGAAGTGCTTTTTATGGGAAAGTTAGCCATCAGATCAGTGTATTCTAGGTTAGGGATTGATACATTTTGGGCTACTGATTTGGACAAATTGACTTTGAAATCACTTACCGAGTTAAAGAGTCGAAGTTCAGCCATAAGGTTGGGGAGGGAGATTCTGGGTTGCCTAACAAAAATGAGCAGGTCATCAGCAAATGCTGCAGTTTTGTGTGTTGTTTCACCACTTTGTATTCCTTGAATATTGGGATTCAAACGTATCCTGTTAAGAAGGCTCTCTATTGAGAGAACGAATAGGATTGGGGAGAGGGGGCAGCCCTGGCGTGTTCCGTTTTTTATTTGTATGGGGTCTGAGAGGTGGCCATTGACTAGTAATTTGGCAGAAGGTTGTGTGTATAAAGCAGAAATCCAATTACGAAGGTTAGGGCCTAAGTTGATGTCTACAAGAGTGGCGTGTAAGAATGACCAGTCCAGCCGGTCAAAGGCTTTTTCTGCATCCAGGGAGAGAAGCATGAGAGGGGTGTTGTTCCGCTTACAGTAGTGTGTGATACTGAAAAGTCTATTGAGATTTTCTCTTGCTTCTCTCCCCGGAATAAAGCCCACTTGTTCCGGAGAAACTATTGTAGGAGCTATCTGTGTGAGACGGTTGGCAAGTACTTTTGCATAGAGTTTAATGTCTGTATTCAGAAGGGAAATGGGCCTGTAGCTACCGGGGATTCTAACGATTTTAACCATTTGATGGAATATTTTTATTCAATCAAAAATAACTAAACCCAATTCAGTAGCTTTGATCTGGTGAACTAGGCAGTCGAATAAAAATGTAAAGGGGAATTACTTTGACAGTCCAATAGCCAAATATTCGAATAGATTTTTATTCGAATCGTTGGAATCATTCGATTCGCTCGAATTTTCAAAATTCACTGGTCGAAGTGGTCTTCAAAAACATTCAAATTCAATTGAACTTCAAATCCTTCATGTTAATTTAGTAAATCTGCCCCTAAGTGTACTAGAAAAGCATGTAAACATTTAATAAACCCACAAAGCTGATTTTGCTTCCAATAATGGTTAATTACATCTTAGTTGGGATCAAGTACATGGTACTGCTTTATTAGTATAAAGAAAAAGGAAACATTTTTAAAATTTTTAATTATTTCATTATAATAGATTCTATGGAGCAGATTCACAGATTCTTGTACTGCTGCCCCTTATCTAAGGAAAGAGTGTCAGCTTTGTACCCTCTTCTCAACTCCCACACATTTTCTATGCTCTGACTGGGGAGAGGGTGGGCATAAAAAACATTCTAAGAACAGAATTTCATCTTTAGAAATGGAGGACCTCTTTGACATCTCTGAGAACTTGTCACATACTGCCACCTTAGGTAAGTTTATCCAAGGTGAATACACCATAGTCCTCAAAGTTTTGAGCTGTGTTGGAAAGTAGAACATAAATAGTACTGCAATTTTATTGATGTACTTTGTAGCTACAATTTAAAATAGATTGAAAATGTCAAAGCTTTAACTGTATGCAAACAAAAAGGAAATTCAGCTTCTATCCATCTGAAGAAACTGTAGCTATATTAGCCACTTCTAAAAATGTGCACTTGATCAGAAGTGTTCCTCTACACACACATTTCTTGATGAATTGCTTGTGCATATCTCAGTCTATTAAATAGTCTTTCAAAGAATAGGATTAGGTTGTCTGGAGACAAGGCTCTTGATAAATTGCATTGTAGCTAAAAGTTTAAAACTTCTGGATAAAAATAAATACAGTAGTTTGATGGATTAAAGCCAAACCTTTTATCTTTAGATTTTAATAATTCAGTTCTAGGTAATAACTTTGAAAAGGTGCATCAGCTGATACCAAACTCTGACTTTAAGTATAGCACAGAAAAAAGCTTGCATAAATAAAATACAGACTAAATATTGACTGACTCACTACAAATCTAGATTATGCAGCATGAAAAGAAGATGAATCATTTACTATTTTGTGACAAAGCAAGATTTTAAGCAGATGACATTCAGGAGTAAAAATGAATAATGTTGATACACTTAAACATCTAGTAACAAGACAAAATGTGTTATTCCCATTACCCTTAGGGTATATTTATCAGACAGATAAATACAATCCACCAGTGAAATTCTGCTCTTGGTTCGATTGCATGATTGATTTTTAGGGGCATAGTTACCTTTTTGAGTACAGCAAGTAGCTATTAAATTAATTCTGTCAGGATTATTATTTCTAAATTACACAGTTGGAATTACAAATAATAGCATATAAAATGTTATTCCTGAATACTAAAAGTATTTTTAAGCTGTTATATTGATGTGTAGGCAGCCAACTCAATTCGAAGTTCAATCAAATTTTCAAAAACATTTGAATTCGAATTTTCAAATGTTTTTGAAGACCAATTCGACCAGTGAATTTTGTAAATTTGATCGAATGATTCTAATAAAATTTCATTTGAATATTCGATCATTCAACTGTTGACGTACTTCCCCTTTAAATTTTTATCTGACCACCTAGTTTGCCAGATCAAAGCTACCAAATTGGGTTTCCTTATTTTTGATCGAATAAAAAAATGTGATCGATCGAAAAAATCGTTTGAATCGATTTTCCTATTCGTTCGTTTGACCAATCGAATTGCTGTAAAATCCTTTCGAATTTGATATTCGAATTTGAAGGATTTTACTTCACTTCCTATTCACATGATAGAATTTTGGATTTTTTTCAATTCGAAATTCGACCAATGATAAATCTGCCCAATTGTGTCTGATAATGTGCTTTCAGATACAGCCAGCACTACACAGTAGCACTGCTTTCAGATAAGGTGTCATTGAGCTCTTATCCTGTTGCCTTGCAGCTTTTTTGTTGATAGCCTTCCATGGGGAAAGGGGGGGGGAGTAGCAACTGGCAGTGCAGCAGTTAAGAATGTCTAAAGTTATATCAGAGCACAAGTCACATGAAGGGCAACTGGGAAAATAAAAAAAAATGTCTAGCCCCATGTTTAAATTAAACAAAAATTTTCTCTGTTGAAAAATTGATTTCAGTGCAGAAGAACGTCTGCAGCATCACTATTAACTGATGCATTTTGAGAAAAACATGTCTACGCATGATATGACCCCTTTAACTTCTGCTGTTATTTCCAACAATTCCAAAAATGTCAATATCCTGTAATTTTTTTTATCCTGATCAAATATAATTAATCACTCCTAAACCTAAACACTCCTAACACTCCAGTTCACGACCAGTTCGGGATGCAGCAATAATGAAAAACATAATAATGTGTGAAAAAATATTCCAAAATGTAACTTTTAATGCTGACACTAAAAGACCTCGTAAATGCCATCTCAATCTATAGACAGGAGACTGTGATCATTGAAAATTATGGTGGAGCATAATACTCAAAAAAACACACAGTGGGGATCGTTTATCAAGACTGAGCAAATTTGACCATGAATAGTAACCCATGGCAACCAATAAAATGTGTTGCAGTCATTGTTCTACCTGCAGCTGTCTAAAAAAATCACTCACTTAATGGGTTACCGCCCACTGGAAAATTTTCCCTGTATTGATAAGTACCCCAGTGACCCTACTGCAATATTATTGTTCATCTCATAAATATTTCTCTGGTTGGTCTGTACTTCAGATACATTTCTACAAAACACCATTTTTTAATATAAATAAGAGCTTTGATGAGCTGTCTGTCTCAGACGAGAAAGGTTTTAATGACTACAAAGGAGTTGATAATGAATGGAGGTAACTTGCTTGGAATTCAGATTAATGTTTTTACACAGATAACAGAGAATTAAAACATAGATAATAGAGCAACAAAGGGCATAGAAATGCATGCTGGAATATTGTGTAGCATCCTAAAAGAATCCTATTTTTAAGATTCCTTTTTAATTGTATTTGCATAGATTTTTTTCAAGATGTCATTATTACAGAGCAAATCATTTACATTATGCATACCAAATTTGCACTGAAAGTGTAAATGGTTGTGTTCTAGTTTTTAAACAAAGTTTATTAATTTATTCTGAGCCTAATATTGGTCCAGAATCAATTTGGTATGTAAAAGTTATCTTGTTGTTTATGAAGTAAAAAGTCATGGATGAGATACAATTATGAGGAAGAAAAACTTTTCTCCTAATTCAGTTTTTTTCCCATATACATCAACAGTCTGTTTATGAGATAAAGCATGAGATAAGAATTTGTGAACTGAATTGCAATGAATTTTGAAATTAAATCTTCTCCATTGTCTGATCGACCACTCAATTTATCAGGAGTTGAATTTTTAGTTTATGAGAGTTTCTAAAAACTCCTTTAAGCCCATAAATTTAAAATAAAAAAAAACAACCAATCGAATCTGATTTAAAAAATAAAAATTTGGGTGAATAGGCTCGACCTGCAAACTGGAATCAAATCCAATCAAATTTTATTTGAATTGTTTCACAAAATTTTAAAAAATAAATTTTTTTTGAAAATAATTTGTTTTCAAAAGTCAACCTAACCACTCCAAATTGATTGAAGGAGGTCCCCAATTTGGGGGACAGTAAGCACAGGAATGTCCCTATTTTAGGAATACCCAATACCATGATCTGTTGGTGTCGCTGTATAATTCATAAGATTAGGCCACTAAGCCACTGTTGTACCAACAGTTTAGTTTGTAATATTGTTACGTAAAAGTTGCTCATAGAGTTTTATGTATAAATATCAACAATAACATTTCTGAAGAAAGCGATAATTTTTTTATTACATTTGTATTTATAAAATTTCCATCACATTTATATAATGCATATACAGTGGGAAGATAACATTCACATTGGTGATATTTATTGCATTACAGTATACATACATTATGTGCAGTCATTTAGCCTACTATGTTAAAACAGTAGTATGATAGATTGGTTATACAATGTGTGCTATATGTATTATGCCCACCAATTTCTATTCCATTAAAGTGAATGGTCACGGGTGGTGAGTTGTTCCTTGGTCGAGCATGTGTTGGGGCTATATTTAGCTTCAAAGAAAGTTAAATAGTGATGGAATATTAGTTAACTGGGTTAAATCATAACAAAAAGAAATGATTTCCTGTGTATAAGTATAGAAATCTTCCGTTAGGGTTGAGTTGAAGCAGTGTGGCAGTCAGAGTTTTAACATACCTGCATTCGGTTTTTAAGTTTCAATTATTAGTTTCCAGTTTGCCCTGTGTATGTCAAAAATGATCAGGCTTTGTTACATTGACAAGGTGGCTTGATTAAAACCATGAGGAAAGGTGTATCCCTAGTTGCATGTACTTTTGTTTTTAGTCCTCCGTATTGCAGAGTAGTGGCTAACCATGATTTTGCAATAAGTTGTTTTGCTGCCGCAAAGATATGTGTTATCAGGATATGTGCGGATACCGGTATGTCCTTTATTTTACAGTTAAGTAGTGCATGCACTGGATTTTTTAGTAAATTAATGTTAAGTACTGAATAGATTAGTTGGTACACTCTACTCCAAAATCTTTGTGCTTTTGGACAGGACCACCAAATATGACTAGCGAATTGGCGAAAAAATTTGCGTCGTTTTCAACTCTCGTCGTGTCGTTATCAACTCACGTTGCGTCGTTTTAGTCGCGCCGCGTCAGAAAAAGACGTGCAACTCGTTTTTTTAAGCGAATTTTCGCTGGCGTTTCGTGACTTTATTCGCCATTGGCGATTCGCAGGAATAAATTTGCCCATCACTAAATATGACTCATTGTGCCCTGGTCTGGGCAACCTCTAAAGCAGCAAGGGTTAGCATTGGGTTCCCATTGTGCTTTACGGGCTGGTACCATGTACCATCTGCTCAATACTTTGTAGGGGGTTTCTTTAGCATATATATTAATAGAGCAGTAGTTTGATTGTTCTATTGCATGAATCCAATCCGCTTCTTCCATGTCTAGTTGCAGTTCCTGGGTCCAGTCTTGAATGTATTTAAGTTCCATTATAGGGGTGGTGTTAGTTAAGTAGTTGTATAAGGGACCTATTAGTCTCCGGGACATATGGGTATTTTAAACAATCTGTTTCGTATTAGGTTGTTGAGAGTCTTTGGTGTAATTAGACTTTAAACAGTGCTGTATTTTGTAGAATCTAAATATTTCGGATGCGGGAGCTTGATGTTTGTCCTGAAACGTAGGCCAATCTTTGACGACACCTTGGTGTAGATGAGAGAGTTTAGTTAGTCCGTTGTCTATCCACCATTGGAATTGTAAGGCGTTTATTCCTGGTGGGAATTTAGGGTTGTTGAAAATTGGAGTAGGGTTATGAGGAGATATAATGGCATGTTGTCGTCTGATTTTGTCCCAGGTACATAGTGCAAATTTCCAAGTTTTGTAAGGTCAGCGCTAATGAAAGCTCAGGGGAAAAGAAAAGGATGAAAAAGGAAAACAAATAGGTAATATAGTGTAGTAACTATTGGCAGAGTTGTAGTTCCACAACCGCATATACTCCCAAAGGGATCTTTCTGTGTAATTAGCCTTTTAATTTTCACCATGTGTATTTGATTCAGGTGGGTACTCACAGACGTTTAGATTATTCTATAATTTCTTCAGTTAGAGATTCATAGGTTAAACTCTCCTATTATGGGGGAAAGTGTGCAAATAGTGTAAAATCTTCTTTATTATAATACAATTTAAACCAATTGGTTACACTCACATTTGTGTAAATAAAAACCAACGTATTATCACTCTCCGTGAGCAGTCCAGGTTGTTACACGTGTCCTCGATGGTTTGCATTAATTGTCCCGACCAGCGTTCCTTCTGCAACTCGCTCGGTACTTTTCTGGGCGCTCAGTTGTGATGTCAGTGGATTGTGCCTTACTTTCGTTGCTTCAGCGACTTCATCAGAGGCTATTCCGTAGGTAGGGCCTTTCCTTCGTGTCTCTTATAAGTAGAGTGGTTGCCATAGCTGCGCGTGTCTCCGGCTTCGCTTTGAGTCCTCACTTCTTCCTCATACGGATAGACGCGTCTCCATGGCAACCATGTGCTAATTCCCACTGCAGTTCTTTGTGGTTGTGTCATTTGGTGTCCCTTTTCTCTCTTTTCCCAAGTGTTTGTGTTTCCCCCTGTTTTAATTTTGGTGAACTGGTTAGTGGTATTACGTGACAAACTTGATTGTGTATCACTACTTTCCAAATTTTCTGATGTTTCTTCTGGTGAGTCTCTATCTCTCTGTTTCTCCATGAATTCTTTTCTCTGAAAGTGCCTTTGTGACCGCCTTCTAAAAAATGATGATAATCATCCGTTTTTGTTTTGTGCTGTGTGACCTTAATTCCCCTTTCTCCCTTGTCCGTTTCTCCTTCTCTCATGTTTATTATTTTAAGCTTATTTTTTCTTTTTGAGTTTTTTTGTACATCATTGTAGTTATAATTGTAACTACTACTATGATTATAATTTCTCTTAATTTTTGAGGTCTGAATATCCCATTTTTTCGTGCTCCTTGTTTATAATCTTCTAAGTTTCTTTAAAATTTCCTTTGTTTTGTGTCCACAATAGATTCTTCTAATTTTTTTAAATTCCTCACCATTAATTTTTCAGAGTTTAAAAACTCATCTAGTTCTTTAAATGGTTCTAACTTCATGTGTATATTCTTAATTTCTTTATTAAGAATTTCAAGTTCCTTATGTCTTTCATTAATGATCAATTGCATAAGTTTAATGGTACATGTATCTAGTATTCCTTCCCATTCTGCTATAAATTCTTTATAATTTTTTCCAAATGTGGGCTCTTTTTTATTCTCAATCCTCTTGGAGTAATTTTATTTTCTATATATTTTCTTAGGGTAACCTTGTCCCACCAAGCTTTTACTTCTTTGGACATAATTAGTTCCAATTCATCAAAACAATCAAATAGTTCAATGTCTAATAAATTGCTATCATTACTTTCATTGTATAATTGGGTATTTTCCCCTTTAAAGATCAAATCCAAATGATGTTGATGCGTTTCCCTAAATGCATACATCTTTTTCAGAATCTTAAGAGTCCGAAGAAAATAATTAAATATAACAAACGAGTTGTGTGACCACCTATGCATTAAGTGTAGTAGTGAGAACGTAATTTATTGCTTACAGTGCCCCTGTGGGCTACAATACATTGGTAAGACAAACAGGAAATTGCGTGATAGGATTAGAGAACATGTTAGAAACATAGAAAAGGGAGTTGAATCACATAGTGTATCTAAACACTTTAAATTACACCACAAATAAAACCCCAAAGGGTTATCATTTTGGGGAATAGAAATAGTCACCAAAAAATGGAGAGGGGGAGATATAGTGAAAGATACCTTAAAAATTTAGAGTAGGTGGATACATAGATTGCAGACTTTAGAACCGAAGGGTCTAAATATCAATTTTAATTTAAGGGCTTTTTTATAAAAAAAATAAATTATACATTTTTTTTTAGATTATATAGGAATAGTGATGGGCAAATCTC
Organism: Xenopus borealis; assembly: GCA_024363595.1. NCBI lineage: Eukaryota > Metazoa > Chordata > Amphibia > Anura > Pipidae > Xenopus > Xenopus borealis. The sequence continues at coordinate 47,207,244 of CM044442.1, read as the reverse complement.
CCTCGTTTCGCTTCGCCGAAAAATTAGCGAATTTCCAGAGAAATTTGCGAATTGGCGAAAAAATTCACGAAACGAGTTGCACGTCGTTTTTTTTTCCGACGTGCGGCGCGTCGTTTTCAGCGCGGGTCTCGTCATTTCCGACGCATCGCATCAAAAAATGACGCGCGACTCGTTGTTTTGGCGAATTTTTTGGCGGCAAATTTTTGCTGGCGTTTCGCGAATTTATTCGCCAGCGGCGAATCGCGGGAATTGCCGCGAATTCGCCCCTGGCGAATAAATTCGCCCATCACTATATAGGAACTGTATCTGATCCAATTTTAGATATTTAATTTGTGTAAAAATTGTAAATTGAATAGTGAGCCTCGCCAAATGTTCTAAAAATAATATATAAAAAATTATATAAAAAATTATATAAAAACTAAACCTAAAGAAAAGATTGGATAATGATCTGATCGAAAAATTGCTAGAAAAAGGAAAGGAAATCTGCTTTATTAATTAATTAGGGATTTTATTGAAATCGATTGGGAACATTTGGCGTGGCAACAATTTAATTTAATTTTATGTTAAGACCCTTATATGTCATTGAGAAAGATAGTAGAAATTAAGAACTGCAGTGGGAATTAGTGCAGGGTTGCCATAGAGACCCGTCTATCCGTATGAGGAAGAAGTGAGGACTCAAAGCGAAGCCGGAGACACGCGCAACTTATGGCAACTACTCTACTTTTAAGAGACACAGAGGAAAGGCCCTACCTACAAAATAGCCTCTGATGAAGTCGCTGAATCGACGAAACGCATAAGGCACAATCCACTGACATCACAACTGAGCGTCCAGAAAGTACAGAGCGAGTTGCAGAAGGAACGCTGGTCAGGACGATTACTGCAAACCATCGAGGACACTTGTAACAACCTGGACTGCTCACGGAGAGTGATGATATGTTGGTTTTTATTTACACAAATGTGAGTGTAAACAATTGGTTTAAATTTTATTATAATAAAGGAGATTTTACACTATTAGCCCACTTTCCCCCATAATAGGAGAGTTTAACCTCTAGATGGATCTCTAACTGAAGAAATTATAGATACGCACGGAATAATCTAAACCTCTGTGAGTACCCACCTGAATCAAATACACGTGGTGAAAATTAAAAGGTTAATTACACAGAAAGATCCCTTTGGCAGTACATGCGGTTGTGGAGCTACAACTCTGCCAATAGTTACTACACTATATTACCTATTTGTTTTCCTTTATCATCCTTTTGTTTTCCCCTGAGCTTTCGTCAGCGCTGACCTTACAAAACTTGGAAATTTGCATTTTTTACTCGAGGAGAAAAGAGCTTCACTTGGTCGGCAAAACAAGGGGATTTCAGAAACTTTCGGTCACACAACTCAGAGGGTGCAATTGCACCAGGGCCCCCACCCACTTGGGGCCCATCAGAGCCATGATAATGGTTATGGCATGCGGTTATCTAGGGTGAAATTTTACAGCACACATGCTATCAACACTCCAGCATGGAATTTATAGAGGTAAGGGCCCGACAGGGGGGCCCAGGTGCCCATCCTGTACCGGGGCCCACCAGGGAGAGGTTACGCCACTGCGTTTGTATATTTACTTAGTGCAAATTGTATTACTGAGGTTGAAACATTAGGTCGAAAGTTTTTTTCTATCCATAATAGGTATTGTATGTCCAAGGTTGGACAGTTTGCGCTTTCTATCTCCACCCAGGCCGGAGGTATAGTCTTTACATGCCACTTAGTAAGTTGTGCTCGTAATGCTGCATGGAAGTAGTTTATATAGTTTGGAACACCTAGTCCCCTTGGGTTTATGTCGAAATACAAAGACTTTGGCAATCCGTGGTTTAATATTACCCCATAGGAATTTCTGACTGGCACATTGTAACTGGGTTGAAAGCGATAATTTTTACCACTTTTTAATGCCATAAAATCCTGCAATACAAGAGAAAATTTCCAAAGGCTGGTGTAATTTTATTCAGAAAGTACAGATGAAGCCACTTTGGATTGTTTGTTTGACACATAATAACTAAACACAGATTTCCCATTTGTCCCATTTAACACAGAAAATTGTGTCACAACATCACATCTAATTAAAGTGTTCATCATTGTGAACAATGGTGCTTTGGTATGCTAATGAAAAGGTTAAATGCATTAAATGAGTTAAGATAACTTTAGATAACACAGTTTCTTCAATTATTGAGTCATGACGAATTTAACACACAAATCCAAGTGGCTGCATCTTTTTATGTTCCAGAATATGCTATAACTTTAGATTTGTTTTAGTATATACTTTACTTGCATGCATTGCAATAGAATGGAAGATTATTCCTTATCTAGTTTCAAAGTGTCTTCTTGCAAATTTTTAAAATAGTAGATATATTATTGCATAGCGTTATGTTTCATGAAAATATTTTAGTTGACAGTTAAATATAAAAACTGAGCTTCCATTGCATGTTAGTACTCTAGCTGTTTGGTAGTGAGCTCAGCCTATAGAAGGCTGATTCCCAGAAAACACATAATTTTTACTCTGAAATTTAAGTTCCTCAGTCAAGCAATAAAACCCGATGGAGCAGGTATTTACAGTTGGGACATGCCTTACTGGTCATTATATTGCTAGGAAATTGTTATTTTACAATGAGTTCACCATGAGAGACAATGAAAAGTGCTGTTGAATGCAATGACTTGTCACGTAACCAATAGTAAACCAAACATGATTTATTACATCAGTAGAATGCTTATGTTTAGACCTGATAAATCAGTAGCAATCCTGAGCACTTTTAAAGTGTGCAAAAAATAAGTAAAAACATTACAAGAGGACTTAAATATTATAACGTTTTATGTTTCAAATTCAATTAGATAGGAGCATGTTCTTATAATATCAAAAATATTAAACTATGAGCAAATATTTTATATTGGAATGAAAAATACTATTTTATATCTTTGATTGTTTTATTCAAAGCACAGTTAATTAAATGGGCTGACTTTCTACATTTGCTTGGAAGGTAGCTAAACTGGTGTGAACAAATGAATTAAAAGATAATTAAATTTAGAAGGGTCCGAGGCAACCACAAAATGAACAGAGGAACACTTAGGGGCAGATTTATTATTATTCATGAATTCGAGGGCTTTTTAGTAATTCGACAATCAAATGCTTATCGAATATTTTTACGCTATTCAATTTCACAAAAAAATCGTACAATCGAACAGCGATCATTCGATTTCACAAAAATATTGTGAAATTTCCTTCGATCGTTCGAAAAATTCGTACAATTCGAACGATCGAGGCGTTCAATCGTACGAATGGTATTCGAACAGGTGTAAGAAAAAAAAATCCTAAGGGGATTCCCATAGGCTTCTATTGCTATTTGGTAGGTTCAATCTGGCGAAGTAGGCAGTCAAATAAAATTTTAAAGTTGAAGTTCTTCAATCATCAAATGGTCAAATGATCGACTATTTGATAATTTGATCTATTCGATCTATTCATTAAGGTCGAATTTTGCATATTCCATGATCGAAGTGGCCAAATTTGCATATTCGAATATCCGATAAAATCGTATGATCGGAATTGATCGATTTCGATCGAACTTCTAATTATTCACGTGAATTTTGTAAATCTGCCCCTTACTGTAAATATATATATATATATATGTATATTTAATGTAAAAAATATAGGATTGATATAAGATTAAAATTTACTTCTCTCTTTTTGCTGGGATAAAACAATTTCCCAAAACCCGCAGTTGAAACAGTAGAAGAGAAATCCCAGCATTTTTAGCTGTGAGAATGATAATGATATAGACTGTGCAGTATTTTTGAGATACTTGCACAGCTCATGGGGCTGATTTGCTAACAATCAAATATGTATTTTTCCCAAAATCTTGAAAAATGTGTGGTCTTTCTATATTTCTTAAAAGCTCTACAAATGCAAGAAAAACTTGAATTTTTAGAGATATTCATGTTTTTTCAGATCATTCAATGATTTTTTTTGTTCCTGCTTTATAAATTCAGAACTTTTAATAAATTTCATGACATTGAAAGTAAATTTAGTCATACAGTAGTTCCAAAAATCTCTAAAACCACCAAAATTAGAATGTTGATTAATAAGCCTCCAAGGGGCTGATTTACCAAGGGTTGAAGTAAAAATTCTAATACAATTCGAAGTACCTTTGGGAATAAGTAGAAAAGAGATTGTACCACATCCTGAAGGTTAACTACAAAAACATTGTTTCTAAACCAGTCATTTTATAATTCAAATTTTTTAAGAAATAGTCAAGGTCTGAAGTCTCACTGTCTATTACCGAAAGCTAATACTGTGTTGAACTGCAGTCAAAAAAGATTCATGCAGACATTAAGGGGCAGATTTACTAAACTTGTGTGAAGGATTCGAAATTCGATCGAATTATCAAAAAGATTCGAATTCGAATTTCGAATAACTTTGTTGGGTACTTTGACCATCGAATTTAAAAGAATTTGATCGATAAGAATGATTCGAATGATTTGAATAAAAATCTATTCGATCCTTTGACCATTGATGGTCGAAGTACTTGCCCGTTAAAAAAAATTGAATTGCCTAGTTCACCAGATTAAACATACCGAATTGCTGTACAACCCTATGGGAAGCTCCCATAAGGTTATTTCTGCATTTTTAGATCGAATAAAAAAAAATTCAATCGAATGGTTAAAATAGTTCGAATTGTTCAATTCGAACAATTTGATCGTTCGATCGGATTTTTTATATTCGATTGTTTGATTAATCGAATTGTGCTAAAATCCTTCGAATTCGATATTTAAATTCGAAGGATTACAATTCAACCAAAATTCAATGGTCGAATTTGAGGGCTTTTTTACCCTCAAATTCGACCCTTGATAAATCTGCCCTTTAATGGTTTGTAACAGTATTGGAGTGCATGTTTTTGACAATCTAGCATGTCTGATCTTCTTCTACATGTGTCTGTGTTGTATCTCACTTTCTAAAATGCTGACATCTTCACCTTCCTTCAAGATACACATAATGATTCTGTAATTTTTATTTGCCATATTTACATGTGGACTCCTAGAAGCACAAACTTTACATTAAGGTCACTTGTTCTGTTATTGCCATAAGCAATTTTCACCCACATACATTACTGTACATTTAATATTTATATATATGTCTCTGTGTCAGTAGGGTAAATTTAAGTCGACATTCCTCTTTAACACAAGTTCCTTTCCCTGGCCTTTAGTGATGACATCATGCCTGACATGTTTCTCCAAACAGGCTTCATCAGAGGCATCCCATATAGACTAACTATTGGAGTCATGGTTGTGAAGGTTTTCATTCATCCATGTCATGGTATATCTAGTTCAACTGAAGAAGCTGCTCGGATGAGGAATGAAACATCTTCAATGATTACTCAGCAAGTCTAGTTGTTTTCAAATTACATATACTAGATATTGGAGTGATCGTATCTGGCTTCGTACTCTCCCTGACTCCTTCTTCACTGTTATTAAGAAGCATTCTGTACTATAAACAAACCTTTCTGTTCCCAGACATGTGTGCAAATAACTTTAATACTGCACATCTTTTATCCTTAAAATCATCTTTCAGCTAAAATATTAATGGCTACCATTTAATTGTCTGTTGTTTCAAAGCTAGTATAAGATTGGTTGTGATAGCAAAATTTGCTACTCTTGTTATTTTGCTATTTATACTTCAAAGAACATAAAGTAAAATATAATTAATTATAGTGTTAGTCTGCCTCTCAACTAACACAAATGCCAATAGATGCAGGATATGTAATCTGAAACAACAGGAAGGCATACAAAGTCCAAAGTAACAATCTTTATTATGAGTAACAAACTCTGTTATGTCACAGCATTATTTACCTGGAGATATATTTTTAGTGGGAAAGAGAGAAAGGGTGGATTTGAAAATAAGCTCAAGATCAGAGAAAGGGAGGAAATATGTTCTTTAACAAGAGTTACAGAAATGCACAAATCTTCTGATCTTCCCTGTTAAAAGGTCAGAATGGTTGAGTTCAGATTACAAGCAAACAACTAGAAAGCAGATTGTACCAAATCCTGAAGGCTAAACTATAAAAACATTGTTTCTAAACCAGTCATTTTATGATTAATTTTTTTATGAAATAGTCAAGGTCTGAAGTCTCACTGTCTTTTACCGAATTCATGTTTTTGACATCTAGCATGTTTGATAACCATTTGAGAGACTGCATGCCTGAGTTATCTTCTTCTACATTTGTCTCTGTTGTATCTCACTTTCTAAAATGCTGACATCTGCTCCTTCCTTCAAGATATACATAATTAATCTGTCATTTTTATTTGCCATATTTACATGTGGATTTTTAGAAGCACAAACTTCACATTATGGTCACTTATTCTGATATCGTCATAAGCAATTTTCATCCATAGACATTCTATAAGATTTTGTCCCATTGCTGTAAAGATTCAATAGTGGAAAATATATTAAGATTTTCTATAGATGAGAATAGATAAGAGTTGCATATTTTGGAATTCATCCATTATTGTGCATGTGTCATCTTCTCGTATTTGAGTGCATTTATTAAAGGGCCAATAAAAACAAAAAATTTAATTGTTTTAAAGTAATAAAAATATAATGCATTGTTGTCCTGCACTAGTAAAACAGCTGTGTTTGCTTCAAAAACACAACTATTGTTTATATAAATAAGCTTCTGTGTAGCAAGGAGGCAGCCATTCAATGGAGAAAAGGCTCAAGTTACATAGCAGATAGCAGATAAGCTCTGTAGAAAATAATGTTCTGTTATCCATTATTTATCCTGTAGCCTTTTTTCAATTTCCACCATTGCTACTCAGCAGCTTGTTTATATGAACTATATTAGTGTTTTTTTTTAGCAATGAATCAGGTTTACCAGTGCAGGGCAATACTACATGATATTTTCATTACTTTAAAACACTTTAATCTTTTGGTGTTCCTTTAAGTGCATTCTACTTGGGAATGTGTAAATGCAGAAACTAATTAGAGGAAAACATCACAATGTAGACAAAGGGAAATTCTCTTTTTATTAAGTACATATTTCATATTTACATTCATTATGCCAAGCCAGGGTTACCTAAAAGAAAGCAATAAGAAGGGTGGCACATGAGTAAAATAAGCGATACAGCATTGGAGCTAATATTAGTATAAGTATGTAGCATAAAAATTCGTTTTTTTACTTTGAAATTTGAATTTTTTAAATTCAAATTTAATTTGAATATTCAATTCCACCCTTAGTAAATCTGCCCCTTAGTAAATCTGCCCCCAAGAGTGGCTTGGATGATTTCTTGGACAATTATAATAACCAAGGCTATAATAATTCTAAAATGTACAAATAATTTAGATATTGGTACAGTATACATAGTTTCACATGTGTAGGTAGGTGTTGGGTTCAATTTGGTGGGGTAGAACTGGATGGACTTTGGTCTTTTTTTCAACACAACTTAACTATGTAACAATGTAACATCAGCTATAGCTGTGTAGATATTGATATTAAGTATAAGAAGTACCTTTCTACTTGCAATCTAAGATAAAATCAAGATGTTCCCTTAATTTTGATACAGAGCCACTTGTGATCAATTCCTTAGTCAGCTTGCATGTGCCTTGTTCCAGTCAAATAATTCCCCAGTTCCTAACAGTTCTAGGATAGGGGATGTTTTGCCTGGAGAATAATCATAGAGCTATGCATGCAAGTAAGAGAGCAGTGTGAGAAAAAGAAAAGGCTCATATATATTTTTTCAAGAAATAAATTTAACTTAAAAACACAAGATTATTCTTTATCTGTCAGCTGCTGGGCATCATAAATACCTTGTAGAGGTAAATAATCATGTCAAAAAAGTGTTAAATTCATTAATTGGGAGCTTCAAGTAAATACTTTTCTGCAGAGCAAAATCTATAATAAAACAAACAAGCTGTCAATTTGCTGAACATGTCAGAGTGCAATTTTTAAAAGTACTAGTAAATACAAAATAATGATACAGTTCATGAATGGCTGGGACTATAAAGTAAAATCAAATAAGGTTAACTTGTCTGTACTATATTTTTATTTGTTTTGACATGTACAGTATTGTTTAGAGAATATCTCAACACAGTAAGCAAGTCCATTTAAAACAACATTCAAGCAAAGACAATTACCATGTCACAGATTACTCCTTTCATTGATGTATTGCATTATTTGTATTTTTGATAAATATATTTATTTTTGCCCATTCAGAATGTGATTTTATCTTATCTATGGTTGTGCAGAAAACCAGAATTCTGAACCTCTATCTTATCTAATGAAAATGTGTACATAAATTTGCTTGGTACTTCTCCCTAATGAATTCCCATTTAGTCTACTGTAAGTTATGTCTTTTATTTATTGTTATTATTTACAACCACCTACTGTAGCCTTTATACAGCTAGCCATACGTGATAGGAACTTCTCATTTGATGAGGTCACCAAACAAGTGTAAATTATTCCAATATACCCACCTATAGCTGACCATAGACTAAAAGATCCGCTCATTTGACGACATCATGAACGCATACACAACCAGATAAGCTGTCAAATTGGTCTAAACGACTGATATCAGAAGCTTTATCTGCCTGTGTATGGCCACCTTAAAATAGAGATACAGGCTGTTGGGGCAAAGACCGCATCAAGCAAATATCCTCATCTGAATGGGATTTTCGAATCTGCCAAAACCTGGTCATTCCACATAGAGGCCAATACTGACTCTGTCCATCTGCAGGGTTTATTGGACCTCTCACTGTATAGCCACATAAAGACAAATAAACATTGTAGAACTGTGTAAAATAGAACTCAGATTTAAATGATCTCAAAAGTTATTTAAGAAACATTCATTTTAACAACTACATCTACCAGCCACTTAAGTGCATTTTCTGAACAACTAGACACATATGAGGATGTGATTGTGTCTCAGACTAGTCATGATGCATGAACACCACAGACAACACCATCCAACAGGCTTCACTGGTTTGTCTATTGTGGACAAATCTTATATATCACATTAACAGCAACTGATTTCCTGAGCTGATATGGCAGAAAGATAGTCAAAGCCTTTTAGTGCAGCTTGGTGCTGCTCCTATGTCTGTTGATTGTCTTGTAGAATATCACTCAAGCATTGGATAACAAATAAAAAATCTAATGAGGCTTTGTTTTATTCTCATTGAATTAATTTGCAAATATACAGTACATTCAAGGTTTAATCATAGATGATATTATTCCAAGGAAAAAAAAATCTAAAAGAAGACAGAACAAATGGATTTCAGTTACAATAAAATATAAACTGTTGCATCAACTTAAACTGTAATATATGGTTAATAAATCTTTTTTATGAATATGTTTAACTTTTTTATTAAATATTGATATTTAAATTATTACTGAGCTCCATTCTATTACAAGCAACTCAATCATTCTGGATGGCAGTTTAGCATAGAAAATTACTTATTTACCCCTTCTACAAGCAGCTGCTCTTGCTACCATCTGAGTCTCCAATAGAAACACTTTAGGTTGGAAATCAAATTAAAAATTTAAAAATCAATAAATAGGTTTTGGTGAAATCTGTTAAGTAGACATAGGCTACAGTTTGGGTCGTTGGCCAGTTTATTGAACGGTTTTGCAAAGACAAGATACAGAAAACAAAAAAAAACCTAAGCCTATCCAGTTGCAGCTAAAACAAAGGGGTTTTCCCTCACTTACTCAGGACAAGGGCCTTGCGCCCCAATCCCATCCAAAGAAAAATGCAAAATATAAGGTTTCCATATTTACATCATTTTATTGAACACAGATCACCAGCTCCTGCCTTCCCCGACGTTCTCTCTCTCTGTTTGAAAAACCCAGCTCCTTTTCCTAGGGAGCCAACCCCTGTGCAACTGCAGACTATTCACCATGCAACTACCTGGCTGGAAGACCAATTCACCTGGAATGGCATACTGGACTGAAGAATTTACCCACTTTTGTCCATTGGCTCCTGGATTTTGTAAGCTAGTTTTTACTTAAGCTGAACAATAGTAAAACAAAACATTTAATTTTTCCCCATTGCAAAACTGACATTTAGCACATATGACAGGAATCTAGGGGAAACATACACTACCTCAACCTGATTCCCAGTGCTTCTTTTACAATACAGAATGTCACATGTTACTATATTATCATGTCTTTACTTTTAGAACATGTCAATACATGTCTGTAAAACAGAAAATACTATGAAATCAAAATGAGAGATTTTTTTTCTTTTATTTTGCTGTACAAAAGCCATGTTATATATGCAGGCATACTGTGTTATCATTATAATGTGAGCCAGCCATGTCATAATTCAGCTGTTTGATTTTGTGAAGGCTGTTGTTTCTCGACAACCACAGATGTATCTGTGACTGATTTATGATCCTAACCTATGTTATTATATTTTTTAAGCTGTTGTGAATCTTGCATATTAGCATTTTTGAGACAGGGGATGAAGTGTGGCTGTTGTATTAAGTAGATTTTAAAAGTCTCTGTTGAGCTGATCAAAGGCAAGAGTTGATAGGAGAGTGTAGAAAATGAATATGCTTTATATATGTGAGAAGAATGAAAAATAATGCTAAGCAGAATCCAGAGTGAAATCCAATACACATGTAGATCAATATTGCATTTAGATTCTTCTTTGCTCTAATTAGATACTAGCAGAAGCTGTTGTATCCAGCTGCAATGTACTTTCAGTATTGTAAATTATTGCAGTTATTCAAAAAGTCATTGGATCTACCTGGTTTTTTTCAAATGTTTTTTGTTTTCATCTCAACACATGCATTTCACAACCCAATTGTTCATGATCTGCGGGCACAAGTCCCACAATTCTATTAGGGGAGTGTAATAGGATTTGTTAGCCTTTGCAAACATTAGCGACCAAGATTTTCATTGTTTGCATCCTTTTTGACCAATTTGAGACCTCAACAGCTTCCTCACAATGTTTGTGAACCTGCTCAGTGTATGAAGTTAAATTTCACAATGGTAAATCGTTTTAAGAACAAACTACAGAGCAGGTGTTTATGCTAACCTTTGCTTAGCAATATTGAGCAATGTAATTTTCACCAGCAAATAATTTTACGTTGCAAACAGCAACAGGCATTTTCAAAAATGCCACTTTACAATATGCTTGTGATTTTAATTACACTCCCCCTTAAACATATACAGAGCTTATATAGTTTTAGGATTCTTATGGTAATGTAGGGAATCCATGCAGAAGCATTGCACTTATCCCTGTAAGGACAGACGCAGAGAGCCTGTATCTGTGTGCTGTGAGCTGTTACCTAGCAACCAGCTATTCAGTGATCTCAGTGCAACAGGAACAGGAAAAGGAAGTCACAGATACTGGCAAAAGTAGAAAGCCTGGCATAGAGAACTGCATGGTGGACAGAGAAGGAAGCCAGGGAGCTGCTGATGGGCCCAGAGAGGCTGCACCAAAAGCCTTCATTTTGATCAGGCTGGCACAGAGAAGCCAAATACTGTGCCAGGAAAGACAGAGAGTTTTAAAAGGAATCCAAACTGGAGGAACAAACAGCAGGAGATTCCTATCTGAGCATCCAAATGGGCTGGTAATCGCACTGTATGCCTGACTGTGCTAGATTCACCCGAAGAGAGCTCTAAAGTTTTTCAAAAGAGGATTTGTGAGTATCCTGGTTAAAGGGACAGTACCCAAAAGAGTCACTGAAGATAGAGGTTATTGGATGGACATTAAATGACTTTGACTTTTCAGAGTTAGCAAGACAGTTAGTGAGGCCCTATTGCCACCAGTTAGGAAGGCTGCATGTAAAAGTTGGCCAGTTATTTAATATAAAATGTTATTCAGTTTAACCAATACTATGTGTGTGTGTGTTATTTTTGTATTCCTAGTGGGACCACCCGTAGGTGTAAATCCCAGATCCCATTAGGTGGAGGCACTGCACTAGTAAGTACCAGGTACCCAGTCTCTCCCGATACCACTGCGGAGTGGCTCAGATTTGTCTTGTGTCATCTGGTAAGAGCCACACGTGGAGTGTAACACTGACAAAGGGGTGTTGAAAGGGTTACATTTTGGGGGCACTGCTGAGATTACAGCTGAGACCTGGTCACGGAGAAAGTGAGACAAGATGGCGTCATCTGCTAAGAGTTTTCAGAGTGTTCTGGAGTGGTGCAAGAGTTTGGGCCTGAAACCAAAAAAAGACTTCTGTAGTAGGTCCGATGATACCCAGAACAAAATAGGAAGTTATTTACAAGATCCTAGATGCTGATGGATTTATTTACCAGCCTAGAGTAGTAGTTTCACGAAGATACCCAGACGGTGTCCTGTTAAATGTGCTTGCGGATAGTCCTGCCGAGAGAGACCTGTACACATGGTGTTGAAGCAGAAGAGGATTGTAACTGGCAAATTGTCTTGCCATCTGTTCCAGAGGAGAAGGAACTAAGTGACAGTGAGAATGAAGTGGGAGCTGATTTGCAGGATCCTAATTCCCCATGCACTGGTGCACCACAGCTACGTGCTGTTGGTCACAGCCCAGTGACTAAAATACTGTTTGAAGTAATGCCTGAGACAAAGTTGAAATACACTGCATCATGTGAGATTTGGAACTCTGCAGGGAAGAACCCACCCCTAAGTGATGTCTTTGAAGCAGCCCAGCTTGTGGAAGTATTGGCACAAGCCGGTGAGAATTTGAGACAATTGGCATACAATGGCAATTATAAGACGGAAAATATTTTCAGATGTGGAACCCACTCCCCTGGGTGAAGAGACCTTTGAGGTCTGGAGAGATTCTGCTTTGACCACTGTTGGGGATTGGCCTGGGTCAGGACCTGCTTTGTGTTGCAAGATCCAAGAGAGTTTGCGAGGGCCTGCACTGGACCTCATTAAGCTACACAGAGAGGTGTGCTTGCAAGATGGTCCTGAGAAGTTAATAGAACTGTTGGAAGATACCTATGGATCAGTGTAAGATGATATTGATATGCTGTACAAGTTTCAGTCTTGCATGCAGAAAGACAAAGATAGTCTATGTATTTAAAGAGGCTTCAGCAGATGTTAAAGTTACTTGTTTGCAGACGGATCATTGCTACTGATCGTGTCAATTCGATGAGGCTGCAACAGTTATTCCGAGGGGCTTTGTCTGTGGACCCCACTGTTGTGATGTTGAGATCTTTCTACAGAGGAAAGGAAAAACCCACTTATCAGAAGTTAATCCGAGAGATCAGAAGGGAGGAAGTTAATGTTCTATGTCGAGAGAAGATAAATAGTAGTTCTGAAAAGGCTTCCAGTGATACCCTAAAGGGGGAAGAGATTTCAAAATTAAAAAAAAGAGATTGCAAAGTTCAAGTCTCGAGTGATGAGATGCCAACTATGTCTAGACCAGCTCCCTCTCCTAAAGTAAGTGGAGATAGCAGAGAATCACCCAAGTGTTTCCTTTGTGGCAGGTTGGGCCATATATCTACAAACTACAATTAGCAACATGAAGAAGTTGCCGCTGCAGAAGTGACCTCATCTGGGTGTGATGTGAAGAAGTTACCCCAAAAGAGATATCGGAGACGTAGCCAGATGAAGTGTTACACCTGTGGTTGGTATGGTCATACTTCCCGCTCCTGTGATTGGGGATTGAACAAAGAATCCTATGATGGATGTGTGTGTGTGTGTTATTACTGTATTCCTAGTGGGACCACCCATACAGTAGGTGCAAATTCCGGATCCCACTAGGTGGAGGCACTGCGCTATTAAGTACCAAGTACCCAGTCTCTCCCGATACCACTGAGGACTGGCTCAGGTTTGTCCCGTGCCAGCAGGTAAGCACTGCACATGGAGTGAAACACTGACAAAGGGGTGTTGAAAGGGTTACAGTAAATTAAAAAATATAATGAGCAAAAGTCATTCTTACTTCACTTCTATCATAATGATATGGGCATTGTTGTGTTACTAAACCCCCAGTGCCCTAACCTATGCAGAACAACAGGTCTACAAAGAAATCTTTGTTGAAATAACAAAGAAATAATACAGAAAACATCAGAACAGAGCAATTTCTATGAATAATGGAAAGTGTATTTAATGACTAGGGATGGCGCGAACCGCCACAAAAAAGTTCGCGGACGCGTTCGCAAACTTGCGATAAACGCGCGAACAGTTCGCGAACGTCGCGAACCCCATAGACTTCAATGGGAAGGCGAACTTTAAAAGCTAAAAAAGACATTTCTGGCCAGAAAAATGATTTTAAAGTTGTTTAAAGGGTGCAACGACCTGGACAGTGGCATGCCAGAGGGGGATCAAGGGAAAAGAAAAATCCATTATTTTCTTATGTCAAAAGTGTTACAAAGTATCTTACCTGCACCTGTTAGCTGTTCTGGACGCTGTTCTGGACTCTCTGCCAAAAGCCAAGTTCAAATCTTTGCTTCTTTTTCTGGCTGTTCAGTGAGGGTCTTTCCAGTGAAAGAGGGTCCTCCAAAAAGAGGGTCTTTCCAGTACAAATGAGGGACAGAGGGTTGAGCTCGCAAAAGAGGGACAGTTGGGACTCGGGAGGTATGCACATTTTTTTTTTTTTAGTCCAGGGGGTGTGTGGGGGTGGTCCAGGGAGATCTTCTTGATTGGCTGCCATGTATCTGCTGGTCTGGGGTGAGAGGGCAAAAAAATGCGGCAAAAAAAAGGCGCCAAATTGACGCGAACCCAAAATGCGAACGTCGCGCGACGTTCGCGAACTTCCGGCGAGCGCGAACAGCGGATGTTCGCACGAACAAGTTCGCCGGCGAACTGTTCGCGCCATCCCTATTAATGACATGATGTGGTGATGCCCTAAACTCAAAGAAAGGGTTTTTAAATAAGAAGAATTCTGTGTGGTGCTGTTCTTCATTTTTCTATTTGATATGACAGTGGAGAGTGGCCACTGAGGAACATGCACTGGCTTCACAGCAAAGTGATAATCATTATGCCGACAACTTCTACTTTCTTTTAATGACATGATGCAACACTGTTAGCCATCAGAGCCAAATGTCTAGACATTGTTTGCTTCTTCTGCATAATTTTTATTTAAATACGAATGCAATTTTTTTTTTTAATTTTAGTTTTTTTAACTTTAAAATCCAAATTTTTAGTGGAAATAAAAACTTGAGCTTTATTAAACGCAGAGGATGCAAAAAGTCACAATCTGAAAATACTTCCTGATCAACCTGTCGAGGTCCTGTAGAAGTTAATGGCAGAGGTCCTATTTGCAATTTGAAGATACTATGGTTTGACCAGGGTTTGATACAATAATCCATTCTGGCTTTTTCTGCCGATTCCTCAAATTCTGACCTTTCAGGCATCAAATCCGAAAAATTCTGATTTTGTGCATGAGAATCTGAAAACGTCTCTGTTTTTCCCAATCCCAATGGTTTTCATAAATCTTGCTCTTATGATAAAAAGAGTAAATTGTGGATTCTAGTTTTTTTTTATCAGAATTTTTTATAAAAAATCTTCTAAATATGATAACCCATATTTGGGTCTCTTTTTTTTGTTTTTTTTGTTTAATGAGATAATAATTGCTGACGTAGATTGCAGTGTAGACCCAGCAACCCACTGTGGTTAACTATTCTGATCAGCTTCAAGGAGCAATAGTTAAGATATGCTGCACAGAAAGCTTGTTCATTCAAAGATCCTTTGAACAACATTTTTTGTGCCGGATTGTTGAACCCATTGAATTTGGTAGCATGATATGTGTTTGTCATGCTTATATATTATAAGTGGATATGGATATTCAAAGAATAGATCAGATAGTACCATTTGTCAGAAATGTTTTTGATCCATTCGTTGTTCGCCAGTCCATTTACTGTGCATGTTTTAATCCTATATAATATATGAAGCAATAATAATTTTTTATAAACAAAAACCCCAACCAGTAGATGAATTTTCTTCAAATATGCAGAAAGCTATGAGTGACCTCTTTAGGTCCTAGCACCTCAATCACTGTGAGCAATGGACCATTTAGGGGCACATTTACTAAGGTCAAATTGATTCGAAGTGAAAATGCGAATCAAATTCGAATAAAAATTTTTTGAAATTCTAATTTATTTTGGGCTTATTCGACTATCGAATAGGCCAAAATTCGATTTGAATTGGCCAAATTTGAAAATTCGAATTCGATTGTCAAATTACTGGCCCTTTAAAAAAATGTTTTATATTCGATCATTAGGTAATTTGAATTGCATTAAAACCCCTCGAATTCAAAATTCAAATTCGAGGGGTTTTAATTCAACCTAAATTCGAGGGTTATTTAACCCTCCAAATTCTGCCCCTTAGTGTAGAAATATTTTGCTTGGCTTCACACTCCATGTTCCTAAATGTGATCAGATGCTGCATTTTATCTTGAATATCACAGACAACAGCATACAATGGCATTCCATGCAAAATGAATTTGTGAATATGTCAGAACTTTCTAAGGGATGCCAAGGTCTGTAATGTGTCTCAAGGGAGCTTGTTTATATCCTGAAGCAGACATAAATGCATCTCTGTCTGTTAATAACTTGCTGTCCAAATATTTAATCTGCAGAAATGTATTAATCTCACAGTTTGAGGAAGCAAGTAATTTCATTGACTTTTCAAATCCCTTAGCATGAAATAAGCAAAGGAAGCACTTTATTTTTTAATAATCAGATATTTCTGTAGTCACCATCTATTTTCATTTACATTTTTCTCCATGTTTGACAACCTTCCACAATCAAAATTTAACTCCATAGAGAATTTATAATGTGCTACAGTTAGCTGTTTGAATAGATTTCCTTGACTTATTTTTCATACTACAGTATGTCTAATTCAGAAAGCCAGATTTGTTTTGCAGATAACTGCAGAGCCAGCAAGTTTAGGTCTTTTATCACTTTCATTTCCAGAACTTGCTGTGATACAACTGCAGTACAGTGAACCTAAGTCTATTTAATTGAATTAAAAAAGGAAGGAAGATGTAAAACAATTATTGGCTGTGAGAAAATATTGAACCTTATTTTGTAAACGAAAATATTTGCAGGAAAGGTGTCTTTCTTAATATAATTAAATATAATTAAAAATAATTAGAGGCACATTTATCAAGGGTCAAATTTTGAATTCCATAAACTCCCATGAACTCGAAATTTGACCAATTGAAAATATATTAATAAAACTGAATTTTTAAAACATGGATGAATAGCAGCAACCCGAAAACTGGAATCAATTTCAATTTGAGTTTTTTTTCTCTGTCAGGAAGGCTACAAACATCTCCTAATTGATTCATTGACTGCTCCCATTGACTTAAACAGCAATTTTGCAGGTTTTAGGTGGCAAATGAGTTCTTAAAGGGCCAGAGCATGATAAATCTCAAAAAACTGAATTTTCATTTTTTAAAAACTTGAATCGAATTTTAATAACTCCCTAGTCGAATTTGACAGTTTTAAGCATAAAAATACTGAATTTGACTTTGAGTTTACAATTTGACCCTTGGTATTATCCCCTTAAAGTTGATTCTTAAACTATAAATGAATTCTTACTGTGGAATGTATATTTTATACGGAAGAGCACTGGGGCCCGCAAAAAAAAACTTCTGATGAATTATGACTTTTAAAACTCATAATTATGACTTCAAATCTCATAATTATGACTTTCAAACTCATAATTATGACTTTTAACATTATGAGTTTAAAAGTCATAATTATGAGATTAAAAGTCAGAATTTTGACTTTTTAAAGTCATAATTCTGAGATTCAAAGTCATAATTTCGACTTTTTAAAGTCATAATTCTGAGATTTAAAGTCATAATTATGTGTTTAAAAGTTATAATTATGAGAGTTAGTCATAACTATGAGTTTTAAAAAAACAGAATTCATCAGAATTTTTTTTTTTGCTGGCCCCAGTGCTCTTCCATGATTTTAAAATATGCAAGCAAATCACACTTTGGAACCTTGAAACCAAATTTATAATGTTAACTTTATACACTAAATAGCTTCATTTACTGAAAAGGATCTAGGGATTTTTGTAGAGAGCAAGTTGAATAGTTTCAGGCAGTGTCATTCTATGGCCAATAAAGCAAATAAAGTACTGCCTTGCATAAAAAAGGGCATAAACTCAAGAGATGAAAACAACATTTTACCTCTGTACAGGTCCCTAGAAAGGCCTCACCTGGAGTTTGCAGTGCAGTTTTTGGGCTCCAGTCCTTAAGAGGGATGTAAAGGAGCTGGAGAGAGTGCAGAGACATGCAACTGAACTATTTAGAGGAATGGAAAACTTAAATAATGAGGGCCGACAAGTCAAGGTTAGGGTTGTTTTCTCTGAAAAAAAAACCGCTTGTGAGGGGACTTGACTTTTTTAGCCATAAATAGGACCACCACTTCAAACTAGAGGAAAACAACTTTAATTTTAAGCAGCGTAGGTGGTTCTTCACAGCGAGGACGTGGAATGCCCTGCTGGATGTTGCTGATTCTGCTAATGCTTTTAAGAGGGGCTTGGATTATTTCTTGGAGATGCATAATTTCAAAGGTTATTGTGATACTAAAATATATTGTTGGTGTATGAGTATATAATACACAAAAAACTGTGAATATCCTGTAAATTATGTCCTTATAAACGGTGATTTCTGATGTCATCAGTTATAAATGGTGAGTTCTGATGTCATTTCTGTCACATGACTCACTGAAACTTGTGTATTATAATAAATAAAGTACCCCCTGTTGCAAAATATGAGGATATTAGAAGTTACCTCAGAGTTCCATGACCTGTATAATATATGGTCATGAAACTCCTCAGTAACTTATAATATTCTTATAATTTACAAGAGGGGGTACTTTATTCACTATATATATACTAGTTTATGTGAGTTTATAGAGGGGTCATTGTGTGTATGTAAGGATGCTTGATTTCATTTGGAGGGGTGGAACTTAACTTTTTTCAACTTGATTTAACTATGTAACTATTAGTAAGAATATTATTCTCTGATATGGGGTATTTAAGTGCAATCATATTATTCTCATAGTTCTTAATCCATGGTTTTTGTATAAAATCAATAAAATGCATAAATACAAAGTATGCCAAGCTGTCAAAGTCATGTAGAATTCAATGGAAGCTAGCTTTCTTTTCTTGCAAAGATCTGTCTTTTGTTTGTGGTTTTACAGGTTTCTGGGGATCCAAACAAATTAAATTTTGATGTTTTAAATTTTTTTTTAGATCTTTAGCGGCTATTTTCGTTTGTGTTTTTTATAATTGGATATTTTAATAACTTTCATGACATTCCTTGTTTTAGAGAAATAATGTTTAATCTTAGTCTCAAAAACCTCTGTTAGCACTATAATTTGACCTTTAATAAATGGACCTCTAAATTAATTAAAACCAGAATTCTGAACCTGATACAATTTATGGCATTAAAAGATGTACTAGTAGTTATTAGTTATAAAACAAGGTGCATAAGTAAGTAAAAAATACATTTCTTGCAACTGTATAGACGCTGAAAGTGAATGACTGTCTGTAGCAAAGATAAAATATACACATTTCAATAAGAATTAAAATAACACCTGCAATTAAGTGAACAAGGGCTCCTGGTTTTAAAAACTCTCTCTTGCTCTGCATTTGAAGAAAGTATTATTGCCCCAAAATGAAGCATACAGCAACTGTATTCCTTATGATATTAATATGCTAATTTATTATGCTTTCAAAGTGAATAGCTAGACTATGTGGGTAACATAGTATCATAGTAACATAGTTAGTTAGGCTGAAAAAAGAC
>CM044442.1:47159113-47183607 GCA_024363595.1 Xenopus borealis | reverse complement strand
TCCCAAACTAGCAGCTTTTTCTGTTTGTGTCAGGAGCTTAGCCTCCTCCTCCTCACTTACTTTAGTAGATTGATAATTGATTTATATCATATATTCAATAGCAGTAGCATCATTAGCCTCCAGCTGCTATAGATTTTAAGAAACAGGGGAGTAACTATAGATGAAGCAGACCCTGCAACTGCAGGGGGCCCCAGGAGGTATGGGCACCCCATGAGGACCTGATTCAAAAAAACGAGTCATCCTCTAGACATTTCGGGGCCTGAAAAATTATTTTCTGTGGGGCCCAGTAATATCTAGTAAAAAAACTGTTAATAACCCTTCATAAACATTGTCAAAAGCACTTGAAAGTTCTTAAAAACCCCTGAAGACCTGAGACAACAAGACAGTATCTCCATTAATACTAGTTATGGACGAATTTATTCGCCAGGGGCGAATTTGCGGTCGAACTCCCGAAATTCGCGAATTGCCATCGAAATTTCGCATTGCGAAAATTCGCCAGAAAAACGGGTCGCGCCGAAAACTACGCGATGCGTGCCGAAAACGGCGCAACGCGCGCCGAAAACGACATGCCGCGCCGAAAACTACGTGACGCACGTCGGAAACGTTGACGTGACGCGCGTGAAAAGCGTCCCGCATATTTTTCACCAATTCGCTAATTTCTCTGGATATTCGCGAATTTTACGCGAAGCGAATCTCGGGAGATTCGCCCATCACTAATTAATACTCAATGTGACAGCTGCCAAAAGAGGTTTTATTTTTTGCATAATGAAAGTTTATATTCACAATAAACAATACATTTCTTGATTTTTTTTTTTATTTTTAAGTAACAGTGAAACCTTGATTTAAATACCCTGATTTTAAGTTTTTCTGCATTTTACACTTTGTTTGTGGTCCCACCTATTTTTTGCCAAGTTTTGCTGAGAAAATGATATCCATTGTTTCTAATGGGTGAAACAATTTATTGCTCATAGACTTCAATGCATTTGCCAAATTTTGGTAAACGGGTTAGATGTGCCTATCACTACCCGCCCATATATGATGCATAATGCATTCCATTGATTTGACATTTTCTCTGATTTAAAAAATGTTTTTTGCCCCCTAAAAAGTGTAACATGGGGGTTCTTCTGTATTTGTAAATGTCATTTCATTGAAAATCAGTATCTGTCTATATCTTTCAATTCTCTAATTTTCTTGCAATTCTTGAATACAGTACTCATTAGGTGTGAGTACATTTTTTGGTCTGATACAGTTTCTCAAAATTCATGTTTTTGCACATGGTATGACGTTGCAAATTTAGACCTTAAGCCCTACGGGGTAGGGTCCTCTAGCCTTTTCATTCCCTGACACTGAACACTTAATCTGTAGTGTAATTATATTTGATTTTTATGTGAACTGTATTTCTAATAATGCACTTATTGTTACTTTTTATTTCAATGACAGTGCTTTGCCCTCAAGGAACACTATATATATAAAAATATACATACATGCATACATACATTTACTCTAAGGGAGTTATTTACTATATTTCGATTTTTTTGATCAATGTTTTAATGGGAAAAACTATTTTGTCATAGGCAAGAGTTGTTGAACCCAGATGCTGCTTAAAGTCCAATTAAACAAAATACTCTTTCTCAAACCTGCCATGGTCATGTAAGATTCAATGGCAGATGTCACTTTTCCAGCTGGAAGATATCAAAATCTACGCTGGGTTGTGTACTATAATATGAATAAGTTGTGGTTTTCAGG
The DNA here is from genome assembly GCA_024363595.1 of Xenopus borealis. Taxonomy (NCBI): domain Eukaryota; kingdom Metazoa; phylum Chordata; class Amphibia; order Anura; family Pipidae; genus Xenopus; species Xenopus borealis. The sequence continues at coordinate 47,181,861 of CM044442.1, read as the reverse complement.
CAATAGTCCAGAAAAAAAAACACAATTTGGATTTATTAATGATTTATTGAATCCTTTTGAGTTAATTCATTGATAAACAAGGTTAAATTGTGTCTGAGACTTTGGTCAAAGTGGTTTTAAAAAAATTAGAAAAATGTGGATTTTAGTAAATAACCCCCTAGAATTTTGCCATGAATTTTGTTTAGTGTAAAGCAGGGTTATCCCACACCCAGGTCTTGGCCCACTCTTCTGCCTTTAGCAGCTTCCTTTAGCTTCGGGTGGAGCCCTCCGCTACTCAGATGCCAACAGGTCTTATGGAAGAACTAAGGAGTTAGTTCTGAGCAAGCAAGGGGAACAAGCATGGTGTTGTGGAATGGGAAAGAAGGAATATGATAAAAAGCCAGGCCAGGTCAGTAACAATTAGTCAATATGTTACAGATACAGGAGACGTAGGAATGGTTGGGGTCACAGGCCAGATCAAACACACCAGAATCGGAGTACAATATCAGAATCAAAGAGAGTTGTCAAAACAGGCAATAATCAGGACAGGCAGCAAACAAGATGAAAAGGATCAGTAACTTAAATAATAAACAATAGAAAGCACCCAGAAACTTAGAAAAAAAATAACTTAAGTTGGGCATTTTTCAGAAAAGATAAAGTGGCAGATTCCCTCATTACTAGGGTGCAATCTGCAAAAAAAATGGCTGTAGACTGCAATGTTACTTGTAACTTTTTGTTCTTTTCTTAACTTTTCGGATTTCTACTCCAAAATTGAGCAGAGAGAGCTTTGTGTGATCCATGATTACAAAGTTGCGGGGCTGCAGCATAAGAGACAAGCTAGGTGTAAAATGCCATTATGTCACTCTAATTAATCAAATGTCCTTTGGCTTTTAAAACAAATTATGTAAGAGTAAACTCATATGAATGAAATTGATATAATGGGTATTATTTGTAAAGAAATTTACTGGATATATGTGGGAAGAGTGTTTCTGAATCACGTATTCTCCTGACATGGGAACTGACATAATTAGCTCATTATTGTCTTGAAACAATAGATGAACACTGAAGGATACTTGGAAGGACAAACAAATCATTACTGCAAAGTACAAAATCAGTGATAATTGAAATAAAATAAGAATAATTTTCCCTACAACAAAAAATAACACATATGTCCATTTACATGTAGGGTCTGCAAATATGCTTTTATTTAACAGGATATACAGTACACTGTATTTGTACAACCCTTTTATAAAGTTCCGTAAGACCAGATATTTCATTTTCCCACAATAAGCAGTGATACATTTCTAAAATGTAAGCTCCCATAAAGCCTCATTGAGAACAAGGGTTCACACACCAGCTCCCGTGGTGACAGTAGGGGCTGATTTACTTAGAGTCGAATTTCGAAGTGGAAAATACTTTGAAATTTGACCCTCAAATTTTTTTGGGGGTCATTTTCTATCGAATATAGCTGTCTTCATTCGATTCAATTCACCAAAATCCTTCAAATTCTCAGAACTTTGAAAAATTTTATGTCCAATTCTGTGAGCACTATTAACTGATGTGTTTTGAAAAAAACATTTTTTCCCATGATAGTTTCCCTTTAAGTTAGGCCTGACTCAGTATCTGCCCATCCATATGATGTTATAAATGTTCCATTATGCATGAAAAAGATGATAGTGTATTATTAAGACTATATTCTGTGTATTTCTCTGTAATTGATGGGTGGGTTCAATACATGTCAAACCAATATTTTATGCTACTGCATACACATTTTCTCATAATTCTCCTACTGGAGAACTTAATCAACAGGTGCCAATTTTTATTTCTTTTTTTAAGAAATGAGAAATCTTCTATACCAGTCCATTTTTGGTATTTAGCTAATACAGGCAGGAGGGATTTTTATCTGTACACAGATTGTCTCTTTTATTGAGCCTGTCACTCTCCACAGGAGGAATCATGGCCTGAGTACAGCTCAAGGGAAAAGTAATATCATAACACAGGTCATTTTAAAGGGGAATCTAAAGCCATATTCTCGTATAAAAACATGTTTTGGAGAAGGATTATTGAAAACATTTTGGCTTAAATTAGAACATAAGTAACTGATTGAAAAAAAAAAATATATATATATAAATATATATATTTATTATCATGTTTTATTCAAATGATCCTTGCACATTTATAAACAAATATTTCAGCTCAAAAAAAAGAACACCAATGCCGGCCATTGCAAGAGCACTGGGCATGTAAGAATGATCTTTATCCATATAATAACTTCAAGGATCAAAATTTTCCGCTGTGATGATCTCTTTGCATAACACTAAACACAATAATATATAAACAGAGTAGCATAAAGTGCATCCGCAGTGCTTCAGAAACCACATGCAGAGATGCTCATATTCAGAGACACAGATCTTATCCTACTAAGGGTTGTGGTTGCTTTGGACTGGTATAGAAGCCGAAAATATAATGTACAACATTTCTAGCTACTTTTTTAGTTAAGCTTTAGTTCCTCTTTAAACAAGATGCATATTAATTACATTTTCATTGACTGATCATCATTTAATTATAATGCATCATGCTGATTTTTGTGCAGCCATGCAGGATGCATCTAAATGAAATGCAAATAAGTAATGTGGCATGTGATGTGGCATGGCATGTGCATAAATGTTAATTAACCCCATATCATTAGGGTAATGAAAATAATCCAGTCTTAGGTTTTTTATAAATGTATTGATAACCCTAAATGATGATCTAAAATAAGAGGGTTCATATATAATGTGTGGGTCAGAGTGTGAAACAGACGCAAGCCTCCATGTTTTTATGCATTTTTGAGTTATGCATCACAAGTAGCTCTATAGCAATGGGTCTCTGTGCTTCATTCTGGACCCCCCCCCCATAAATACAGTTCTTTCTGGATTCCACAGCACTGTATTCATGAAAGGCGGGGGAGGCATGTAGGCTTCTCTGATCCCACCTTTTACCTGCCCCTAACATGTATGCATGTCATTCAGGTGCTGGGCTCCAGTGCCGCCATTAGAAATCACGGGGCTCCGCACAACAAAGTTGTCGGGGCCCCCTGGGCTCCGCCCACCCAGGCACCCAAGCCCTGCCCCAATCTTCACCGAATCCACATCAAAGTTAAAAAGACCACACAGACATCAGCACTTAAAAAGTAAACCCCCCCAGGGCTCCCTTATAAGTGAAAAAAATTGGGGCCCCAAAAAATATTTTTTTTTTAAAAACATTGGCGACAGGGCCCCCCCTGATAAGTTAAAAAAAAAAAATTGGAGCCCCATAAAATATTTTTTTTTTAAATTGGTGGCAGGGGCCTATAGAGTATTAATAGAAAACTTTTGAGGCCAGGGGATTAAAAAAAAAAAAAAACCCACATTGGTGTCAGTAGAATTGAACTCGTGGCTTCAGGACTTCAGCATCAGCTCCTTTCGTGACATCAGGTATTTTCGCCGCTTCAGGACTTCAGTGTCAGCTCCTTCGTGACTTTCTGCCGCTTCAGGACTTTGCGTCTGTTCGGCACTTCCGCATTCAGCATCGGAAGAAGCCGCACAGGCTAGGTGCTGGTGCGGGCCCGGGACACTTGTCCCCCCTGTCCCCCCCTGATGGCGGGCCTGATGGGCTCTGTCATTCACTGTTGCTCGGGAATCTGCAAACAGTGCAGGGGACAAGTGGGGGGTAGTCAGAGACCCCTACGTGCCTCGGCCACCCTGCCTTTCATTAACACAAATACATGCTGGATGTAAGTGCTGAAATAGTGATGCTTTAATCCCCAAAAGTTACCTTTTCTTTCCTATGGGCTTAATAAGCAGCAATATTTTCCACTTTTTTGGTGTCTTCAAAGCAAATGATGATGATGATGATATTAATCTGGCAATCCTAAACACCTTTCCTTGTTAGGGCCCTTACACATGGGTGTTTTGCCGCAGGGGAGCACAGGAATAGACGCACTCAATTGTTTTCAATGGGCATATACTCACACAACCACATGTAGGCACCGAACACAGGTTCAAAAATGCAACATGGTGCATTTTTCCTGCGTTCTGCGCCTACATGCCTACATGTTGTGTGAGTATTGGCCCACTGAAAAGAATTGAGTGCATCTATTACTGCGCTCTAGTGATGGGCGAATCTCACCCGTTTCGCTTCGCCGAAAAATTCGCGAATTTCCAGCAAAATTCGCGAATTGCCGAAAAAAATAGCGAAACGAGTCGCGCGTCGTTTTTTATGCGCGGCGCGTCGTTTCCGTCGCGTCATTTTCGTTGCGCGACTCATTTTTTTTGGCGCTCCCCTGCGGCTGAACACAGCAAAACGAAACGCAGGTGAGCGCAGGTTAAAACACCCGTGTGTAAGGGCCCTAAATCTTGCTGCTTAATCGACTTAAAGGTAAATTCCCGTGAATGCATTTGTGTATCCCTAACCTAGCACAAAGGCAATTATTTCCTAGCAAGAATGAATAAATAAAAGCAAATAAAATGGATTGAACAAGCAGGGAAAAAAATATGAAAACATATCCATGTAAATGTAAAAATGACAAAATAATCCTCTGAAATATGTCAGCAGAGAAGTGCAAATATTCATAAAAATACTCTCTAGAGGAAAAATGTGTTAATCAGTTAATATGTATTAATTCACACTGATGGATGGCTTTCCCTACATTTGTGGTGTTAAATGCAATCAGACCTCTTCTGCAAGCAGTTTATTCAGAACAAATTAGCTTCCCTGTGCTTTAGTCAAACGAATTATACACTTAACATGACAAGATTTAAAAACACGGCATGCAAAGGAAAAGTGAAAAAAACAAAATCCAGTTGTAAATTGAACATATATTTTAACTGTTGGTGTATGCTCACGTGCCAGGGAAACATTTTATCATCTCAGCTAAAATGGCCTGAACAGCTGCTGAAAAAAATCTGAATGTCCTACTATTTGACTATATTATACTATAATACTAAAATTAAAATGTGTATGTATATATATATATATATATATATATATACTATAGGTATTATATATAATTGTATAGAATGTATATAATTATATAGAAGTACATTTTAAGAAAGATGAGAGATTAGAGTATGAAAGGTAGGGGCTCAGCAAAAGTACACACCTACTAATTGTTACTCTGACTTTCAGCCTGAAGAAGAATGTCCTAGTGCTAAGGACGCAAAGATTCATTACAGATCCAGCAGAACTCATTAGAATCTTATCTGCCAGGGCTACAGTATGACATCCATCCCTCTCTAAGGGCACAGTCACATGTGGCATTGGTGTTGTGTTTGGTAGCCGAGGATGATGAGAGTATAACAGTGCTTTATTAGCAGGTTCATGCAGCCATTACATAGCAGCAGTAAGTCTTACTTTCACTTTCAAGCTGTACAGAAAGTCCTGTGTATGCACAGTGCCACCTGCAGGCCATTTGTATAAACACCACATGCTGGATCAAATAAAGCTAGTGCTGGACTGTTCACAATTAACTGCTTCACTATGTCAAAGCTATGTTGAGCAGTCTCTGACCAATCCAGACTTGAAGTTCCACGTAGTAGTGCTCAAAGTGGCTCCACAACTGAAGCATAGTTGGGAATACTGTAAACTTAGAATATCATGAAGTAAGACCTAAGAAAGCTCATAAGGTCTGATATCAGTTGGAGTAGGTGCTTGTGTAACCACGTTGACATGGTCAGGGTCAGGCAGTAATCCATCTTGTGAAATTATATGTCCCAGAAATGACAGCTGAGTTTGTCTGAAGTGGCATTTCGAAAGGTTCAGTTTGAGTCCTGCAGAATCAATGCATTTCAGAACCCTTTGCAGGTACTTGTCATGGAGATCCATAGTTGGAGCGTAGACAATTATATCATCCAAGTAGCATTGTACACCAGGTATGTCATGGAGTATAGAAGACATCAGTCTTTGAAAACAACTCGGTGCTGAAGCCAGTCCATAAGGTACACGCTTGAACCAAAACAACCCATCATGCGTGATAAATGCAGTGAGGTCTCGGCTTTCTTCTTGCAGTAATACTTGATGATAAGCACTCTGAAGATCCAGAGTTGAAAATAATTTTTCTCCTCGGAGTTTTGAAAATATTTCCTCTATGTGTGGCAAGGGATGATTATCAATAACAACTGCTTTATTAGCAGGTTCATGCAGCCATTACATAACAGCAGTAAGTCTTACTATCACTTTCAAGCTGTACAGAAAGTCCTGTGTATGCACAGTGCCACCTGCAGGCCATTTGTATAAACACCACAATTGGGTCTGCTTTTCTCTGCCTGAATTTTGTAGACAGGCAGAGAGAAGTGAATCCATACTCATCAGCATCTTCCAGTAGCTACAATGGAGGGAACAGTGATGGCCTGAGTGCAGCTACATGGAACGGAAACCACCCCAAGTAGTCATGAATTTACATAAAATGTGACTGTGCCCTCAGGTTGCTTTGTATTTTTTATCATGCAAATGCTAATCAATTAGCAAAATGTCTGAGGGTTCTATTCTGTTAAGGGATATTAGGAAGTTGATGAATCAATTCTTTGTTGAATGCATGACACAAATTGAAGAACCATGGACAGAAAAGGAAGGGTACCCATTTAAGAAAACAGATATATTTACATGTTAAGCTACTGTACATCAATGAATGTGAAACAGTCTTAGAAAAATTGTATCTATCCCCATTCTCTACCCTTCATCACCCTCCCACCCCACAGAGTATTTTGCAAGGAAAAGTATCCATGTTTGTAAATCTAACCCATAGATGCACAAAAGATTTCACAGCTGCAATCTTATGTAGCTTCAGGTTTTCCTGAAGTAGCATCAACTGCACAGGCACAATAAAATATTGCGTTGGGTAACTAATCCAAAGATCAATACAGAATTGCACACAGGAACAATTATATTGATAATATTACTATTCCTTTTAAGCACACATAGCAGGTCATACTTTGTATAGAATGACTAGTTTCAGGTTTTATTCTTTGTTAAATAATTCTTTTTTTTCCACCAGAAACATATACTTGCATGGTAGGTCAGAATCAATAAATAATAATAACAACGAAAATTTAATTGAAATAGTACATTTATATGTATTAAGAGGGGTATGGACACATTTGTTGGTGTTGGGCCACTAGTTCATCTTTTGTCCTGAAACCACCAACGACTTAAAGTGGCCCTGGAAAGAGTAACATGAAATAAGGTCTAATTTCCAAGGTCGAGTCTCTTTGGGGCCCCACCATCTACTCAATCGGACTTTTAAGCTTTATGGAGGCATGCAAGGAACTGCAGCTATGCAATTTAATTATGTTGTAAATGTTCATACTTGTATAATCTGCAGGCTAAATTACCATGTAAGTACAGAGTAAGATATAGTGCAAGCAACTCAGTTTCCTTAATGTTCCTGCGTATCCAGATGTTTTAGAGGGTTAGTTACTAAAGTCTGAATGCCAAAAACATGTGTTTTTTTTTACTATAAGATATATTCTACCCAGAGATTGCAAAAAGTAAGAATTTGAAAATCCGCAATCTCAGACCTGCCAAAGCTTTATATAAGTTAATGTGAGAGGTCCCTATCTTATTTGGATGTTTCTGTGGTCTGCGCTGGAATTAACCCGGGCAAAAATTTTAAATATTACTTTTTGGGAAAATAACTGAAAAAACGTGATTTGGGGAACATTTTTTTTAAAAGTACAGTTTGGATTTTCAATCTATTTTATTATCTTTCCCCGATCTGATAAAATTATGCTGTTCTATTAATAAATACATTTATTGATAAATAAGATCAATTTGTGGATTCCAGTTTGGTTGGACTTTTTTAATTTAAAATAACCTTCCCCAAAAGAGTTCAGTGACAAGAAGAAAGCTGCAGTCTTTGTATCCTAACCACTCCCTATTACAATATGGTGGAACTAATAATACATATTTGACATACTGTATTGTTTTATGTATATGTTTTTGTGGGGGAAATAATTGTAGTGAAGAATAATGACCAAGTGATTATTTACACATATTTGGTTGATTTACTTTCTTTGCTTTCCCTTTAAAGTCAACCTTTAGTATAGTTACAGCATATCCAAAATGTAGGCAATAGTTACATAAGACTAGCTAGGTGTCAGGTCACTTTTCTAAATGGGAAGGCACTGCAACTGCCTTCTTCTTATAGCTGCTAAAGATCCAAAAAACTTGCTTAGAATAGCACCTTGTATATAACATACAAAGCATGGCCTTTATACATTGAGGGCATACATATTGAATCTACTTTTAATGTGTATCCTCTATTTGTTTTGTTATATAATTACACATCCACAGGTACGAAATACACAAAAATAAATCCTGCTGTGTCTTTAATGCTAAAAGGTTTTATTCATATTACAAAAGGTTCCTTATCTAAAAACCCCTAGTTACTAACTTCAATATCCACTGTATATCAAAGAAAAAGTTAATAGGATACATACTGCATATAAAATTTCAGCAAGCATTCTCTGCATATAGTACAAGTTAACCTAGGTAGATATGAATGGCTTTAAGGTTATGCACAAGGCATTCCATCACATTATACTCTATTCAAAAGCATTGCATGGTCCTGATTTCCATACTTTAAGCTATAGGAGAGGTACATTAAAGTAAGAGTAATTGCTGTTAAACACTATTATTAACATGTATTTCTATAGCGCCAACTTGTTGCGTAGCGCAGTAAAGACATATTTATATATGCCAGAGGTTTTAAAATGAAGGGAATATCATATTGTGGAAGCGCAGGTACTAAATGTATTGTTTAGTCTCCCAGCAGAGGAAGCAAAGTCAGAAATAATGAATGCATTGTGACAAGTAGAAAATCCTTAAAATTAATTCCTGGTACCTTTAAAGACATAAGTCAGTGGACACAGCGTATGGTTCAGATGGTTCGACCTCAATAAAAAACATTATTATCCTGTAACTGGAGTTAAAAGGTCAAACATGACCTCCAGACAGGAACAACAGTTTAATAAATTGCCAACAGGAACATTTGCACATCTAGTCTTACATCCCACCATGCATTATATATAAATATAGTTACACAGTTAAATTGGGTCGAAAAAAGACAAAGTCCATCAAGTTCAACCCCTCCAAATTAAAACCCAGCATCCACATACACACCCCTCCACACTTCCACACAAACCATATATGCCCATAGCTATGCTAACTGTAGAGTTTAGTATCAAAATAGCCTTTGATATTATGTCATCAAAATCATCCAGGCCCCTTTTAAAAGCATCAACAGAATCAGCCATCACAACATCACTGCATTCCACAACCTCACTGTCCTAACTGTGAAGAACCACCTATGCTGCTTCAAATGAAAGTCCTTTTCTTCTAGTCTGAAAGGGTGGCCTCTGGTGTAATCATGTCCCCTCACAAGCACCTTTTTTCCAGAGAAAACAACTCCAACCTGGACAGTCTTCCATCCTCCAACCCAGTTTATTTGCACGTCTCTGCACTCTCTCCAGCTCATTTATATTCCTCTTAAGGACTGGAGTCCAAAACTAAACTGCATACTCCAGATGAGGTCTTACTAGGGATCTATAAAGAGGTATAATTATGTTTTCATTATATATTCATTATACATTCACTATATTCATTTCATTTGGACATAATTACATTAGAGAGGGTACAGAGAAGGGCAACTAAGCTGGTAAAAGGTATGCAAAATCTTGGCTATGAGGAAAGACTGGCCAAATTGGGGATGTTCACACTGGAGAAGAAGAGCTTAAAGGGTAATATGATTACTATGTATAAATATATAAGGGGATCATATAATAATCTCTCTAATGCTTTATTTACTAGTAGGTCTTTCCAGCTGACATGAAGTCACCCATTCTGATTAGAAGAAAAGAGGTTTTCTTCTAAAGAGCTGTGAAGTTGTGGAATTCTCTCCCTGTATCAGTTGTACAGGCTGATACATTAGATAGCTTTAAGAAGGGGTTGTATGGATTTTTAGCAAGTGAGGGAATACAGGGTTACAGAAGATACGTAGATCATAGTACAAGTTGATCCAGGGACTAGTCCGATTGCATCTTGGAGTCAGGAAGAAATTTTTCCCCTCTGAGGCAAATTGGAGAGGCTTCAGATGGGTGTTTTTTTTGCCTTCCTCTAGATCAAATAGCAGTTAGGCAGATTAAAAAACAAAAGGTTGAACTTGATGTGTCTTTTTTCAACCTAACTTACTATGTTACTATGTTCATCCCTTGAGTTAATTCCCTTTTTTATGCAAGACAGAGCTTTATTTGCTTTAGTAGCTACAGAATTGCACTGCCCAGAATTAGACTACTTGTTATCTATTAAAACCCCAAGATCCTTTTCATTTAAGGAAACTCCCAACACACTGCCATTTAGTGTATAGCTTGCATTGATATTATTTTTTGCCAAAGTGCATGACCTTGCATTTATAAACATTAAACCTCATTTTCCAGTTTGCTGCCCAGTTTCCCAACTTAGACAAATCACTCTGCAGAGTGGCACGTGGAACGTATAGTTCTTCACAATTTAGTATCATCTGCAAAAATAGAAAAAGTACTTTCAATGCCCACCTCCAGGTCATTAATTAAAAAGTTGAAAAGCAAGGAACCCAGTATAGAGCCCTGCGGTACCCCACTAACAACACTGGTCCGATTAGAAAATGTTCCATTTATAACCACTCTTTTTTTAGCAAGTTCTCTATCCAGGTACCAATACTATGTTACAGGCCAACATTCCTTAATTTAACTTAATTGAATGCATTAGCAAAGTCTCAGTAAATCACATCCACTGCCATCCCAGAATCGAGGTCCCTGCTTACTTTCTCATAAAAAGCAACTAAGTTAGTCTGGCAAGATCTATTACTCATAAAAGCATGTTGGCATAAACACATAGGGGCAGATTTCTATTGGTCGAATTCAAGGGTTAAAATATTCGATCGATTGATGATCTTATTCGATCAAAAATAATGAAACCCAATTCGGTAGTTTTGATCTGGCGAACTAGGCAGTCGAATAAAAATTTAAAGGGGAAGTACTTCGATTGTCGAATAGTCGAATATTCAAATAGATTTTTATTCAAATCATTGGATTCCATCAAATTTTCTAAATTCACTGGCCGAAGTGGTATTCAAAAACATTTGAAAATTCTAATTCAAATCTTTTTGAAAATTCAATAGAACTTCGAAACCTTCATGTGAATTTAGTAAATCTGCCCCATAGTATTTTTATTTGCTATGAAGTCCAGTATCCTATCCTTTATTAATCCTTCGACAAGATTTCCTACCACCGACTTCAGACTAACTGGCCTATAGTGTTGAAGCTGAGAACGGGATCCCTTTTTGAATAGCGGCACCACATTAGCAATCGACAGTCTCTCTGCACCATGCCAGACCTCAATGAATCCTGAAGTAGAGAGGTTTGGCAATCACAGAGCTAAGCTCGCTAAGTACCCTGGGTTGAATATCATCTGGCCCTGGACCTTTGTTTATCTTAACATGTTCTAGTCTCTTTTGAATTTCATGTGTGAACCATGCATCATTAGATGTATTGCTAGAACTAGGACTATTAATTAGGAAACCTTCATTAGCTAGTTCCTCATTTGTGTAGACAGATGTAAAGTATGCGTTCAGAATCGGAGCTTTTTGCTTGTTCACATCAACCAGCTGACTCCCCCCCCCTCTGATAATAAAGGTCCCACCCCTTGCTGCTTAATTTTCTACTATTAACATGTTTAAAAAACAATTTTGGATTATTTTTACTGCTTACTGCAATATCCTTCTCCATATCGATTTTAGCTTGCCTGATGATTTCTTGGCCTCCTTGTACCTTATAAATTATTCGGCTGTCCCAACTAACTTGAAAGCCTTAAAAGCATGTCTTTTCTTACCCACCTCAACACCAACATTTCTATTGAACCAAAAAGGTTTTGCTTTGCAAAACGTTCTTTGCTTACAAGGGGAATATACTGACGTGTAAGCAGTATTTTAAAGACTTTCCATTTTTGTTCTGTGCTTAACCCAGTGAAAAGCCTTTTCCACTTAAAGGGCACCTAAGGGGCTAAAAAAATTCCCCAAACCGAAGGTGCAGTCTGATAGAGCCCGCATTCCGGTTTGGGGTTCTAGTAGTTAAAGGGGTTGTTCACCTTTGAGTGAACTTGTAGTGTAATGTAGAGAGTGATATTCTCAGACAATTTGCTATTGGTTTTCATTTTTTATTGTTTGTGGTTTTAAAGATATTTAGCTTTTTATTCAGCAGCTCTCTATTTTGCAGTGTCAGAAATTTGGTTTCTAGGGTACAAATTACCCTATAAACCCTGCATTGATTTGAATAAGAGAATGGAATATGAATAGGGAATGGACTGAAAAGAATGATAAGTAATAAAAAGTGGCAATAACAATACATTTGTAGCCTTATAGAGCATTTGTTTTTAGATGGTGTCAGTGACCCCCATTTGAAAGCTGCAAAGAAACAGATGAAAAAACAATGAAAAATAAATAATGACGACCAATTGAAAAGTTTCTTAGAATTGGCCCTTCTACAATATACTAAAAGTTAATTTGAAGGTGAACCACCCCTTTAAAAAAAAAAAAATTCCCCCTGCCTGCGCTGGCTTACTCGCACCGGGAGGGAGCTCCCGGTGTGAGCCGCCATGACAGCCCATGCGCAGTATGCGCATGTGAAGTCATGCGCATAAGCCGCATGAAAAGCTGCCACAATTTCAGGCAGCTTTTCATACTGCGCAGGGGCTGTCATGGCGGCTCGCACCTGGAGCTCCGTCCCGGTGCGAGTAAGCCAGCGCAGGCAGGGGGATTTTTTTTTTTAACTACTAGAACCCCAAACTGGAATGGGGGCTCTATCAGCCCACACCTTCGGTTTAGGGAATTTTTTTAGCCCCATAGGTGCCCTTTAATATGTTGCAGAGATGCCCTTATACTATCCAAGTTTGCACGCCTGAAATTCAATGTTTTAGTTACTTCCTTATAGAATTGCCTCTGCAACAGAATCTCAAAGGAGACCATGTTATGATCACTATTCCCTAAATGCTCACCCACAAATGCTAGAGATGATTTCAGTATTATTAGTTGTTACAAGATCCAAAAAAGAGTTATTCCTAGTAGGTTCTTGAACGAGCTGGGATAAAAAGTTGTCATCTAGCATATTTATAAACCTTCTAGCTTTATCTGTTTTGGCAACCCCATTACCCCAGTCAATGTCCAGATAATTGAAGTCACCCATAATAATACCTTGACCTAGTTGCTGCTTCTATTTGTTAAAGTAGCTGGGCTTCATACTCATCACTTATACTAGGTGGTTTATAGCATACACCAATGATAATTTTCTTTGTAACCTTTTGCCCAGTCAAAATCTCTACCCAGAGGGATTCCACACTCTCACCAGTACAAGCAATGGTTATTTCTTTAGTCAAACAAAGCAAAAACTTGTGTAAAAAATATATACAACCAGTAAGTAACAGTATACACAAAGTCCCAAGTTCAGATTTAAGTCCACGTTCCCTTTGCCAGCTTCTACTTGTATCCCCTTCAGGTCCGATCCAAATTACCTATAACAAAAGCCAGCGCCAAAGGTACAGGGTAGAACAAACAGACATAGAGCAATATTGTTTGTTAAATTTATCCCTTGTAGAAGCTTTTCTACTTAGATACACCACACTATGTGCAGCACCCTTGGTTCACCACCACTTTTGGTATCTATGTTTCAATTATTAAGAGACTCTCCTCAGAATGTACTCTTCGGTGGGTACTCACAAACTGAATAAATTCAATGCATTTAATAAAACCAACTTCCTCTTCTGTGCCAGGACGCACCTCCCGGTATACACTGCAACTTACTTGCTGTATTCAAAGTATGTCTTTAGTGCATGGCTTTAATTCAGGCTTTACATACAAACACACTCCTCCCGCCTTTTTAATCCCTCTGTCCCTCCTAAAAAGGGCGTAACCATTTAAATTCACAGTCCAGTCCCGTTTCATCCCACCACGTCTCAGTGATACCGATTGTATTATAATTTTTAGAGCATGCAATTAATTGTAGGGCTCCTATTTTACCTGACAAACTTCGTGCATTTGCCCGCATACAGCGGAGGTTACTACTTTTACTACTACTATTATTTTAAAGATACATTACTTTGAGGAGAATTATATGTTAAGTTAGTATTATTCTGTTTTCCTTGTAACAGAGGGACCTGCTTAGCTGGTAAACTGTATGCCCCCTCACTCTTCCCCCATGACCCCTTACTAACTCCACTACCCCATCTACCCTAGCTTCCCCATAATTCTTTCTCTCACCCCCCCCCCACCTAGTTTAAACACTCCTCCAACCTCTTGGCCATTCTTTCCCCTAGCACAGTGGACCCCTTCCACTGAGGTGCAATCGGTCACAACTGTATAGGTTGTACCCCAAGGAAAAATCAGCCCCAGTGCTCTAGAAACCCAAACCCTTCCTTCCTACACCAAGACTTAAGCCACGCATTTAGCTCCCTAAGCTCCTGCTATCTACCTAAACTTACACGTGGCACAAGCACAATTTCCGAAAACATTACATTGGAAGACCTTCCTTTAGATCTTAGAGCCTAGATCCCTGAACTCCCATCTACCATTTATCTTGTCATAAGTACCTATATGTACTAAGACCATTTGGTCATGCCCAGCCCCACCCAATAATTTGTCTACCCGATCAACCACATGCCGAACCCTGGCACCAGGTAAAAAGCAAACTGTTCGGTTGTAGCGATCCGGACGACAGATTACCCTATCCACTCACCTAATGATTGATTCCCCTACAACCACAATCTACTTAGGCCTGACTCTGCTCTCCTCCCCGCCACTACTAGAGAAACTGGTATCCGGCTGTTACAGAGATCAGCCCCATGTAGAATTGCCAATCCAGAGTTCACACTCCCATAATCTTCACACAATCTGGCAAAGCTGTTGGAATGTAGAAACCCAGGATCAGTCTCCCTTTTTCTTCTGCCCACCTTAGATTTTCTAACTGTCACCCAGCTAGCTGCCTCAACATCCTGCTGCTGTTCTGTTCCCCCAAATTATCTGACACCACTAAGTACTGCTCAGTGAGCAAGAGACTCCTTTTAAGATTGTTAATCAACTGCAGTGTTGCAATTTGTTCCTCTAGTGCAGTGATCCCCAACCAGTAGCCCGTGAGCAACATGTTGCTCTCCAACCCCTTGGATGTTGCTCCCAGTGGCCTCAAAGCAGGTGCTTATTTTTGAATTACTGGCTTAGAGGTAAGTTTTGGTTGCATAAAAAACAAATATACTGCCAAACATTCTCTCCTGTAGGCTGCCAGTCCATATAGGGGTTACCAAAAAGCCAATCAGAGCTCTTATTTGACATTCACATGGACTTCTTCATGCTTGTGTTGCTCTCCAACAATTAAAATTTAAATGTGGCTCACGAACAAAAAAGGTTGGGGACCCCTTCTCTAGTGCTCTAACACAAGCCTCCAAAGTGGCATATTTATATGACTAAAAGACATTATATGTAACTTGACAAAACCCTGGGGTTTAGTGATGTATCCAGAGATACTGAAATTAGTACTCCCACGACAATCCAAAATCCATATATATGTTAAAACTTACACACTTTACCCCATTTAACACAGGGAAGTGACGCAACCATATGTTTATAGTTGGTGTTTATATGTAGTGTTACAAATTTACAAACTACTGTGTGACCTCATACAGATATTTTGCTTACCTCACAAGCAAAGAGTTATTATGGTCTGGGGAACAGGCCTGAGCTTCTTAGGATACTTTAAGCCATACTGTCATGGGAAAACATGTTTTTTTTTCAGAATGCATCTGTTAATAGTGCTACTCCAGCAGACTTCTCCACTGAAATCCATTTCTCAAAAGAGCAAACAGATTTTTTCTGTTCAGTTTTGAAATCTGACATGGAGCTAGACATTTTGTCAATTTCCCAGCTGCCCATGTCATGTGACTTGTGCCAGCACTTAGGAGGGAACTGCTTTCTGGCAGGTTGTTGTTTTTCCTTCTCAATGTAACTGAAGTCATAGTGGGACATGGGTTTTTACTTTTTTGAGTGCTGTTCTTAGATGTACCAGGCAGCTGTTAGTTTGTGTTAGGGAGCTGTTATCTGCTTACCTTCTCATTCTTGTTCTGTTGTTAGGCTGCTGGGGGGGAAAGGGAGGGGTGATATCACTCCAACTTGCAGTACAGCAATAAAGAGTGACTTTAGTTTATCAGAGCACGTCACATGACTTGGGACAGCTGGGAAATTGACAATACTATATGTCTAGCCCCATGTCAGATTTCAAAATTAAATATAAAAAAATCTGTTTGCTCTTTTGAGAAATGGATTTCAGTGCAGAAGTCTGCTGGGGCAGCACTATTAACTGGTATATTTTGAAAAATGTTTTTTTGACAGTATCCCTTTAAATGCTTCTGTTATTCAGAATATTGTACTTCAACTAGGACATTTGATACAAAAACCCAATAACTATATAAATAAACTATAACCAATAAATAAGGTTATAAAAGTCTCACATTTTTAAGAAAAATTACTTACATTTGGCTATAAAGTGGAATGCTGTTTGTCTAATCCTCAAGTGTAACCAGAAACAAAAAGAAAAGTCTTGGACAAGTTATGGATACTCAGTGTTATTGGTTATCCCTTCAAAGTAGCTTTTAAGCTTTCTGAGAAGTGCCAAGAATGTTTAAGTGTCTTGTTAATGTAATATATTGAAATCCTTTATCTTCTTCCAGCGTGTTAGCTGGCAGGCTGTGTAAAAAAATCTTATTTGCAAAAGCACATTATAGACTGCATGATGTTATGTGATTCTTAAATTACAGTGATTTCATTTGGCTTTGTATCATCTTGTTGTACAAAGCAATCAAAACCCTTAAAAGTACTTTCTTTTTTGTCAAACTTAAAGTAACAGTAACACAAAAAATGAAGTTTTAAAGTAAAGAAGATATCATCAGGGGCGTCTCAGGGGTTGCTGCCGCCTGAGGCAGCAGCCCCGGTGCCGCCCCCTCTCGAGCTCCGCGCTTCTATCTTCTAGTATCGGAGTGGGTGGAGGAGGGGCCGCATCGCTAGTGCAGTGAGCGCTATTGTGCTCGCTGCACTAGAAGAGCTGAATTTCCGTTTTAAAAAATGGAAATTTGGCTCTTAATGTTACCAGAGGCAGCTTTTTTCCGCCCCTGGTAATAGGCCGATCCGTGCCGCTCCATGCCGCCTGAGGCAAGGGTCTCACCTCGGCCCTGGATATCATGTACTGTTGCCCTGCGCTGTTAAAACTGGTCTGTTTTCTTTAGAAACACTACTATATTTCATATAAACAAGCTGCTAAGTAGCAATAGCGGAAATTGAAAAATGGCTAATGGATAACATTTGACATTATGTTCTACAGAGCTTATATGTTATCTGCTGTGTACCCAGAGTCCTTTCTCCTTTTTTTGATGTTACTGGTCCTTTAATTGTCAAAGTAAGAAATTTATAATTTCAAATCCAAATTAAAGAATGGGGCTCAAACTTAATAAAAGGAAGGGCCCTGACTGGGTGAGGAAGAGTAGGCAGGAAAGGGAAAGTGGAGCAGCGAGTGGTTAAGGAGAAGCCAGCTACAGTAGGAGGAAGGATTAAGAGAAGGGGACAGGGGACAGAGGAAGAGCAGGGAGGAAGTACATGCCTTTTCTGGTGGGAGAACAAGGCTGACCAACTTCCCACTAGCCCAACATGGGTTTTAGAGTTAAGTTTTGGAGGGGATGTATTTCCTTATGGAGTCAATTGTTTGTCACAGTTGTGGAGGAATGCTTGCCAGGGGTGGAGGGCTTATGCTACCAGTAAGGCATAAGTCTGCCAGATGGATTATGGTCTCCTCGGACAAGGGTCCCAGGATAGTGGTACAAGTATGGGACCTGTTATCCAGAATGCTTGGGACCTGGGGACGTGTCTTTCTGTAATTTGGATCTTCATACCTTAAGTCTACTAGAAAATCATTTAAACATTAAATAAACCCAATAGGCTGTTTTGACTTCCAATAAGAATTAATTATATCTTATTTTGGATCAAGTACAAGGTACTGTTTTATAATTACAGATAAAAAGGAAATCATTTTTTAAAATTTGGATTATTTGAATAAAATGTAGTCTATGGGAGACGGCCTTTCCGTAATCCGGAGCTTTCTGGATAATGGGTTTCTGGATAAGCGATCCCATACCCTTATGGTTTCCTGCTCTTCCTTGCCCACCTATAACTCATGGCAGGTGGCTGGCATGGCGGGAAGCCCATTTGGTGGTGTCTTCCAGTGGGCAAGCATTCCATTTGGTGTGGATAATGTTCATGTATAAAAAAATATTGCTATTTTAATAGTGCTGTTTAGTAAATGTAATGTTTAACAATAATTTGTTAATAAAGCTGTGGCCTGTTTTATCCCAACCTGGTTGTCATTATTGTTTGTCAGCCTGGACGATGCACAGTCATGTTTTTGAACAGGACTAGATTCTAGGAAAAGGAAGAGAAATCTTTTAAATTATTAGCTGAGCTGAGTTCATGGTGTTTACCAATTAATTTAGTTTTTTTTAACAGAGTCAATGTAGGAAGACATTTTGTTTCATTTTTGAAGGGTTCCTGTAGATAATTTTATATTAGTATACTACTTACTGTCTCCTGTGATGTGCATCAGTGAGTTCTGAAAAGGTCATAATAAATTACAATAAAACATTTCCCACAAATCCTTCAGTTCATATGATCTTCTGTCACTGATTATTTGTAAAACCATCAAAACAGAACACTAGTACAAAGAAACATCCTTTTCATGCTCACATTTGAAGCATGCTGTTATATTATTTAAGGCCCTGAAGTCTGGTATTTATAAACATGCTTGTAGTACTTTGTAAAGCATTTACTGTGAATTAATGATTAATAGGCAGAAAAAAAGAGAATACTGATGTTAATATGCAGTTAATTTACTTAACTGATATGAATTAAACAGTGTTTTTGAGTAACCACTTGGATTGTTGTTATCAGGCTTTTCAGATGAGTTTGATGACTAACAGCCTCCCCTATGTGTCTCACTGGGTCTTAGAGCCTGAATTGAGAACAGTTTGAGACCAAATTAGAACAACAGGAGTGCCAGGTATAACAGGTCAAAGGCAAATGAATAGTAGTATGAGACCAAATCAAAACCAAAGACAGACTGAAGGTTAGCACAAGAGAAGTCAATCAACAAGGGAAATCCAGAGAGCCAAAGAACTGGTAGTCAAAGTTACAAAGAATGCTCAGTGTCTATCTGAATACATATTCATCTCTCAGTGGGCTCTGTGTTTACACTAAATGGGACTTATTTATAAAATTAGCGCAGTGCATATTTATTCGCAAATGGTTGTCTTGTCCATGCTTTTTCCTGATGGGAAAATATTGCACTGCTGTACCCATCTTTCAGATTTTCGCAAATTCGATAAAATTTAAATTCAATTTGCATTGTGATGTTTGCAAAAAGCATCACAAATGAGATGGGTGTTTGTGTGAGTGTGCCCAGTGTGCCAGGTTCACAAACATAGGTGCACAAAAATAGAATTGACAGTAACCTAAATTTGCAATTTGAGAAACTGTTTTACAATTTTGTCATATTTAAAAAGCTCTTAAGGACATTCGTAGTGAGAAAGAAAATTTGCAATTCTGTTTGCACACTCTTACCAACATAAGCACAGGGAAAATGTATTTACTGTGTGAATCAATCTGTCCTTAGTGAAGTTTATAAATGAGCCCCATAGTGCATAAGTCAATGTGCACACACAAATATGCAATTTGAGTGAAACGGCAACCAGATGCATCCGCATGTGCAGATGAGAGTGACTCTCAGCTTGACTGCCTTATATAGTAGTTGGCGAACTTGGAGAACAATCTGCAATTCTAGAAAAGCAGTATAAATAAGGCAAATACTTACACACCAGAAGCATTAAAGAAAAATAGTGGAACTGCTCTATCACTTGCTAATTCATAATTTTAGATATTCATTTTATGTAATGCTATCTTTGTATTGGTTGCATGACACCAATAGATATCTGAATGTTTCCATAGCTACCTTTTTATAAGTGTGATGTTTGGCTTATCAGGAGCTTGGCTAGGATGTCCCAGAGCCTGTGCCCACTAGGGTAGTAGTAAGTTGTAGACAGCAAGAATATAGAGCAGTGCATACACCAGTAGTCATTGGGAGGATCCTTGAGGGAAATTAATGTTATTTGGAGATTATTTGTGTGGAGTATATTTCCTTATAGTCTTAGGGGGCTATCCCTGGATTGACCTCCAGCTTGGGGTCCCAAACCTTCTCAAACTTTTTGGGTCACTGTCTGGCCAGATAAGTTATTTTGATAACTGGCAGCCTACTGTTCACTAATTGGACCCATTGGCACATGTTTTTTTGGCATAGAAGTATAGTGTCTTTAGTATGGTTCTGGTCTTATTCAGTGGGACTGTGTCTTCTATTACTCCCAGCAAACATACCTCTGGGGCAAGAATGCCAGGTAATAAGACTTGTTTGTTAATGTATTTCACTACTTCCACCAAGTACTTCTATATCATTGGGAATGCCGATAATGAGTGAAAGAACCCAGTGTCTGGAGATTTACATTTGGGACATGATGCTGCAGGATTCCTACCCATTGCTTTTAGTCTAAATGGAGTGATATACTGTATGTCCTATATATTATTCTGTACTGCAGAATTTATACTATATTTATCTTTGGTGGAGATTAGGTATTCATACAGTCCATCAGTTGCCTTTGCCCACGTCTCATCACTCAAATGAGGTATGCCTATGGCCTATTTGCTTTTTGCCATACCAAAGAGTTTCCCCAGGCTAGGAACCAGGGACTTGTATAATACAGAAATTAGCTTGCTTGGGTCTAGATCCCATAGTCTATTTTCGTAAGATGATGTCATTGTGTTAGGTATTAGGGATCCAAACTGGGTGGTGAATGCATGGCGTACTTGGAGATATTGGAATAGTTGTATATTGGGTTGGTTTAAGCGCATTTTTAGTTGGGCCAAGGTCGGAAAGATGCCTTCCAGTTGTAGGTCTTTCAGGTGGCGGACTCCTACTTTGGGCCAGTAGTGAAATTCGGGTAATCACATAAAATTAATGAATTTGTACAGATGCAGCTACAGAAGCAGCCACTTGGATTTGTGTGTCGTGACTCAGAGTTAATTGAAGAAACTGTGTTACCTAAAGTCATCTTAACTCATTTAATGCATTTAACCTTTTCATTAGCATACCAAAGCACCATTGTTTTCAATGGTGAACTCTTTAATTGGATGGGATGCTGTGGCACAATATTCTGTGATAAGTGAGTTAAATGGGGTGTCTGAGTTAAGATATTCTGTGTCAAACGTACAATCCAAAGTGGCTTCATCTGTACTTGGATTTGTGTGTTAAATGCATCATGACTCATGGCTAATTGAAGAAACTGTCTTATTTAAAGTTATCTTAACTCATTTAATGCATTTAACCTTTTCATTAGCATACCAAAGCTCGATTGTTCACAATGATGAACACTTTAATTAGATGGGATGCTGTGACACAATTTTCTCTGTTAAATGAGACAAGTGTGAAGTCTGAATTTAGTTATTCTGTGTCAAACACACAATCCAAAGTGGCTTCATCTGTAATTTCTCACGAGTGGCATTTGGTGAAGGTTGGTGGTTTGATTTGAATAGTGTTCTGTTAGCAAGTGGGGGTTGGGTAGCCAATGTAGGCCATAGGTAGCCAACAATACTTCATAGTGCAAAGTAAGAAACAACGCTTTGTGCCTTTATGGTATTCCATACACCTGAGATTTGCTATTTAAGTAGCACAGGTGGAGGAGGTGAAGGAAGAGGTAGTAGTAGGCATTAGCACATATCATGAGTGCTGAGTTGCCAAAGTACTGTAAGTCATGGGTAGCCGAAATAATTTATAGTGCAAAGCACAAGGTACACTTTATGCTTGCAATTTGGACCTGAATTATTTTATTATTTTCTTAGTTATAAACATTGTTCTTATGTCTGGGAGGCACCACAGGAATCATGGCTGGTGAATGAGTGTGGTGTTCAACTCGGTGTTCTGTAATGTGAAATAGGACATTAGTAATGCTCTAAACAAGTTGAGGGAGTAACTACATTGGTCACAAACACTGAACATGTCTGTACCTTGAGCTTCTGGGTTCTATTATGATATTCAGTCTCACCCTCTTCCTAGGGTTGCTGAGCGGCATCATCCTGGTCATGGTCACTGTCCGAGTCAGGTCATGATGTTTGCGGTGGGTCTGCAATTGTGAATAAATAAAGCAAAAAGGTATTAAAAGACAAAATCATATAGAATTGCAAGTGTATTTGGCTAGTAACCTGGTGTAGAGACCTCCCAAATATACTTTGTTTCTCATTCCAAATACTAACTCCAATGGAACGGCACAGCAAGGGAGATGAGTCATGACATGGTTAAACTTCAATCTATACTGACACAGCAAGGGAGACAAAGTGGTTAAACTTCAATCTATAATGGCACAGCAAAGGATACGAAATGGTTAAACTTCAATCTATAATGGCACAGCAAGGGAGATGAAGTGGTTAAACTTGAGCACAAGAAACTCCTCTAATGAAAAACATGAGCAATATTTTACCATAGAAGTGAAACGCTAAAGGGGTAAAATGGTCAGCTCCATGCTCATTTTTTAAAATGTTATTCAGAATGCCAATACTATACATGCTTACTATGAATTACTTTCATGTAGCTGCTTAG
>CM044442.1:47135758-47147562 GCA_024363595.1 Xenopus borealis | reverse complement strand
TTTATAGCATGTTTAGTGTTTAATTAACCAATATTAAATCATAGGTTCATCATAGGCCTATGATTAAGAGGGTTATGTATTAAAGTCCGATTTTTTTCTCATTGGCCTTTTAGAGGGGAAAACTTATTTTGTGGAAAAAACCTTTTGGGATTTATTAAAACCCAAGGGTGTTAAAATTCCTAATAAAAAAGTACTCCAACTCAGACCTGCAGATTTCATGTAGAAGTCAAGGGGAGATGTCCTGAAGTGATTCTGATCTGCACTGGATTTCATGCAATAATTCAAAGATTTTGTGGTTCCGAAAAAGTCGCAGTTTTCGCAAACAGATCTAAAACATTTGTACGAATGAAATTTTTTCCATGATGTTATTGTTTTTTCTGCCACAAGAATTTTCAGGAAAATGTATTGCTAAATAAAGGGGGGAAAATCTGTGTGGATTTGGCCAGAGTAGCTTTCAGAAAATTCTGAGAAATTTTCAGATTTTGATAAATAACCCCCAAAGTGTTTTGAATGCAAGGTGGATTTGTCTGTATAAAAAATATCAACTTGCTTCTTACATGCCTGTTGGCAATTTCGTTCTTTTTAGTGCCTGCTCAACTGCTGCATGAATGGATCCACTACCTTAACTGAAGGCTCAGGGTGGTGCATCTGCATCTCTTCCCTTTTAAGTTATTTAATTTCCTTTGGATCTTTTTTTTTTGTATACTTCTCGAAGTAGTAACCTCTTTGTCCCAAATAGATAAACATGTGATTCCTCAACACTAAACCAAACAGACTAAAAGTCTATAACTTGGCCCCAGTTTAATGTAACTATATCTTCACAGATGTAAAAAAAATATTTGTGGACACAGAGATATGAAACCACAATGATCGGAAATTTTTCAAAGTACACAGGACTTTAACATGGTTTGATGTGTTTATTAAATTTACTTTCCCTTCGTTAATCCAATTTTTAAAAACAGATCTAGATAGATAGATATATTCTTTTTAAAATCCTGACACTAACAATTACATAAAAGCCTCCAGCTGTGCCTGAATTCCATACTCATCTCATTGATTGCTGAACCCTGTTAAATCATTGCTATAAAATGTTAAATTAACTGAAGCTCCAGATAGCAAACTTGTATAAGTAATATCATACAAATAAGTCCTCTGCCAAACTAGAGTTTATCTGTGTTGCACCCCGCCACAATGTAGGTGGATTATATGTAATGCTTCAAACAAATAACAAGATTAAAAAGCAACCACAAATTATATGCATCTGTACAATTTATTTTTAGCATTTTACACAATAAAACATTGCTGATGGGTACAAGAAGCCTGAAAGTTTGATATTAATGAATAACATTTAAAAATATATTTCTCATCTGCCTTTGTAACAGTTAGTGAGCAAAATTAAGCAAAATTCTTAGTATTCCCAGATACAGGGACAGATTTACACAGCAGGCATCCCTAGGCCTGCAGCTTTCATCCCCCCGCACCCCCTCCCCTTCCTTTGTGTACAGCTGCAAATTTTCAGCATCGGGTCCAAAGTACTGGGGATTGATGCACAGGAGATTTTAAAAACTACTGTATCTCCTGTGAATCCCCAGCTTCTGAACCAATGGGCGTGTGGTTGGGTGGCATGCTGCCCCCCCCCCCTAAAATTCTGCTGCCCCAGGCCCAGGCTTTTGTGGGCTTTCTATAAACTCTGGTCTGCCAGATGGAATAACATGTTTTAGGACATACCCCTGACCAGCCACACCTGCTATTTACATACACACTACCAAAAAGCTCTAAACCCCCACACATTTGGGGCGATTTCCTTTATTTTTATATAAATGCTTAGGTACAGGATCTATTTGGAAATCTGATATCAGAACGCTTAAAATTACAGGAAGGCCATCTCCCATAGGCTCCATTTTAATCAAATAATTTAACATTTTGAAAATGATTTCCTTTTTCTCTGTAGTAATAAAACAGTACAGTACCTTGTACTTGATTCTGACTGTCATAATTGATGGGAATTTGGTTGAAGTAGTTTTACTAAAATAATGAGACATTTTCGGATTTTATAGAATAAAGAATAGAATGTAGATTTTCTTTAATTCTGTAAAAGTTACAGGCACTGCTTGCATACTTTCTGGCTCACATAAGTGCCACTACTGGTCAGTTATTTAGAAGTGTCTCACAGTTTGTGTTTTATTCTCTTTCGGCTTTTTGTCACGTCTCTTGATTAAATCATTTATATTCATAATAAAATGACTTACAGTCTTTCTCCAGCTGTTAACGTGTGTACTTTAGGTTACCAATCACATAGGTTCCAGCTGGTTTTGATTTATTATTATTTGTGGTTTTTGAATTATTTAGCTTTTTATTCTGCAGCTGGTTTGCAATTTCAGCAATCTGGTTACTAGGATCAAAATTACCCTAGAAAACTTGCACTCATTTGAATAAGAGACTGAATTATGAATAGGAGAGGTCTGAACAGAAAGATGAGTAATAAAGTAGCAATTATAATACATTTATAGCCTTAAAGATGGGCTTTTAGATGGGGTCATCTAGAAAGAGTCAGAAGTAGAAGGCCAATAATTCAAAATCTATAAAAAAAAAATAATGAAGACCAATGGAAAAGTTGCATAGAATTTGCTATTCTGTAACATTTCTGTAAAATCTACACTGATGAGTGGCACTCTAGTTATAGATATTATGAATACTTTGGTGCCATAACAAAACAATAAAGCATGATGGGAATTTACCATTGCACCTGCCATGAAGACACACCATTAATGCTGCATTACAATCTCCCATAATTCTGAAAGGTGCAGGGAACTAAAATGATTTTGCATCACTAGTATATTCTAATAATGCCATTGCCTACACTTGAGAATGATCACATCGATATAAATAACAGATGCTTCATGTACCCCATGGACAGTCTGCTCCTTAGTTATTTAAATGCACCCAGTATAAATATTGCATCACATTTTAAATTCATTAATTTGTAAGATTGATGACTTGTACAGTATATAGTTCATCATCTATGGGAAATTCCTCATTACATGTGATTCATCAGCATAATTAATCAGTAACAGTATGTAACTACTGTACCATCCCTAGTTATCATCAAACCCTCCTTTGCTCACATGCTCTTTATCAATTTACTTACCTGTAGGTGCATTGTGGGAGACCAGCAAGTAAGTGATTGCAGTAGCCTAAATGGAAATGTAATAAAAAATTTAAATAATATTACAGAATAGCATTAACTAATTTCTAGTCATTGGGTCTTACGGATTCTCCCAATCAGATATATTTAAATATCAGGATACGGAAATAAATGAAATGTCAACTAAAGTAAATAAAAAGCAGAAAAAAGTTATTGAATGCAAAATATTTTAGAATAGCAATGTTTACATCATACTAAATGTGATCTCAAACACAGATTTCCCATTTTAGTCTAAGGGGGTTATTTATTAAAGTCCAAAAAAAGTTTTTCTTTACTATAAAATAATAATTTTTAGTGAAAAAAAAACCTAAAATTTTTTGAGATTTGTTATACCCCAAGGATGGAAAAAGTCAGTATATGAAAATCCGGCATCTCATTTGGAAGTTTCTGTGGTCTGCTCTGAAATTAGCCTGACAAACTGACTATTTCAGACAAAAAGCTAAAAAAAATGCACCAGCATCACTAGCCACTTCATCAGAAGCCAAAGTGCCCTCTGCAGACATTGCACTTATATAACCACACAAATATATACAATTTATACACATAATTAAAGGGCAGCTAAAGTCTAAAATAGAATAATGTTAGAAATTTTGTATTTTGTATGCTAAATATAAACGTGAACTTACTGCACCAGAAGCCAAATAAGACAAATGATTTATGCATTCAAAGTCATCTTGTAACTTTGGTAGACATCTCTGCAATATCAAGACTCTGCACATGCTCAGTGTGGTCTGGACTTCAGTTGGGAGGGTTAGGCTTAGGGATCGTCATAAATGATCAAAACAGCACAAGTCAGATACTATCTGCCATAGAAGCCCATTCAGCAAGACTGATTAATAATCAGAATATACAGACTGCACTGGGTCTGTGGATACAAATCTCTACAAAGACAAACCTGCTTGAGTTCTGGGAAGTAAGGTGGGGGGCTCCCTCCTGCAGTTTGAAAGTGTGACTGATTCCCTGCACTTAGGGACTGTCTGACAATTCCTATCCACAGCAGTAAATGAAGGAGGAATTTGACTGCATACAGTCAGGTTTATTATAAAAACAGTAGACATTTTTTAAATGAAGTATATTGGATAGTGATGGTCGAATCTCCCGAGATTCACTTCGCCGAAAAATTCTCGAATTTCTAGCGAAATTCGCGAATCTGCGAAAAATTCGGTAAACGAGTCGCGGGACGCTTATGACACGCGTCGCGTCAAATCGCGTCGCGTCAAATCGCGGCGCATCGCGTCAAAAACGACGCGTCGTGTCAAAAAACGTTGCGCGACTCGTTTTTTCGGCGAATTTTCGCCACGCGAAATTTCGCTGGTGATTCGCGAATTTATTCGCCAGCGGCAAATCGCGGGAATTCGCCGCGAATTCGGCCCTGGCGAATAAATTCGCCCATCACTAATATTGGAGATAGAATTTTTCTTCATTAAAGAAAGTAAAAATGGGATTTTATTTTTTTTCCTTTACAATGCATAATATAATATTTCTTTTAAAGCCATAAACAGTCTGATGCAATTCCATTAAGCACAATCCACATATAAATATTTATAAATATATACAGACGAAGCCACTTTGGATTGTGCATTTGACACAGAATAACTTATCTCATATATCCCATTTATACCACTTAGCACAGAATATTGTGTCACAGCATCCCATCCAATTAAAGAGTTCACCATTGAAAACAATGGTGCTTTGGTATGCTAATGAAAAGGTCAAATGCATTAAATGAGTTAAGATAACTTTAGATAACACACTTTCTTCAATTAGCCCCGAGTCATGACGCATTTAACTCACAAATCCAAGTGGCTGCATCTGTAAATAAATTCATATAGAACAACATTCATAATCATATAAATAAATAACTTAATTGAAAAGAACGATCATCTAGTAGAACATTATGATTTTATTCAATTGAGATATTATTCCACAAAATTTTTTTTGAGACTCATTATCACTGTGATCAACTTTAAAATCTAATATGCCTCTATTCTCAAAAGGGTTATCTCTATGTCTACTTTCTGAAAACCAGGTACAACCCTGTCTATCACTTGAAAGGAAATAGAGTGTCCCCCCATGATGCTCAATTAGGTGTTTCACAACATCAGAAGTCATATGTTTCCTGGAAACACAATGCGGATGCTCAGATATCCGTTTCCTAATTGGTGTTATAGTCTTACTAATTTATTGAAGTCCACAGATATAGTTCACCAAATAAATTACCCTGCTGTGGTGCAATTGACATAAAAACTGTTCTTGTAATGTCTAAGGCTATTATTGTTATGATTTGGTAGCCAAGGATGTGTAGAGTATAAAAGTACTTTATTAGCAGGTTCATTCAGCCATTACACTTCAACAGTAACTTTAAGCTGTGTAGAATGTACTGTGTATGCACAGTTTAACGCTTATGCACAGTGACACCTACAGACCATTGTATAAACGGCACAATTGTTGGCCACCAAAATCCTTACAAGCTCAACAGGGTGATCCTCTACACCTATAGCAAACCAAAGTATCTAGCCAATATGTGGGTAATAATAGTCCTAGACATTACAAGATCAGCTTTTAATCCAATCGCAGCACAAGGCGAGTAATTTGTTTGTTCATGCCTGCAGCCAGAGTGGATGCGAAAGGATTGATATGTAGAGGGTGACTTTGCTAGCCTTCTTCTTGGATCCATATAGACAGGGTATACCCTGTATTCTACCATGATAGATTGTATAAATTAAATATAGATTATACATTTAAAGGGGTAGTTCACCTTTGAATTAGTTTTTAGGATGTCACAGAACGGCTAATTCTATTTACTTTTTCAATTGGCCTGTATTATTTATGTGTTATAGTTTTTTAATCATTTGTATTCTTCTTCTCTTTCCAGCTTTCAAATGGGGTCCCCATATAAAAAACAAAAGGCTACACATTTATTGATATTGCTATTTTTTATTGATCATCTTACTATTCAGGTCTCCCTTATTCATATTCCAGTATCTTATTCAAATCAATGCATGGTTGCTAGGGTAATTTAGACCATTGCTGAAATTGCAAACTGGGGAGCTGCTGAATAAAAAGCTAAATAACATTAAAACCACATATATTAAAAAATTAACACCTATTGGAAATTTATCTTAGTTTAGTTACCCTCAAGTACAAAGTACAAAAGTATGGTTTTATTATTCCATAGAAAAATAAATAATTCAAAAGAATATGAATTATTTGCGTAGAAAGTACTCTATGTTAGATGGCATTCTAGTTTTTGGAGGTTTCTCAATAATGAATTTCTGAATAATAAATGCCTTTATATTATATACAATATATTTGAAGTGGCCTGAACAAAATAAATTATGTTCATAAGTTCTGACATTATCATTCCTTCTCTGTGTACAGTTATATACTAATTCCCCTAGCAAATATATAGCTGTGCACAAAGAAGCACATCTTGGAAATAAACTCTTCAGTTATATATGTTGGAGTACATTAAGATGTTTTCTTTTTGAGAAAAATACAGCTGCTTCCAAATAAATTAATTGGTTATGAAGAAATGTTTTAAGTCCCCTGTATTGGGTATCCAAGATTTTACAGTCACCTAGTAGCAAAAGATTAATTTCAATAAAACACATTCAAATTTCTAAACCCTCTCATAAACAAGAGAGAAAATAGTTTATGCAGATCATGTGCACCCTAAAAGAATAATCCACTAATACAACAGCTTTCTGAAAGTTACATTCTGCATATGTTTCACTCTGTCCATATGATTTGGTTTAAATATGATGCCTGCAAGAGTACAAATATAACGGTTCTACTGGTGTTTTACTTTGTATATATATACATTATTAATTTAAATTGTTTTGTTGAATATTATGAAGTATGCACTCTATTGAGTGATCTGCAACAGTGTTGCCATTCCAGGAGTAATTAATTGTAATGACTGGGAAACTGGGAGAATAGTCAAGAAATCAGATTTTAAACTGTGAGAAATCAAATGCATAGAGGCAAAAATTTTGCAGTTTTAGAGCTTTGTGAAACCACGATTAAACTCTATGGGGGGAATGTAATGGGAATGTAATTAAAGTCAAAAGAGAAAAACAATTTGCACCAATAAGAATAAAAATCCAAATCTCACAATGTAATATTGTTCCTTAAACTGTTCTTGCATTGCAAATTTTAATTGCCCATTGCAAATTTTAATTGCTCACACTTAAGAAGTATTTGAAGGTGTCGTAATCTTTTGGAGCAAACATAACTTTTTGTATTACATTTACTACACATTGTCACAAACTATAAAGTTTGCAAACAGTGTTCCACTGTTGGAAGTGGTTGCTAAACAGTTTCCGTGTTCGCAAAAGCTATAATAAATTTGCACAAAGCAAATTTTTTTGCGCAGAGTTTTTGCATTACCAACTTATATAACATTCTCCCGAATTTCTCTAAAACAACAAAGTTATTAAAATATCCAAATCTAAAAATCAGAAAATGAAAAAAGAAACACTATGAATATGAAAACCTCAGCAAATCTGTGTTTTTTCGGACAATTGCTCATGAAAAAACCTGAAAAACACTAAGGGGCAGATTTACTAAGGGTCGAATTTGAGGGTTAAAAAACCCTTGAATTCGACCATGGGAATAGTGTGGGAATAAAAATCCTTCGAATTCAAATATCGGATTCAAAGGATTTTACCGCTATTCGATTGGTCGAACGATCGAATAGCAAAAATTCTATCAAATGATAAAATTGTTCGAATCGAATGATTTGAATGATTTTATCCATTCGATCGAATTTTTTCATTCGATCTAAAATAATGAAAGCCAATTCAGTAGGATGAAACTGGCGAACTAGGCAGGTGCATAAAAATTTAAAAGGGAAGTAATTAGACTGTCGAATATTCGAATATTTGAATAGATTTTAGAGATGGTAGTGCATAGATACTCTCTTTTCTTTTTCAACCAAATGTAACTATGTAACTACACTACAAGTTTAAGATTCATATCCATTACAAAACAGATTTTAACTATTTTTGTACTATATTCCTTTTATACACTGTATGTATCCTGTATATGCAGTTTGAGATACAAAATATACAATACAGGGATTTTATAAACCTGCCCTTTCAGACAGAAACATCTTATAAAAACTCCACATACAAAGTTCATATAGTATAAATGCAATATGCAGCATTTAAAAAAAAAAAAATGTCTATAGATTTTATTAGCAGGTTGAAATCATACATTTTTCTGATGATAGTTATTGTACATCTTTATAAATACTGGACTATGTTAATACTATAGTTTATTACACTTAACCACCTTTTACCTAGTTAATATGTGACCTTTGCGACTATATGTTGACATGGCATTATATCGCTGTGTATGAAAGCCTTTAGGTTTTTCAATATAAAGAAAAGTAATGTGCATATATGCAAAATAGAAAGAGGAAAGAAACTAAACAGGTGAACACATTTATACAGTGGTGTAACTATAGAGGAAGCAGACTCCATAGTCGCTTCCTGTATAGCTAATAAGAAACCCCCTCCTCCACAGCTGCTCTCTTGCCTGCGGTGAGGAAGGGGGATTCAAGTCAGCACTGAGTGGGCAGAGTCAGGGTGGGGGATCTGGCAGAGGTGGGACTTAAGAGCGAGGATTGGGATCAGAATGTGCTGGATCCCTCTGAAGCTGCCCATAGGCTTCTGAGGCTAAGTCCTGCTCGAATACCATTTGTACGATTGAACGCTTCGATCGTTCAAATCGTACTAACGCTCTAATGAAATTTTACGATTTCTTTGTGAAATCGTCGAAAAATCGGATATCGAGCAAAATGATAGCCTAAAACAATTCAATAAGCATTCGATGGTCGAATACTTATGAAATTGTGAATGTGGTCGAGCTAATTTCTGGGAGTATTTGCCTCTAACTGTTATCTTTGTTTATTTGAATGTTACTTTACAACTTCTGCAATGCAGCATACTCAGTCTGTAATAGTACATGTTCAGTAATCAAAATAAATAGATGTAGGTTATTAGCGTCTCAAACTCTTTATTTTACCAACAGGCATTCCTTGGAAATGTTAATTCAGACACTGTTGTTCGTCATGACTTACAGCACCCAGTAATTGCTCGTTATGTACGCATTGTTCCTTTGGACTGGAATGAAGAAGGACAAATTGGGCTGCGAACAGAAATTTATGGATGCCCATACTGTAAGTTGACAAAATCATATTTCCTTACATAGCTCTGGAACTGATGTTTTTTTGTCTCTGCATTTGCAAATATAATGTATATGTCTATCTAGTATTATAAGTGCAGTATTTTTGCATTAGTTGCAAAACTGTACAATTCTGTAAGGCCCACCAGCTCAAGTGATTTTGACACATAAAATACATATGTAGCACTATGCCAATAATATTAAAATATTATTAGAAACGGTTAACCATATTATATAACTGGGTAAAGTACAAGAATTATAGAACTTAATACTTAAGGGTTAGGAGTGAAGCAAGCTATATTATGCTATTGTCTGTGTATGTGTCATGATGGCAGGCTTGCACTTTGTATAGAACTGTATAGTATTGTTTTAAGTCACTAGTGATGGGCGAATTTATTCGCCAGGGCCGAATTTGCAGCGAATTCCCGCGATTCGCCGCTGGCGAATAAATTCGCGAATCACCAGCGAAATTTCGCCAAGCGAAATTTCGCCAAAAAAACCGAGTCACGCGTCGTTTTTGACGTGACGTGTCGAAAACGACGCGACGCGCGCCGAAAACGACGCAACGAAAATGACGTGACACGTCATAAACGACGCGCGTCAAAGTTGACACGAAGCGCGTCAAAAGCGTCCCGCGACTCGTTTTGCGAATTTTTCGCCGATTCGCGAATTTCTCTAGAAATTTGCGAATCTTTAGGCGAAGCGAATCGCGGGAGATTCGCCCATCACTATAAGTCACTTGTTTGTTGTTTGGTGTAGTACCATTAGATCTTGCCATAAGGTATTCCCTCTTTGAAGTATGCTTGGCAATTTTTATTAGTTCTATCTTTGAGGGAGTATTGGGTGCTTTCCCATTTCCTAGTTATTTGTAAATTAATATATATATAGGTTGAGACATTTTTCACCTATCTTGGTTGGCACTATTCATGCCCATGTTCAGGAGGACTTCAGCTGCTACTTGTCTCTATCTTAATTTTTCTAGGAAATGTTGGGCTTACAGTATTTATCATGTTGTAGAAGTAATAAACAAATACATTCGTTTCCTAGTTAAGCTTTTTCCATAATGTAGGATTGAAAGGTGCACAACAAAAATGTCCATATAACCATTATGATTGTCTGCAATCATCAAGAAAATAAAAACAAACTCACACAACACAGAAGAGCTCACAGGTAGAGCCTCACATTTTCAGTATCAACTTTAATTTCAGATCCTTTGAAAACTATGCCCCCAAACAATGTAGGTCTCAATAAAAATATATTGCATTAAAACAGCTCAATATGTAAAACCCTGATTTTTGTAAATAAAAATTTTCATAATATATATGTTTTAGTAGTATGTGACATTGGGCAATCTCAAATAAAAAAATTGCCATTTGTAAGAAAGAAAGGCCATCCCCTGGTATCCTATGATTCATGGTGCACCTAAACAAACCATATATGTTAGGTCACATGATAAAATTAACTGACAAAGTTTTGTCTTTTGCTTCCACACTTCCTGTTACAGCTAGAGCTGCAGTATTTCTGGTCAGGTGATCTCTGAGGAGCAGATCGAATATATAAAATGAGGGCTCAAAATAAAATATGTAAACGTATCTATATATAGCTGCATAGTTACATAGTTAAATTGGGTTGAAAAAAGACAAAGTCCATCAAGTTCAACGCCTCCAAATAAAACCCAGCATACACACACAGACACACCCTTCCACTCTTTCACACAAACCATATATGCCCATAGCTATACTAACTGTAGAGTTTAGTATCAAAGCTTTATATTATATATATATATATATATATATATGTATACATGTTGGCCGGTTCTTTTTAATGTAAACCAATAAATATGGAATTTTAACCTTTTTTGCAAAATCCCAGTGTGCATGTTTTTTCCTGCAACTTGTGTATATATATATATATATATATATATATATATATATATATATATATATATAGATATGTAGATATATAGATATAGATATAGATATATACTGTATATATATATAGATATAGAGATATAGAGATATAGATAGATAGATAGATAGATAGATAGATAGATAGATAGATAGATAGATAGATATGCTGTTGCTTAAGTATTCATATTGGGGTGTATAGTTTTCCTTTAACCACATACATTGATTGACTGATTTTCTGATTTGGTTATTCCATGGACTGCAATTAAACAACAGCTGACTTGGTGAATAACTTGGTAGACTCAATCATTTTGTATATGTTTAACCACTGATAACACCAGTAATGAGAGGACATTATTTTAATTCAGTAATACATGAGTGCCTTATATCTCAAAAACTATACAAGTTCATGACATGTCATGACATACAGCTGTTGTCACCCAATCCCCATCCTCTCCGACCACCCACTCACTTTCATGCAGGAGTGAGAATCAGCAGGG
>CM044442.1:47104155-47115144 GCA_024363595.1 Xenopus borealis | reverse complement strand
TATGAAAATGGTTTGTTTCCATGAAGCAGGGTTTTACATATGAGTTGTTTTATGCAATATTTTTTATAGACACCTACATTGTTCTGGGGTATAGTCATGGAGGTTCATTTTAGTGGTTTTTGAGGTTTTTGAAACCACAAATAAATTCATTTTCTATAAAACCACAAATATCATGAACATTAATAAAAGATCATAATATAAGAAGCAAGAATGAACAAAAAAATGCTGACCCATCCAATTAAAAATATGAAAAACTTCTAAAACCTCTAAAAAACCTTATTTTTTCATAAATGAGAAAGCCTCTAAAAGTCTGAATTAATTAAAAATGGTCCAGCTCCAGTTAAATTTTATAGGACCCGAAAAACTTAAACTTGGCACATTTTTGTTTTAGAGGTTTTCATGGTTTTTAAACTTAGCGGCTGATTTACTAAAGTGGAAAATACTTCAAAATTCTACCATCGAATTAAAATTAACTTTTTGCATTCGAATATTCACTTCAGCCCCTTAATAAATGTAAAATTTTTGGAGTTTTAGAAAAATAGTGTTAGTACATAAGCCCCATTGTGTTGGTTAAACAAAGAATTACATTTCTTATTTTGAATTATATACATTTTTTGATATTCCAAAGTACAGTACAGGTATAGGTACAGGTATTTGAATCCATAATCCAGAAATTTTTTATCCAGAAAGATCTGAATTACAGGAAGGTCATCTTCCATAGACTCTGTTTTAATCCAGTAATTCTAAATGTTATTCATGTTTTTTTGTCTGTAAAAACAAAACATTTTACTTATAGAGGTATCTTTCTGTAATTTGGATATTCATACCTTAGGTCTACTAGAAAATAATGTAAACATTAAATAAACCCCCAACAGGGTGATTTTGCTTCCAATAAGGATTCATTATATCTTAGTTTGGATCAAGTAAAAGGTACTGATTTATTATCACAGAGAAAAAGGAAATAATTTTCAAAATTCTGGATTATGTGATTATAATAGAGTCTATGGGAGAAAGCCTTTCCATAATTTGAAGCTTTCTGGATAATGGGATAATCCTTATTAGTGGGAAAACAATTCTATTTGGTTTGTTTAATGTTTACATAATTTTTATTAGATTAAAGATATGACGATTCGAATTATGGAAAGACCCCGTTTCATGAAAACGTTCAAATTCACGAATTTATAGTGAAAATGTTTGAAATTCACGAATTTATAGTGAAATAGTTAAAAATTCACAAATTTATAGTTAAATTGCTTGAAATTCTCAAATTTATAGTCAAGTAGTTCAAATTTTACGAATTTTTCGTGAAAACAGGTAAATTTCACAAATTTTTTGTGAAAATGGTAAAATTTTAATATTTTTGTGAATTTTCAGATTTTGACATTATCACAAATTTTTCGGCGAAGTAAAATGCCCCAGATTCGCCCATCACTAGTCCCATATCTTTTACTAGAAGATATCCCAGTGTTATTAGGAACCCATACAAACATTCTAGTTTTCACACTTAATTGTCTCATGCTGTTGCCTTTAGCTCAGTTCAAGTTCTTCCACTTGACAGTGTTTTAGTGCACTGCTTTGTATTACAAAAAAACTCAATACAGAATACAAGAGTAGAACTTATATTTGATGTGTAGTAATATTCCTGTTATAACAGCACTGTTTAAAAAGATTAATGTGTCCTAATGACCAGCAGTGACAGATAAGTTAATTTAATTTTAGATAATTTAATATCTTTTGTAACACTCCCTGGTTGAAATCCACCAGAGCATTCATATAATTATCTTGCTGCTAAACAGAATCAATAAAAGTAAATAACACACCTATGACTCCTACACCTCTTGCTCTTTCCACCTCCCCTTTTACGAATCAACTTGACTTCATATAACACATTAATTTTATCGCACTGTTTGTTATTGCTTCAAGGGTATTTGGTTTAACGTTTTAGAATGTAGATAGTGTTGTACAGTAGTATATACAGTTCTGATGACAGTTCCATTGCACACCCCACAAATTTACAGGTCTGGAATGGGCATTTACTTGCCATTACCTTACTTAATAGTTTGGAAACCCCTCTCAGCCGGCATAATAATTTACTCCATTTTCAACAAAAAAGATAGTGGTATATATTTCATTTCCCAGGACCTTTTGAGCACTGGGGTGTTTTTTGAACAAGGATTTTTAGTGAAGCAATATTCAGTTATATGAAAACAAATTAAAAGTTAAAAATTGACTGTGCAAAAAGTTTAATTTGAATGCATGTAACTGCTCAATACGGATTACTGGCAACACCAAATTGGTTGAATTAGCTCGTTAAGCCTTGAACTTCATAGGCAGATGTGTCCAATCATGGGAAAATGGGAAAAGGTACTGTATTTGAGGTGGCAATTGCAAGTTGTGTTTCTGAAGAGTGACCTCTGAAGAGTGACAGCATGGGATCCTTAAATAAACTCTCAAAAGATCAAAGAACAAAGATTGTTCAGTATCATGGTTTAGTGGAAGGTTACAAAAAGCTATCTCAGAGTTTTAAACTGTCAGTTTCAACTGTAAGGAATTTAATCAGGAAATGGAAGGCCACAGGCCCACTTGCTGTAAAACCCAGGCCAAAAAAATACAGGAGTGGCATATGCGGATAATTGTGAGAATGGTTAAAGACAACCCAAAGATCACTTCCAAAGACCTACAAGAACATCTTGCTGCACATGGTGTATCTGTACATCTTTCTACAATTCAGCTCAATTTGCATAAAGAACATCTGTATGACAGTTTATGACAAAGAAGCCTTTTCTGCACTCACACTCACCAAAGGCTATAGGAGGTGTCTAGAGGCTGTTAAATTTGCAAAAGGAGGCTCAACTAAGTATTGATGTAAAATCTTTGTTGGGTGCCCAAATGTATGCTCCTGTCTAATTTTGTTATGATTCATATTACATATTTTCCGTTAATCCAATAAAAATGTATGTCACTGCTGTAATGCTACTGTTTCCATAAGGCATGTTATATGTTAAAAGGAATTTGCTACTTTGAAAGCTCAGCCGACAATAAACAAAACTCCAAATAATTAAGAGGGGTTCACAAACATTTTCATATGACTGTAATTAATTCGTAATTATAATGCCGATTTCAGTATGGATTGCACTGTGACACAAAGCCCTAAGATTGCCCAAAGTTCATATATTTTTTATGGTTCTTTGCCACAGTTTTGTTTGTGTTCTTAGATAGAAAGATAGAAAGAATGTAATGGTCAGAGACAAGTACAGTGGTAGATGGGTGTTTTACATAGTTACATAGTTACATAGTTAAATTGGGTTGAAAAAAGACCATCAAGTTCAACCCCTCCAAATTAAAAATCCAGCATACATACATACACACACACACACATCTCCACTCTTTCAAACACAAACCATATACTGTATGCCCATAGCTATACTAACTGTAGAGTTTAGTATCAAAATAGCCTTTGATATTACGTCTGTCCAAAAAATCATCCAAACCCCTCTTAAAAGCATCAACAGAATGAGCCATCACAACATCACCCGGCAGGGCATTCCACAACATCACCGTCCTGACTGTGAAGAACCACTTACGCTGCTTCAAATGAAAGTACTTTTCTTCTAGTCTGAAGGGGTGGTCTCTGGTGCGGTGATCCTCTTTATGGGTAAAAAGGTCCCCTGATATTTGTCTATAATGTCCTCTAATGTATTTGTAAAGTGTAATCATGTCCCCTCGCTAGCACCTTTTTTCCAGAGAAAACAACCCCAACCTCGACAGTCTACCCTCATAATTTAAGTCTTCCATTCCTCTAACCAGTTTAGTTCACGTCCCTGCACTCTCTCCAGCTCATTTACATCCCTCCTAAGAACTGGAGTACAAAACTGCACTGCATATTCCAGATGAAGTGATACTAGGGATCTATAAAGAGGCATAATTATGTTTTCATCCCTTGAGTTTATGCCCTTTTTATGCAGGACAGAGCCCTATTTGCTTTAGTAACTACAGAATGACACTGCCCATAATTAGACAACTTGTTATCTACAGTATAAAAACCCCAAGATCCTTCTCACTTAAGGAAACTCCCAACACACTGCCATTTAGTGTATAACTTGCATTTATATTACTTTTGCCAAAGTGCATAACCTTGCATTTATCAACATTGAACCTCATTTTCCAGTTTGCTGCCCAGTTTCCCAACTTAGACAAATCACTCTGCAAAGTGGCAGCATCCTGCATGGAACCTATTGTTCTGCACAATTTAGTATCATCTGCAAAAATAGAAACCATACTTTCAATGCCCACATCCAGGTCATTAATAAACAAGTTGAAAAGCAAGGGACCCAGTACAGAGCCCTGCGGTATCTCACTAACAACACTGGTCCAATTAGAAATGTTCCATTTACCACCACTTTAGCGAAGTCTAAGTAAATCACATCCACAGTTATCCCAGAAACGAGGTCCCTGCTTACTGTCTCATAAAATGAAATTAAGTTAGTCTGGCAAGATCTGTTACGCATAAAACCATGTTGGCACAAACTCATAGT
Source organism: Xenopus borealis (assembly GCA_024363595.1). NCBI lineage: Eukaryota > Metazoa > Chordata > Amphibia > Anura > Pipidae > Xenopus > Xenopus borealis. Next base: position 47,110,609 of record CM044442.1, on the reverse strand, counting down.
ATAAATACATATTTATGCAAAGAATTAGAACAAAATATGTAAATATTAACAAGCATTCTGTCTACACATGTATAATATATAATATAATATAGTGTTAATGACGAGCATAGGTCAAGCAGGATTTTAATGACAAATTTGATGCTTGTGACAGAATTTAATTCTTTGTAGCACATAATTCATTCTGTCAACAAAATGAACACCAAGTTCCACAATACTGCTAAAATATAACTACTATGAAACAGTATTGCCAAATTACAGAACCAATAAGATGCAAGCATACTCATTACCCAATAACACGCAGATTTTACTGCTTTTAATTTTATTTTAATGGTGTTTCTTCCCACTGTTTAATTGGTTCAGTAAAATGTGCCCACTAATGTCACTGTGCTGTGTAGCAATAAACATGAACAAACATCATACACATTTTTCCTTTAAGGGCTGCAGGTTCTTAAATTTCTTACAAATAGATTCGAAATATAATACTATAACAAACAAGGGAAAATTGTGCTCACCACAAATAAAACCATTAGCCGGGGGTGCAATGAGGATGTGACCACAAAATACAAATAAAGAAATACAAAAGGTCCTCTGCACTAAACCCATTATCAATATATTTAAGACATTGAGTTTTGTGAATATAGCTACTAAAAAATGCCTTATCCTTTAAACAAAATTGTGTGTCCATATATTGCAATATATTTAAGCTGGCCAACTAAGTCAAATAATAATACTGTACTGATGCTGCAGTACAAAACTGATCTAATGATGTTTCTAGGGATTTCATAGAGGAAAATTAATTTTCCAAAAAATATGCATAGCATAAATACAAAGCTTGAGATGATTCCTTTGTGCAAAAACCATATGCCACCTTCAAGCACACAAATAATTTTGCAATGTAATAAATTGTGTAATAAGCATAGTTTTGTGAATTTTTATTCTATTTATGCATTTTATTACATAGCACACAAAGTATATGTAAAAGTAAAAAGAATTGGCATTAATAGTGAAAAGGAAACAAAATATAAGAGTATTCTCAAGTTACTTGCCTATTTATCTTTTAACATGAACTGCTTTGTAGCTTTGGAATTGGACAGCCCTATCATTTCAGGTGTGAATGATTGGAAATGGCAGAGAAGCAGAAGACATGAATCAGGTATAAGAGCATGTTAGAAGGTCAGACTCTGTTATATGACTCTGAAATAAAGGCAAATTAACATTTGAGCTTCACAGAAGCATTAGAAAATGTGCAACAGGCACAATATCTGATTCCAAATAGATTTTTACTTTCAAGGGGGTAATAAAAAAAACTGTTACCTTTTGTACAAGATTCCCAAATTAGGCAAACAGGATTTCAGTGATAAACATTTTCTTTCTCATGTTTCTGTGTAAAGAGCATTAGTCATCATTTATTGATTTTGTGGTTTATTTGATGTTTGAAGAGTAATTTTTGGACATGCAGCATCACAGCATCCTGGAGCCACTGCTACCAAATCCATGTACAAAAATCAATTATACTTCAACCCTTTATTATTTAGAATTTTATTTTTTCCATCCTTTTCAATGATAATCGACTATGTAAAGTTAACAGTAAATTTCTAGAGGCAATTGATACTGTGTTACAAAGCTTGGCTGGTATATGTCTAGCCAGCCTGCTAATAATCTATTTGTACTAATGCTATTAAAAGGGAAGAAAGCTCTACCCTCATTATTATTGACCACAAAACTCCAGGCCTGTTTTTACATTGTTCGTTTGCACCACTGTCACATATACGACAGTGTAAAGCTATCTACACAGTTTAAATTAACCTTAAGTGAATTATGGTGGTGGTAGAATCATACCCTTGGGTTGCTTTTTATCGGCAAAGACTGAACATTGAAATTATTAAATTAAAATAAAATATTGCATGACTACTATTCAAGTCTGACAAAGTTGAAGCTTGGCTGAAAGTTCAATAGTTCAGGCATTAGTTTACGAGAAATAATAGGGTGAATCTCCGGTAATGGTCAAGCCAAAAACTTGACCTCAAGGGGATTCTGATGTAGAAAACGTTTTTTCCCAGCATTAGGTAATAGTGCTACTATAGCAAAATTCTTAATTGAAATCCATTTTTCAAGAGCGCAAACAGATTTTTTAATATTTAATTTTGAAGTCTGACATGGGTCTAGACACAGGCTGCATATGCTCTGTGCTGGCATCGCTTACTGAGATTAGGAACCCACTCACAATATACAGTACACATAGAATATAAATGTCACATATAAGGCTGATTAGTAATTAATACAGATATTTACTACATGGCAGCACAGAAACCAGTGCAATTAGAATCAGAATTTGTTAATCAGCCCTGTAGCATCAGCTTATATTACTGTGCATACCAACCTAATTTTCTGCTTGATAAGCTCACATTCTCAACAGCTGCTCAGAGCCCACTGAGCATGTGAGTGTTGCAGACAATTTCCAAGATGGTGATCCCCTGTGAGAAGTTTGAAGCCCTGGATCATTGCTGCTATTGAGAAGCTGAAACTTTAGACAGGTGCAATAAGTTCAGTATGTAAAACATGTCATTTTTAGCCATATTCATTTTTAGGGTTAAGTTCTCCTTTAAAAACGTGAGGCTTAATAAATAGTCCTCTAAACACAGTATTAATTACCATGTTACAATTTTCACACATTGAAAAAGGGCTCTCTGTGCTTTTCCCATCACTATCATCTGCCAGTTGCAATTTTTTGTCCACAAGGTACTGCAGGACATTAACAATGCCTTAAAATGAACACTTATATTTCTTCATAGCTTCTTAAAGGGGTGGTTCACCTTCAAGTTAACTTTTAGTATGTTATAGAATGGCCAATTCTAAGCAACTTTTCAACTGGTCTTCATTATTTATTTTTTATAGCTTATGAATTATTTGCCTCTTTCTCCTGACTCTTTCTAGCTTTCAAAAGGGAGTCACTGACCCCCTCTTAAAACAAATCCTTTCTAAAGCTACATATTTTTTGCTATCGCTACTATTTATTACTCATCTTTCTGTTTCAACCGTCCCCTATTAATATTCCATATTCTCATTCAAATCAATGCATGGTTGCTAGGGTAATTTGGACCCTAGCAACCAGATTGCTGACACTGCAAACTGCAGAGCTGCTGAATGAAAAGGTAAATAACTCAAAAACCACAAATAATAAAAAATGAAAACCAGTTGCAAGTTGTCTCAGATTATCGCTCCCTACACTATACTAAAAGTTAACTCAAAGGTGAACAACCACTTAAAGGGGTAATTGTGGTCTTGTGGTAAACTATACAATCTGGTTTTTAAAACTATAAATGTCACAGGATACCTGGGAAATGAAATTATGTTATTGACACTACTATTACCATTCCAGAGTGTCTAAGGACACACATTGATGCGACGAAAATAAGGTAAGTAATCGAATTGTTGGATGGTGTTGCAGCTTCAATCCAACGCAACAACGACTGACGGATGCAGACGCAGCTTGCAGCATTTGCATCCAACAGTTGTGTTGCATTGGATCAATGCTGTAACATCATCTGACTTTATTTAACTCACCTTGTTTCCGTTGCATCCAACTTGATGTGGGAGTTTTGTCTCCCAATGTCGGATGCAGCAGAATCGGCCATGTAGTTCTACCGTAAAGCCAGGGCAGAAGTTCCAAATAGAGAGCAAAGTTCATGACATTGGGCAGACAATAATGCAGCAAACTACAACCTACAGTACATGTAGTTATTATTGATATTAATGATATAATATCATTAAACAGAATGTTTGTGGAACGTTAAGCTATGCAATACATACCTTCTAAATATTAATGCTTTATTTAAAAGTTAGAAAACACCTAGTGACATTTTATTTTACATCTTACCTCATATTTCCTTTATTTTTATCATCGAGAAACAAAGATTTAATTCCATACATTCCAGTTCCCAATGGTTATCTCCTCATGCAATGTTCACAACTTTGAATTTTATTTTCCTTTTTTCTTTCTTAAAAGCTTTGGGTGAAATGTTGCCATTTTATGCTTGTGACATGGTCAATTAATCAAATATAATGAGAAATAGATGGTTTTGACAAAATCCAAGTGCAGGGAGGAAATCATGTCAGCAAAGCTTTTCCATTAAGAACTTCTAAAAAAAAACATAAAAATGCATGCTTGCGTAATGCTGATTTAAGATAAGTTTCAGTAACATTTATGACTGTAAAGCAATGTCAATACAAACAAGAAAACTATGTAAATTCTAAATGCTCCATGCTGTGTTAGCAGATTACATATCCTGGAGTGTAACATATCTAGGTAGCTGTAAAAATGAATGGCAGCAGTAAATATACTGATTTAGGCTATGCCATTTTATTAAACTTTATTGACTTTTATTATAGCGTATTTGTTTGTTGTACAAATCGTTTTCACCTCATCATCTTTCCAAGCACATTCACTGGTTGCTCAGCTTTATAATATAATGGTAGCTTTAAGCAAACGCTACTTACTCGGATGCAACATTTTAGCACAATCTGAAATACAAGTTTATTCAAGGGAAGTGATCTAAACATAATGTAGACAGAAGACATTTATGTATGATTAGTTTTGCAGTTACTGTTGACAAAAGAACTTAAAACAATACTCAAGTGTATTAAAAGGCACAAAGTTTTCCCAAGTGCAGTAAGCCATAGCAAGTAGCAACCAATAAGATACTTGCTCTCCCCCACTCTGGGAAGCCTATTTATTAAAACTCAATTTTTTCTCACTTCAACCAAACTCCAAAACCTGAATCCCCTTAATTTACCAATAAAAATTCTCTGAAAATTTTTTGAATCGTGTTACTTTTTAAATTTTTTATACCTCAAATCTATTGGAGTGTTGCCCTCAAACAAAAACTCGTCCAAAAACCAGCTCAAGCAGCCCAAAACTATCTAGACCCTGAAGGGACATTCTGATATTGACTTCTACATGATTTTTAGCAGCTTCAGAGCATGATAAATAGTCTCAGAAGCCTATGGGGGGGGGGGTTCCCATAGGCTTCTATTGCAATTCGGTAGGTTCAATCTGGCAAAGTAGGCAGTCGAATAATTTAAAAATTTTGATTCCATTGCTCATCGAATTATCGAATTATCGAATACCCAATGATTCGATCATTCAGTATTCGATGATCGAAGAGGCCAAATTAGATTATCTGATTTCATGAAAATTTGTTTAACCTGTTGCCAATCTGACCACAGATGATTAGTGTAAAGCTGGCCATAGACGTAAAGATTTTTGAAAGATCCAATAGTTATCGTGAGACCACGATTGTCTCAAAACGATCGTTTAAATGCCTGATGTGTCCATCAACTAAAAAGACCAATTCAGGCGATATTGCTAGCAAAACTGAAGGATCGCAGCCTGCTTGGCCCTGCAAACATAGGTAGATTGCATGGGGACAGATAAAGATTTTCTAACCTGGCCGATCAATCATCAGACCAATGTCGGACGAAAAATCGTAAGATGAACGATCGTTTGTATCCCACTAACCGCACGATAATTTGACAGATTGGTCGGACTTCCCCAAGATCGGTCGTTCGGCAAGGAAATATCGTTGCGTCTATGGGGAGCTTAAGCCATTAGTCTAACTATAAAACCCCTACATCACACTGACTCCTTGCCCAATGTAGGTCTATTTCCTGGGTGAGATTCGTATCTGATTTTCTGTTCCTGACCTTTGCTTGTTTTGATCTTGCTGTATAGCTGCCTGGGCCAACCCTTGCCTGTTATAGACCCCTCTTATGGATTCCAAAATTGTGCTGTGTTACCAACTGGTTTTGATCCAGACTATTTATCGTGACTACGTTCCTGATCCTGTACTACACTGTCTGACTTGCATTGACCTGGTATGTTCAACATCTCTCTGTTTCCCGTCCTTCCTGTATACGTATATGCACAGAACTACCCAATTGTTCCTCACACTTATATCTAGTAGCATCTGAGAAGCGTCGGGCTCTTCTTGAATCAAAAGGCAGTTATAAGAGGCAGAAGAGTGAGCCTAGAGCAGGGCCTTGGGATTTGTTCTGGGTTTTGAGATACCATACTATGCTTAAAAACAAAAGCATTAAAAAGACTCTATGAGATTGTTTTGCCAGAATTATGGGTTATTTTCAATTATGCAACATGAAGAAAAAGGTACTGTTGTAGGGAAAAGCCATTCTTTCATAAACTGTTTGTCTGCATTTATTTCTTTCAGAGACTCCTACATAACAGGTTGTTTGAAAATGGACCCCACACCTGTATCTATCGAGAAACTAAAATAATTCACACAGTTTTTGTTATCATGGCCTTCACAACAATGAATACAAACAATGTAAGCAGGTTCTCCTTCCAAAAGCAACTAACAGTTCAAAAGTGATCCATAAAGTTCAATTAGCAAAATTAGTAGATGGTAGTGATGGGCGAATCTCACCCGTTTCGCTTCGC
>CM044442.1:47073583-47089895 GCA_024363595.1 Xenopus borealis | reverse complement strand
AAAAAATCTGTTTGCTCTTTTGAGAAATGGATTTCAGTGCAGAAGTCTGCTGCAGCAGTACTATTACCTAATGCATTTTGAAGAAAAAAAAATTTCCCATGACAGTATCCATTTAATGCAAATTACTATTTTTTATCACTCCAATGGAGGAATGTAATTAAAGTTGGTAACTGAAAAACTATTCGCATTGCGAAAAGTTATGCCTCTGTGCAAACAAATTTTGCTATTGAATTTAATATAGCTTTTGCGAACCCGGAAACTGTTTTGCGACCATTTCTGATAATGGAAGAAATTTTGCAAATTTTACAGCTTGCACCAATGCGCAGTCAATGCAATAAAACTTCTTACTGAAAAAGTTATGTTTGCTCCAAAAAAATGACAACTTCAAGCACTTAAGAGTGAGCAAATAAATTTGCAGTGCGCAATTAAAATTTGCAGTGCTCAATTAAAATTCGCAATGCAATAACAGTTTAAGGAACAATATTACATTGTGAGATGTGCATTTTTATTCTTATTGATGTGAATTGTTTTTCTCTTAGCGACTTTTATTACATTCCCCTACAAATGTATTAAAGTCAATGAGCGCTATTCCTTATTGCAATTTTTTTGTCTTGACAACAATTTTGTCTTGGTGACTTTATTGTTGCGGCAAAATTTTTTGCAGCAAAAATTTACTGCAGTTCTACAAAACAATTCACAGATGGCAAATTCACAGCAAATCTATGCCTGCCAAAAAAACAACACATCATTACTAACAGGAAATGCAGGTGTGTGACTATCCAGAACCCTTCACCCCAGTCCCTCCGTGCTTCATTAACCATTGTAATGCCTGTAGCTTTGATCGCTACTTGTAGAGATGAGAGAATTTGCCATATTCTTTGGCCACAAATTTATGGGACTGGTGGAAAATTCTAACAGGAAATGCAGGTGTGTGACTATCCAGAACCCTTCACCCCAGTCCCTCCGTGCTTCATTAACCATTTTAATGCCTGTAGCTTTGATCGCTACTTGTAGAGATGAGAGAATTTGCCATATTGTTTGCCCACAAATTTATGGGACTGGTGGAAAATTCCCCAAATGCATTGAAGTCAATGAATGCTTTTTTACTAGAACTTTTTTTCTGTGCAGAAAAAAAAATCTGTGGTTGATTTTTCTCATCAAACATTTTGTAGCGGTTTTGTGAAAATATTCGCTGATAATTGCATAATGTGGGATTTAGAAGCAAATCAATACCAAGAGAAAAACTTCTTCCTTAAACACTTCTTAAAGAATAAAAACTATATTAGGAATTGTATCACTGAAAATAATTGTATTACAGGTTTATCTGTTATGCTTGCAACCTCAGATTCTTCAGATTAGACGTTTATTTGAAAAAAGAAACATCATGCCTAAAAAGTATTTAAACTTTTTAAATCCCAAATACATTGGTTTTCCATCAGTGTGAATTAGTAAACATTAAGGGGCAGATTTATATAGGGTTGAATTGAAAATTTGAATTTTTAAATTCAAATTTTCAATTTGTATTTGTGAAATTCAAGTAGGGAATAGTTAAAATTTCATTTGAGCTTTTAAAAAATGTTAATCAAATTTTCAAAATGTATCAAAATTTAAATACAATTATTCGTCAGCTTAAACCTGCTTAGTTTTTGTTTTAGCCTATGGGGAACATCCTGGGATCAATTTGGAGTTGTTTGCTGCCTTCCTGACATTTTGGAGAAAAAACTCAGTTTGCTGGTTGATTACATTCACCCTAGTTTTTTTTTTTTTAATAAATTGCAGTTGGTTGAATTTCAAGTTCATGGGAGTTCATAAGCGAATCTTCAAAAAAATTCAACCTTTGATAAATCTGCCCCAAATTTTTAGTGGAAAAAAACCCTAAAATTTTTCAAGATTTATTTTACCCTGAGGCTGCAAAATGTCTGAATACAAAGATCTGACATCTGTAACCTTCCAAGGTTGTATATGTCAGTTGGAGTGGTCACTGTCCTACAGTATTTGGAAGTTTCTGCAGCCTGCACTGGAATTAGCCTGAGAATCTGACTATTTCAGGCTTTTCAGGCAAGCATCTGGAAAATGTTGACTTTTATGAAAAAAATCATAAGATTTGGATTTTTCACATGATTTTATAGAGTTTTTCACAATCCACTTAAATTGAGCTTTTTTTTTTTAATAATAAATCAGGTCAAATTGTGGATTCTAGTATGGTCAGTGTAAAATATGATTCAGTATGGTCAGTGTAAAATACATTGTAATACAGATACAGTCACTTGGATTTGTAAGTTAAATGTGTTGTGACTCAGGGCTAATTGAAGAAACTGTTATCTAAAGTTATCTTAACTCATTTAATGCATTTAGCCTTTTCATTAGCATACCAAAGCTCCATTGTTTTCAATGGTTAACTCTTTAATTGGATGGGATGCTGTGACACAATATTCTGTGCTAAGTGGGATAAATGAGATAGATGAGTTAAGTCACGACGCATTTAACTCACAATCCAAAGTGACTGCATCTGTATCTTATCGTAGTAGCAAATCAGTCATGAATGAGGATTTATATGTTTATAAACACTAGGGCAAATGAGATTGCTAATCGGATTCTGGGACATACAGTAGATGTCACATGTTGTTTCATTTGTTTGAAACCAAGATATGATAACAGTTAACAGAATTGTACGCATTTTTTCTCTAACTTGCATAACCAAGGAAAAGAGTTCACAAACTGTGGGCGATAAAGATGAAAATACATTACCAATTAAATAATTCAGTATGTTATAAATTAATTTTATTTTTCAAATAAAACAGGGCATTTCTATGACAAAGCAAACTCATAATAGTGTATGTAAATATTTTATCATATAAAGTAGGGGATACTTTATAAAGATGGCAAATCAATTTTTAGCTTATCGTATACATTTTGAAAGTTAGAAGGCTTTTCGAGTTCATGCTTTAATAAAATGAGTCTAAAATACTAAATATACATTTAGTTATATTTAAGGGACTATTTTAAGGGAATGTGCACAGTTTTGCATTCTAGTTTCAGACATTTAGATATAGTATACAGTATATGCTTTCCTTGCATTTAGAGGATTGAACCCATCTATACCACTGAACCCACTAACTGTCTAATGTAAGTATCATAGAATCAACTGTGCATTAATTGCCCTATAGGAAAATGGTCTGGCAAGTACTAAGCAAAACTCCCTCAGTCTTCTGGGGTGAATACTATTAGGTCTCAACCTTTGTTTAAATTAAAATGGTCTAGTAACCAAATCACCTATATTCAAACATTATCAAATTATGTCTTACTAAAATGTTTCAGCTGAGCCAGCTAACACAAAGGCCTCAAATAAACATGTAGAGACTCATAGGTTTTGTAACTGCACCTTTGGAGTTAAATCATATCTCTGCTGTAACTAGGCAGAAGCCTATGTTTCAATTGTATATTTCTAACCAATAGTTATAGCCAAGAGTGTTATGACCACATCCTGCCACACAGCTTTATAGTGCTGGAAAGGAGTGGCCACTTCCTCTTTGGCTCCTGGTGTCCTTGCAGCTAGGTGTTCCCATTGAGCCTGAGATCACCAAGGCTCCAGTAAAGCCACGTGCCCTGAAGGGACTTTACCTTCAAAGATTGAGTTGGGAACCAGGCAATCCCATGAACGAGGTTAGCTATCATTAGGGCAGATCTTTTATAGACTCTCTAGGAGAGTGAGATAGCCAGTGTTGTAGCATGAACAGCCCTGTGTTCCACCAAGGAGTGATAGCAGGAAGAGATCTTCCTACAAGGCTTCCCTGTTTGCCTTTAGTGCAGAGACTTCATTGTGGTTAGGTATTAGGTTTAGCAGAAGCTTCCAGTTCCTACATTGATGTTCTCAATCACCACACTGGCCAGTGGTGTCCTGTTGATGTACCTTGTCTATTCTGCCTTATGGGATTGACAGTCTTTATTTTGCTGTGTCATTTTCTGCTATCTTCCCTCCTCTGTGATATGCTACACCTGCATCAACTCATATGTGAGTAAACCTGTGGTTATTGCCTTGTGCTAATTTATATCTGTTTCTGCTTTCACCAAGAACCTCCTGGCATCCAACCTATCTATTTTTATGTACAGTGCCTGTATATTGTAGTTCAACTACCTCTTAAAGGGAAAGCTTCCACCTGGCGAAGGCCCTGCCTGCTGTGTAGTGTTGCAGTGTAACCCATGCTTTAGCTGGACACTTTAACTAATTTGTGCTGCCTAGCCCAAAAAAGTGTTACAAACATTTTTCTTACAAATAAATTTTATTATATAAATATATTGAAGCTAGACTTATAGGGGCGGATTAATTAAGTTTCAAATGGAAAATTCAAATTCAAATTTTTTTTGGTCAGAAATTTTAAATCTCCAGCTCAAATTTGAATGTGAGATTTTTCTCATCTCTCACCTAAAACCTGCCAAGCTCATTTACTAGTCAATGACAGAGGTCTGTTGAACCATTTGAAGATGTTAATTGCCTTGCTGGCATTCAAGGTTTTTTTCAGAGGAAAACTCAATTCTAATTTGATTTAAATGTTTTGGTTGTTTGTACTCAATGGAATATTATTATGTTCAAGTTGTTTTTTTAAAAATAACCTCCAATTTGAGTTGTGAATACATTGAATTTATTTGAGTTAACTGTGATATTCATCCGTTGATAATACTGTCCCATAATTTTCGAGTAAGAGTGAAGATCTGATAATCAGTGGTAAAAAAAAATTTTGCAAAAAAGTAGCTCTATTTAAAAATAGTTGTAACATTTAAACCATAGTAAACAACACTATCTGAAGTTCCAAACATGAACATAAATGAATTTGTTTATACAGACATATGTTATTCCATTCATTGAAAGGATACCCGACTTTGTCATTTTCACACCCTCCATAAGCTCCTAGTATAGTGCTATCTCTTCCTCATCTTGTTCTATTGTGAAGTTATGAGGCTTGAAGGCTCTCTGCTCTCCACATGTGCACCTCCCACTACTTGTTGCAGAGGGACTTCAAACACCAGAATCCATCACTTCACAATGGAATAAGGTGAGGGAGGGGATGCATTAAACGGTATGCCTAGAAAGCATAGGGACTTCTAGTCATGGGGGCAAATTCACTAAAGCGCGAAGCGTCTAACGCTAGCGCTAATTCGCCAGCGTGACGTCAAATCTGAAATTTGCAAATTCAATAACACCGGCTCTGGCGAATTTACGATAGCGAAGTAGATAGACTTGTGCAACTTCGCACCCTTACGCCAGGCGAATTTGCGCACTGACGAAGGATCGTAATTACACAAATTCACTAAGATCAACTTTTTGCTGAATGTAACCACTTAAGCTAGACTTAACTTTGCCTGCTCAGACCAGGTGAAGCTCAATAGAAAAGATAGGAGTTAGAAAATTTTCCCAAAGAAACGCTGTGGCGTGTGGGTGATAGTCTGAAAAACATTGTTTTTTTTTGGGGGGGGGTTACCCGCCTTCACCCCTACATTTCCTAACATATGGCAACACAACTATATAGGGGGCACATGTAGGGCAATAGGACAACTTTATTTTTTTTATTCAACGTTTCCTGGGCTTGTGTAGTGCAACTTAGTGGCTGTAACATACACTTCTATTATATTTTGAAATTCGCGCTGTATGCAAATTAGGCTTCGCTAGCGTAATTGCGCTATGTCTAGCGAAGTAACACTAGCGCAACTACGGTACCGTTCGCCGACCTGAGCGAACGCTAGTGAAGCCTGCGCTGGCGATTTTTTGGATCTTAGTGAATTTGCCCCCTAGAATCCATTACTTCACAACGGGACAGCTTGTGATGGGGCTGGATCAATCTTTGAGGCTAAGAGGGTAAAGGGCTGTTCTAGTGATCACAGATACTCTATCTTGAAACAATTCCAATCTGTAGAATTAAGTATTTCTGTGTTAAAAACATTTATTTTTGGAAGTTTGGACAGTGTTTATGCACCTTTTCTACTGTATATTACCCCATTGAATAAGCCCATGTAAAAAAAAAAAAGGGGGGGGGAGGAATAGCTTCCCATTCTGGCAACTAATATGTTAAAATTCCATTCAGTTGTGATTCTTCTCCTAGAAACTATTGACTGTTCCCCACATGTGATTTCAGTGCAGGCTACACTTTGCATGCAGCGTTATATTTATGAGAAATTTCTTTGCTATACATTATGGACAATAAATACTTGTGCTTAAGAGTATTACCCCTGGGACAGGGATGCAGAGTGTGAAAACCTTTTGTAGACTTTGCATCTGTTTATTTTTAAATGAGGCTCAAAGTTTTGCATTTTAAATCTGCATCTTAAATAGATTGTTTTACTTAGGTTAATTGTCATTCCTGCAAGAAACAGAAATAAATAGTTTATACTAACCAAGTCAATAGATAAAGGTGCTATACAAGTGATAATTGGCCTGACACAATGATTAAAAAGTGAAAGTGTAATAGCGCTCTCGGAAAAATGACTTAATTACAATAAACTGCCACATCCTGTCACTATACCTATTAGCTAAGTGTTATATGGGATCATGTATAAAGATTATTTAAAAAAAACAAAAAAAAACAAACCATAAGACAGCAGCATTCTGAAATCCAGTGCCATATTTCTCTTGCTTATCCCCTATCATTTCTCTGGGGGGACAGCCCAGACGTACAATAAATATTGTGATACTATACAGTATAGGTAATTCAAAATTGATTAAATGTCCATTAATTCCCTAAGGTCCCTTCGGGGATAACAACACATAGAATTATACAGGTGCAACCAAATAGCGGTTACATTATTTGGGTCAGAATGTGAGGAATTATGTAGTATTAAAATTGCCCTATAATAATTTTAAAATCATTGCTAAAAATATAATATAGGTTGGAAAAATGAGAAACGCTTTCTCAGCTTTAAAAAAAAAAAACGATTCCACCATTAGTGAAGAACACATATCTATGAAATGAAATGAAGACAATAGCCATTTTTTCACTGAAACATTTTTTTGCACAAAATACAGTATATTGGTCTACAGCTTTTATTTCACAGTGACTTCTGCCGCTACTTTTTGTGCCAACTATTTCTTAGCAGAATACAGTTTCACTTTAATTTTTTCCATGCAAAATATAATTTGTGTTTCCACAAAAATCTTTGGCAATGGTGACATGTCCTTAATTAAGAATGGTTCTAATGCTTCTAAATAATTGTCAAAACAAAATGAGATATTTTTTTTAGTTAAAATTTAATGTTTTCACTCTCCAAGACATCACTTATTTTATTCATAAAGTGCAGTTCAGTGGTTACTAAGGGCAGTAGCTTAGAACAAGTCTGCCATGTAGAAGGGTGAAACACGTGTCGGCAAGTTTTGAAGTTGGAACACCCACCACCCGCATCAGAATAGGGAGTCTTGGAATGAGTTCCATAGACCAGGCATAAAGGCCATTAGTTAAAGGGCACCAATCATAACTAACACCATGTACTAAGTAAATACACTATGTGAAAGTTCAAGAAATCCGATTTTTAAAACAGTTAGAATTGTGTGTATAATGTAAATCATCAGCTCACTATACCTTCTGCAAAATCTCCCTTATCTCCACTGCAGTTCTAGTTGAGGCAGGCATCTGATTTCACTGACTCCTCCTACCTATATCTGCACAACCAACTGCAGCTCTGAAATCTTGCACATGCTCAGTTGAAATTTCTTGCTTGCCTAATAAACCTTCTAAGCTATTTTGAAAACTTCTGTGTTAGTGCTGCCACCTTCTGGAAGTTGGTATACACACTTCTCTTGATACTTCTAGAGTTTACTAAAGCTAGGCATTCTGGGTAGAATACTCAGGGCAGTGCTACAATCTGAGCATGCTCATGAACTAATTTGCATGTTGAAGTCACAGTATGGACTCCCTCAGTGAGAGAACATTTGACAAAGTATGGGATTTTTTAAAAACTGCAGTTTTTTCCCAAAAAACTGTATATGTAGTTTGAATAAACGTTTAAGTTGTACTGGTCAGGTTGTTAATAGGTGTTTGATTTTGCTGTGGTTAAATTACGGCTAAATAATGTTTCCCTTAAGAGAAGTGCAGGTAATCACTTGTTTAGACTTCTTCTTTGGACATGTTCCAGTTAAGAGTATTCTCTCTGCACATGCAGACAAAAGAATCTGCATAGAAGTGCAGTGTTTCCTCAGATATTTTATACTTTTTTTTCTTGAATGTTTAAATAATAGTAAAATTTTCAAAGCACAACAATTGTTGACCAATAAGTGCAACAACAATAACCATTTAAAACCCTTGGGCTAGATAATGAGCACTGAAAAAGTTTTCACTTTATTCTAGTATTTTAGCTGTGTTATTATGGGCTTTCTAATGTCTTGTGCATTTGTTTCTAAAGCATTTATAAAGGAATGCTAAATCCAATGTAAATTTATGTAAACGAAATACATGTTAAATGTATTTGACACAGCCAAGGAAAAACAATGCTTAACACCCGAGTCAATGAAATATTAAAGCAGTACATAAAAACTGTTTTACTGAGGGCACATTTGTTAATTTTGTTGTTTATTGTCTAATACTCTCTAAAGTTTAAATTTAATTTTAATTGACTGTTGGGGAAGCAGGCAGTATGTCAAGGCCTAGTTCCCTCTCTCTGAGCCTAGTACATAGTTATTTCCATATGGTAATATGTAATTAAATAGATTCAACTGCTTTATTAGAACACCTTTTGATCTTTGTGTTTATAAGAATGCAACAATTCTTCATTTTAATAAATATGTAATTTGATAGAACCATCATTTAGGCTTCACTTTTATGCATACCATCCTTTTTTACTATATTCTTTGATCGTACCTACAGCAACAATTATGCATTTTATTGATAGCATGAGCACATTGCTCAATACATGGCAACATGACTGCAGTGCATTCTTTGGAATTGTTTTAATTGGAATCCTTCAGAATCCTTACTTCAATATGCCAAATTCATGGGCTTAAAAGATACTGCTTAGATGAGAATAATAGCGGGCATTTTCTTTAGTCTGCAGAATGTTATTTCAATGTTTTAATGTTGGTTTCATTACATTTTATTTGACATAAATGCTGCATATATTGAGGGCCTGCACACTGTATAATACTGAGGTTTGTCAAAAGTATTTTTTTTTGTGTTTTTTTAAAATGATGGTCTGTTAATAATTATCATTTAAGACAAATTCCAAACAGGAATCAAAATAGTTATATGGATAAATAATGCAAGAATTCTTGACCATGATTAGTAGAGAATAACTTTAATACAATTTGTTGAGAACATCTGAGAATGTTACATAACAGCTCTACAGAGCAATACAAATGTAATACATTTAATATTTTTGTGTTGGAGCTTAAGTTCACCTTCAATGGGGCCTACATTTTTTACTTGAAGTGGTGTTGCCTATTAATTATGTATCAAAATCACCTCTGTTTAAGTTTTAGATTATAATGATAAGCACACCCAAACATGTCCACCCAGGGATGTCCCTTCAGTTAGAACTGCTTTTAGAGATACTTAAATACCAGTTCAGCCCATAGGTCCTAAATTAAATGACTACAATACCTATGGAAAACAACAATAAATGCTACACATGGAGAGTATTCCTAAGCTGAACTATATACATGGTTACATAGTAAGTTAGGTTGAAAAAAGACATCTCCATCAATGTCAAACTTTTAACTCCATTTTAACCTGCCTAACTGCTAGTAGATCCAGATGAAGGAAAAGAAACCCATTTAAAGCCTCTCCAATTTGGCTTAGAGGGGGAAAAGTTTCCTTTCTGATTCCAAAATGGCAATCAATATTAGATTTTTGCACTAGACATTAAATGAGATCACATTATGGTCACTATTACCTAGGGGTTAAATTACTTGCACATTTGCTATCCGTTCTGGGTTCTTAGCAATCACTAGATTCAATACAGCATTTTTTATTTCTGGTTGGCTCCTCAACAACATGTGCCATAAAATTGTCATGCAACAAGTTATACAATTGTTCCCATTAACTGAGCTGGCAGTACAGTTGCTCTGGTCAAAAGCTGGGTAATTAAAATGCCCCATTATTATTCCTTTCCCCAAACGAACAGCCTTTTCTATTTGCATCAGGAGCTTAGCCTCCTTCTCCTCACTTATAATAGGGGGTCTGTAGCATACTCCTACAGTTTTCTAGACTTTTACAGTGAAGAGCTCAGCTCATAAGACTTCTGTCCCCTCATTTTCTTACATCACCTCCACCTTACATCACCTTTATGTTAGCTTTTAAATCCTGCCTAACAAACAAACATATCACTCCTCATTTTCTATTGCCAGAACAAAGTATAGCCGCTGATATTAACTGTCCATTCAGCCATGTTTCGGTCACACCAATCCCATCATATTTCCCCTCCAGCTCTCCCATTCCACCAGTCAGACTCCTTACATTTGTAAACATACATTTAATACTGGTACCATATTGAACATATGACATGTGGTCCTCCCTGTCCTTAACAGCACTCCCAACCAAATTTCCTCCACCAATTTCCCTTCCTTTGCCCACTACCACATTAAGCCTGTATTTCAAAGAATCCTTTATTGAACCCTTCCCCCTATGCCTTAAAATATCCTTTAACCCTCTAGCCATCTTCCCCAAAACAGCTACAATCAGAATTGAGGTGCAAACCATCCCTGGCAAAGAGCCTGTAGCCGAGAAATCAGAATCTCCAATCTCTCAGCCACGCTTTTATCTGCCTAAACTCCCGCTGTCTTCTTGAATGTGCTCTTGGCACAGTTAATATCTCTAAAAAAATTACCTTGGAAATCCTCGCCCTCAACTTTACACCTAGTTTTATAAAATCTTTCTTGAGGACTTTACCACCTCTTCTAACTTTGTCACTGGTACCCCTATGTGTACCAAGACCACCGGATCTTCCCCATCCCTCCCAATAATGTCCACTCATTCCACCACATGCCAATCCCTAGCACCAGGCAGGCAGCAGACTGTTCGGCATGAAGGGTCCTTGCAACAGATTACCCTATCCACCTTTCTAATAATTGAATCCCCTATAACTAAAACCAGCCTTTCCTTCTTTGCATTCCCCCCATCACTCGTATTAGAGACACTGCCTCCCAGGGTGCTCTAAGAGTCAGCCTTCTCCAAATAAGCCAGTTCAGAGCTTTCCTTCCCAGCATCTTCAACCAAAATGGCAAATCTGTTGCTTTGGCCCAGCCCCCTACCCTCCTGTCCCCTACTTCCCCTCTTGACTGTAACAAACCATCCTCATTAGCCCTTATTAGCCTCCACTGCCTCTTCTCCACCCCCACTACACTGGCCTTGCCAGTGCTTGCTCTGTGAGCCTCCTTTCCTCCCCCACACTTGCAACTGCTCCCAGTGCTGCAAGTTCTATTCAAGTTCTATGGTAGGGTATTATTTTTAATATAACACCACATGTTCTTCAGATTCTGTACATATGATTCAGATGATGTTATTAAAATCAAAACAATGTTTTCTTCACTAGCTATTTGTGAACTGCTTAACATTAAAATGCAGTCAGACAACACAGATGGCCTTATGCTTTTTTGTTATGTATCTGTTGTTTTATCCATCAGACTTTATCCTGAAGCTCTACATCTTTATATCTGGAAGATATGGGAAATCCATAGCTCCTAAAAACAGTTTAGTTGTAGGCTACAGATTTTAAAATGTTATATTTAAATACAGAAAAAAAGTCAGTTGCAAGATGTGTAGTAGTGCTTGACAGGCAGGCAATCAAGAGAGCTGACACAATTCATAGATCAGACTTCCTCTGTTTCACTGTCCAATCTGTCACGTTTCAAAGAGCCATGAAAAAAGTGTTATCTCATGGTGTGTATCAATGATATGCAAATTCCAGAGTTCTTCAGAAACAAGTGTTAGGATCATTGTGTTGTCACTTTAAGATTGATCAGGGCTCACAGAACCTTAAATTATCTGCAAATGCATAATTGTTGAAGCCTGAAAAGAAACAGAGGAATAGAGATGGATAGTGTGTAGCAGAACCATATCATTTTGAAAAAATTAGACTCAACTCTTGTATAATCCTGATATCTTTGTTAAAAAGTAATGCTACATCTCTTCAGGCCTTCATATATTAAAAGCTTAAAATGTTGCAACTCTATTCATGTTTGTTAACATTAAAGCTATTCTGCTTTTTAATTACTCAATATATTTTCTGACTACTTTCTTATTTTGGCATATAGCAAATCTAGATCATGCCTTTAGAGGTATTATAACTATATAGTTACATAGTGAGATTACTTTGAAAAAAGACCAAAGTCCATAAAGTGCAACCCCTCCAAATGAAACCCAGCATCCATACACACACTGACCCCTCCATACACTAACATAAACTATGTATACTCATACACTAACTATAGTTTTATTATCATAATAGCCTTGGATAATATGTTTCTCCAAGAAATCATCCAAGCAACTCTTAAAGTCATTAACAGAATCACAACGTCATCCTGCAGGGCATTCCACAACCTTCCTTTCTGTGAAGAACCACCTACACTGCTTCAAATGAATGTTATTTTGTATAGACCCAAACTCAGCCATTTAATTAGACAGTTAAAGTAAGCAAAAACAAACAAGTTGCATGTTTTACTAATACAGGTATGGGACCTGTTATCCAGATTGTTTAAGACCTGACTTTTCTAGTTAAGAGGTCTTTCCATAATTTATATCTTCATACCTAAAATCTGCTAAAACTCATTTAAACACAATAGGTTTTTTTTTGCTTTTTGTAAGTGTTAATGAAATCTCACTTTGGTTGTACATAGTACTGTTTCATTATTATATATAAAAAATATATAATATTTGAATACTTTGGTTGAAATGGAGACTATTGGAGATGGTATTGCTGTCTAATAATTTGGAGCTTTCTAGGCAACAGGTTTCCAGATAGCAGTTTCCATACCTGAACTACAGTGTATGTCTGTCTCTCCCTTATTTATAAGCTAAACCATATCCACTCTGCAATATGATATTGGTTTGGGCTAGGTAAACTATTGGGATAGTGATTAAAGAGATACTTACACCAGAAATTAAACTCTTTTTTCCATCTATCATAAAATTGCATTTGAAAGCTACTTATAACTTTGTCATAAAGTATTTGCACAATACTTTTGCATTACTTTTCTTACCCCCCATTTTCCTGTATGAGGGGACTGCCATATTTGTGTAGAAGAAGTCTGTTAGTATTAGAAACTCTAACTGACAGGCTGAGATGAGACAGTCAGGTCGGCAAAAAAGTCAGTTTTAGTGACGAATTTATTCGCCAGGGGCGAATTTGCGGCGAATTCCCACGTTTCCCCTCTGGCGAATAAATTCGCGAATCGCCAGTGAAATTTCGCTTTGCGAAAATTCGCCAGAAAAAAGAGTCGTGCGTCGTTTTTGACGCGACGAAAACGACGCGACGCGCCAAAGTTGACGCGACGCACGTCAAAAGTGTCAATTTGCCAATTTGCTAATTTCTCTAGAAATTCGCGAATTTTTCTGCGAAGCGAATCTCGGGAGATTCGCTCATTACTAGTCAGGTTCAGAAACTTCAACTAAAAATTACTTACAAAGATAAACCTTTCAGCAATGTGATTCATTGCTAATGTATATGGAAAGGTTACATTTATTTAACTTTTGATATGCTTTAATTTAATCAAGGCCACACATATAAATGATACATTATATTATTATTTTAAGTATTCTATAGAAGAGCAGATTCTGTTACCAGTGTTGTTCTGGTAACAAAGACACAAGCAGAACTAACTATTACATGAAATTGTCTGTAAGGAACTCACCCTGGTGTCTAGTGGGGGGACGGCAGGGACGCCTGCCGCCCCCTCGGCAGGGACGCCCACCGCATCCCGCTCCTCCCGGCGCCGGCTTCTCTCTAGGCGCACTTACGCATTTTATTTAAAGGTGCAGGCGTGCTGACGTCAGCGCGCAATGGCGCCAAATTCAAATATTTAAAGGGACTTTTTGCTGCTATTCACTGCCTGTTATAGGCTTTGTTCCTGGTGCCTGTTGCCTAGCTATTTTGTCCCTGAGACACCTTGATTCCTGTTGTGACTCCTGCCTGCTTCTGACTATTCCTGACTTCTGTGATCCTGACCTCGGCTTTTGACCTGACTATTCTATTCTATGTACTCCAACTCTGCCTGCCTGACCATTCTGATCTGATCTTCTGGTTTGACCCTTGCCTGTCTGACTCCCGATTCTGCCAGATCCCTCTGCTAAGATTCCTGGTTTTGACCTTGGCCTGTCTGACTCAGTCGAAGATCCACCTGTCCTGACCCGGCCTGATCTGTCTTCGTTATCTGCCTCCGTCCAGTTCAGTGACCTTCTGGCCAAAAGACTTTGCTTTACAGTCGTGCCCCTTGCTAGCCAGAACTTTCACCTTGCACCTCTCGTTAAGTCCAGGTGGCATCTGAGTAGCTGAGGGCTCCTCCCGAGACGAAAGGTGGTCACACTACTGGTGAAGCACGAGCTGAGACCAGGGTGCTTGGCATCTGTTCCGGTTTGGGTGCCGACTGTGACATTGTCATTCTGACACAGTTGGCATTGTGCATTCTATGTTAGTTAAGACTGCAATGCACAATGGTAATCTGTGCAGTCTGTCTTACAGAACTGCATTAGATGTGCTTGCTAAGGCCTCTGTGACAACTGGAAAAATTACTTGCTTAGTGTTCTAACATTATGCATCAATGCAGATTAATGTAAAGTCAGAACTTGCTTACTTTGCATATAGTATGATTGTTTTGCCTTCCTGTTTTTATTATTACTGCTATTATAATACTGTATATTGGATGGCTAGACATGAGACTTCAGGGCTAAATTATCAAAAGTCGAAGGTAGCTTTCATCACAGTTTGCCAAAAAGCACTATAAAACCTCTAAGTTCACTTGCATAGATAATTCTATTGTAAATTCACATGTATTGAATATTTAGGGTCATATTTATCAAAGACAAAAAAAATGGAAAACTTTAGTTCAACTGTTTGATATAGAACTATAAATATGGGGATTTCACCTCTGTCAAACTTACTAATTTGCTATGTTGTTGATTTTTTTGATGCCGGTGAATTTTCACAGGAGAATTTTCCCGGTGATTAGCAAATTTATTCGCCGGCGACTTTGCTCTTGCCGAATAAATTCACCCATCACTAGTGAGGATAGCATTCCCCTATACAGAACATTTGATGAGCAAGACACTTAGGGGCAGATTTATCAAGGTTCGAATTCGAGGGTTAAAAAATCGAACGATCAAATAGAAATGATTAGATCGAATGATTAAATCATTTGAATCGAAAGATTCAAACGATTTTAACCATTCAATCAAATTTTTTTTATTCGATCTAAAAAACTTATGGGAGCTTCGGCAATTTGGTTTAAACTGGCGAACTAGGCAGTCAAATAAAATTTTAAAGGGCAAGTAATTAGACCATCGAATAGTCAAATGATCAAATAGATTTTTATTCGAATCATTTTTAAAATTCGATGGTCGAAGTAGGCAAAAATGTTATTCTAAAATTCGAATTTGAATATTCCATCAAATTCGATCGAATTTTGAATCATTCACCCAAATTTAGTAAATCTGCCCCTTAAAGTTATCATCTCTTCTCTTAAACTCCTCTTTGAGTGGAACCCAGATAGAACTATCTAGCTCCTAAGACCTAAAACCTAATCCTTCTTCTCAGAGGAGTCCAAACTGCTTAGCCTTGCTATTAACTGTCTCTCCTAGTTTGTGGGTGTTTATAAAAGGTCAATGACTTTCTGGACTCCTGACAGACAATTTCATCTTTCATCAAGTGTCATGGGGAAAGCAACATAATTGTCTGCAAAAAAAGGTGGTTGAACTCTATAAAACAGGAAAGGAATATAAGAAAATATCAAAGGAATTGAGAATGGCAATGTTCAAACTCTAACAAAGAAGTGGAAAATTAGGGGTTCTGTTGAAACCAAACCAAATAAAACTAAAATTTCAGCCACAACCGCCAGAAAAATTGTCCAGGATGCAAGAAAAAACCCACAAATAACTTCCCGTGAAATACATGACTCTGAAAAAATGTGGTGTGGCTGCTTCAAGATGCACAATTAGGAGGCACTTGAAGAAAGATGGGCTGCATGGTCGAGTTGTCAGAAGAAAGACATTACTATGCAAATGCCACAATGTATCCCACTTACAATATGCCAAACAGCACAGAGACAAGCCTCAAACCTTCTGACACAAGTCATTTGGAGTGATGAGACTAAAATTTTACATTTTGGCTACAACCATAAACACTA
>CM044442.1:47024115-47053561 GCA_024363595.1 Xenopus borealis | reverse complement strand
CAATTACAATGGAATAAATATCACTGATCTTGCCAGGAGGAAGAAAGTAGAGCCATATAATATGGTATGCTATCAGTTCTTCTAGCTGGTATAAGTGGTTAATTAATCCTCTACATTGAAAAAGTTGGACAGCACATAAATACAAAACTTCAATACATGCTCCTAGAAGTACATTTAATAGGAACACCATTATATACATGTATAATAAATACTATATATTAATAGAAATCAATCTTACTTGTAACTATGCCTTATGGTATCACAAACAACTGTATTCTCAATTCAGATAACACTCATCTGTTGCTGAAATTCAAGCAGACAGGGGACAGACAATATTTGAATGCAGCATATGAAAATAAGGCAAAAAAATGTTTTGGATGAAAGTATTAATTGTTACCACAAGGTTATAGAAATACATCCAATATTGCATTGTTTGATGATAAACATATAAAGAACTATTACTGTATGCTTCAAACATTTCTATAAAAACAATACCTTGCAGAACTTAACTATGAAACAGCGTGTCAAAATCATTTTTTAGTCAGAATATTTTCTTTATACACCGGAGTTAAATGACACAATCCTTTCACATTCATCCAAAGAACATTCAAGGTCAGAAAAAATATTCTGCACTATTTTTCCATCTTCCTATATGTCAGCTTGCACAGAAAATGTCTGTAAGAAACCCACTAATCTAGTTTTTCCAGATTTGCAGACATCATGTAGGAAAGAGCTGTCTGTTATTGTGAAAGGCTGACAACACCATCAACATGGTAGACAATTTATTTTTTATTTAGCTGTGTTTTCACCTTGTTTAATGCAGTAGCAATATCCCCAAGAATACAGTTTGGGTAAGATAAATAATTGAACTGCAGGATTAAAGTACAACATTTATTGATTATTTCCCTTTCCTTTGGACAATGTACATATTTGGTGTATATATACTAGTTGTAAATTTTTCATAAAGATAATAAAATATATATTTTTGTTGGAGGAAAGTGGTTCATAACACAATCAGTATGTCTTCTTTAATTCAACTTCCCTTCAGTGAAGAGTAGAAAAAGCTTTATTTAAATTGACAGTCTTCTTGTTTTCTTACAGGCTAATTTAAGTTTCACATGTGTTGAATCTCGGGCAGTGCCTGTATTTTTTAATGCTACCAGTTATCTTGAAGTCCGTGGGCGCCCGAATGAAGATTTGCTGTCTGTGAGCTTCCAGTTTCGTACATGGAATCCTAGTGGCCTCCTTCTTTATAACACTTTTGATGATGAGCTCGGCAAAGTAGAAATTGATTTAATGGAAGGCAAAGTTAGTGTGCACATCAACATGACCAAGTCGAAGAAAAACCGCATTGATATTTCTTCAGGTAGGCAAACATTTTTACTGATAATTTTTACTGATCTTTTTCTTAAGAATATAATTATTATATTCAAGGTCAGACAATCTGATTTTAAAAGGTTGGATAATAGAATTAAAATATTTCTCCATAATATCTTAGAATGGATCTTCACCTTAAAATAACCTTTTTACAGTAGTTCACTGTGATTATTATTACTGTTTGTCATGGTTTAGTATTACTTTATATTCAATTCCTCAGCTCTTCCATCTGCAACCAGTGAAAAGGTGTAAACACTACCTACTATTTGTTGCTACAGATTAGAGGACCTGTAGTAAATGTTGCAATTTTTATACATTTCCCCCCTTAAACTGTTATCTGGTTACATCTTTTCCACCAACAAGTCAGTGGCTTGAATGAGAGATTGGCAGTTAAATAGAAGTGGCCTCAATTAAAATAAATGTGGGTGCATTTTTTGGCAATTTAAGTCTCAGGGAAGTTACTGTACATGTTAGAGCTATAATACAGATTAATAGAGATAGATAATAGAGATTGTGTGACATTGAATCTAGCTGATTTATTTTAGGAAATATGATACCAATTGACTGATATTACTAGTTGCAGCTATATAAAGACACATTGTCAATTTATAGATGGATTTACAGATAATAGTATATTTTTTAGATTTAAAATAGTACATTTTTTGTTAATGGATGAATTAATCTGTGGCATATGACCACTTTTCAATAACAAATGAATGATGGCCTCTTGCCTGATTTGTAGTCAGTGGTCTAGAGAAAGTAAATAATAATAGAATAAATATTCAAATATGGCTGTATATGGTTTAATATGTTTGATGGAACCGTGATCTTTCACAGTTTGTATTTGAATGTTTGCAACTATATAAATTTTTCTTCTCAAAAACTCAAAAGTTGTAATTATATTTTCAAATACTCAAATGTCTGGTTTTTATTAAGCAAAAAATCTTTGAAAACCCGAATGTAAAAAATTCAGCATCTAAAAGTTGGAGAGTTCATGAAGAAGTCAATGGGATTTGCTGTAGGCAAATTTCAAGCCATTTCTTAAATTTCCAGTTGGAGTCTGTCAACTCACAAATTGGAGTTTTTTAAGCCTTTAAACTCAACAACTTGTAGGTATTTGAGTTTTATTATCATTGTATAAAAACATTTAAGTTTTTTTTTTAATTCTGCGTTTATTCAAATTAGGAAGGGAGAGGCCTCTTCATCTCTGTTTATTTGGGTCACCAGACTAAATCTGTTTGAGGAATCTGTAGGATAAGCCTAGCCTAGCCTAAGTAAAATTATGGAAATATTAGCCAGGTGTATATAATTGATACATATGTCAGCAAGTGGTTTAATTTCCTTCCAGGTTAAGTTGGTGTATTTGTATGGGTTTCCTGAAGAGCCTGAAAATATAATGATAGGTGAGTGTTTCCATTGCAGTAAAATTACACTTGTAAGTTCCAATAAGGCAGACTCTCAAAAGAATTGACAAGATCGTTGACCACAGCAATTTGTTAGTTCAAATGCCACTGGAACTAAGACAGGTAACAGGCGATCACTTCTCATTCCCCAGAATGTGCATCATAGACCAACAGCACATTAAGGGGTAATAATAGTATAAAAACACTGTTGCTTTATGTCAGCATGAAGTAGCGGAACTGACATGCTACCCTTTATTGGCTTAATTTAGTTTGTCTTCAAAACATCACTTTTTCATAATTTGAAAATTATTAATATGGCCCTACGATGTGTAAAAACGTATACAATCTTATAAACTGGATTCTTCTAAGAACAACTGCACAAGATTTTTTTATCAACAGATAATTAATTTGCTTTGGTTACATCACTGTTTTTACTGTGATGAATGTCAGATTGCAATGTTTTACAAACCTACCAAAAAAAAACAATATAAGGTCTTAGTCTGCCTAATTATTATGTACAAGATGCTTATTATGGCTGTAAAATGTTATCATTGGAGAAACCCCATTTATATCATATTCCTGTTCGAAATGCAATTAGGTATTAGTCATCTTTTGATTTGATGTTGTAATATAAATACATAAAAAAGCAAAGGATGCTCTTATCCACAAAGAAGAGATCAAGAGACCTGAAGGCAATTAAAGTGAAATCTGCAAATATCTAAAATTAACAGTGACATTTTATTATAACTTGCAGGTAAATAACATGGTGGTGGTGATGGATGTCGTGGGGTCAATATTTCTTTGTATCAAGTGCCTTCCATTGCCTTATGCATCTTTGTAATTTATTGCCATTATTTTTATAGTCATAGGATAAAAAAAGTTGACCCAATTCTAATTACCATTTTATTACAGTATACAGGTATAGGATACATTATCCAGAAATCTGTTATCCAGATAGCCCCAAATTATGGAATGCTTTTCTCCTATAGACTCAATTTTATCTTAATAATCCAAATTTAAAAACGAATTTCCTTTTTCTCTGTTCCTTTTTCTCAAAACTAAGGTATAATTAATCCTTATTGGAAGCAATGTCAGCCTATTGGCTTTATTTAATATTTACATGATTTTCTAGACTTAAGACATGAATATCCACTGGAAGATCACTAGATCACTGGACGCGCGTTGAAAATGAGAATTGGCGCTTGAAATTCGTGAATTTTTCGACTAAGCTAAACAGGATAGATTTGCCAGTCGCGAATCTCATGTACTGACAACTTTTTATATGATGTAAATATGATGTAAACAACTAGGCTGCCATTCTTCTGTTAAACATCAAACAGATGAAATTCAAAATATAACATAATTAATAACTTAATAATACTTTAATAACCTCATTCTTATCCTCACATCATGAACACTATCAATAAAGTGAGAAGGCAAGGCTAATTATAGTAAGGCATTATAGTGCTCTAATTTATTCAGAGCCCATTGAATAACACATGATTGGAGGATATATCTGCAGATTATTCAGATGATAAATTTATCTTTAAAATAATATTTATCTCTATGGCAAAACTGCTTTATTTCTGCAATTTTTTGTATATTTATATCCCTGGTGAAAAATTATCGTCAGTAAAAATGGATGTTCCTTTGGGTTTAGTGAAATCCAGCAGTAAAAACAGAAAGGGCTTTTGCAGTTGTATTTTGTCTGATGGTATAGTCGTAAAATCTTCAGGTTGTCTGCAATTTCATATTCAATTCCTTTGCCTTCAGCTTATTTTTCCCTTTAGTTAACATCTCATTGTTAATCCTGAAGCTCAAGGCCCAGTCTTTTAACATGTCCTGTCAACTGCAACTTATTAGATTTTGAGATATGGGCATCCCTTTGTCACATAAATCTGCATCAGATAAATCTACCTGCTGCCACAAGGCAACTCTCAGCCCTTGGGAATCCTTTGTGAGTCTTATATTGTCATAAGTAAATCAGTTTACTCATAGCAAAACCTGAGTGAAGGCAAAGTCAAATAAGAAAAAAAAGAATGTGTAATGACAGTCCAAATATTTTTATTTTTAAACTACAAATTAGAAACATCTGTACATCTGTACCCTGGCAGTTTCAGAACTTTTCACACATCCATTCATGCAACTCTCACAAGTAACACCTGTGTCTAGGAGCTGCATGACACATTGGAAATCCTATTATAGTAACTACACAGAATCAACACCTCTGTGAATTTCAGATGCCACCTCACTGAAGAGTTAAATTGTGCTGTTGTGATTGGATTGTTGGAAGAGTCTATATGCTGAGAACTCTGCTACACCAGTCAGTTGATCTGAAGAAGTCCAGTTGTTTTGAGTTACTTGTATTAGATATACAAATGAAAAAATTTTTTTTTTATGTTTTCTCTACTTCTTTTGTATTTGTTAGGATTTATATGATACAAAGACAAAAATAATGCAGTGTAGAAGTGCACACTCCCTATTAAATACTCAATTAAGAGCAATAGTGCAAATGAGGAGTACAGATGTTTTGCACTTATCCTTACACCAGTAGCTTCAGTGAGAAAAGCAGGGAACCTTTAAGCTCCAGTTAATCAACATGTACCTATAAGGAATTTCTTGTTCTAAAGAGTGCAGCTAGGAACTATGTTAAGCTAACATCTGTACAAGAAACAATGGCTGGGACTTGGGGACTTGGGGACTTACACAGGGTCGGAATTGGCCATCAGGACCAACCCAGTGGGCTCCCGCTGGCCCAGACCCGCTCCCTGATTGGCCAAAGTGTGGTAATAATGCCTCATATTTGTAACAATGATAGACTGGACCTCTATGCGGATCATTCTCCTTTTTTATGTGTGCAAATAATGCCATTTTATCATTTCTAATAGCTTCATTTATTAAGTTTTGGAACACAGTGCATCTGGTCAATCCATAGGTTAGACTGAGTGCTGGTGTCTCTCTTTTTTTTTTTTTTTATATTGGCAGGGAGTAATAATCAATATATCATATTAGCCTACCTTAAATTGACTTTCCTATTAATGACTTGGTCCCTTATTTCCTTTAAAAACAGCAAGTAAACAATAGCATTAACCTTCTTCAAACAAAAATTCCTACTGTCATCTCCCACTCAGTGCTCTCTCTCAGTAATGGCAGGCCATTCATATTAACTGGACAAGGGTTGTGTAAGTGTGTAAGTTTAAAAATACATGCTACATCTGTATTTCTTATTTTTAATTTAACTTCCCATCTGTTTCATCAATTTAGATATTATCTTCAAAGGAGTGTCTCTTGTGTATTTGTTGTAGAAAGACAGCTAGGTCTTGCCCTGTGAGTTCACCCTCCTATGCTGAGCCATTCACTTGGTGAACAGTAGCTTTGTCTCCAAAATGTATAGGTCAGTATACTCCTCGATAGGTTTTATCTCAGTGTGTTGCTAGGTTTGAAAAACACTGGGATGTGGTGTTTGCTGGAAATATTCCTCAGAGTTTCTCTGACACTCCAGCTAAATATGGGATGACTGTATTTTGCTGTCTCTGGGTATTTATTTCTTTTGGTGTTCCTGTTGGACTTGGTGGCTGCTGCTTTGACATAGTCCCAGTCTGGGTAGCCGCACATTTTCAAATCTCCTCTGATATGTTTATGTTCCTTGCCCTTGGATTCTGTATCAGTTGTCACTCTTTCTGCCCTGTGGTGCAGAGTTCTAATAACACCCAGTTTGCAAATGGAAATCTGGAACCTTCCCTTCACCGTTCCAAGCATGATAAGATAAAACAGAAGAAGGTATCAAACATTACAAATCTTAAATATTCATCATTTATGTTATTAAACCCTATAAAAACAGTAATTTATTAGTTACATATATATATTTGAATGTACAGGTACAATCATTTTAGGTGTTTTGTGCAACCAAAATTAGTTGTTTGTTCAGATTGTGCTACTGCTAAATGAGGTTATGCTTGTAGTATACAATTATAGCATGTAATATTGCTTTTATTAGTGTAATTTCCCATGCTGAGAGCCTGGGCTGCTGGCATATGTTAGTCCTTGAGCTTTATGGTTTTCTAAAGATTTCATCATGACAGACAGACTTGCGCAAGAAATTTTAGATATTGTACTTTGAGTTCAAAACCATAGCATTGTACAAAAGAGATTGTATAGAGTTTTGTGTGCTTTTGGGAAGAAACAAGAAATTATAAGCTGGCAATTTTACTTTATAATATTGCCAGGTTGAACTCTACCCAATTTTAAATAGCTGTGATTTCATACATAAGTTCTGTTATTGCACAAATGCACAAAAAAAAATCCTGCTGTCTTTGTAAACATACTGTAAAATAGGCAACACAAAAATAATGATCTTTAATCACCTTTTTAAAATGTAGAAGGTCAATGTGTTTACTGTAAAAAGCGGGAACAATACTGTTTTTTGCTAATATGGCTGCTTCAAAATGGACCTTGGGACTGAATTGGATTTGAATAAATCTGCCAATATCTCTCTCTGGACTTGCTGTTTTTTTATGTTATCCTGCACTGTTATAGTCTTAATTGGCACCTCAAGCTTAAAAAAATAAATTTTTAAACAGTATTACTAATTTACAAAGGCAGCTGCTTTAAAGGAATTGTTCAGTATAAAAATAAAAACTGGGTAAATAGCTGTGCAAAATAAAAAAAAATGTTTCTGATACAGTTATTTAGCCAAACGTAATGTATAAAGGCTGGAGTGAATGGATGTCTAACATAATAATCTACAAGTGACAAATGTTGAGGAGACTGCCTCATACAGACTTAAATAAACAAAAGGAATCCTGGGAATTAGTTCTAAACAAGCTCCAAGAACATAATAGCCAGAACACAACTTCCTGCTTTGCAGCTCTCTTGGTTTCCACTGATTCGTTACCATGCTATAACCAATCAGTGACTTGAGGGGGGCACATGGGTCATTTCTGTTTGTTGTGAATCTGAGCTGCATGCTAAGTATCGATTGCAAACTCACTGAACAGTTGGGGCAGATTCACTAAAGCGCGAAGCGTCTAACGCTAGCGCAAATTCGCCAGCGTGACGTCAAATCGTAACTTCTCAAATTCACTAACACCGTCTCTGGCGAATTTACGCTAGCGAAGTAGATAGACTTGCCCAACTTCGCACCCTTACGCTAGGCGAAGTTGCGCACTGGCGAAGGATCGTAATTACGCAAATTCACTAATATCAACTTTTTGCTGTTCGTTAGCACTTACGCTACAAGTTACTTCGCCAGGTCTGATAGGAGGTTGAAAAAAAAATTGAAAAGTTTTCTAAGTCCCAAAAAACGCTTTGGCGTGTTTTACCATTGTGGGTGATAGTCTGAAAAACATCGTTTTTTTTGGGGGGGTTACCCTCCTTCCCCCTACATTTCCTGACATATGGCAACACTACTATATAGGGGGTACAACATGTAGGACAATAGGACAACTTTATTTTTTTTTAATTAAGGTTTCCTGGGCATGTGTAGTGGCTGTAACATACACTTCTATTATATTTTGTCATTCGCGCCGTATGCAAATTAGGCTTTGCTAGCGTAATTGCGCTATGCCTAGCGAAGTAACACTAGCGTAAATACATTACCGTTCGCCGACCAGAGCGTAAATTCGCCTGGCGAAGTGCGGCGAAGGCTCACGAAGCCTGCGCTAGCGATTTTTCGGATCTTAGTGAATGTCCCACTTATGGAGCAACACTTTGAGAGGCTGCCCTCTGCCTACAGACTCACTTGGACTCATTACATTTTTTTTCACCTGCAGTACTTGTTCTCATCTGTATTAGTACTGTATTAGCTTGCCCTTGTGTTTACTTTGGTACAGAGGAGCAAGTCTTTGGGGCCTATTCACTAGAGAGTGCAATTTCACCGGCAACGGCTTTGCAGCCATCACAACACTTTGCCAGGCGAAAATTGCTCTGACGACACTAATTCACAAGTGCAAAGTTGCATCCAGGGCGAAATGCTGGTGAATTTTCTCTAGCGTTACTTCGGCAGAGCAAGCAAATCAAAGCAAAGCTGTGTTAGTGTTCAATTCTGCCTAGCGCAACCTTGCAAGAGTTCTTGTGCTGAGGCTAATTTGCATATGGCAGGCAATTTAAAGTGGAATGGAGCTATTTATGTTACATGGTGCATCTAATACATTACATTTACACTGATAACTAAACATGCCAAGTAGTGATGGGCAAATTTATTCGCCAGGGGCGAATTCGTGGCTAATTCCCGCGATTCGCCTCTGGCGAATAAATTCGCGAAACGCCAGCAAGAATTCTGCAGCAAAAATTCGCCCAAAAAAAACCTGTCACGCGTCGTTTTTGATGCGACTCGTCGAAAACTACGCAGGGCGCGCCGAAAATGATGCGACGCATGGTAAACGACGCGCGACCCGTTTCGCTAATTTTTTCGCCAATTCGCGAATTTCGCTGGAAATTGAGATTCGCCCATCACTAATGCCAAGGGAACCTTAAAGGGATCCTGTCATGGGGAAAAAAAAAGTTTTCAAAATGCATCAGTTAATAGTGCGGTTCCAGAAGAATTCTGCACTGAAATCCATTTCTCAAAAGAGCAAAGAGATTTTTTTTATATTTCATTTTGAAATCTGACATGGGGCTAGACATTTTGTCAATTTCCAGCTGCCCCAAATCATGTGACGTGTTCTCTGATAAACTTCAATCACTCTTTACTGCTGTACTGCAAGTTGGAGTGATAACACACCTTCCCTTTCTCCCACCCAGCAGCCTAACAAAAGAACAATGGGAAGGTAACCAGATAACAGCTCCCTAACACAAGATAACAGCTGCCTGGTAGATCTAAGAACGGCACTCAATAGTAAAACCCATGTCCCACTGCGTAGTATTCAGTTAAATTAAGAAGGAAAAACAACAGCCTGCCAGAAAGCAGTTCCCTCCTAAAGTGCTGACACAAGTCACATGACCATGGGCAGCTGGGAATTTGACAAAATGGCTAGCCCCATGTCAGATTTCAAAACTAAATATAAAAAAAATCTGTTTGCAGATTTCAGTGCAGAAGTCTACTTGTGCAGCACCATTACATGTTTTCCCATGACAGTTTCCCTTTTATAAAGCCAATAGAGTTGTTTTAATACCCTACACGTAAGCCCACTGTAATATAATGTGCCAATTGGTAGAAAATGTGTGGGGGAAACCAGGTGCCCAGAAATTTTTTTTTTTATGCCTATTGCAGCATTTTTTGTATTTAGAAGATATTAGTCAAAAATGATGATGTAAGTAAATGAAGATTGAGGATATTCTATACACTCCAATGCACAAACAAAAAATTACCAATCACTCAAGGCAAGTGTAGCGGGGCAAACCCCTGCGTGTTTATTTCACATCAGTCATTATCTTTAATGCACTTCGCCAGGTCAGAGCTGGCAAAGTCAAGTCTGGCAAAAGAGGTAACATTCAATAAAATCTGCATCTTCATGAATTTGAGTTACAGTACGTCTATTCGCCAGAGTGAAAATTTGCCTGGCGTTAGAATGCGAACAGACGGTAGTGTACATCTTCTTTGCTAGCAAAGTGCGCCTGCACTCGTTAGTAAATCGGCGAAGAAACACAATGACGCCACACTGGTGAATTTTTGCTAGTCTTAGTCACTTTGCCCTTTAGTATCTCTGCCCCTATTGGCCTACATATTTTAGTGCATCCTGTCACCACACCTTCTAATAATTCTGATTTTCCCCCAGTAATGTTAATTCTAACCAACTGAAAAATAAATCAACCTTCTGAACGTTTTACATTAAATCAATTGAATCCCATACCTGTTTTAGTGGTATATATATAATGCCTGTAACTCATGCCTAGACAGCAAGAACACAGTGGGGCTCATTTATGAACACTGGGCAAATTTGCCCATGGGCAGTTACCTATAGCAACCAATCAGTGATTAGCTTTTTGAAGCCAGCTGCAAGTAGAACAATGAATACAGCAATCTGATTGGTTGCTATGGGTTACTGCCCATGGGCAAATTTGCCCAGTGTTGATAAATGACCCCCAGTGAGAACATGGGGTCCAAAGAACATCATGATCATAATCATCCATTATCTTTTCATTGTCCAGAAAGCTCTAAATTACTGGATGGCAATTTTGTTTTTCTCTGTAATATTAAAAGAGCACCTTGTACTTGATCATGACTAAGATAAAATGAATCTTTTTTGGAGGCAAAATAATCCTGGCAGGTTTATTTAGGGGTTTATTTATCACAAATCGAATTTGTGAGTTGTGTGAGGGTTTTTCTACCTCAGATAAACACAAATTTCGAATGTTTGCATGTTTATGCAAACATGAATGTTCATTTTTTTACTAACTCACAGACATTTAACGTTTTTAAACTGTTAGAATTTAGAATCAGAAAGAAATTGCTGATTTACTGAGGGTTGAATTTCAAAGTGGAAAATACTTCTAAATTTGACCCTCGAAATTTTTTGGGGGGTCATTTTCGATCGAATATGGGCGTTTTCGATCGAAAAACGGCCGTATTCAATCAAATGAAAATTGTGCGAATTGTTCAAATTATTAGATTCGATCGAACGATTTTCACCAGTACTTCAAAATGCTATAGACAAAGTAGCCCAAAATGACTGCAAAATTCAAAATCAAAATTTGAATTTTCACTTCCACCCAATTCGACCCTTAGTAAATCAGCCCCTAAATGTATGGAGATACATATTATGGAAAGATACCTGATTAATAGGCCCTATGCCTGTAGTTATAAAAAAAAATTCAAGTATCTCAAAATCCATGCTATGATATGTGCGTAACAGAACAGTTAAATTTTTTTTCCTTACTGTAAAAGAAATGCTGGCTACTTTTACAGTAAGCAACTGCAAATACTGGTGATATGATCAGGAGGTTTTAGATAACTTTAAGGGTTATTTGCATAGTGCAAAGTGCAGAAAAATGCCACAATTGGTTGCTGACTCCTTTTTGGAACACAGAACTGTGGCATGCCACTAATGCAGTTAACACTCGCTATCTGCCAATAACATGAACAAGTTAGGGAATGGCAGGAGACACATCCCACTTTAGGGCCCTTACTACCTGCCCTAAGGCACATTGTAAGGACAGGGCTGAGATGCATTGAATGTTGGTGCACAGTACAAAGACCAGCAACCTCATGCATTTGTGCCCCCATGGTAAGTAAATGACCCCTTATATGTTTCTATTTATGCCCTTGTAAATATACAAATATACTGTAGATGCACAAATAACCAACACAAATAAAGATACAAAATAAGTAAGGGAAGGAGTTGTCAGCAGGTGAACTCCCCAGTATACTACAGATGTAGTTGCCCTGTGGAGGTCAAAGCAATTGCTGCCATCCATTATCTCCAATCATTTGTCTGTGTGAGCACCGCAGGATATAGACAGAAATGCTAATATGGGGCTTGGTGTTTTTCCCCAGCAATTACAGAGATATCAGTGGGCAATTGCTACCTGCTTTGGATTGTGATACGTGTCCGATGAAAATCACTGATATGGCTGAAGGCCGGAAATTAAATATTGTGAGAAAGTGATTTTCAAGAATTCTAGGTAGAACCTTATGCATGTTAACTCGCTTTACAATACAGCCATGTAAACACATGTACTGAGAAAGCATGTTCTTGTTATTACTAATGTGTTAAACAAATTTAGGTTATATTTAACAGAATTAATCTTAACAATGCATCAGAAACAAGGTCCACCATAGATCTGGTTGAATTATAACCTGCAGCATACCATGCTTAGTTAGCTGTGGTCAGTTTTGGAGATCCTCTCTGTGCCTGCTTAGTATAAACCCTGAAGCATAGATATTACTTCATATTACTCTTCATATTTTGTTGATCATATTTCACAGTTAAAATTGTGTGCATATTTTTTGTATTTTGTCTGAAGACAATAATTAGGGGAACATTAGTCAATGGTCGAATTTCAAATTGAAAAAAATCAAAATTCGACCATGTGAATAGGATGTGAAGTAAAATCCTTCGAATTCAAATATCGAATTAGAAGGATTTTACTGCAATTCGATTGGTCGAACGATCGAATAGGAAAAATTTGATTAATCAATTGAGTTTTTTTTATTCAATCAAAATTAAGTAAACCCAATTCGGTAGCTTGGATCTGGCGAACTAGGCGGTCGAATAAAATTTTAAAGGGGAAGTACTTCAACAGCTGAATGTTCGAATTTGCAAATTAAATTTTATTCAAATCATTTGGTTCAATCGAATTTACAAAATTCACTGGTCTTCAAAAATATTCGAAAAGTCTAATTCAAATGTTTTTGAAAATTCGAACTTCAAATCCTTCATGTGAATTTTGTAAATCTGCCCCTAAATCTTTTCTGGATCTGAGTGATTTTATACAATATGTTAGTGTGG
This sequence comes from Xenopus borealis, assembly GCA_024363595.1. NCBI lineage: Eukaryota > Metazoa > Chordata > Amphibia > Anura > Pipidae > Xenopus > Xenopus borealis. The sequence goes on along the minus strand of CM044442.1, from coordinate 47,040,393 downwards.
TACAGGATTTAATAAGAGATTTTTGTAGTCTAACATTAAATGATGAATATTCGATAGCCAATATTGTGATGTATGCTGTGATGTATTTCCTGGTGATAAATTACCAGGGTCCCATCTGTATTTATTTGTCTCCTACATTAATATTCCCCCAGCTGACAAGATGGCAGAAAGGAGAGCAGCACTGAATATTTGTATTGAGAAATGCAGAGGAAAAGTAACACAGGGCTTAATCTTGTCTGCCTTGTAAATGTGCAGACATACACAGTATGCAAAACTTATTCATTGACAGAAACTGAATTTTAACAAAGTGAGTTGTTTAGCATCTTGCTGTGACTTGCCATCATTTTATATGCTGTTACAGGAAACAATTTTTCTTACCCTAAAAATTTCAAATTAGTCGACATAAAATATAGATTTTAAAAGGGCGTTGTTTCAAAATGTGCCATTCAGTGCCAGATTTTGACATTTGAAGACCTCAAACCATGACTGTTCAGTAAATGGAAAGATTATTATTTCATCTAATTTATTTTTCCTGACAGTACACTCTATTAAAACAACAGCATTAATTAACCACAGAGAGAAAAGGTGAAAAGCAGGCGCAAAGTAGTGCACAGTATACCACCCCCTTTAGAGTAGAGCTCCTTGCGCCTGACAGTGTACCACACAATATCGGCAAAACCTGAGCATCCCAGCTCACATTCCTTCCATGAATGTCAGGCATCAAATAAAGTGCTACTTTGCACATATGAGTGAGGCACTCTTTTCCTTTCTCCAGATTTTTAATCATGTGCAAGGAGTAAAGTGCCATTTATTGGAAGGAGCAAATTTGCACAAAGTTATGTGGTGCATGCACCCATGTCCCTATTGAAAATTTTCACTGAACTTAACATCCAACAATATTTACCCAAAAATAATATAAAACCATAGACATCTAAACATGAAAGAATAAGGAAATGTACATAATTGCCAGTTTGTTAAACACCCCCTCCCCAGTGAGCTAAAATGTGAATCTTATTTCCTGGGCCTGCAATATAAATAATGAACTGGTGTGGAGTACTTGGCTGGAGAGCATGTCGTCATCTTGTTTCATATTCCAAGTAGTCCTTGTGCTTGCTTTGGGCGGGTGCATATGCAGAACATCAGTATATGCTAAAATTGCTATTGTACCTATGCTTCCAGCCAAAGCCCATGTAAGAGCTACTTAGCACATGAAAACACATAGCTTTCCCTGTGATTTAATCTTTTCTATCTGCTACCTTTACTAGATGTCAGTGTGATTGGATGCTCCGTTAGTTCAGATTCAGATGATGTGATTGGTGTGGACAAAACATGGCTGAATGAGTCGCATGACTGGGCAGTTAATATCAGCGGCTATACTTTGTTTCGGAGGGACAGAGGAAATAGAAAAGTCAGAGGGGTATGTCTGTTTGTTAGGCAGGATTTAAAAGCTTATATAAAGGAGGTGGTTATGTTAGAAAATGAGGGAGCAGAAGTTTTATGGGTCGAGTTCTTCAGCAATTAAAGAGTACAGAGTCCAGCAAATTTATTGTAGGGGGATGCTATAGGCCCCCTAATGTACAGATGAAGCCACTTTGGATTGTGTATTTGACACAGAATAACTTAACTCAGACATCCCATTTAACTCACTTATCACAGAACATTGTGTCCCATCCAATTAAAGAGTTCACCATTGAAAACAATGGTGCTTTGGCATTCTAATGAAAAGGTTAAATGCATTAAAGGAGTTAAGATGACTTTAGATAACACCGTTTTTTCAATTAACCCTGAGTCACGCATTTAACTCACAAATGCAAGTGGCTACATCTGTAAGTGAGGAGGAGGAGGCTAAGCTCCTTATGCAAATAGGAAAGGCTGCTAGTTTGGGTAAAGTAATGCCAGATCAGTTAATGGAAACAAGTTTATAAACTTGTTGCATGACAATTTAATGGCACAGGTTGTTGAGGAGCCTACCAGAAAAAATGCTATTCTGGATCTAGTGATCTCAAATGACTTAGAACATATAGCAAATGTGCAAGTCATTGAGCCTTTGGTAATAGTGACCTTAATGTTATATAATTTAATGTCTGATGCAAAAAACAAACATATAATGGGGCAACAAAAAGCATGAATTTTGGAAAAGCTAGTTGCAGTTCCTTGAGTGCTGCCCTTATGGACATTGATTGGGGCATTACGTTTTCAGCTAAAAACACAGAACAGAAATGCTTGTCATTTAAAATTATATTAAATTATTACTGTTCTCATTTATTCCCTTAAGGAGGAAATGTAGAAGTTCTAAGAATCATCCTATGTGGCTTAATACAGAAATAAAGACATTAATAGTAAAGAAGAGAAAGGCATTTAAAAACTACAAATCTGTAGGGTCAGAAGTTGCATTCAATGAATATAATAACACGATAATAAATGTTATAAATCTGCAATCCGGAAGGCAAACAAAGGAAATGAACCGTTAATTGCAGCAAAGGTGAAAATTAACCCTAAAAAGTTTTTTAAATATATTAATAGTAAAAAGATGCAGGTTGATGCTCACTTCATAGCTGCACTGATGGCTCAGCTCAATGTAGTCAGTGGCTGACTCAGGATATGATTCATAAAGCTTTAATAAAAATTATTGTAAACACTTTAAGAAAAATTATAGTAAACAAGACTAAAGGGCCTGATGGCATACACCCCTAAGAGAGCTTAGTTTGGTTTTAGACCAGCCCCTATTTCTCAGATTCACTTTCACCTGGTATGGTGCCTATGGACTGGAGAAAAGCTGATTCCCCCTTTTGACAGCGCAACCTGCAGTCCCTCATTTCATTTGTATTGGAAAGTCCCTCTTTTCTCTGCACGGAATAGCCAGAAAAAGAAACAAAGTTTCTAACTTAATTGGCTTTTGGCAGAGAGCCTAGAAGAACAGCTAACAGGTTAAAAAAAGATGCTTTTTAACAATTTTGATATAATAAAATAAGTAATTGATTGTATTTGTAACAGTTTAGATAAGGAGAAATATTTTCAAACTTTCATAACCTGCTAAATTTGGTAAAACGAACATGTTAATTAGTGGGCGTGACCACAAAAATGGGTGTGGTCAAAATGTTGCAGTGCTACGTATGGAAAAAAAATTCTGTCCCTCTTTTACTTCCAAAATGTCGGAAATTCATCCGCGAATTCGCCTAGGGCGAATTTATTCGCCCATCACTATTAATGAAGTTGTTTGCGCATAGATAGGAAATTGGCTGCAGGACCAGGTACAGAGGGTGATTGTTAATGATACATTCTCTACTTGGAGTAAGGTTCTTAGTGGAGTCCCTCAAGGCTTGGTATTGGGTCCACTTGGGTCCACTTTTATTTAACTTGTTCATTAATTACTTAATTAATTCCATCCAGGATGTGGCATCCTTGTAACAGAATCTTGACAAACTGGGCAGCTAAGTGGCAAATGAGATTCAATATTGATAAATGGAAAGTTATTGTAGATGATAAACTTGGCTGTAGCAAGCAATACCAGTCAGCAGCATCAACGGCAAAAAAAGGTCTTGTGCTGTATTAAAAGGGGCATAGAGTCATGTGAGGAGGGGGTCATTCTTCTACTTTAGAGAGCACTTGTAATTCCCCATCTACAATATGCCATACAGTTTTGGTCTCCATCACTCATTTGGGCCATTATTGTATTTGAGAGGGTACAGAGAAGGGCAACTAAGCTGGTAAAAGGCATGGGAAATCTTAGCTCTGAAGAAAGACTGGCCAAATTGGGGATGTTCATGCTGGAGAAGAGGTGCTTAAGGGGTGATATGATAACTATGTATAAATATAGAAGGGGATCATATAATTATCTCTCAAATGCTTTATTTATCATTAGGTCTTTCCAGCTGACAAAAGGTCACTAATTCCAATTACAAGAAAAGAGGTTCCACCTAAAAAGTCAGAAGGGTTTTTTTTTACAGTGAGAGCTGTGAAGATGTGAAATTATATCCCTGAATCAGTTGTACTGGCTTTTAGATTAGATAGCTTCAAGAAGGGGTTGGAAGGCATTTTAGCAAGTGAGGGAAAACAGGGTTATGGGAGATAGCTCATAGCACAAGTTGATCCAGGAACTAGTCCAATTGTCATTTTGCAGTCAGGAAGGATTTTTCCCCCCTCTAACGGCTTCAGATGGGGGTTTCTGCCTTCCTCTCAATCAACTAGCAGTTTGGCAGGTTAAAAAAAGGTTGAAAGGTTGAACTTGATGGAGGTGTGTCTTTTTTTAAACTTAACTTATTATGTTACTATGTAGACCTGGTAGCAAGCCGATGGACATTTCATATGGGCAAAGATCCCGTACTTACTGATTTAATTATATATTTTTTTATAAAATATTTTTTTCAAGCTCAGGAATACACTTTTTACAGAGAAGGCACTTGTAGTAGTAAGTAGTTTATTGGAGTTTTTGGGCTGTTTACTCTGGAATTATGGAGAAACCCATTTGTGGACATTCCAGTATGGTGCTACCATCACATGGTTCAAAAAGGAATGGTACTGAATTAAACCATTAAAAAAATCAATGTATCAAATTCATATTGTACTCATTTTCAATGGGCCTACCAACTCGATAAATTGAAAAACCTGAACTGAAAGAATCACTTAAATTTTGCTTAGGACATTTCTACTGACTTCTACATGAACTCAGCAGATGCACATGCCAAATTTTTTCAACAATTCGAGTTTTTAAACTGTAATTTGAATTTTTGAGTTTGCAAACTGTAAAAATTTGAATAAATCAGTCCATCCATCTTAAGGTATATAAAAGAAAAATACAGATGCAGCCACTTGGATTTGTGTGTTAAATGCGTCGAGACTCAGGGTTGATTGAAGAAACTATGTTATCTAAAGTTATCTTAACTCATTTAATGCATTTAACATTTTCATTAGCATACCAAAGCACCATTGTTTTCAATGGTGAACTCTTTAATTGGATGTAATGCTGTGACACAATATTCTGTGTTAAGTGGGAAAAATGGGATTTCTGAGTTAAGTTATTCTGTGTCAAACACACAATCTAAAGTTGCTTCATCTGTATACATAAGATGGTATGGTAACATGATGAAATTCAGTTAAATTATTCCTTTATGAGATTCCCAATGGTATGATATGGGTGCTCTAAAGCCACTGTAAAGCAGAGCATCTGTAGGTATATTGTCTTTATTTAATTACCCTAAACTATAGTATACATAATTTCTTGTAACTATCAGGATTTGAGTTAGAGCCAAGTATTTCAACTATAATTATGTGGTTGGATTTTCTGGGTCATGTACTGCAGTCACCTTTATCAGTTTCTGCTTGACTTCTTGAAGCTTCACATTGGTGCTGTTTCCTCTGCTAATTGGAAATATATTATGCCATGTCAGCAATAAAATAGATTTATGGTTAAAAATTAAAAGAAATTTTATTAAAAAAAAAAGCAATGTTGTTAATGGAAAACTAGAAAATTAAAATTCTGCAAGGTTTCAGGGCAGCACAGCCTCTTCAACAGGCAATTGGTTTCTGCTTATAAAAAAATATTAAACTATTATATTTAACAAGGAATAAATTTAACAACTGCAAATTATGGGTTAGTTAAGGACTAGTTTTTAAAGGCTAAAGGAGGTAGTTGCACTTTTTAGTATCTTTACTAATCTTTATCTAATAAGTATTTGAATTTGCATATATCCTGTGTCTTAAATTCCATTATTTTAATTATTACAGGAGATTCTAGGTTACTAGAATAGAAACAAAGATCAATGTGAAGGGGAGGAAAACTACATAATTTCCTCTTTTAATATCCATTCACTTTGTGAACAAGTGAATTGCAGTACAGTACAGTTGCACATTACAAAAGTAATCCAGTGTTATCATAAAAAATGCATTGTGTAAAATGTACTGTGACTTTGATCTTGTCTTTCCCACTTTTGAATAATTTTTCTAATGATGATGTGATGTGAACTGGTGATAAACTATAGCCAATATTTACAGGGATATTCTACCTTTCAATCAAGATAGTGGGAAATATAAATTGTAATAAAGAAGAGCATTTTTTTGTGAAGAGAAAATTAGTATCCCCTTCCCTCTTCCCTTTTCATTAGTCAATGGCTTACTGTGGCAACATTTTACATTTACCAAAGGCAAAGTCAACTTTATGTTAGGTAACCAAAGTAGTTACTGGTTACTTTCTGAACTTAGTAGATCGGTCTCTTCCAATAGAAATAGTGCTTGGAATGCCAGGTTGGTCTTTCTGTTACCTGGTATTTGGCTAACCCCAGATCTTGTTGCATATTGCATGAGGCAAAGTTCAGGATGCATCAGTATCTCTATAAAGGCAAAGAAGAAGTGGTCAGCAGCATCCCTTGATGATGTTAGAAATCCTAAATATGTAGGTAGTGTGAACATTTAACAATGTGAAAGATCAAGGACAATGTTGCATGTATTCCAACAGGGAGTGGCTGTCTAATGTTCTCCTCTTTTTGATGTGGACCAAAGTGGGGTATTTCCACAAGAGAAATCTCAGGGCCACTGGTCATAATATTGAAGTAAAAACATACAATAGGAGGAGACTGAAATAATTAATCATCTATGGGGTTGATTTATACAGTGAAAAAACAACAACAGTTATTGTTTTGAAACCCCGAATAGTTGAAATTTAATAAAGATAATAAAACATGAAAAGTCTATATTAAAAAAATCAGCATGGTTATATAGAAATCAATAGGAATATTCTCAAACATCTTTATTTTCCCAGTTTGTTAAAACATTTGAGATTTTCAGCCTCATTGAAAATTTATGGAACAGTGTATTTCTCACTAGCATGCAACTTCTTTCTTAAGTAAGCTAGTATTCGAGAAAAAAATAGCACGCCAGCAGGAACAGGCTCACTCTGCAACTCAAGTGAACAGGGAGCAAGGCCACAGCTACAGTATTTGGCTCAATAATTCAGTAGCATGGACGAGGAAGAATAAATGGGCTTGATGGCATATAATGGGATTACTGGCACCCTACAGAGGAGGTCAAATTTGCTTATCTGGATTATCAAAAGCACTAAGAGCCGACGTCTCCTGTGGCTCAACAGAGAAATGGCCACAGATTACCACAGAGATCAGGACCTAAGTCCTAAGGCTTGGGCCACACTACATCTTCGCTGCCCTGCTGCTGCTCTTCTTCTTCTGTGCTGCCTGCACCCAGAATCATTACCTCCAATTAGGGGCAGGCAGATGACTTTGACATCGTAACACAAGAGTTTTGCATTATTCCTCAAAATACACAGTGCCTGCATCACAGCTGAAGCACAACAGAAGAAGAGAAGATGAGCAGTGAGGCAGCAAACTCTCATCTTGCAGAAAACCCATGTTGTGTGCTCCTAGAAAGTTTTTATGCTTGGGTAGCAGCAGTACAGCTATTTGTTCCGGCCCATGGTATAGCTGAGAATTGCTTTTTAATTCTTTGGAAGATAGCGTCATTGAACCATTTATCCACACAATAAATGAGATGCATGTTAATTTATGGATTAAGGAGATGGAAAAGTTTTGTGCTGCATTGGAACACTGCATTGTATACAAGTCCCTACATAAATTGGGGAAATGAAATTATGGTTGACCATATTTGAAATGGAAAACCAGGCAGGATCTCCCCTGATTGACATGGTGACCAGCAATTGATTGAAACCAGTATACTATAACCACATAGTGATGTCAGATTCATCTAATGTTCCTATATTAAAATCTATAGAGTACAATCCAACAATGACTTAGAACTAGAGTATATTTGGTTTATCTGAGTTCTAATTTTATTACAGGACAGTTTATTGAACATGTAAAATATGAGCATTTGCTTGCACTCATCAAACAGTATTGGAAAGCTCATTTTCAGTATGTCTATTCTGCAAATGCCCTCTAGTCCAAGAAAGAAAAGCCTGTTTATAGTTTATGTAATAGATCTAACTTGAATGTGATCAAACCTTTTAAAACCAAACATATACCCAGAAATAAATGGCTGTTAATAAATTGAAAAGCATTGTGTTACGCCATGGTTTTATCAGACCAGCACAGTGTAATAAGGGAGATTTGAAAGCCTAATCCATTACAGCAGGAAAAACAGGCAATACTTGCTTGTTTCTTAGACAAAAAGGAGAGCCATGCTTATAACTATTCATTGCTTTTTTTGGCTTATTAAAACATTTGTCTCTCAAGCCAATTCCTGCTTACATTTTCAAGAACATTTACATCCACAGCTTGCTTCTGCTGCAGGATATGAATCTGTAAGTGTATTAAAAATGGATTGTAATTAATTAGAAACACATTTTGTATTCTATTCTTTATGTAACTTAAGTAGCACCTTTGGGGTCGCTCAGTTAACACTGTGTTAAGTAGAATATTGTTTTGTATAATCAAGGACCAGGGAGCAGCAGTCAGGAGTGAATATTAAAATCTGAGCAGTAGGGGATGTGTTCTGGGAATGATAATGGAAGAACAAACCATAGGCTATACTGTTGTTCAATAAATAAAGTAGGGTGTTAGTGATAACATTTGTATATATTACACAAACCAACAACAAGGGCTTGAAAAGTTTTCTGGCTATGCATATTACTTTTCTGGTTCATTTTTGTGTTTCTCTATTGGATGCACCATTCTTCTTTCACATTTGAATAAAAGCAACTTTTGATGGTAGAAAATAATTGATTGGGGCCTGAGATGTTTTACTATTTAGACAGAACTCACTAAAGGCCTATTTTTTTCTCTGCTAAACAACAGATGCAGAGCAGATAAGTTATTGGCTCATTTTCAGTCTTACAGAGGTCTGATGCATAATATTGTATCCTATGCCTCTCACCGGTGCTCAAAACCTGGGTTGGGAACAGGGTAAGACCAGATTCAGAGTAATAAGAGTGGCAGGTAATAGTTTAAGGCATCTGTTAAAGCGGGAGGCAGAATCCAATCCATCCAGGCCAAAGTCAAACACCAAAGAAAACTGGAGATTTGCCCATCGCTAATCAGCATACCTTAAATCTGCTAAATAATCTTTTAAACATTAAATAAACCCAAAACAATTGTTTTGTCAGTAGTAAGGGTTTATGCCATTTAGTTACCATCAAGTACAAGTTACTGATTTATTACAACAGAGGAAAATCAAATAGTTTTAAAACATTTTCTTAAAGTAGTCTCTATGGAAAAGGACCTTCTGGAAATTCTGAGTTTTCTAGATTACAGATTTCTAAATAATCCCATACATTTATTTTGTTTTGTGTGCTTGATCTTTTAAACTTTTTTTCTTACATAATAATGATCTACTTTTTCCAGTCATGGTGCAGATTCCCATATACAAACATTGTGGTATGCCAAAATCCAAGGCATGCTATGTAAATCACCTAGCAAGTAAAAATAATGTGCTGCCCTGTTAATAAATTGAGTGCTTTAATCTCTAATCATAAATGAACCTTGTTATCTGCTTTATGATTTGAATCAATTATAGTCAACTGTAATAAGAGACACTTTATGTTAAAGTTATTTCATTTTAATAGATTTCATTCTTGTGCATGAGTGACAAGCAGGTGAAATCTTGGTTCCATTCTTCTGCATACCTTATAGCAAGTGGAATGACTGAATATCTAGGGTAGCCCTTTGCAATTTAAAGGGATACTGTCATGAGAAAAAAAAGATTTTTTTTTTTCAAAATGCATCAGTTAATGGTGCTGCTCCATCAAAATTTTGCACTGAAATCAATATTTAAAAAAATGATTTTTTTCTATATTTAATTTTGAAATCTGACATGGGGCTAGACATCTTGTCATTTTCTGAGCTGCCCCAGTCATGTTACCTGTGCTCTGATAAACTTCAGTCACTCTTTACTGCTGTACTGCAAGTTGGAGTTAAATCATCCCCCCCCCCAGCAACCTAAAAACAGAACAATGGAAAGTTAACCAGACAGATTAAGAACAGCACTCAGTAGTAAAATCTGGGTTCCACTGGGACACATTCAGTTACATTGAGTTGGAGAAGCAACAGCCTACACACTAATATTACAACTAAAAGAATATACACTTGCTGGTCCAGGAATTAAATTTTATATTGTAAAGTGAAATAGGAAACTGTACCTGGTTAGGGTTAGAAGGGAGTGATTTGCATGTCTGCGTCCATGATGCATTATGGGAGAGCTCAGATTTTTGATATGTAGGCAGTGCTGTGTGTGTATGACATGAGACAAGGTAATACCTTCTGATTTCAGAAGGTTTAACTTTGCATATCATAGAGTGAATTATTTGCAGTCTAAACAGTGTAATTTATAAATATAAATGTCATCATAAAATAGGGTTGTCACCTGTCTGGTTTTGACCCGGACAGCCTGGTATTTTGAAGGGCTGCCCACGTCAAAACATCCTGCCTTTCCAAATAAAGAAAACCGGACAGGATTCCCTTGACTGACACAGCGATCGGTCAATCGCAGATCGCCCCATCATTGCCCTGCCCCTTGACAACACAGACACTCCCACTGATGTCACGGCCCCATCCACTGATGTCACGGTACCACCCCCCCTGCACGGTTTCAGCTGCACAAAAAGGTGGCAACCCTATCATAAAAATCATGACAGAATCCCTTTAAGGCAGTGGTTCTCAACCTTCCTAATGCTGCGACCCTTTAATACAGTTCCTCATGTTGTGGTGACCCCCAACCATAAAATATTAAAATATTTTCATTGCCAGCCCAGAGCGGATTGTTAGGAAAGTACAGGAGACAGCGTGGTTGCATAAAGGTTTGTTTTCCGTGCGTAGTGCAGCAAAAAATTTTTGTCACACCCATTTTGTGGCCACACACCAATTACCATGTTAATTTAAATGGGCAGGGAGAGCTGTATGGCAGTCCCTACTAAGGGGATATAACTGGCTTCCCTACACAGGTTACTGAACTACAACTCCCAGCACCAACACCCGGAGAGCTGCAACCTTGCCCCAGGGCTAGTGGGGAGAAAGATGAACTACTGCTCTTGGAACCCCTTAAGTGACCCCTGTGAAAGGGTTGTTCGACCCCCAAAGGGGTCCCGACCCCCAGGTTGAGAACCACTGCTTTAAAGGCTTTTCATTGACTCTCTTCATGGCCAAATGAATTGTATATGTAAGAGGTACAAAGTTAAACCCCCCCCTAAAAAAATGTGTGCAGAAAACAAGTTCAGCACATTTTGCTTCCTGTAAGACCATATTTGCCAGAAACACTTCCTGCTCTGTTACTGCAGAGGGAACTAATGTGCACTGCTGTGGTAGGAACATTTACATGATGCACCAGTTCCCATGTGCATGACAAAGAAAATGTTCCTGTTATTTTTCGATTTCCTGCAATAAATGGAATTACTTCTCTCTTACCCTACCCTCGCACTCTGAATTCATTTTCATATGTGCAACATATATGTACTGTATAGCAATAATATTTTATTTGTCTTTCTGATTAAACAGACCAACACACATATCAATTATTTGGCGTTTTGCCTTTTTGCAGTCAACCAGCATTTTTTAAAAGCATTTTAAAGTGCTTTTAAAGGGGTGGTTCAACTTCAAGTTAATATTTAAGGGGGAATGAAATGTGTTTTGCTAGCGCAAAAACTCATCTCAAAGAGGCTTGTGAACGTTAGCGACCATGTTTGTATCATTTTTGATTAAACATCTTAACGACTTCCTCAAAAGGTTTGAGACCAAATTGCGTTTGTGAATGATCACAGTGGATGTAATAAAAATTTGCAGTTGTGAAACCTTTGTTTGCAACAAAATATCTAAGGAGCTTAGCGAAAATGCACAATGTAGTATTAGCAAGTGACCGATTTTACATTGCGAGCAGCATTTTCTTATTAGTTGGACCCTAGCAACCAGATTGCTGGATTTGTAAACTGGAGAGCTTCTGAATAAAAAGCTAAATAACTCAAAAACCACAATTAAAAAATTAAAACCCCTGTACGTTGTCTCAGAATACCTCTCTATATCATAGTAACAGCTAATTTAAAAGTAAACAAGGCATTTACATTGAATTAAGTATCATTTGCTGTGTTTAAGCAAGCATTGTTTTATAAAAATATAGGTGATAGTGGTTTTGTGATCGCATGTACTCAAACAAATTGAAAAAAAATTTAAAACATTTTTAAATGGCTCAGTTGTGTCATTTTAATTAGTGGGTGTCCTCACATCAGAAATTAAATGAAGCAGAGTACGCATACTGTACAGTATATCAGTGGTGGTTCAGATTCTGGGCAGATTATATACACAGTATTCTACTCCCTGTTCATCTGTTTTTTTGTTTTGTTTTTGGAATATGGGGGAATTTGGAACAGTGGAGACCTACGGTGAATCTTGTGATACACTTGTTAAGTTTTACATTTTCTAGGATAATCACAGATACACCAGAAATATATTGCAATATATAGGTAAAATATGTTACTTGATTTTATTTATTATGCAGCTGATTTATATTTGAATATGCAAAAATAAAAAGGAATTGTACAGTTTGAACATCACATTCTCATGTTTATGTCAAGAATTCTGTTCTGTCACTTTCATAAATTCTCATAGCTATAAAATTTGCATTGTTCGCTGCAATTAAATCTATGTGGTCTTTGTCATTGACAGGACCTTGAGGGCACTAAACATTACATTCTAGCCAACTACTGCTGTATGTGAAACAAAAATGCCTTCCAGTCTAAAACAGTCAGTCATGGATTAATTCATAAAGTTTGACATAAATGAACACGTAAAATCACCCACTAATTTCAGTTCAGTTTAGGATAGACTAAGGGGCAGATTTATCATTAAAATAAATTTGAAATTTGACCATATGGATAAAAGGGAAGTAAAATCCTTAGAATTCGACCGTCTAATTCATATTACCGCAATTCAAAAGATCGATAGAATAAAAAAAATTTGATCGATCAATCATTCGAATCGACCGATTCAAACTATTTAATCGATCAATTTTTTTTTATTCGATCAAAAGTAATTATTCACAATTCGGTAGCTTGATTCTGGCAAAGTAGGTGGTCGAATAAAAATTTAAAGATGAAATAATTCGACCATCGAATAGTTGAATATTCAAATAAAATTTTATTTGAATATTCAAATTATTCGAATTCGAATATTCAATGGTCTAATTTGCCTAATTTGCATATTCAAAGATTCGAATTTATTTTGAATTCGATTGAACTTCGAATTATTCACGTGAATTTAGTAAATCTGCCCCTTAATCAATATGTATAAATGCAATAATATTGATATCCAATATGAGCCATCAATCTCAATAAAAAGGCTAAGCAACCAAGAAGAAGAATACATGTCTGGGCTGTTGATGAACTCTTCAGGAACCCTTAATATGAAATCATGCCTTTTATGTTTTACTAATTAATGTTGTGCTACACAGTATGGAAGATTATTGAATTTGGAATTGACAGCATCTCAGTTTTATTATTTTTCCAGAAAATGTAATGTAATGTAATCTGTAATTCTGACTCCTTTTTAACATGGAACATTGTATACTCAAATTGCACAGCTATAGCTTTAATTATGCTTGGTCCAACTACAGTATTTTCCAACTATTTTGTGTGCTATAATACTACCATCCTTCAGAATTCCACCTGTTTGGATTTCACCCACTAAATCTTTGTAAATATATATATATATATATATATATATATATATATATATATATATATATATATGTGTATGGTATCTGTTATCTGGAAACCCTTTATCCAGAAAACTTTAAATTACGGGAAGACCTTGCCCCAATCTTTTGTGAATAATTAAAATGATTATTTTTCTTTGTAATAGTGAAATAGAACTTTGTAGCTAGGTTCAACTAAATTAGAAATAATCAATATTGGTGTCAAAACAATCCAATTGGGTTTTTGCCAAGTTGAAATGATTTTTTGCAGCATAATAGATCACATACTTGTAATTCATAACTTTTTTAATTATTTTCTTTTTCTCTGTATTAACAAAATGCTGCCTTGTACTTGTTGGTTACTAGGCTGAATGAATCCATATTGGTGGCAAAACAATCCTATTGAGGTTATTTAATGTTTACATAATTTTTTAGTAGATACAGTATGGAGATTCAAAGAAAGGATCCCTTATCTGGAAAGGATAGAAGATCCCTTACCTGGAAAAGCCCAAGCCCCACACATTCTGAATAACATATCCCACACCTGTAAATACAATAGAAAATTTGAAAGCAGGTCATGGTTGCTTTGTACATTCTTCTATCTAGCATATGCATACAATCACTAACGGTATGTTCTGTTTGTAGAAAGATACTTTTAAAAGACAATACACTATGAAAGTGAGGTTGATTTATTTTCCATTGATGAAATATTAATTGTACAGAATCAATATACAGCTCAATAAAAAATAGCGGTAATGCCTGGATTATGGTTGTGCTTTTAAGCTTTGAAATGTGGCTTGGGCCTACCATGTTGTATTCTTCTTAAAGAATAAAGAAAAAACATATTCAGGCATTCATAGTATATTTGAGCCAAGATAAAGCATTTTAATGATTGTGCCAAAGGCAATTGTAAACAATGCAGAAATATATTGAGCCTATAAATATTAAGATATTCAATTACTGTGGAACTTATTTATGTACTGAATTCACTGCACCAGCCTTATAAAGACACTGACATCTGCAATTAAACCTTTTTTTACATCTATCATAACATTGTCTTTGCATGCTATTAAAATTTTGCCATTACAATATTTGCCCGATGCTTTTACATTACATATCCCCCCTGTTCCTCTATGATGGGGCTGCCATGTTTGTGCAACAGTAGACTGTTAACATTAGAAATACTATGGGGCAGATTTACTAAATTCACATGAAGGATTCGAAGTTCGATCGAATTTTTAAAAAGATTAGAATTTTTTAATGTTTTTGAAGACCACTTCAATAAGTGAATTTTGAAAATCGAATTGACTGATTCGAATAAATATCTATTCGAATATTTGACTATTCAATAGTCAAATTACTTCCCCTTTAAATTTTTATTCAACTGCCTAGTACGCCAGAATATTTATTATTCCTTCGTTACTTTTTTACTTCCCACACTATTCCCAGCTATTCCCATGGTCAAATTTGAGGGTTTTTTAAACCTCAAATTCGACTGTTAGTAAATCTGCCCCTAACAGTCAGGTTTGAAATCAGTCAAGTTTGGGAACCCCTAGTAAAAAAAAGCAGATGTCCGATTTACAATTGGAAGTTATCCTGATCTGCGCTGGTTTTTGTACAATAAGCCAAATAATTCATATTTTTTGGGAGATAATCGGGTCTTGTCCTGCACCAGATTTTTTTAATGTGATTTACTGATAAATACAGTAAAAATGTGCACAAAAAATAAATGTTTGATCAAAGTGGTTTCAAGAAAATAGTGAGAAATTTTAGCAAATAACCCCAACAATGTACATTCATACTGTAAAAAGTAGTTTTTAGTGTCTTGAGTCTTTTAGGGTTTTGAGACTGAGAATGGGATCCCTTTTTGAATAGCAGCACCACATTAGTAAGTTGCCAGTCTCTCTGCACCATGCCAGACCTCAATGAATCCTGAAAAATTAAGTAGAGAGGGTTGGCAATCACAAAGCTAAGCTTGCTAAGTACTATGGGATGAATACCATCTGGCCCCGGACCTTTGTTTATTTTAATATGTTCTAGTCTCTTTTTAATTTTATTTTGTGTGAACCATGCATCATTACTGCTTACTACAATATCCTTTTGCAATCGATTTTAGCTTGCCTGATAGCTTTTTTGCATGATTTCTTGGCCTCCTTGTACCTTATAAATGATTTGGCTGTCCCAGCTAACTTGAAAGCCTTAAAAGCATGTCTTTTCTTACCCACCTCAACACCAACCCTTCTATTGAACCAAAAAGGTTTTGCTTTGCAACAACGCTCCTTTCTTACAAGGGGAATATAATGATGTATATTTATTTAGCAGCATTTTAAAGATTTCCCATTTTTGTTCAGTGTTTAACCCATTGAAATGCATTTACCACTTAATATATTGCAAAGATGCCCGCATAAAGTTTGCACACATGAAATTTTGTGTTTTAGTTACTCCCTGATAGAATTGCCTCTGCAACAGAATCTCAAAGGAGACCATGTTATGATCACTATTCCTTAAATGCTCAACCACGCAAATGCAAGAGTTCAATATTATTAGTTATTACAAGATCCAGAAGAGAGTTATTCCTTTGCAAAGAGGAATTATTCTGAAAAGCTACAGACTCAGTTCTCCTCTGGAGACACAGCTTCT
>CM044442.1:47007899-47019676 GCA_024363595.1 Xenopus borealis | reverse complement strand
TTGGTAAAATGAACATGTTAATTAGTGGGTGTGACCACAAAAATGGGTGTGGTCAAAATGATGCAGCGCTACGTATGAAAAAAAAAATTCTGTACTCTTTTTACTTCCACAATGTTGGGAGGTATGGAAATGTGAAAAAAAATTGTAAAAAATGGCATCTTTTGCTTTGTGTCTCAATGTGCTGAATAGCATTGGAATCAATGAGAAGAGCAATTTACACGCATGTTTCACTTAGTATACACACATGCCCTGCATTGTTAGTTGACTCTTATCTTTTCAAAAGAAAAAAAGGCCTCCCATTTTGCCAGCTTCTTAAAAACATCTGTGATTATTATTTAAAATAGTGAAAAATTAAAAAGGCATATTTTAATATATATTCATTTATTTTTAAAAATATTTTTCACTGCACAGATTGTGCTGTTTTGAAGTGAAGCGGCGAACTTGATGCGCAACAAAACAAGACACAATATTCTGTGCTAAGTGGGATAAATGGGATGAATGAGTTAAGTCACGACGCATTTAACTTACAAATCCAAGTGACTGCATCTGTATATAATCAGCAGGAAATCTTCAGATTTGCACTGGGACCAAGATCCTGAAGTGGGTCCTGGTTGTGTTTTGTAGCCGAGGATGAGGAGGGTATAACAGTGCTTTATTAGCAGGTTCATGCAGCCATTACATAACAGCAGTAAGTCTTACTTTCACTTTCAAGTTGTACAGAAAGTCCTATGTATGCACAGTGACACCTGCAGGCCATTTGTATAAACACCACAGTCCTGTCCCTGGAATATGGAGACTGATGGGAACCTTAGGCTAAAATAAATTTTTTGAAATATATTTTTTATTACAATACAAAACCCTGTTATAAATTCAGGATTTTATATTGTCATTTTTACATATTGTTGTGATGCACATTATTAGAATCCATTCAATACTATCCTCTTTTTAATTAACTCAATTATACTTCATCATGTGCTAAATTGGCAGCTCTAATCCTATGCCAAGCAAACACTGAGGTCCATAATTGTGTAATAACATGTCACTGTCATTGTTTATCAAAGCATTCAAACTACTTTGATGAACAAAATAAACAGAGCAACCCTTACAGCTAGAAATTATTAAAGTAGAAATCAGAATCTACAACTATGATATTTGCTGAAAGAGTTGCAAAAAAGGATGAAATAAGTTGTCATCTGTGATACTCACTCCCTCTAATTGCTTTATCTTATAAGCAAGATGGTTCAGCTCATACCAATGTTACTGATGATGCAGATACTTCTGTTTTGATTTGTGGCATACCACAATGTAAAATTTGTGCATGAAAAAAGTATATATATGTATATATATATATATATATATATATATATATATATATATATATATATCCAGGATTATGCAACAATAAAAAAAGTTCATATTGTTCCGGTCCCTGTTGGGTTCTCTCTCAAAACAATCCCACCCTAAACACAATCAAGTATAAATAAAGGTATGATTGTGTTTGCCTTGAGAAAGGTCCCAATAGGGACCAAGGTTAATTTGTCTGTATGCACACAATAAACCTTTCTATCCCATGCTTATTATGAAATGTTCACCTTTTTTTGAGTGAAACTTTTTCCATCTGCATTGGTGATTTGCATACCTTTTAACTAGTGATGGGCGAATTTATTCGCCAGGGCCGAATTCCCGGCAAATTCCCGCGATTCGCCGCTGGCGAATAAATTCGCGAATCACCAGCGAAATTTCGCCAAAAAACGAGTCGCGCGTCGTTTTTCAAGCGACTCGTTTCGTGAATTTTTCGCCGATTCGCGAATTTCTCAAGACATTCGCGAATTTTTCGGCGAAGCGAATCGCGGGAGATTCGCCCATCACTACTTTTAACCTATATATTTGCTGGTTTACTTAGTTTTACCAATGCCGGGGGTATTATTACCCTTTTATCAGCTTTCCCTGGGGGATTTACCTCTGACAAGGTGATAGTTCATAGTATTAAATAGCACATTGCTTTAACATAAACTCTATATATACTCTATACTAAGAACCAGCATGTTTGTGTAAAGGAGCTCAGGCGTATTATAAGAATAAAGATGTAAGAATAAGAAAGTCCATTAATAGTAAACCTGTACTTGTCCAGATTATGCAGAATTTAAGTATCCCAGCATACATCATCATAACTGAAGGGGAGTTGTTAGCAATGGAAGCTTGTTGGCATCTGCACCTCATTCCCCCCCCCCCCCCCCCCCCCCCCCCCGTAGTCATAATACAGTTGCCTCACTAGTTCTAGCTAATCTGCAACTTACAGCAAGTCAGTGACAGCTGCTGTCTGTTTATAAGATGCTGACAGTTTTAATTCATGACCATCTGGAGATCCTCAAGATGCAGATCATTGGACAAGGCAATACAGGCATATAACATTATTCATATAAGGAACTATTACATGCACTGCATGGATTATTCTGGCATTAGCATTCCCTTTTATTGCAATGAAACATTGTCCTTTATAAGCATTATTTTCCTGTTTGTTATTGTATTGTAAATCCTGGTCAACTGCAGCCATTTCTTCAGCACAAGGCTATGTATGAATTTACATTTAGTCAATGCCTATTTAATAGCCTTTTTCCAAATTATATTTTGTGAGTTATTCAGCTGACAATACAGGATAAATGGAACATAGAAGGCAGTCTATTTTAAAACTGGGTAGATGATTTAGGAATTCCATGCATATTTAAATAAAATTGTTGAATTCCTTGGCATCTTCCAGCCATCCAAATAACAGTAATGTAGGAAGTCACATTCTTTAAAAGTGTCTGTAATGAGATTCACTTTACATTTCTGGGTTCAAATCAATAGGAAAAGGTGGCATGAAGACTTTGCACTGCATAATTTCAGGTCAAACTGTGAAGCAATTAAATATTCAGTGGAAAAAGTCAAGTAACTCCTAAAGCTTTTGTTTGGATTTTAAAGTTTGATGCAGATCATGTACTGGATAAGATAATATTATGTTATTTTCTTGTTGAATTATATTCCTGGGTTTCACATGCATGGGTATTGATTAGTACATTTTGTTTTGTACAGTTTTTTCTGGCTATGCTCTGCTCTACATTGCAGAGCAAAAATCAATATGTAATTCTTAAAAATATAAAAATGTTACTAGGGGACATTAGCATAATGTCACATATGAAAAGGTGGTAGTGCAGAATAGTGTATTTAATTTATCAATGCAAATAAAATAAGGTAAATTGTTTGATGGGAAAAAGTATGGTGCTATAGTATGAGAAAGGAAAGACCTGGAGCTTAGGGGCTGCTTGACAAGGGATCTGAATAACCAGCAGCCAAATTATACTGGTCTAGGTTAGAGATGGGCAGAATCAAATGTAGCTGTTTTTAGGTGAGAAGGAATCAGTTAAAGCAAGAGATGGCCAGAACCCAGGGGCAGCGAAAGAGAGGTACGTGATGTCAATGAAAGAAGCAGTTCACTTATCACTTATAAGTGAGTAGGTAGAAACATGGATGTTTTTCCTGGATGTGTTGTTATTTTGTGATTCGGTATCTTTATACAGTATAATTGTGAAAGTCTGCTATGTATTAATTTATGTTAAATGTATGTCAAATGCTTGATCCTCTTGAAGCATAATTGTCATGGGCTTCAGGCTGGGTTTTTTGCCTTCCTCTGACTTCAGGTTAACTTTAAGTAGTTCTTTGTCTTTCATTCACAGCAGAGTTATCCACAAGACAAGAACTTTATTTACACAGCATATACAATAAACAAACAAAATGTAAATTAAATAAGATAGACTGGTTTAATAGCAGTCTGAACATACAGTCAAATCCCCATTTTTTCCTAGATTTTCTTTTTTTTCCCCCAGTTTCTTCATGTATAAACCTGACTGTATGCAGTGCAATTCTCCATTCATTTATTTCTGTGGATAGGAATTGTCAGATGGTTCCTCACTGTTGTGCAGGGAAACAATCATACTTATGAACAGCAGGGGGAGCCAATGCCTTACTTCCCAGCACTGCAGAATTCCAGCATCTTTGTTTCCCTTTAGAGCAGGGAAACAAAATCCTGGGGATTTGTATTGGATTTTATTTTTGCCTTTACATCCCCTTTACTGTTTCCAACTCCAGTTGCAGGGGCAAAGATAATGGAGCCATATTTAAATAGATACACTGGGATTCTATTTGGAGGATATTTTTATGCAACCACTGGTTCTGGAGAGATGGAGAAAGTTTGTATTAAACAATACAAAAAGTATTAAACCCACATTAGATTACATGACAACACAGGACCCAGTGCAGTCTGCATATTCTAAATATTAATCAGTCTTGCTGTATTGGCTTCTGGTAGATATTATTTGACTTGTGCTGTTTTGATAATTTATGATGATCCCTAAGCTTAGCCCAGACCATACTGAGCATGTGAACAGTTTTTGCAAAGATGTATATATATATATATATATATATAAACAGCCCCATTTGTTTGATAGGCTTGTGGTGCAGTAAGTTCATGTTTAGTTTAGTATACAAAATACAGCATTTCTAGCCTTATTCTATTATCCTTTAAACATATTTGACATGATTTTGTCAAGGTCATTTATTTTTGTTGCTTGAAATTCAGGCTTTCTGTTTTTATTATAAAAAAGATTGTGCTATATCAGTTTATTATTGGTTGGTTTGGGATTTTACTTGTAAAGTGAGCTGTAGAAGACAAAATTACACTGACTACACTAAGGAATACAAAACTTTATAAATATCTCGCAGGTCACAGTAAGCCACACAAACCAATTGACAATGGTTTCCTAGACAAATACTTCAAATATTATTTTATAATCCTGGTACACTACTGTGCAAGTGCAAGAACATTTACTTTCTCATACTTTCGCAGAGCAAAAAGAGCCAGGTAGAGCATAGTGTTTTTTTTACATGAATTAAATCTAGTAAAGAAGGACAAGACCATGCCTGAAATAAATAGAACAAATTAATAAAACAAGTGGAAAGATTATGATCCAACAAGGAGGATTGGCATTCATTTATGAAATGTCAAACTGTATGAAATGCTCTTAACAACTCGTGGCTACTTGTGAGAAGTGACAGTACATTTATACAGTTTGCACTGATCGTTAGTGTAGGGACCTATAGGTTTTACCAGCACCTACAGAGTTAAATCCATACCTTCCTTAGTTGTCAGGCAGAAGCCTGTGTTGCAATTTAAGTATTTGAATGCCTTCAGTTATTGGCCAGGTGGCGCTGTGATCACATCCTGTACAGTGCTGAGAAGGGGGGGCAGCTTCCTCTTTGGCCTCTGGATGGTGATCGTGCAGGGTGTGCCCATGGGGGACCTGGGTACAGAAAGGCCTTTGCTCTGAGGTAACCCCAAAGGGAATGGACACCTGTAGTGGGTAAGTCAGGGACCAGGCAACCCTGTGAAGTTTAGCTAGCCTAGGGGTGTTTGGTGATAGACTCTCTAGGAAGAGTGAGATGAAAGTTGTAGCAGCATGAGCAGTTGTAGCTCCACCAAGGATTGATAGAAGGAAGTAGTTCTTCCGCAGGTTTTGAAATACTTGAGTGCAGGGACCTCAGTGAGGAGGGACTGTATGGGTAGAGACTGCTGTCCTGGGACTTCCTGGAGGAAAGGAAGGGCTATCAAGGCTTCTGGCGAGTGCAAATACTCTTAAGTGCTCTACATGTCTGTGTGATGTCTGTGCTCCTGCTATATGCTCAGCTCCTGCATGAGTAAACGTGAGGATATTTGTCTCTGACATAATAAAATGTTTTTCCTTGTTTGCACCAAGAACCTCCTGGTGTCCATCATTTTTGTAAGTTGCATGCACAGTGTCTGGGTGTTGTAGTTTCGCTACACCATAGAGGGAATGCTTCCACTTAGCGAAGGCCTGGGATCCTGAAGAGAGGGTCCAATGTAACCCATGCTCATACCAATAGATCTGTGGTCTGGATAGCGCAGATTAGCATTACATTAGCATGCAAGTACATGCATGGACCTTAGGAAACCCTGGAGCTACCTTCAACATGGATGGATGGCAATTCCAGGGGGCCCTTAGTGGGTTGGGTCAAAAGTCACAAACTGTGTCAGTTAAATAAGAAGCTAATTCTGTTATTAAAGGAATAGTTCAGCACAAAAATTAGGTAAATATATAGGCTGTACAAAATTTTTAAAAAAATCTAAAATAGTTAGTTAGCCAAAAATATAATCTATAAAGGCTGGAGTGATTGGATGTCTAACATAATCACCATAAGTGATTTGGATAGAAGACGCACACTCCTAAATCCACAAAAAAGCTCATTAACCATTCGAGGTGCTGATCCCAAGGGAGGCTACCCACCAAAAGTCTCCAAAAATTATCATGTACCAAACAAAATTTAAGATCGCACACTCATTATAAGAAAAGAAAAAAGATTTTATTGAACCATGCCAAACACCAATAAGGTGTATTGGCACTTTGCCCAACGCG
This sequence comes from Xenopus borealis, assembly GCA_024363595.1. NCBI lineage: Eukaryota > Metazoa > Chordata > Amphibia > Anura > Pipidae > Xenopus > Xenopus borealis. Next base: position 47,013,209 of record CM044442.1, on the reverse strand, counting down.
TTTTGACCACAATGGTCTTCATCAGGGGCACAAAGTATACAAAAGAAAAAGTCACTTCAAGTCACAAATTAGTGGAAATCAAGAGAGCTGCAAAGCAGGAAGTAGTGTTCTGGTTATTATGTTAGACATCCAGTCACTCCAGCCTTGGTACATTACATTTTTTGCAAACAAACTATTTTAGAAACATTTTAATTTTGCACAGTCTATCTATTTGCCCAGTTTTTATTTTTACACTGAACAATTCTTTTAACACTGCATGGCAGAAAAGACGCTACTCCTTTGTTTCTTGGTGTGCCAGTACCAAATCTTAATAATAAAATAGGAGTTCCCACATGATATTGTAGACTCTATCAGGTGGAATAATAACAATATGTTGCAACAAAAACTGGAGTCAAAATGAGGACAGGGAAACCTGTGCCAATAGTTTAAAAGTGAGGCTAGCAACAGTGCCCAGTGATATTGACACTAGATGGAGTACAATTAACCAACTTTAGGTACTGCTATTACAGATAAGCTATCACTATGGAATTTAATATGGCCACTATACAATTTCTGACATTCTTGAAAAATGACATGGACATTTACACCACCCAAAAATATACCTCTGGAGCAGGTCCATACTGAGAATTAGAATAGACCCTGGCATTTCAGGTAGACAGAGGCCAACTGAGCCCACATAGAGGCCCCCACCAGCCCACTAAATACTGACTTTCTATGGGACCTTTTAGCAGCCCCTCTGGCATTTGCCAGAACCCACAGATTGCCAGTCCGGGCCTGCTCTGGAGACACCCATTACACATATTTCCTTATTGTCATGCACAGCAGCTGATACAGAGTATGAACAGAGGGCCCATTATTTTTTGAAAGAGGACTTAAGAACCAAAAAGAATCTTCAAATAAGTTTTACCAACAGCAATGGGCTGATTGACTAAAATTTCTATTGCTTTTCTTGAATCATATTTTTTCTCTATAAATTTGTGTTCTTTTAAATCTTTCTAAAACTCTAAAGAGCCTAGATTTTTTTAGTGTAAAAAAACCAAAACTTCTCCAAGTAAAAGTAGTTGAGATCCTATAATAGTCAATGGAAGTTGTGCAAATCTTACTGAAGATTTTTTGACCTTTCAGATTTTTAGGAAGCTTTTAGAAGGACTTGATTCTTATAAAAAATTCAAAGAATTCTACAGATTTTTCAAGAAATGTCTAATATGCACTGGGTACATTTTACATACATACAGTACTTACAACAGATTAGTAAACCAGTCATCAATATGTGTAGTTCATTGTGTTTGAACATCTCGATAGATTCTTACTTCAGTAGTAGATAATCTTTTTAACTGCAGTATGAAGAGTATTGTGAAGCCCTGCCATACCCCTTATGTGGGATATTGAGCAATGCAATGTATCCTTTATCTGTTCTTTTTATTTGTTTAGTAAGCCTGGTGTAGTGCAGTAACAAAAATGTATATATTTGAGAAAATTCTTCGGGATTATTTATGAATGAAGTATTCTTTCCATAACTCATTACTATAGGGATTTTATTCCCAAGCATGTGGAATGGTTTACTCTGCATACTGAATAGTAACACTAGTCTCTGGAATACCAATATTGTATTTGAGAAATATGTTTAAATATATTATGCAATTTATTGTAATATTTGGTATATATAAAAAATTAACTTTTCTGCACTGGCAAAGATTATTCAACTGTATCCATATATCACTGAACAAATTAATTTTATTAATTAATATTTCTCATATTTCCCAGGTTCAGGTCTTAATGATGGACAGTGGCATGAAGTACGACTAATAGCCAAAGAAAATTTAGCATTTTTAACTATTGATGGCGATGAAGCCTCATCTGTCAAAACAAACAGTCCTCTTCAATTTCAGACTGGAAGCAGATATTTCTTTGGAGGTAATGGTTGGTTTTCTAGTATATTCACTGTTGTCTGAACCAAAATCTGGGATTATGATGGATCTGTTATGCAGTTTAATAAAAACAATTTGAAAAGGAAAATCAAATAGTTGCATAGTTAAAGGAGTTGTTTATCTTTCAACATTTTTTTTCAATAGTTTTCAGTTTCAGTTCACCAGAAATAAAGATTTTTTTTTTCAGTTACAAGGAGTCCGACCACCCATCCCAATCTCTTCTGGCATGTGTTATCTACTGCAGAGCACAGAAAGGTCAAAATAAATACTTTGTTAATGCAAACATCAATGTAAATTGCATTAGGTAAATGTACCTGTTCCAACTTACATACAAATTCAATTTAAGAACAAACCTACAGACCCTATCTGGTATGTAACCTGGGGACTGCCTGCACTTTCTATTCTATTTGTGACCATTTAATTTTCCACCTTTTTATGGTTTTCTAAAGTAGCTCTGGAGCACAATGATTCTGTAAACTCTTGGAGCTCACCAGCTCTATAATCTGTTCTTAATTAATACATTAGTTCAGGGCTGTTCTAATGGCGGTTCACTGGCTGCATCCGACCCATGACCCCACCCCTTGTGTGACCCCACCCCTTGTGTGCCCCCACATGAAAGTCTGGCTGCTGTGACTACCTACCTTGGAGTTTAAATATTCGGTAAACTCTTGGAGCTCACAAGCTCTATAATCTGTTCTAAATTAATACATTAGTTCAGCGCTGTCCAAATGGAGATCCACCGGCTGAATATCGCCCATGACCCAGCCCCATTGTGTGCCCCCCACATGAAAGTCTGGCTGCTGTGACTGCCTACCTTGTTTAAGCTTTAAAAGTTATTAGTACTGAGATTATCTATCCCATTCATTGCTCACAACTTTAGCTGCAGGGGAGATCTATGCCACCTCTGGTGCACACATAATGCATGCAACTAACACATTCAGAGAGTGGTCTAATGTTCAGTATGGTTACTGTATGTAAGCATAAAAAAAAAACATGAGCACTGCATTCTTACATTTATTTGTGTGCATCTGAATCACATTTTTTTAGCTTACCATTCCAATATTTGCTTCACTTGAACATTTGGCAAAACAATGCAACTCTTGATTGGATAAAATAATATTGATACCTGGTGTCATAACCCTATTTACAGTATATTATTGGAGATTTGAAATGATTATCCTTGATTTTAAATTCTTAGACTTGATGCATTTTTAAAGATTCAGTGCTCCAATTATTTCTCGTAAGGCAAAGTCTTTGGGCAGAAGGTCACAGTACAAAGCGAAGACAGATAGCGTAGTCAAATAGACCGGGTTGGTGCAGGCAGAGTACAAGCAGAGTCAGACAGGCAAGGGTCAAACCAGGAGATCAATCAGAAGGGATATGGATACAGAAGAGTCGATTACCAGGCAAGGTCAGGATTTCAGAAGTCACAAACAGGCAGGGGTCACAACAGGTAATCAGGTAATCAGACGCTTAAACAGCACAGAGGCCCCAGGAACTCACAAGGAGGAAACCTATAATGGGCAATGAAAAAACAGAAAATGTCTCTTTAAGTACCTTCACATTTCACACCATTGCACACTGACGTTATCACGCCAGCGTGAATGCACCCATAAATAAGGAAGATGCGTGGTGCACGCCCTAAGATACATGTGAACAGAAGGAAGAGAAGTGGCGTGGCGTGGCGGGCGTCTCCGGCGCACCACTAGATCACCAAGTGAGTTATTACACCATACACTTAATTTTATCCAAATAATCCAAATTTTTTAAAATTATTTCCTTTTTCTCCATAGTAATAAAACAGTACCTATACATTGCTTAATAATTGACATTTACTCCAATAAAATATTATTTCATAAGGACGCTTTAAACTTGAAATATCTGGTACAGTAGCTTCCCCACAAATCATCTTTAATCAGCACAACCAACAAAAACATATGGAAAATGGAGGGGTTAGTACTAAGGAAACGCTGAACTTAATTAAGCATAAAGTTTGAATCTCTTGGTAAGCCAATTATGTACATCTGGGAATAGAATTGCAATTTCTTGCATCAACATTTCCATAATACTGCATCTTATGCCTACAAAACGTCTCTGTCTATCCTATGAGTCTGTCACAGCTAGGAATATGTTTTGTTGTGTTTGTGAAGTGAAAAGAGGTAAGCTTTTTTAAATTCTACATAAATACTTTTGTTAATAAAGAGTAAATAAGTTCCTATGATCAACAGATGTCATGTACTCAACTTCACTTATTTATCCCAAGACTAATATAGTTGGCAGTAGTGATGGGCGAATCTCCCCAGTTTCGATTCCCTGTAAAATTCACGAATTTCCAGAGAAATTCGCGAATTGGCTGAAAAATTCGCGAAACAAGTTGCGGCACGGTTTTTTGTTGCGTCGTTTGCATCGCATCACGTCGTTTTATGCACGCATCGTTTTCGGCACGCCGCGTCAAAAACGCTGCGCGACTCGTTTTTTTGTCGAATATTCGCCAGGTGAAATTTCGCTGGCATTTCGCGAATTTATTCACCAGCGGCGTATCGCGGGAATTCGCCGCGAATTCGACCCCTGGCGATTAAATTCGCCCATCACTAGTTGGCAGTAGATATTCTTTCATCCTATATTCAGGATCTTCTGAAAGAAAGACAAATAAAAAAAAGTTTTTTTTATTAATGTTAAAAAGTATTTATTATTTATTCTTCATCCCATTTTATCTGTATTCCTTTCTAGAAAAAATGCTTGTGCTGAACTGTTGCTTCTGCTCAAAGCATGATACATATCATCTCTGTTTATATGAGTTCTCATCAATGAAATGGGTATAATAAAAATATATATATTGTATCCAGACACTGTTTGTGCACTTGAACTTTTAAAGGACTACTATACACTTACATACTCCTGAACAATTATGGTTACTGCTGTGAAATACTTACGTTAGCAAAGTCTATAACTCTGAATAAGATATTAGGCAATTTAGGTGTTTTCCTCTATTATGCATTATTCCATTAAGGCCCAAGCATTCTCCTAATCAAGAAAATATGAAATTATTAAAATTTTCATGTTTTCTATATCCAGCATGTGGAGGAGATTTTAGTTGATATGTCATAGCTGGCAAACAGCACATCTCTCCTTATTCACATCCCAGCAAAATTAGTTGCTGTGATGACACAAAATGACAGTACAGTTGTTTCAGTTTGGAAGCTGTCTCACTACTGAAATAATAATTTTACTAGTGCCAGACACACTCCATCATTTCCTCTTAATGCTGCATCACTTCCAGTTGCTCCTCTTGAGGAAATCTCAGCTTCTTGCCTGCACAGAGTACAGAAATGACAAAATTAAATGTTTCAAAATCCATTAAATCATTTTGCCCATTTCAGGA
>CM044442.1:46979519-46995858 GCA_024363595.1 Xenopus borealis | reverse complement strand
ACCTTGCAGCTGTCCTGTTTTCAATGGGATAGTCAGCTTTTGACAGATCAACCCCCAGTCCTTCATTTGTTCTGAAAAGTCCCAACTTTCTCTGCACTGAACAGCCTGAATAAGAAACAAAGTTTGTAACTTAATTGGCTTTTGGCAGAGAGCTTACAACAGCCACCAGGTCCAACTATGTTTTAGACTTACAGCTTAAAGGTCATTAGCAAAACTAATAAAGGAAAAAAAAATTGAAGAAATATATTCAAACTTTCATAACCTGCCAAATTTTGTAACCCAAACATTTTTTTGTCCCTCTTTTTCTTTCCAAATGTTGGGAGTTATGTCAAGTGCACACAGTCTGTATAGTATGATGGATTGGTTTTATGAAGTGTCTCATAGATAGTTGTAGTTCAACTACTACATAATAGTTTTAGCCACAGATGTGGGAATGATCATGAGCAGCCACTCCTGAGTACTGTGTGCAAACAATATGGGTCATTTAGACAGGGGCAATTTTAGGGGATCATAATTTATTCACTCTATGGAAAATACTGTTTTTGTAATGATATTTTTGTATGAGATGCACCTGGATTGCCACAGGGTAAGGAGCTGCACAGTTTAGATTTGGCAGTATTAATTATACAATGTCCCTAATCACCAATTGTACTACATAGACTTTAGGGGTCATTTATGACCACAATAACCATGTTTTTTACTACAATTCATCACATTCCCCATAATGCCATTGCAGTTTCCAGGGTGAAATGTGTGTAGGGTTGCCACCTGTCCAGTTTCGACCTGGACAGCCCAATGTTTGAAGTTTTGTCTGGGTCAAAGCTGCCTGCCCAGTTCTCCAACAGGAAGATACTATCCATGGCCCCCCACAGCCTCCCTGTGATGCCTCCCTGTGACATGCACTCAGCACCAAAATATTATTTTCTTTTGGTACTATTGACTGTGTGGAGAGGGGGTCCGGCCAGTCTCACCCTGCCTGTCCCTGACATCATGGCTTCAACCCCATTGCAGCAAGACCCACCCCCCATTACCCTTAACCAAAATGGCCACACAAGCAGGCCAGTAAGCTTTGTTCTTATTGGTTCAGTAAAGTAACTGACAGTATTGCTTCACAGAATGGTTGTTTTATCTGTTTTGTGAAACAAATCCTTAATTTTGTTGAAACAATGAATTCTTTCCTATAAAATCTTGCTTTCTGTCACAAATATCTATTTTGTCATTCAAATCTAGCTTGGCATGCACTAGTTAGTTACACTATTATATATTATGTCCAAGTTTTTTTTTACATAATTCATTCTGCAAGTAACTTTGCATATACGTGTGTCTGTTACATGGAGGTGATATATTTGTGAGACAGATTGATTGTTAAAATGTACAGAATGGAGTTTGTAATATAATGACATTGCGACACCTCAAGCACTTCTTAAGAGTGCACAATTAAAATTCGCAATTCAATAACAGTTTAAGGAACAATATTACATTGTAATATGTACATTTAAATTCTTATTGGTGCAAATATTTTTCTCTTTGCGACTTTAATTATATTCTCTCCTTTGTGTATTAAGCTGCTAAAAATATGTTTGTCCATATATTTCAAAATATTAAAGCTGGCCAACTGATCATCAATTTTATTAAGAATTCTACTGCTTCATTATACATTTTTCACAGGGACTAAGTTTTACCTGCAACTTTCTTTCCAAGTTTAAAACTCCTAAGGGTAGAACTACACGCCCAATTTTGCCTCGATTCTGCCAGGTCCAACGCTGGGCAACAAAACGTCTGCGTCAAGTCAGATGCAATAGAAATAAGGTAAATATAAAGTCGGATGGTGTCACAGCGTTGAAGGAACGCGACACGACCCAGCTTGCAGCGTTTTCATCCGACAGTTGTGCCGTTTCGGATGAATGCTGCAACAGCTTCCGACTTTTGTATTATGTACCTTGTTTCCTGTTGCGTCCGACTTGATGTGGGCATTTTGACGCCCAGAGTCGGAAAAATCGGTTCTACCCCAAGGGGCATATTTACTAAGGGTCGAATTGATTCGAAGTGAAAACAACTTGGAGCTGGCCACTGTTCCTATATTAAGTCTGAATTCAGTCACATACAAGACACACAATTTAGCTCCAATCCAGTAAAATATTATATATTTTAATCCATGTTTAAGAAAAGAGTGCTTCTTGCCAATTATCTTGGTCGCCTGTCAGCAGGGAAGGGGTTTCACATCACGCCACCTCCTGCACTGCAGCCTTGAAAATCCATAAAATCAGTCTTTCCAAAATTAGCTTTATAACCATGTATACATATAGTAGTATCTAGCATTTTATGTCCCATAAATAAATGGGCATAGTTATGTGTTTATTTGTCAAAAATTTAATTTGTGAGGTTTTGGAGTTAATTTCTACTTTTCTAATTTTTTGCCTTTTTATGAAAAATATTTGCCTTTTTATGAAAAAATCAGGATGTAAAAACTTGAATACATACAATAGTGAAAACAATGTGAAAATATTGAATTGGGTTTAAAAACTCGAGTTTGTGAGTGTACAAGCACAAAAAACTTGAAAAATGTGAAAATCTCAAATTAAAAATAATGGCTTAAAATTTTACTTGGACAACTCCCATTAACAGCTACATGAATTTGCCAGCTTTTAGATGCCCCATTTTTACAGTCAAGTTTTTTGTGTTTATTAAATTCAGTCTGGTTTTTCAAATATCATTCCAATTGAGTTTTTGTGCAAATAAATTCAAATCGTGGTGAAAATTTCAAATTTGAACCTTGATAAAATAACACCTTAGAGTAGTATTGAACATTTTCATAAGGATTGTGTAATAAAACCGCTACCTGGTGATCTAGTGGGGGGGCAACAGGGACGCCTGCTGCCCCTGAAGCGGGGACACTCGCGCCGTCCGTCTCCTTCTCTTTTGCCAGTTCCTATGGCGCGCGAGCACTTCCGGGTTTGTCTTAAAGGTGCAGGGGCACTGACGTCCTGCGCAATGTCGCAAAATTTTTAAAGTTAAAAGGCCGGTTCGGCTTTCTGCTGATTGCCCGTTATAGGTTTTCCTGGTGCCTTGTACCCGTGTATTTGATTCTGATTTCTGTTTTTGACTCCTGATTACTCCGATATCTGTATCCGGACCTGTGCCTGTTATCCGACTACCGATTCTGTCTCATCCTCTTCTGATTGATTACCCGGTTCTGATCCTTTGCCTGACTGACTTCGCTTACTATCCGCCTGCCTCGACCCAGTCTGTTTACGATTCCAATTTCGTCTTACGCCTCTGTACTTCGATCTCCTGCCCAAAAGACTTTGCCAACAGTCGTGCCCCTTAGCCTGCTGAGAACCTCTCGTCTTGCACCTCTCGTTCTAAGACCTGGCGGCATCCGATAAGCCGAGGGCTCCTCCCGAGGTGAAAGGCGGCTGTTATAGGCAGAAGCACAAGCCGAGACCAGGGTGCTTGACACTGGTTCTAAGTTTAGGGTGCCGACCATTACAGATTGCTTGCACTTTTTACAGTTGAAGGGAAAGATTTATCTCACTACTGAACAATCAATCATAAAAGAAGATTTTACACCAGCCTCAACATTCATGAACCCATATAGATCATGTAGCTGTTCCTCTGTACACACAGATATACAGGACAGTATTAGAAGAGAAAACAGTTAATTATTCATGTGAATATCAGCAAGTCAAACCAAATCAAACACAATATTATTTAATTTTAGCTAATAGCAAATTGGATACAAATTGAGCCAAAGAAATTAAATATATGCTGCTGCTCTTTGTGGAAATGTTTATAATTGCAGTATCCTCACACTAAATGCATAGCAGGCTAGGTGTTAGTTTCCCACATGAAGAGAAGACAAGCCTCAGGGGGAAGACATCTTTCTAATGTCGACATTTTTTTCACTGCAGAAAGCTCTATTAAATGAATATTTTAAGAGGTTACCAATTAAATGATACATTACAGTCATTAATCATGTTTTTTCCTCACCAAGTTAGAGCAGAAGTTTACTACTATTTCAGAATAATATTCTAGGTAGACTGATACAAAAATAATTAATTGGAGAAGTGACAAACAGTCTCATTGAGGCGGGAGGTGCATAAGACACAGAATGAAATATGAAAGTACCTGTAGCTACAAAGAAAAAACATGAATAATAAGGAACTGCTCACTGATAGCAAAATGTGTGATCTACAGGAGATACAGTATAAGTATCTCACATGTACAGGTATGGGATCCGTTATCCAGTAAGTTCCAAATTACAGAAAGGCCGTCTCCCATAGTCTCCAATATAATCAAATTATCCAAATTTTTTTAATTGAATTCCTTTTTCTCTGTAATGATAAAACTATACTTTGTACTTGATCCCAATTAAGATATAATTAATCCTCATTGGAAGCAAAACTAGCCTATTGGTTTTATTAAGGGGCTGATTTACTAAAGGTCGAAGTGAAAATTTGAATAAAATACTTTACAAATACTTCGACTATTCGGCAGTTTAAAGCTTTTAGAATTGCCATTTTAGCCCATCGGGGACTCTGATTAAGCTTCCATAGTGCCTTCCACCCATGTCATTTAAGCCAGGGACAGCAATACAGATGTTCTTTAAAATGTGTTCATATGTCTGCAAAAGCCACACCAGGAAATAAATGTTTCATAAAGTTTTATCCTGTTTCACTTTATCATCATGCTTCTTAATAAAGTTTAAAGGAAATAACTTGGCATGAAAAAATTGGCATAAACCACAACCCTAAACCACTATATATATATATATATAGTAACCAGTCAGTTTACAGGACACTGAGGGGTTATTTATTAAAATCTGAATTCCAAAAAATTGTACTATTTTGGGCTTTTCAGGTAGAAATCCAAAAAATTCTGACTATTCGGGAAAAAAATCATAAAATATGTTCCATTTTTTTTGTTTGTCCCTGATCTGATAGTATCGTTATTTTTTTAAATACTAAATAAGGTCCAGCTGGGGATTCAAGTTTGGTCAGAATTTTCTCATTAAAATAGTCATGTAAATTCGGATAATCTGAGCATTCCTGAAAATCAAAAATCAAGATCTAGCGTGTCACTGACATTTGCATTCAAGACTAGTGATGAGCAAATCTGTCTCATTTAATTTCTATGAAAAAATTGCAAAATTATTCAAAAATTTATAAAAACAGAGAACATTTTACGCACACAACTTTTTTCCTCTCTCATTTCAAATGCCTTAAAGTCAATGTACATTTTTTTATTTTTTTTTTGCAGCAACTTTTTTGTCTCTTCAATTTGTTTTGTCTTTTGAATTTCTGCCGCATGTTTCACAACACAATTTGCACACGGCTGAATGCCTGGGGAAAAATGTGCTCATCCCAATTCAGGACTTGTGCCATGTCTGGGACTGCCACCAAAAACCCATTTTTCCACCAGACTGCCATACAAAAAATACTAAACAACATACATTTTGAGGCTTCCAAGTCATAGCAATGACTGGACCTGTTAGAGTGAACCTTACTGATGGGTACTCTGACCATGCCATTATGAAAGTATCTGGAATGGTTTTGGCAAAATATTATCAATGAGAATAAAACTTCCTACTGCCATATTCCCTCCCTTTTCATTAGAAAAGGCACAGGCCAAATAGTCCCATATATTTGAGAAGGTTTCATCAAAATATTTGCTAAGAAATTATAATTCTAAGAAAAGTGTGTTCTAGAAAACATTCTAATTTTAAGAGTTTTATTTTACAATAATGTCTTGGCTTTTGTTGTTTTCTGTATTAAAAGTACACCCTTGCTCTGCATGGTGACCTTTTATCATGTAATGTAACTTCATAAGAATTTTATTACAGCCTTTTTTGGCAGCATGAAAAATCTCATTGCTGCTTCCCTGCCTCTCCGCATGGACATGATCTTAAGGGGAAAAAATATATATATCCTTAAAATTTGCTCAGTCTGGGGAAAAAGCCAAAGCCAGTTTATGCAGAACAGCTGCAGAGCGGATGCAGTAAGCTGTGAAGAGCACAGAGTACATGATATGGGTAGTTCATCTGGTTTCAATAGCCATCCTGCTAGGGAAAATGCAGACTAATGTGAGCAGGTGATTTCATTACCATTTTCAGCATCTTATTACAGAAGGTAAAAGAAAAGTGCAAATATCTATTCATTGTTTCAAGTTATTTCAATGCAGTGAAACATAATGTTTATATTGCTTTCACCTCTTTCCGTGCTGATTCAAAAGAATCCGCAGGGTTTCAAACTGCCAACATTTATTTTGCCATTCAAAGTTCACCCTGGTATCATCCATAACCTTCAGCTAGCTTTACCTTAAAGGCACACATGTATCTTTGTAAGAACATATCCGACTCTCTTGTATGCTGCTGTGAAATCTAATTGCAGTGTTACATCAGAACTCTTTTGTATTGTTGGATTTTTATAACCCATCATATTTCAAAACTAGTCATTGCAGCGGGAGTAATAAAACAGAGAAAGTTCAGAACAACGTGCAAAGAGACAATACAAAATAACCCTTCCTTTATTTTCATCACAGTTTTTTACAGGTTTCTGTTACTACATAGAGGTAATACACACAGCATAGCCGTGTACTTGCAATCCCTAAATGAGGGCTAAATCCCTAAATCACTTTACAAGTCTGACTACAATTGTCAAAAGAAAAAAGTGTACTTTTATTATTTATTTTATTATTAACATGTATTTTTAGAGCACCAACATATTGTGCAGCGCTCTAAGATTACTGTGCTTATACAAAGAAATCACATGAATTAAATACATATAACATACATAACAGGTAGTACTGGTACAAAAGGTGAGGAAGGCCCTGTACAAAAAAGCTTATACTCTCACCTTGCTGATTCCTGATCTGGGGAAGATCAGGAATCAGCAAGGTGAGAGATGTAGCATATGGTATCACTAGAAAGATAAACAGAGTGAGGGTAGGCTTCTCTAAATAAGTGTGTTTTATCTATCATCATCTATCTATATTATAGATTTTGTGAATCATGTAACACAAACTATCACAAAACAGCAAAAATAATTTCTATCACTTAGGGGCAGATTTATGGAGGGGTGGGTCTGCATGATGGGTTAAAAACAATGACAGTTTTGTAGTGTCTGACTGGGGCGTTCAGGACCCACTGGTGCTGCCACCTGGGGGGCACCCCAGTTGAGAGCTACAGCTCCTTCAAACCCACGACTCTTCCCTCGTGAAAACACTGATTACAGCACTTCCTTTCATTTGCAATGGGAAGAGAGCTCTAGTGCTTTCAGTTCCCAACAGATGGGACCTCTTTCGAAGGGAGCAGGCCTGGGCTTTTGCACCTGTGTCCCGTCGACCTAGTACTACCCTTTATCCTAAATTTGCACACTGCACTGCATTAGTAAATTATCCTTACAAATTTCCCTTTAAAATACCAAAACCTACGTTCAGTACTCTACATATGCTACAAAATGTTTTTTTCATGGAACATATCTGTTTAGTTATGAGCTAATCCTACCCTTTTCGCTTTGCTAAAATTTTGAGAAACAGCAAAAAAATGGGAGTCAAACAGTGCTGCAATTTTTCAAACCGCACAACATTTTTTAAACCATGCAAACTTTTTTTTTATTATTTATTATAGTCTATGGATGAAATATTTTGCTCTTCTCTGTATATTTTATTTGATCCTTTAATTCCTCAGTAAAGTATTTCTAAGCGACACACTGACAGAGAGGTAACTGTATGCAATACTGTTTTTGCATGGCTAAAGCTGCTTTACATTTCCTCGCTAGAAATTTATCATCATATCCAGCACATTGCTTTAAAGTCCTTGATCCTATGTAACTTATTCCGGCTGTGCAGTAATTCCTTTGTATGAGGTTTAGGGAAATAGATGAAATTGAAATCTGGGATGCCATGCTGCTCCACAATTTATTCGACTTCTGGCATGTCATTCAATTTTATTTTCAGTAATCATTCCTTCCACCAACATTTGTCTAGCTGTCTAGCACCTAAGTCCATAGTTTATCATGTAATTTCCTCAATATTCGAATACAATGGTCGGTTATTAGGAAAAGTGTGACATAGTCACATCCATGACATTATCTGCATTACTCCTCAATAAACAAAAGAACAGAAATAAAAAGGAACATGAACTACTACATTATTCATCAATCCTTTGTATGAAATTAATTTTACTGTAGCAAGGACATGAAACATGTTCAGGCCTCCATATAAAGCACTGGGTCAAACATGTTTACTTAAACACAAGAAAATATACTATGATAAGCTGAGACAGCATACAGTATAGGGAATAAAATATTTAGATGTACTGTAGTTTGATCTATTGATAATTTCAGATATTAAAAAAACATTTGCAGAAACCCACAACATATATTTACTGAATTAATCACTAACAGTCTTGTAGAATATGAAGATCAATTGCTGTATTGCTTCTTGTTACGGTTTTATTGTGCTCCAGAGACTTGTACTCTAAACAATAGAAAGAATATTTAATTCTGATGTACAAAACTATTTATGCCCTGTTCATGGCGACAGTGGTATCACAAGAATTTTCTGGGTCCCTAGCAGTCTCAGGGTCTGTTTCCTCTATAGTTATGTCACTGCATACAGATTACAGTGAAAAATATTTATTTGGATTTTTTTTATCTTTATGGAGTTCTGTTAAGGAGTTAATGCTCCTTTTTGGGGGTTACCCTCCTTCCCCCCTACATTTCCTAACATATGGCAACCAGGGCCGGAACTAGGGGTAGGCAGAAGAGGCACGTGTCTAGGGCGCAAAGGGAGGGGGGCGCCAGACACGTACCTCTTCCGACGCCTTCCCTAGTTCTGACCATTGTAACTAAAGCGGCAGCAGCAGTTACCGTGATTGTGTGCTTTTTTTGGCGCATGCACACTTATGCTTCCTTGTTGTTTGCGGTCTTCCGCGCATGCGCACTGGCGCTGGGTTGTTGCTCTTCCACGCATGCGCACTCACCCTTCATTTCTGCGCATGCGTGAGCAGTGGGGGCGTCGTAGCCGGCTGGGTTGCCAAGGGCGCCCAGCCGACTTGGCCCGGCACTGATGGCAACTCAACTATACAGAGGGCACATGTTTAGGGCAATATGACAAATTCATTTTTTTATTAAAGGTTTCCTGGGCTTGTGTAGTGCAATGTAGTGGCTGTAAAATATACTTCTATTATACTTAGAAATTTGCGCCGTATGCAAATTAGGCATCGCTAGCGTAAATGCGCTTTGCCTGGCGAAGTAAGGTAGCACAACTATGCTACCGTTCGCCAACCTTAGCATAACTTCGCACTTTAGTGAATTTTCGTAGCGCTTGCGAAAATTGGCCTGGCAAAGTGCGGCAGCAATCGAAGGCAACGCTAGCGAATTTTCGCCTGTTAGTGAATTTCCCCCCATGTATCTACAATGGCACGCTATGCATTACTTGGATTTTGACTGTTGCCCCAGGAACTACCACTTTTATGCTAGCCCAAACACATACCATCCACAGACCTAGTAGACACCATTATAGTAGGTTTGTATATATACTTTTTATTTTTTCTATTCATAAATAAGTAACAGAGATGAGTTTTCCTTACAAAAAAAAAGTATGCACTTCCATAAGGTAGCTAATAGCACATAATTGACACAAATCCCCTTATATAATAAATGGCACTAAGTTTGGCCAGGAGCAGTAATGTATTGCAACCAATAACATGTTTGCTTTAAAGGGGAATTCAATTCCTCGGGCGCTAACCGTAGGACCCCCTCCATCCTCCCCCACCTACCTCTCCCTGCGGGCAAATGCCCCTAAGTGGCTACTTACCCCTCCATGCAGGTCCCCTCTATGCAGGTTCCCGGGCACCATCTTCTTCAGCAACGTTTTCTTTGTGGATCCATCTACGCTTGCTGACGCTTGCCGGTGCATGCGCAGTAGGACACATTTGCCGGTTTGTACTACTGAACATGCACCAAAAATTTATGAAGTTCAATCGGCGACCTGCCCAGATGGGTAATAAAACTAAAGATGTCTCTTTCACAAATTTATAAAGAGGCATGACAATTAAAAAAAAACTGACTCATATAGGGGACTTTTATAAACCTTTTATAGCCATTGATATATTTCTCAATGCACATCTAAAATGTCTCTCAAAAAGCAGTTTGTTTCATCTGTTGTTTATTGCTTTCAGTAATTTAATTAAAATCCACTAATTGGATTAATTTGAAACTTTTGTATACAGCCAGCTATTTGGCACATACAGTTTGTTAATTAAATAAATGGTCTTCAGTTTAACATGAAAATTTGAATATGCTTCTCTATAATTTGCCATGCCTTCTCTCCTCTACAGCTAAATTTAAGATAGCAGTACAGAGGTTATAGAGTAAAAATAAAAGTGGGGTCCATTTTTTAAAAACCTTAATAGCTTAAAAAAAAGCTAAAGAACAATATATAACAGGGAGGTGTGTTTCAATGAATAGCAGGAAAGTGTAAATTTGGTCACAGATAGTGATGGGCAAATCTGACCCGTCTCAGCAAAAATGGACAAAACAGTAAAAAAAACAGTCTCAAAATCCTTGAAGTCAATGGGCGTCAAACCTTGCAACAATTTTTCACACCAAATATAATTTTTTTACTGTGCAGATGAGGCAAAATATTTCATTCATCCCTAGTGACAAATGTTTATGGAAACCCCATTCTACTTACAGGCAGATTTACTAAGGTTTTAATGGTAAATTGAATGGCTTCCCAAAAGTTGCCTGTGCCAGCTCCCGACAAGTGCTAGCTCCCTGAAAGCTGCCTGTGCCACTTCTTGAAAGATGCCTGTGTCAGATTCTCAAGGAGAGCCAGCTTCCTTAAAGCTGCTGGCTCCCAAAAGTTGCCAGTTCCTATGCTGGCTCCTTGAAAGCTGCCTGTTCCTGCTCCCCAAAAACTACCTGTTCCTGGGCCAATTCCACAAAAGCTGCCTGTTCCTACTCCTGCTTCATGAAAGTGTTAGCTCCCCAAGACCTTACAGGTCCTGTGTCAGCCAAACAAAAGTTCCCTGCTTCTGTGCCAGCTCTTGTTGGCTCCTGGAAAGCTGCTTGTGCTGGTTCCCCAGCAAGTGCTGGCTCCCTGAAAGCTGCCTGTTCCTCTGCTGGCTCCCAAAAACTGCCATTTCCTGTGCAGGCTGCGTGAAAGCTGCCTGTTCCAGCTACCTCCAGATCTGCCTTCCCTGCACTAGATTTGGTAGATGCTGTGTGTGGTGGTCTTCCTGCTGACACTGGTGATCCTCCTTATCCAGCTTCTGCTGGTCCTCTGGATCTTGTCATTAATCCTGCTCCTGGTAGCTCCCATGTTGGGCTGTCTATTGTGGGATTCAAATTTGACTATTTATTTACTAAAAGCTTTATGTTATGATTCTTGTATCGATCGTAAGGCAAATTGGAAGGAGGAAAGTAGTGTCAGGAACTCCCTGGTTTCAAACCAGGGACCTGTTATACATTGGCTGCTGTTTCTCCTGCTTGACCCACAGAAGGCATTGTTGTGGTAGCCATATGCAACTCTAATACCTGACAATATTCCCTGGTCAATGCCCACTGTCCAGCTGTAGACAATAGCTCATTAAAGGGCTATTTAAACTTGACTACCCTGTGCTGGATCATTAGACAATCTGCCTACTTCAAGCCTCAAGTTTCTGAGACTTTGTTCCTACCTTGTCCCAGTTCCCCTGGTTATGACTCCTCGGTTTGTCATTGTCCTGTTACCTGACAAGTTTCTATTTCTCCTGATCTTCATCCGTTATTGGATTATGTTTGTCTGACACCCTTGACCTTTGAACTTTCTCAAGGACTTGTTTTTGTGTCTGCCCTCATTTACACTCATCAAACGTTTGTGTACGTTTCTCTTTAGTTAAAACTGTATAGCTACTCAGCACATTGTCTCCAGTCAGTTTAATCTGCTATTCCTAACAATGTGATAGTTGTATGTATATATGTAAAGAATTCTTTGTATACCTAGCACTGCAGATTTTTAAAATACATTGTTAGTACAGACAAGGGAACAAACTGATTTATTAGATAAATAAAAATACATACTTGCAAAATGTAAAGGGTCATTGTAAATATATCAAAAGGCTAGTAGCTTCACATGTTTAAGCTTTTTTATGCTACTTACAATGACATAAATAATCTATTTGGCCATAGATTTGTACTGCTTTAAAACACATTTATAAGAGACTTTTCAATCTATTAGGTAGTTCAGTGCAGCCAATAAACTATACTTTTCTTATCTAATATAAGTAATTCTAAAACAACTTGCTGAGTAATCATTGAAAACATTTCACTACTTATCTAAGCAGCTTCTCCAGTTCACATGACTGGTGTGGAAGTCCTTGGCATATAAACTATTCTACTAATCCAATCACAATGGCAAATTATAACTCATAAAAAAGGTGACATCTGAAATTTACAGAGGTGTTTATTCTGTGTAGTTACTGTGATTGAATTACCAATGTGTCATGCAACTACTAGAAACAGTTGTTACTTGTGAGAGTTGCATGAATGGATGTATGTAGTAATGGGTGAATTTATTCACCAGGCGCGAATTTGCGACAAATTCCCGCTGGCAAAAATTTGCATGCAGAAAACTTCACTGGTGTCAAAAAGTCTCAATTGCCTCTGTCATAGGTATACATGTGAACAATTAAGTGACATCATTAGTGTAACACCATGTATCTTGGTTACAAGCTCTTTGGCATTTTGGATATGATGTACTGTTTTGCCTACCAACGAGGCTAAGATGTAAGACAACAATTTTTCAATGCTGTATGTCACTTAAATTATGCTGCTGACAACAGGGCTTAGTGGGGCTCCTATTTTGTGTATCTTGGGGATTCCATTTAAGCATAGTGTGGCTACAGGTGGTGGTATAAAACTCGATCAATGGCTTTCTCCATTTCAAGTTGTTGTAGGCAACTGATCACCTATTCAACAGTTGGTTGGGTCTTGTATTGCTATCACTGAGTAGAGTGGTTATCTTGCAGTGGTAGTCAGCTGTGTTGAGCACAACTGTGCATCACCCTTTATCTGCTGGCAGGATAGTGATGTTCAGTTCCGTACTGGGAGAACTGAGAGCTCTCCTTTCTTGTGTAGTAAGGTTAGAGGGAGGTGTTCTGGAAATTACAAGGCAGCTGACACTTTTAGCCAGAGTTGTTCTTCTTCTATCTTTTTTATGTGATTACTTATATTGGATATACCATGACCTGGATAAATTAAAATATTCATAGTCATATACTTTTCTTGTGTAAAACATAGGTGAGGTCACAGGCAAGCTTCTCTTTGCCCTATTTGGCCAAATTAGGTTGATCCAATGATTGTCTTGAGGAAAATGGACTTGCTGTCGGTTGGTACCACTATACCAGTGATGTAACTATAAAGGAAGCAGGCCCTACAGCCATGGAAGAGGACTGGTCTGCAGGGTCTGCTTTCTTTATGGCTGTTAGAAACCCCACTCCACAGCTGTTTTCTTCCAGAGCAGGTGGAAGTGGGGGATGTGACAATTTCGTCCTGGTGCATTTTTGTTACACTGCTGCATTAGACCTGTTAACCACCCATTTACCATATAAAACAGACATGGCAAGATTTATTTGCAGGGGTCCCTGGGCATTCTAGTTATGCCACTGCTACACATGACATGCTAGCTACACATGGTTTTCTGCTGAGAAAATAGGAATGTACTAGGGTTCTACAAGAGTATCCTCACAATGATTAACTGATGGAAACTCTAAGCATTAATCTGAGAGGAAATATTTTCAGTACATTTAAACACTATTAAAGTCTTGGAATTATGTACAATTGATGCAGATGGTAAATAAAATAAAAAAAAAAACACTAATTCAGCTCCCTCTAGAAATATGCAAAGAGGGTGAAATAAATTCAGCCAATGGATAATTTTCAATGTAGGCTATTTATAACTTCTAATTAAGTTACAGCCTGGTAAAGTATAACTTTCATTTTGGGGTCCCTGACAATGAAATATAACATCATGAACAACTTATGAAAAGTAGAGTCATTTTTCTAGAAGAGATTTGTAGCCCAGTGAGGAATGGGACCCTATGCTTGAATACAAATCTGAATTCAGTACCCTCTTGAGTGAGAATTCTCAACCTCACAGAGTTATTTGAACTAATGTATGAGAATGTATAATGCTGATTGATGCTTGTACCTGTAAGGATGTGTGTATACCTTGCTCTACAAAACTCATCACATTATTTCCTGCCTCCCCCCAGCCTGCAGAGACACAGGGGTATACAGGAGAGCAGCAGAGTGCAGGGGAGACAGAAGACGGAAAAGGGGGTAGGTAGAAGGCCCTTTAACAGGAAGCTGCCCAGCCCCCCCCGACTATTGTTATGTCCTAGGCAGGTGCCTCTTCTGTCTCCCCCTAGTTCCGGCCCCTAAAGAAAGACAGAGTTGGTGATTGACTGGTATTGGAAAGATTATAGATATGCATGGCTGTTCAAAGTTTATTCTTCAGCAGATATCTTTGTTTTCTACAAATAAACTTAGCCAGTGGCAACACTATATTAGAGAGCTCCTAAAAAATAACAGCATAGTGTTGTAACAACTTAGGGGAAAAAGAGGAGAGATTGTTAATTTGGCCAGATCAGTAGCACTTCCATTGTATTTTGGTACATTTTTATTTAGCTATGGAGTGTTCCCACAACCTTTCTTTTTTGCATTTTTTATTTTTTGCATTTTCTAACAGCTTAGGCAGGCAGAAAAAATTGTATGTGTGATAAGCAACTGATTGTTGTTCCTGTAATGAATAGGTATGTGCTATATTTAAGGTAATAAACTGCCACAAACATAAACACTTAGGCAGATAGCTGTTGTTCAGCTATAAAACACCTCTGCGGCTATTCCACTTGCCTATTAGTAAATTTATTCTGGAATTCACAGGATGAGTCATTGTGTATGAATATTATATTTTTATGTGTATCATTCCAGATTTTGTTTTTCGCAAAGCTCAATTTGGAGGGTTATGGTGAAATCGGACACACGCAAACACTGTTCTCAATACCACAGATCATTAAATTCACCTGCATTTCGGTTAATGCATGATAAATTTTAGATGCTAGGAGGCTAGTTAGATGTTCCCAGAGTTCAATGTTTATTAGTTATTACCTCTATTGTGCTGTATGTTTCATAATTACACTATTTCTTACTGTGTGTGGCTCATTATAGTTTAAATACAAATCAGAGTTCCTTTAATAAGGATCATTTATGGACTGAAAGTTTCTTGTATAGATGAAAACATTCAGTAATATTTCCAAATCTGGTACAGAATAATCCCCCACACAGTGCCTTCTCACTCTGCTAGAAATACGTCAATGTACTGAGTGCAAAATGATTAAAATGCTTAAATGGGTGAAAATGTGTGCATGCTTAGACACTGTTTGACCTTTGCTCCTATAGATTCTCCTACTAATTGTTCTTGGTGCCAATGTTTTGTTTTCAGACTCGCCAGGACTTTATTTCTGCTTTAACTTCCATTACCCTGGTCTTCTATAATAGCAGCCAAGTGTCCCACTTCTCTTGCTTTCCCGCCTGAAAATGACACCATTCACACACAAGTATTTAAGAAAACATTGTGCCTCAGCTTGCATGTGATGTACCAAAGTAAATGCTAACTTGTGTCTACATTGTCATATCTTGTCAAAATTGCAGAACACTATTTTGTGGATGTTTGCAATCAGGGTCAGACTGTGGGGTCCGAGGCCCACCAGTGCTGCTGTGTCAGGGGCTACCCTCTGGACCCCTGCCTACTTTTTCTCTTTGTGATGCGCACACCCCTTGTTTCTTGTCGTACATGTTGGTTTTGTTTTAGATGGAAGATGATTCAGGGAGCGAGTCGGGGCCAGCAGGGCGCACAAGGTTTTTTCTTGTGTCCAACCCATTGTGTGTTTTTAAAAAATGGGTGATGTGTACCTGTCTTAGCACATTGCACTTTGAGCCCTTATGACAATGTAAACTTCACATTAGAGGTGCAAAGGCATGCTTCTCAAAGAAAGAGTTGCAGAGGATGCATTATGCTCCAAAACATTGTACCTGACACTCTTGTACATGAGAACACGTTGCACGTTGCACCTGATGCGATATTAAAGGGAGCAATTTGTAGATACTAAGGTACAGTGTATAGCACATAGATTGGAACAAATACGTTTTTTACCCATTAGTAAGCACATGGTGGTGGTAAATTACTTTACCTGTCTGGATTCAAGTGTTTTATATGCTAACGGCAGATACAACTTTATTATTAACTAGACATTAAGCCCGTTAAATTAACGGGCGCTAGAACATATGTAGTC
>CM044442.1:46940177-46976516 GCA_024363595.1 Xenopus borealis | reverse complement strand
ATTTTCAATTTTTTTTTTCAACCTCCTATCTATTGTATTCTATCGCTAGCGTAAATTCGCCAGAGTCGGTGTTCGTGAATTTGCTATTACGATTTGACGTCACCCTGGCGAATTTGCGCTAGCGTTAGACGCTTCACGCTGGCTGTCCGTGGGGCACATGCGCAGTAGCGCAATCCCACGGACACAGAAACTGGACGCAGAGACACTTGAACTTTATTTCCGTTTCAAACTTTGAAACAGTCACAGATTGATCTTTATAATTTTCTAAGGCAAAATAGCAGTGACCACCTAGGACTGCAGGAAGTCACTTGCTATTATAATCATAGGAAGGTTGTGGCTTATGTTTTAAATGTATTTTAAAGAGCAAATACATACTGTAGTTACATAGATGAATCGGGTTCAAAAAAGACAAAGTCCATCAAGTTCAACCCCTCCAAATGAAAACCCAGCATTAGTGATGGCCGAATTTATTCGCCAGGGCTGAATTCGCATCGAATTCCCGCGGCAAATAAATTCGCGAAGCGCCAGTGAAAATTCGCCCAAAAAAAACGAGTCGCGCGTCGTTTTTGAAATGACGCACGTCGAAAACGATGCGACGCGTCAAAAACGTGCCGCGACTCGTTTCGCAATTTTGTTTTTGACAATTCGTGAATTTCGCTGGAAATTCGCAAATTTTTCGGCAAAGCGAAACTGGGTAGATTCGCCCATCACTACCCAGCATCCATATACACACCTCTCCATACTTTCACATAAATTATATATACTTATATCTATACTAACTATAGAGTTTAGTATCACAATAGTGCTTGCTATTATGTCTGTCCAAGAAATCATCCAAGCCACTCTTAAAGGCATTAACATAACCAGCCATCACAACATCACCCGGCAGTGCATTCCACAACCTCACTGTCTGAAGGGGTGGGCTCTGGTAAAGTGATCCTCTTTATGGGTAAAAAGGTCCCCTGCTATTTGTCTATAATGTCCTCTAATGTACTTGTAAAGTGTAATCATGTCACCTCGCAAGCGCCTTTTTCCAAAGAAAAAACCCCAACCATGACAGTCTACCCCCATAGGTTGTCTTCCATCCCTCTAACTAGTTTAGTTGCACATCACTGCACTCTCTCCAGCTCATTTATATCCCTCTTAAGGACTTTAGTCCAAAACTGCACTGCATACTCCAGGTGAGGCCTTACCAGGGACCTATAAAGATGCATAATTATATTTTCATCTCTTGAGTTAATGCCCTTTTTTATGCAAGACTTTATTTGCTTTAATAGCCATAGAATGACACTGCCTAGAAAAAATTCCTAGATCCTTCTCATTTGAGGACACTCCCAACACACTGCCATTTAGTGTATAACATGGATTCATATTATTTTTGCCAAACCTTGCATTTATCAACATTGAACCTCATCTTCTAGTTTGCTGCCCAGTTTCCCAACTTAGACAAATCACTCTGCAGAGGGGCAGCATCCTGCATGGAACCTATAGTTCTGCACAATTTAGTATCATCTGCAAAAATAGAAAAAGTAGTTTCAATGCCCACCTCCCGATCATTAATAAATAAGTTGAAAAGCAAAGGACCTAGCATACAGCCCTGCGGTACCCCACTAACAATACTGGTCCGATCACAAAATGCTCTGTTTACAAACACTCTTTGTAGTCTATCTTTAAGCCAGTTCTCTATTCAGGAACAAATGCTATGTTCCACACATTCCCCCAGTTCTCTTAACCATTTAATTGTGTTGCCAGGGCATGGGGATAGACATCGGGTCCCCCATTAGGGTCCTCAAACAAGATTCTGAGATGATGCAAGGCTTGCCTTAATTACAGTGTCCACAAAATGGCTCCTGCCTGCTTGTTATAATTATGATTATAATTCCCAGACTGAAGGAAACAAGAATAAAATCATTTATATAGTGTAATTAATGTTCATTTTGCTTGACTAATGTGATAAAATATGATTTTGAATATTTTTTTGTGGTGACGGGTCCACTTTAAGATAAGCCAATATATTGCCACCTAAAAAGTAACAATGAGCTATGAGGCACAGTCTGTTCAATTCCCTTAAGAATATCATAGAGAACAAAATTTGTACTTTAGACCATGGATTTAATTTGGTATTAGTATTTTTATCTTTTCAGAGTGGCAGGGGAATAGTAATTGGTGCATAGAGTAAATAGAAATAAAATGTAATAATATCCCTTTGACCTTTGCCCTGACAGAAAGACAAGAAAGGTCATAATCACAATCTAAAAGTAAAGATTTCAACAAAACAATACCAAGTGGAAAACACTTGCAAATCCCACCAAAGGCTGATCAATTATAATACCGGCGCTATGTTTTCTAAAATAATCCATCTAAACTGTGAGCTAGACAAGCTGATTGACTAATAGGACAAACACATTATAAATATCCTTGGAATGCAATTGTACTACTTTGTTTCCAGAAAACATTACCTAAGGCTACCAATATCCCATTGCTCAGTACTTTAACTGTAAGACCTAAGAACCTTATAATCCACACAACTGCTGAGAAAGCTAAACTTCACCTTCATTTACCATGAACCCATATTGGTTCATACTGTACTTGGCATTTCATTCTGTTTAAAAAGAATACATAGTTTCCATATTACATCATGATAGGATAGTTCTGAAAAAAAAATGGATCAAATACACTAAGGTGTATTTGTCTTCGGTACTGCACTTTTTGTTTTCATTTTAAGTATCTATATTTTTTCATTCTCTCACATGAGAAAAAATCTTAGTCCATTACAGGGTTCTAGACCAACAAACAGGGCTTCTTTAATATAATAAACTTTGATTCAAGTTTTTTTTTTTTCCTTAAGCTTTATTGAAAAAATTATTTTTTCCAATAAATAGTTGGTTCTCAACCATCTGCAGACTTTTTCAGGGATCCAATACTTCCTATGTTTTACCCTTCAGAACATTCCATAGTCAGAATTGCATTAAAAAAATGCTTTTGCAATGTTATTGCGTAGCAAAACACAGCATATTCCACAAAAGCATGGCCACTGAGAATTTGGTTTCAGTTAAGGGTATAAATGACATTTTATTCTAAATAGGGAAAGTAATCCTGTTCCAACTAGGTGGGATAGAATAGTGCCACACACTAAAGAGGAACTGTCATTGTGCACAGACCTGCTTATATATTTACAGCTACATATTTTGTAAGTCATTTAGACTTACAAAATACAAACATGACAATACATAAGGCAGTGTTCTGAATATTATTATTATAACATGTATTTCTATAGCGCCAACATATTTCGTAGCAAATATGATGGTATGGGAGAAGCCTTAATAAGTAGTGATGAGTGAATTTTGCCGCAAATTTTTTGCTGTCGGCAAAAAGTTTTGTGGAACACTGAAAGAGAACGGCGCTAGTGTAGTTTTGCGTGCTATCACCAGGCGAATTTCCACTCAAATAATCATTAGTCCACAAACTCACTAAAGTGCAAATTTTACAGAACTTTACCTCTTTTGCCAAAGTTTCCTTTGCCACCTTAGGCCTGGTGAGCTGATAAGATGAAGCTGCATCCTCCTCAATATTAAATCAGTGACATCATATCCTGTATGCTGCAAATTCATAGAAGTTCGATAAAAGGCTGGCGTTTTTTCATATTTTAAAGCAGATTGCCTTCAAAAGTTCTAACTTTTTTTGTGTTAATTTTTTAAAACAAATTTGAGGGGCATGCCACATTTGTTTTACGGTGGGCTCATGTCTAGGCCATTATAGTTTTTATTTTGCTTCTTTGGACATTTTAATAAGTGGCCACTTCAAGCATTTACCCCAACATCTCTAATAAAGACATATTTACTACCTATATGTACCCGCCCTATTCAAATTGACCTAAGTGTAAGTGTACTAACAAAGTTTCGAAAAGTAAATGAACGTTAATGAAAGTTCACTATGAATTGCTCCCACTGACGAATTAATGCTATTGAAACTTTGCCAGCGGTCATCTGCTGAGACGTAACTTGCATTTTAATTAATTAGCATAGTGGTAACATATTTGTTTAGTTCGCTGGCGAACCCCAACCAGAATCCTCTTTGAAACAACACAGAATAGTTTGAATATATTTAATTAAAAGGTGTGGTCCGGCTGGGGGTTCTTTGTTCTAAAAGAAAGGTGAACAACTTGTCTCGGAAAACTGAAAAAATTTGCATTACTTTGCCCTGATTTTATCAGTGGGTCCTTTGAAGGGGCAGATTATTTGACAGTGAGGGGCCAAATGTTTTCTTTTTTGTAGAATCAGATGTAATAAATGTATTTTCTTCTGTGTGAAATACAAAGCATGAGTCTGTCTAGAACCTTGTTCACCTGTCTCCTATGTGTTGGTGCTCTCAGTACTGCAGGTATGATATCTGTTATCCAAAAGTCCATTTTCCAGAAGGCTCTGAATTATAGGAAGGCTTTCACCCATAGACTTATTTAATCAGATAATTACATTTCCAAATCTCCAAATTAGGGAAAGGCCCTCTCTCAAAGACTCAATTATAATTAAATAATCCACATTTATAAAAATGATTTCCCTTTTCTCTCTAGTCCTAAAATAGTTCCTTGTACCTGACCTCAGCTAATATATATTTAATCCTTATCGGAGGCAATACATTTTTACCAGACTTAAAGGGATACTTTCATGACAAAAAGTTTTTTTTTTAAATGCAGATTTTTTTATATTTAATATTGAAATCTGACATGGGGCTAGACATATTGTCAGTTTACCAGTTGCCCACTGTCATGTGACTTGTGCTCTGATAAACGTCAGTTTCTTTACTGCTGTACTGCAAGTTGGAGTGATATCACCCCCTCTCTTTCCAACCCAGCAACCTAACAACAGAACAATGGGAAGGTAACCAGATAGCAGCTCCCTTACACAAGATAACAGCTCCCCGGTAGATCTAATAGTCAAATCCAGGTCCCACTGTGACACATTCAGTTGCATTGAGTAGGAGAAACAGCAGCCTGCCAGAAAGCAGGTCCATCCTAAAGTGCTGGCTCTTTCTTAAAACACAGGAAAATGATCTGACATGGTTGCCTACACACCAATGTTACAACTGGTTTAGAAATAAAAACATTTTTTATTGTAGGGTGAATTATTTGCAGTGTAAACTATAATTTAAAAATAAATACTACATCGTAAAAATCATGACAGAATCCCCTTACAGTATGGAGATCCAGCCTACAGAAAGACCCCCTTATCCAGAAACCCCAGGTTCCAAGCATTTCGGATAACAGCTCCTATACCTGTACTTCAAAAACAGTATTGCCTCCACAATATATCTATATACTGTATGTATGGATTAGTTTACCGTGCACCTGGGTGGTACTGAATAGTTGTAGTGCTGTTCTGGACTATATTATATATATATATATATATATATATATATACACACACATTTGGCTTGTATTTACTTCTTTATTTTTTTATATATATTCATAAAAAGGTGACATACAGTATGTTATGTTAATAAAATACTGATGGCTAGATATTGCTTTTTTATCTATATAAATGGCCCACACATTGTTCCTCTAAAACTGTTTATAAGGCTTTGCTCTTGTTTTGAATAATAAATGACATCCGTTGTCTAGCTGATTAAGGTACTGTGTAAGCAAACAAGGAAACTGCTTATTCATCCCCTTAGTCTACTAGATTTATTGGCTTATCATATTTATTGATTTAGTGGTGACCTTACAGGTCCCTTAACATTCACAGTTTTTTAGTTCATGTTTTAGGGTATATTTGGTATATTCTATTATGTAGACAAACCTTCTGTACTGAATTTTGTTTACTTTGTTGGAATATGTTGTGCCTCCATGAAAATTTCATGTCAGAGGTGTGTTTTTTCAACATTTTCAAGATTTTTTTTGTGCTTAAGCAGCTCACTAATGCCACACTTTAAAGTAATAAATAGTTCACACATTTGGGAGGCTTACTATTTATTTAACAGTTGGTTCAATCAATTCGACTGATCTTCAGATTATTCAGTTATTCAATAGATCCAGTCCTACAGAGGTTTTGACAGAGTTAGTCACCATTTATGATACTAATATATAGTATATATAGAATAGGGGGCAAATTTACTATTATTCCCCAAAAATCCTACAATGTTATCCGAAATTCGATAAGCATTCGACTATCGAATGCTTATCGAATAGTTTTAGGCTATCATTTTGCTCGATATTCGATTTCTCGATTAATTCATACGATCGGATACCGATCGTTCAATTTCACGAAAAAATCATGAAATTTCCTTTGAGCCTCTGAAAAATGTGTACAATTCGGACGATCAAACGCTTCGATCGTACGAATGGTATTCGAGCAGGACTTAGTCTCAGAAGCCTATGGCTTCTATTGCAATTCGATTGTTTCAATCTGGCAAAGAAGGCAGTCGAATAACTTTAACATTTTTAATCTTTCGATCATCAAATAATAGAATTACCGAATATACGATCATTCGATCTATTCGACCATTCGGTATTCAATGATCGAAGAGGCCAAATTTGGCTTCATGAAAATTTTTTTTAAAAGTCTGTATATCAACACATAATCACCATAGCACTGTATTCTTTATTTTCTGGTATTTGTACTCTATTTGTCCCTAAAAGCATGTTTTATGCAATATTGTAATAAAAATGTCTTCTCTCTTCCTAGTGTGTGTGCAGTGCGTACTTCCAGGTTTTATAGGCATATGCGCGCTGGGTCGGTGATGTCAGCGCGCAATGGCATGAAATTTGAAATATTTAAAGGGACTTCAGTGCTTTTTTCATTGCCTATTATAGGATCTTGTTTCCTGGTGCTCCTGAGTAGTGATGGGCGAATTTATTTGCCAGATGCAAATTTGCGGCGAATTGCCGCGATTCGCTGCCGGTGAATAAATTCTCGAAACGCCAGCGAAAATTCACCTGCTGAAAAATCACTGGCGTCAAAAAAAAATGAGTTGCGCGCCGAAAATGGCGCACCGAAAATGACGCGACGCGTCAAAAACGTGCCACGACTTTTTCGAATTTTTCACGAATTTTTCACCAATTCCACTACTCCTGAGCCTTGTGCTAATTGTTTCCTGATCTGTTTTGAATTCCTGTTGTGACTCTGCCTGGCTATTTTGATAATCTTGACTTCTGAATCCTGACCCTTGCCTGATTACCGACTCTGATTTACTTCCTGGTTTGACCCTTGCCTGCCTGACTATGTAACTCTCTGCTTGCCCTTACCCAGCCTGATCTAACTAGAACCTTTTGCTTTGCACCTCTCTTATCAAGACCTGGCGGCATGCGATTAGCCGAGGGCTCCTCATGAGGTGAAAGGTGGCAGTTGTAGGCAGAAGAAAGATCCTAGAACAGGGTGCTTAGCTTGGGTTCTGGATCAGGGTGCCGATCATTACAAATATCTGTTCTCAAATGCATATTTGCTTAGTTGAAATAGTATAAGGTCAAACACGGGCTCATATCTTTAAAAACAATTAATCCTTTGAATGTTCAAAAAAGTGTCAAAACTCATAATTCACTCATGATAAGGATAAAATAAATGGAGCTCCTTTTACTTTTAAATGTAAATGAGTGCTGTGAGCTTAGAACAGGCTTTTAAGAGTTTCATTTGTCAGTGTTGTCTTTTTTCAGTCATACTACTGCTTTATGGATGAGCACTGTCCACTGCAACATCTCTTACTTGTGAAAAATGGCTCTTCACTACAGATGTCCTGGGACCAAATCATCTACAAAGCACACTGATTTCCTGAATAAATACTGTATATCTATTTTTGAATAATGAATTTTGAGTAGTGATGGGCGAATCAATCCCATTTGCTTCACCGAAAAAGTGGTGAAAAATTCGCGAAACGACTTAAGTCACGTTTTTGATGCGCGTTGCGTCGTTATCGGCGCGCGTCACGTTTTTTTTTACGCCAGCAAATTTTCAGCAGGTGAATCTTCTCTGGCGTTTTGTAATTTATAAATATGTATTTATATAATAAATTCGCCATGTAATGTTGATTTTTCTATATGAAGTTATCTTGCAAATCTCACTAAGTCAGGGTAGGACTGGGGCACATCCGGTGGGCTCCAGCCCTCATTGACCCTTGTCAGCCCAGACCTGCTCCATTGGCTGACCAGCTGTTGTGCCGTGGTGCAGTGTTTTTCTTACATTTCATGTACATGTGTCACGGGTAGGCCGTATAGGCGCCCAGGGGAAGTAGTGGACCAAGGAGGAAGCTTAGGAGTTAAAGGGTCCAATAACGTAGCACCGGCAAGGAACAGGCAGGAGTCAGACAGGTCCAGGCAAATAGGTGTATTGGCAGGAACAAAATAATAAATACAAAGTCCAGGCAAGGTCAAAAATACAAGAAAACAGGATCAATAACAAACCCAGGATCAAGGCAATGTGGTCCTATAATTGGGCGCCATAATGGCGTCCAATGGCCCTTTAAATATTTGAATTTGGCGCCAAAACGGGCGCCGTGACGTCATCGCGTCAGGCGCGACGCGATGACGTCACTACCCGGCACCGTTATCCACGTGGCGGCTATGGGCGGCGCCATTGTGGATAGGACGCCGGACAGAGAGGACGCAACGCCCGGAGCTAAGGTAAGCCTCCGGGCGGCACGATCCTGACAACATGTTGACAATGTGTGTTCAAGATCAGCTTCTGCAGCATTTTGTTTTCCATTATTATTTATAAAGGAGCAATATTAAAATGTTCTCCACTTCACACTCTGCTCTTCATTAAACACAGGATGAAAGAAAAGATAAGTTGTGTTAATTAGTATTTTAAGTGTTTATATAGCAGGGTGAACATGTTTGAACATGTTTGAACATTGAACCTGTTTAATCATAAAATGTTCATGGATTCTGACTAATCTGGTTTCCCTGTTCCAGGTTTTTACTCTTCATCAAATTACACAGATCACTCCCTGCTTCAGCATTCTTTCCAAGGCTGCATGCAGCTTATCCATGTGGATGACCAGCTGGTTGACCTTCATGCTGTAGAACAAGGAAAGCAAGGAAGCTTCGCTAACATCAGTATTGACATGTGTGCCATCATAGACAGGTAGGAATTGGGCAGTAAATTACTAGTTACCCTGTCATTTATTATCCTGTCTGTGTTTGTGATTATAAAGAACCTAATAAAAGGTGTTGGTTATAAAACATTTGTAACATTTGAAGGAATGGGAAAATATTTACACCACATCCTCAATACAGGTATGGGACCTTTTATCCAGAATTCTAGGGAACTGGGGCTATCTGGATAATGGATCTTTCTGTAATCTGGATCTTCATACCATAAGAAAATCATGTAAGCATTTAATAAATGCAATATGATGTTCTGCTTTCAATATGGATGCATTACTGTATATCTTAGTTTGGATCAAGTACGAGGTACTGTTCTAGTCTTACAGAGAAAAAAGAGACAGCCTTTCCATAATTCTGATCTTTCTGGATAACATTCTTCTGGATAACGGATCCAATACCTGTACATCTTTAAAAGGTAAAAGCACATGCATATGTTCAAGAGCATTCTGAAACATCTCCTTGACCTTAGTATCAATTTACTAAAATGGTTTTAAAATGTTTTGTTATTAGTATTCATATATTGAGTAGCATCATTTTATATTTTCAGTGTATCTCAGCGCCAAAATGCCTGAAGGAGAACAAACTGGGATAACATAAGTGCATATTTTCTGAAGCTAATGTGAAGTAATTGGTCAATGCTATATATAGTTTACACTAATTGTAATTTTTAACATCTATTTGTATATAATTACAGAAAATCCATATAAAGTGCACACAGAGCATCCATATTTTATACAAAATCTATTTCATATGCCTCGAGAAAGACAGGTAGAAGGAAAATTGATTGGTCTAGTCTTCCCCTTCCAGTGCATGGAAGATCAGGGGCTCTCTGTAATAAGATGCTAATATTCACAGATTATTAAAAATGAAGAACTCTTGGCATGTTAGGAATATTTTAATCCCACTCTAAGTGAGATAGTTTTCCCTTTTTCCTAATACCAAAGCTCTTAAATTTGTACTCTTGCAGTAAGCAGAAGGCAGACAAGCAAACAACACATACTCTTTATAGGTAGACATTCTATTTTCTAACTTTATACTATCTGTCTACAAAATAACTTGAGATTATTCCTTAACAGATGTAGCCACTTAATCTAGGAGCCTAAGGAAAGCAGTGGCATTTTGTGCTGCATGAAATAAAACAGCAGGAAGTCAAAAAGCTAATATTTTGCTGCACCAACCACCTGCAGCTTTCACCTTCCCTGGAGTGGTGGAATTTACAATTTTTTTATTTTATTTTTTTGTGTGAAGGTCAGTTTGTTTAGCTCTGTAACTTTGAGCCAGATGAGTCATTTAGATGCTAATAAGAGTGATCTCTTGTCCTTCCCATATTGATTGCAATAACGGTTTCACAACTTAAATTTTATTATTTTTATCAATAAATATAGAATTAGCACCCACTAATAAGGTTATTTACAAAGAATGACAGAAATATGGATAGCAATATAGACCAATAAAAGCAAGAGGGTGTGTGCTCATTCAGGCAACGCTTTTTACCCATTCTGTCTGCACTTGGCTCCTTGTACCAGATAAAGAAATTCCATCTTGACGTATGCAGCATAAAGCCTTCTGAAAAAAGAAGGTGCGTACTTGTCTCATGCATATACAGATGCAGCCACTGGGATTTGTGAGTTAAATGCATCATGACTAAGGGTTAATTGAAGAAACTGTGTTATCTAAAGTCATCTTAACTCATTTAATGCATTTAACCTTTTCATTAGCATACCAAAGCACCATTGTTTTCAATGGTGAACTCTTTAATTGGATGGGATGCTGTGACACAATATTCTGTGCTAAGTGGGGTGAGTTTTTCTGTGTCAAATGCACAATCCAAAGTGGCTTCATCTGTACATAGCACTGCCTTAATACCAAAACTGTAATAATAAAACTTTACTTTGATTTGATTTATTGCAGGTAAAACAATAATATTTGGTTTATATAATATTTAAACTATTAAGTAGACTTAAAGGGCAAGGAAAGTCTAAAATAGAATAGGGCTAGAAATGCTATATTTTGTATACTAAACATAAACATGAACTTACTGCACCACAAGCCTAATCAAACAAATGATTTATGCTTTCAAAGTTGGCCACAGGGGGCTGTCATCTTGTAACTTTGTTATACATCTTTGCAAGACTAGACTACATACACATGCTCAGTGTGGTCTGGGCTTCTTAGGGATCGTCATAAATGATCAAAAAACAAAGCTGCTTGAGTTCTGCATGGCTTTTAAGTAAGGCAGGGGCTCCCTCTGCTGTTCATAAGTATGATTGTTTCCCTGCCAGAAGTTAGAGACAGTCTGCAAATTCCTATCCATAGCACTAAATGAAGGGAGGATTTCCCTGCATACAGTCAGGTTTCTTATAAAAAACGGTACACATTTTTTAATTAAAGTATATTGGAGATAGATTTCTTTTTCATTAAAGAAAGTATAAATGGGATTTTATCTCTTTGCCTTTCCTTGCCCTTTAATGTATGGAGATCCAAAATACAGATCCATCATCCATAAAAACCCCAAGTACTTAGTACTCTGGATAACAGATCCCATGCCTGTATAGGATGCATCAGGGGTTAAGTGGAATTTGTTCAAATCCAACATGGTAAGATGAGTCATTTTGTGTGTGTGTGTATGTATGTATGCTGGGTTTTTAATTTGGAGGGGTTGAACTTGATGGACTCGGTCTTTTTTCAACCCAATTTAACTATGTAACTATGTAACTATTTTTGGAGGGGGTACATTAATCTTTCATGTAAACATTATGCACAATTACTTAATAACCACCAACATTCTGAATATCTTTATCTGTGCAACTTTACTACATGAATTAGTACTTAAAGTTCAAATAGATGGTAATGGTAGGAGGGACTGATGCCTCTAACAGTCAAGGGATTAGTTCCTCTAGTAGAATAGGGCTTTACTTAGGGCATGTCCTTGCTGCCTTGGTACATTTTAGTACTAATGACAAACTTTAAATTATATGGAACATTTCATAAATGTGCTTATAAATCTGGGATGTGAGATAAAGGAAAGACACTGACTTACACTGAAACTGTAGCTGGTGTATGTGTAACATTAGAAAAGTAGTGGGAGTTCTATAACAGAATACATTTTTATCCTATTGATCCTGCCACTCAAATCTTGTGGCTTTCTGTGAGTTGGAGAAAAGAAATATAGACCTTGTGATCGCAATGGAACAATTAGGGTTTATTTTCTCTAGAGAAGGGGACCAGTTATCCACAATGCTTGGGACCTAGGGTCTTCCGGATAATGGATTTTTCCTTAACGTTGATCTTCTTCATACCTTAAGTCTACTGTAAAAATCCTTTAAACATCCAATAGGGTGATTTTGCTACCAGTAAGGATTAATTATATAGCAGTTTGGATCAAGCACAAGGCACTGTTATAATATTACAGAGGAAAAAGGAAATAATGTTTTTAAATTTGGATTATTTGGATAAAATGTCTATGGAGATGACCGTTTTGTAATCCGGCGCTTTCTGGATAATGGGTTTCTGGATAATGGATCCCATACCTGTATATTAGAAGGCATAACAGACAAATAGCAGTACAACACTAAGGGGCAAATTTACTAAAATTCACCCAAAATCCTGCGAATCTATTCGAAATTCGAATGACTTAGTAAGATTGGATACCAATCGTTCGATTTTACGAAAAAATTTTACTTTCCTTCGAGCCTCCAAAAAATTTGTACGATCGAGGCGTTCGATCGTACGAATGGTATTCGAGCAGGACTTGGCAAAAGAAGCCTATGGGGGAGTTCCCATAGGCTTCTATTGGTATTGGATTTTAAAATTTCATATCCTTCGATCATCAAATGATCGAATTATCGAATATCAGATCTATTCGATAGTTCGGTATTCGATGATCGAAGAGGCCAAATTTTGCATATTCAAATATCCGAAAAAATCGTAAGATCGTAATTCGATCATATTCGATCCAACTTCGATCTATTCACGTGAATTTTTTAAATTTGCAACACAAATAGTTCTTTACAAAAAGAAACAAAAATAAAGTAAAAGTCAGCAAATGTCATGTTTTTATTCTCTTCTATTTGGGATCAGCGATGCTGCCAGATATTTGACCTTTATCACCTTAAAATAATTATAAAACAATGGCTTTAGGACTTATGAAATTATTGATATAATGTTGAGGGACTAGATTTGCTGCTGAGATGCTACATGGTGGAAATAATAATTATATAGCATTAATAGCATAGTGTTGATTCATAAATGCTCTATTAAAAACAATATTCTGGAAGCTTGTCATCTTTAATATATAAGATTTCCAAATTGTTATATGGGTTTTTACTTGGCACAACACTGTGCAATTTGGGGCTAAGACAGATTTTTGTTATGTCTCTTGTTCATAATGGCATCCTGTGCAAACATCTGTGCTGTCCTCATTATCAATTTTATGACATCATGCTAGTCTTTTGTGTCACACCTGCTAACAATTCACCTTTAGTGCAGTCTGATCAAACGTAGACCTAAGGTAAAACGCATGGCTATATAGTATGCCTGCCATCTTGTGGATGATTGGAGATCAGACACATTTCCTAACAAGCAGGCAGAAATGCTTCCCCAAACTTTTATTCCTGTAGAAATATATATCAGCATGAAACTTTCATAAACCAGAGATGTTATAACTGCCATTGTGGTATAGTGTTACAGTTATAGGCTTATTATAGTACAAAAAGCATTGTGTAATTCTATTCTTCTGTAATGAATATACATGTGGCTTAAATCAGACTAAGAAACTGTGTTGTGATTGGGGGATGCTGAACATAGATTGTTCCTTTAAGTTCTGAACATAGATTCCTCATACAAATATATACTCTAACTCCATAATGGGCAGTTTATATGTAAGTAATTAATTAATTAATCAATCAATCAATCAAAAGCCTATAAACAGGGAAGAATATTATTTCTTTACTAGAAAAAAAAGACATAAATTTGCATCCACATATGTCTTGTTTGTTCATGCTGCTCTTGAATTGGGGAACCGATCGCACAAGAGGCTGATTCAGTCAATTCAGTAATTTTTTTTAAGGCTTGAAACCATAATACTGCAGTGTTATTAATGGAAAGAGTTAGAAATCATATTGCTATTGAGTGATTAATTGGCCCCACAGAATCATAAGCTATACCAAGAAGTTAGCTGTGAGGCAGGAAAACAATTTTCTCTTTCAGGCTGTTTTCTTAATTGCCTTTTCCGCTTCAGCAATATACACATTACACATCACTACGTCATTGTTTTTTTTTTGCATTGCTTTCAAAGCATAGTGACCTTGGGTGCAGATATGTACAGTATTGTGATTATTAAGCTCTGCAAAATGTACAATTCATTTTTTCTATTCTAATTGAATTTTGGGCTATTCAATATTTGAAGTAACACAAAATTACTTTGAAATTCGAGTTTTCTGAATTTTAATTTTATTTGAATATTCACTTTGACTCTTAGTAAATCTGCCCCTTAGTGTTGGATTTGCCCACTCCTGGTGGGCTCAGTTGTCCATAGACCCTGCCGCTGGCCCAACCATTTCCCCTTATATGGATTGCCTATGAACATCCTCCATTTCTATATATGAAAGGGGAGTAAAGTAGGGAAAGATGAACCCATTGATTCAGGGTGTGCCTGCAGTGTGTGCAGTGTGCATGGAGAATGCATTACTGTTTACCTTAACTTCATTGGAATTACAAATCCACTTTTTACACATGTTCATGTACAAATACATGCATAGAAGACCATATGTACATCAACTCTCAACAACATAAGAGTATGTCTAAATTGTGTTTAGGCTGTGTTTCTCAAATAAACGCATTGCCTCAAGTCCTGGTTGGGGAGACTCATAATCTTTTACCATAAGAAAACATGATTAAGGAAGCTTAAGTATTATTAGAAGAGAGAGCCATGAGTAGGAGGAGATCACTCAACCCCTTTTAAAAGAAATAACCATGAGCCAACCAGATATAGTTTACATAGGTCATAATATTGATGTAATATGCCACTTTTCAGAGCAAAAAGAAGACTCAAAACATGAACTCATTATTGTTGCTTAAATGTTATACTTTATGTTAAACTTGGCCAAGAGTGGTAAGTAAAACCGGCTACAGATGCGGTGATTTGTCAGTTGTGACAATACTACTCAAAAGTTAAGGTGGTTTAGACACTAGTGAAGGGGGTAGTTCAAGCATCCTGAAATCCTGTTTGATCACAACAGACCTGATCAAAATGAAAATCAATTATTTCAAAGCCATAATCTTGACAAACAAATAATGTATTACAGATCCAACTTTAAAGTAGGGCATAGGTTACCATGAGACTCACTGCTTTTAGTGGGACCAAGATTGCATCCTCTTAAGGCTCAGGGATGTGTCAACATGCCAGTATTCCCATGTCAGCTTAAGAGGTTTTCAGTAACATAAAGAGCATTCCCTATAAAAAACAGATGGTATATTAGTACCATTGTAAGTCTTTAATAAAATTTCAAAGGCACATACAGTATTATTCAATGTAGTCAAATAACAATAAATAAGAAAAAATCTTAAGGATTCCTAGGTCAGTAATGCTGTCATTCATAGAATAAAAATTATTTACTTCCAGTAGACCAAGGACACCAGTCACTTATGTAAGTTCAGCCTGTGGCTTTCCTATGGGAAAAGACATATTGTACATTATGTGTTTAATACTAGGCTTCTGTCAATGACTCAAAGGTTATTTTTGCAAGATCTCTTGATAATTAGTGATACACTTCTGATTCATATGACAGCTGAGTTGCTGTCACTTTTATGATCAAATCTCACATACAGTAAAGGACATGGAACTTGACTATTGTTAAACCCCAGAGTGACCTTCTGCTTGATCAGTTCTGCAAAACATATTGAGAAGGTCAGATAAATAAATGATAGTAACAGAACTTTTAGAGTGTGGTAAGTACAAATCCATCAAACAACTTTTCTCATTAATTAATAACTAACTTATGAAACCTTTGCTATTGGTTTGAAATGACATGGAGTTTTTGTGAGGAGTCACTTTACTGTATACACACTTTATAATGGAAGGCCTTGCAAATGGCAGGAAATATAATGAGATGGAAAATGGGAAATGAAAACTGCCAGCTACATAATTCTTGGAAGTGCAACACTGGAAGATTTATTATATTGACAGCACGAAAAGCCAAAAAAAAGTCATATGATGTTGGAAACCTTAATGGCACTCCCTTTTGGGCACAGAACTCTCCATAGGAATGGCTCAACATGGCATGTTTAATACTTTGTTCCAGGTCTGGGCTATAATGGATATTTACTGTCAATACAAAGCATAAATAATTCCTGCTTTGACAACACAGTTACCAGTGGTACAGCTTCCAAATAAGCACATACTGTAGTTTAATCTGCAATACTTGAAATATCTTTCTGCACATTTATACACCTAAACCTATAAAATGTAGTACCTACTAAGCATTTTCCTGGTCCTATAATATGGGTCGTAAATCAGCCCCAAGGTGCTGAGTAAATGTTCCTGCACAAATACTGAAATTTATAATAACTGAGATACTCAAATCCATACTCAAAGTGTAGGAGATTAATCCTGATACATGTAATTTAAAAGTAGTATATTATTTTTGGTTATACAAATATTTATATTAGTATAACAAAAATATGTATATGCCTGTAAATATGTAGAGGTATGGGATTCCTTATCCTGAAAACCATAATCTAGACTATTATTATTATTAGATTATGGGAAAGCCATCTCCCATACAGTCCATTATTCTATTTTTTGAAAATGATTTCCTTTTTCACGGTAATAATAAAGCAATGCCTTCTACTTGATACCAACTAAGATATAAATATTCCTACTGGATTTCTTTAATGTTTAAATACTTTTTTTTAGTACTCTCAAGGTATAGAGAATAGTGATCCAAATCATGGAAAGAACCTTTATGCTGAAAACCCCAGGTTTTAAGCATTCTGGATAACAGGTCCCAAACCTGTAGAAATGTGAAATTGTATACATACATAAGGATTCAATTTAATTTTTTCTTAAAATTAAAGCAAAAGAATTATGAGGCATCTTGAGTTTGCTTTCAAAAAGTACTACCGAGGTTGGGCATGTAGGATTCACAGGGCCCTTCACTACAAGGGGGGCATCAGCAAGTCAGTAACTGGTCGTTGTTTTTATAGTTAATGGTTGCCACTTGAGATTCACAATGGTATTGGCAGGTAACATAGTCTTAGGGGACATTGGCATAAGAATTATGATACAAATTAAACTAAATGTGACCCAGTGTGAAATAAAACCATAGAGTTGATAAATAGTGAAACAAAAAATACACAAAATTATATCAAAACATAATCCATTTATATACACTTAGAGACTTGCATATCTTTATACCCTCTGTTTCACCTTTACTTAAAAATAGGTGCAAATATATTTTACAGGTTTTGAAATGACAAAGTCTAAAACAAATATTGTCATTAAATTTATTAAAAGATCCAAATACAGGAATGGGATCCATTATCCTGAAACCCATTATCCAGAAAGCTCTAAATTATGGAATGGCCATCTCCCATAGACTCCATTATAATGATATAATCCAATTTTTAAAAATGATTTCCTTTTTCTCTGTAATAATAAATCAGTAGCTTGTACTTGATCCCAACTAAGATTTGGGTTTATTTAGTGTTTATATGATTTTCTAGTAGACTTAAAGTATGAGGTTCCAAATTACAGAAAGTTATCTGGAAAACCCCAGGTCCTGTGCATTCTGGATGATAGGTCCAATACCTGTATATACAGTAAGAATGAAACAAGTGATAAACAAAACAGTAAAAAATACAAATACCTTGAAAACCTCTAGAAACTTGAGTTTTTCAGGAAATTCCTAGTGGAAAAAAGTCTGAAAACCTCTAAAAGTCTGATTTGATTAAAAGATGTCCAGTATGGTCAGAGCAGCTCCCACTGATTTCTATAGTACCTTGAAAACTTCAACGGTTTTTGTTGCTTTTTTACTTAAAGTTAGAATATTTAGAGCTTTTAAGAAATATAGGAAAACCATGACTTTCTCGAGATTCGAGGAAAATATTGCAATTCTAAGGTGGGTTTCCTTTGTGCAATGCTCCTGACTTCCAATTACTCCAGGTCATGAAGCAATTTGCACTCAGCAAAACACAAATGCAACTTGTATGTCATTTTCTAATGCATGCATTTAGTGCTTTGGACATTGCATTTATGTTCCTAAATATGCCCTTTAAAGTATGCACTTCTGTACCTGCTGTAGCACCTGCTTTGACAAGGTATTAAGTTCAGTATCCCTTACTATTCCAAACTTATAAAACCATAATCAACATATACTGTGGGTCAAAAACTCATTTCATTCTTTATCTTCTACTTTCAGTTTTAATGAATAAGTTTCTACCTTAAATGAATAGAAATACAATTATTTGTAATTGTAATAAAGATAAAAGATAAGATAAATGGTGCAATAACACGTTGCTTAAAGCTTATACTAGAGCCATCAGAAACAAGACTTGCTTTCTTAACAGATGGCTATTATTCCCCAAAGGAAGATTCAATTAAACCTAACTCAAATACTTTCATACGACCAAAGTTTTCTTTATTAAAGTATTTTGAAACAGAAAATAATACATTAGCGTTTACATTTAATAAGTATTCATATTTTATTCTAAACTTAGTACAATGTACAATATTTTGTTTGGAACACAAGGTTTTAAGGTTACTCCTGCGTTACCTGGCAACAGAAAAAAATCCCATATAATAAGGCAGAAAAGTCAAATGACAATAAAACAATCATTTTACTGTACAAAAATAATATGGCATCTGATATTTAAACTTTTCCACAACTTTTCTTCAAAAGTTTTAAAAACCTGGATTAAAATAGTGTTTTGCCCAGGACAAGGGGGAAGGAACTAATTTAGTGCATGTTAAAATGACCATTGGCAGAAAAAGAAAAGTATAAAAGGAGAAGAAAATATCACTGGTGGGTGACATATTGTTAGGCACTGCTTAGTAATTGTAGTTGTTTTTCTGCTCCCCAAGCTGGCACTTACCCATTGTCTCATGTGACTGCATACACAGAGGGTTTTCCAAGATTTCTGTACTTCCCATGAGCCTTTTCTACAAAAAAAGAAGTTTGTGAAGCACTCAGCAAACAATACCTTGGACTGTTATATTTTTTGAAGAATCCAGAATGCTCAGAACCTGGTACTTTACAGATAAGGGATCTATCTTTAATTTGAATCCCCATAACAAATCTAAAGGATTGTTTTTGTCTGCAATAGGGATGAAATATATCTTAGTTAAAATCAGGAACTATTTTAATATTATAGAGAAAAAGGAAATCATTTGTAAAAAAAATCATAATTCAGAATTTTCTGGACAATGGGTTGGATCCCATGCCTGCTGTAGGTAAGTGACTGGAATAACTGGGATGTGCCTGGCCATTTGGCACTAACCAATGATACTTTTCCCACTCTTACAAATAACAACCAGTTTTAGCTGTCCCCTGACAAGAATAAAATGTTTTCTTTGAAGTGAAAGTTTAGAAATTTAGATTTTATTACCGTGTGTTTGCTCATTTTAGAACAGTGATCCCCAACCAGTAGCTCGTGAGCAACATGTTGCTCTCCAACCCTTTGGATGTTGCTCCCAGTGGCCCCAAAGCAGGTGCTTATTTTTGAATTCCAGGCTTGGAGGCAAGTTTTAATTGTACAAAAACCAAGTGTACTGCCAAACAGAGCCTGAATGTAGGTTGACAATCCACATAGATGCTACCAAATGGCCAATCACAGCACTTATTTGGCACCCCAAGAACATTTATCATGCTAGTGTTGCTCCCCAACTTGTTTTACTTCTGAATGTTGCTCACGGGTTCAAAAGGTTGGGGATCCCTGTCTTAGAAGTATTTCATACAAAAATTGTATCTTCACCTGCGATTGAATATGCACCACAAATTCATAACTAGTTGGTAGTGGTGATATGAAGAGACACAATTATTCATCATTTGAAGAAGCAAATGCAGATTATCCAGAGCCTAATCTATTTATGGGCAGTGACGCAAAAAGGTGGAGATTTACTAAGGGTCGAATTAGAGGGTTAAAAAACCCTCAAATTCAACCATGTGAATAGGCAGGGAAGTAAAATCCTTTGAATTCGATATTCGCAATCCGATTGGTCGAACGATCGAATGGGAAATATTCGATCGATCGATAAATCATTCGAATTGATTGTTTCGAACGATTTTATCGATCGATCGAATATTTCCTATTCAATCGAAAATAGCTAAACCCTATTCGGTAGCTTTGATCTGGCAAACTAGGCAGTCGAATACAAAATGTTATGGGGAAGTACTTCGACAGTCGAATAGTCGAATATTCGAATGAAATTTTATTCGAATCATTTGATTCAATCGAATTTTCAACATTCACTGGTCAAAGTGGTCTTCCAAAAACATTAGAAAATTTGAATTCAAATCTTTT
The DNA here is from genome assembly GCA_024363595.1 of Xenopus borealis. Classification (NCBI taxonomy): domain Eukaryota; kingdom Metazoa; phylum Chordata; class Amphibia; order Anura; family Pipidae; genus Xenopus; species Xenopus borealis. The sequence goes on along the minus strand of CM044442.1, from coordinate 46,955,902 downwards.
TGAAAATTCGATCGAATTTCGAATCCTTCATGTGAATTTAGTAAATCTGCCCCAAAGTGTCATTCAATGTTTTCTATGTAGAAAGGATTACACTGGCATTTCAAGGCTGGTGAATGGCAGGGATCCCCCTTGCCGTTTATTGGTATGGATGTGCACATCCATACCAATAAACGGCAAGGGGGATCCCTGCCATTCACCAGCCTTGAAGTGCCAGTGTAATCCTTTCTACATTGTTTACAGAGGGTAGCCGATACCTCTTACATTGGGCACCAGGCGTTCTCTACTTCAGGGGAGTGTTGGGTGAGTGCGCTACTTCTTTGAACATTCAATGTTTTCTGTCACTCCAAGCTATTTCCCACTCAGTAAGCAGTTAACAATATGCCACTCAAAAAGATTGTCAGTCTAAAGTGCGATCTACCATATTTACGAGTGTCAGCTGCTTAACCAGCCAATGCCCCATGTGTGTCCAAGAAATTGCCACTGATTTGAATAGTAAAGCTATTCCAGGAGTTCTGTTGTCCACCACCAGAGCATTAAAATGTGACATTGTCCTACAGAAGCCCTTCAGAAGGGACAGGCAAACTTTGCCACTCCAGATTCACAGTAGTTCATCTGCATCTACTGCCCCTGATCCTTCAGAATAATGTTGTTATGTTCTGTGTTATAAATGAATAATCAGAATTGCATTTAAATAAATTAATCATGTGTTCTGTCAGCATTTGTCTTTTGTACTTTTGTTTTTGAAATAATATGGTGCTAGAAACCTAATTTTCATGTTCTTTGCCTTGAAATGCAAAAGTAATGACTTCATTATTTTTAGACAATGTACACTCAGTATAAAAAGAGAAATGCAGGAACAATATATAAGGAATATATCTGCAATGCTATGAAATGTCTTTGTGGAGGGAAGAGTAAATTCCACTTGGTTTCCTTTATTCTGAGAGCTTGTTCCTACAGGCAGACGAATAATACTGTTGTTTTCTTTTTTTCAAAGAAAGTGTTAGGGGTGGTTTCACTATATTTTATTTATTTTGCCTTGTCACACCTCAGCATAGGCTCCTAGCTGATAAAAATGTTAAATATTGTTGAAATAAATTTATTGGCCCATCAAAATGAGAAAAAAAGCCTTCCAAGGAGCGGTTTAAGTGAGACACTCTTTAAATAGGATGCTGCAAAGAAGTTGATCAAAAGCATTCACCTGTGTAAAGTGCTCACATTCCAAAGGAGCCACACCATTAGACTTGAAAAAGGATCCATGCTGATCCGAAACACGTTGTGGCATGAATAAATAATTTGCAGCTAAGTCTGCCTAAATTGTGCTCCATCCAGTGTCTTTTGGAATTATACACTCTTTAAATACACCCCATGGAATACACTTTACACAATTTAAACTGTTCCTTTAAGGGTAGAGCCACACAGTCAGATTCAGGAATGGATGGCACTTGGAGCACTTTGTCTTCCAAAGTCGCCTGAAGTTTCCTCGTGAGGCAACTTCTGGCGACTTTGGAAAACTAAACTTTCCGAGTGCCATCCCTCCAGCGATTTACATTCTAGCCGGAGGGAAGGCAGGAGAAGGCAGTTCGGGAAGATTAGTCACCCCGAATAAGAGGAGATTTGTTGCCGGCGACTAAATCTGAATCTGACTGTGTGTCTCTACCCTGAAGCAGAAAATGCATTCTTAAGATTTTCAAATCTAGCAAGTATAATAAATAAAGATGCAATGTCTCTAGTTTGCCATGGTTCATAAATGTTTTAACCTACAAAGCAATGTTAAAATGATTAGATTGTATCAATCCAGATTATCTGTTTGTTAATCTGCTACTTCGGGGCCTCTTTTTTTTTATTCTGCTTCCATACAGTTACACTTCTGGTTCTGTTGCCACCTGAGGAAAGAGAGCTGATTCCTCCCACTTTAAACTATTGATTTCTTATTAAACTTTCCCTGGATTTTGCAATTCCCTAACTGCAATTAATCAATTGCAGCGCCAAAGCAAATACATTTAAGACTCTCTTTATGCTTGTAAATAGATCCAGATTCTTTCTTGCATGCTTTATGACCATAGTTTAATTCATTTTTGGTTTTTAGCCAAGCATACCATTATAATGGAATAACCCCTTTCATAGCTGCAGCTTTGCATATACAGTTGTGGGATCAGTTATACAGAATTTCATTATCCAGAAAGCTCAGAATTATGGAAAGGCTGTTTCCCATAGACTCCATTTTCAGAAAAATGATTTCCTTTTTCTCTGTAATAAAAACAATACCTTCTTCTTGATCCAAAGTAGTATACTGGTATGGGACCTGTTGTACAGAATGCATGGCTGTTTTCCAGATAACTGATCTTTCAGTAATCTGGATCTTCATGCTGGAAGTCCACTTGAAAATCATTTCAACATTAAATGAATCCAAAATTATGGATTTGCTTCCAATAAGGATTACTGTAAATGTATTGGAACTAGGGCATGAAGATCCAAATTATGGAAAGACCAGTTATCTGGTAAACCCCAGGCCCCCAGCATTCCAGATAACAGGTCCCATACATGTACAGGTACGGGATCCATTATCTGGAAACCAATTATCCAGAAGCAAGAAGGCAATTTCTTATAGGCTCAATAAAATAATTCAAATTTTTAAAAATGTTTTCCTTTTTCTTTGTATTAATAAAGGAGCACCTTGCACTGGTTCCTAACAATCTGATTGGCTTTATTTAATGCTTAAATATTTTTTTAAGTAGATGTAAGGTATGGTGATTTAAATTAAGGAAATAATCTTTATATGGAAAACCCCAGGTCCCAAGCATTCTGGATAACAGGTCAAGTAATTGTATTGATGCTTGCATTTACATGTATCAATAATGTATTATTCATCGTAATTTTTTTTATTACATTGTCTTCCATCAAAGGTACCTATGAAAAAGAAAGCTTTCAAAACACAGACTTAATTGGTGGGTCATAAGCAATATCCCAGTATCACTTTAATGAACAGCCATACAGCGCTGAGAAATATGTTGGCGCTATATAAATACATGTTAATAATTAACAAATAGTTAATTCTGAAGTGGAGCAGAAACACAGGAAGAAATGACTCCCCATTTTCCCAGACCCTTGTATCTTTGCTGCACAGTTACAAAAATCTTCTTATTATCGGTTTAATGGGAATTAACAAATTCTTTGTATTTTATCACTGGCGTTCCCCTTTATAAATTGTAAAAAAGGTAATGAACTAAATTTAGGATCTCTGCATCACAGGTAAAAAATGTGAAGGAAACAAACTCATTAAATGCTGTTTATTATATTAAATATTTGTAGTGCTGTATCAGAGGGTGTTGCAAACAATTAGTTCAATATGGATCTAGAATGTGTGATCTTTTAGACTAAAAGAACTGCCCTGCTGTTTAGTCATTACTGTTATAATGAGCCAAGTGTGTGGTGATATCACAAAACAGGAGGTCTGTCATTCCAGTCAATGCCACTAAATTGAAGCTATAAATCATTCTGCTTGTATACTTTTTCATTGCTCTTCTGAAACTGTTTAAAAACATATCCAGTAGAATCTTTGGTACAATACTGACAAATGAATGTATTATTTAAAACCTGCAATGCATGCATACTATAAATAGTTTCCAATCATAATCAATCAAATGATTGCTTAATATTTTGTGTCATTGCCCTAAAATTTAGTCATCTTGGGGGCAGAGTCGAATTTGAGGGTTAAAAAAAACCCTCAAATTCAACCATGGGAATAGTTGGGAATTGTTGGGGAATGAAAATCCTTCAAATTCGAATATCGAATTCGAAGGATTTTACCGCAATTCGATTGGTAGAACGATCGATTAGAAAATATTCAATCAATCGATAAAATCGTTCAAACCATTCGATCAAATTTTTTTATTCGATCAAAAATAATGAAACCCAGTTCGGTAGCTTTGATCTGCCGAACTAGGCAGTCAAATAAAAATTTAAAGGGGAAGTAATTTGACAGTCGAATAGTCAAATATTCTAATAAATTAGAATTTTTAAAATTCACTGGTCAAAGTGGTCTTCAAAAACATTCGAAAATTAGAATTTGAATCTTTTTGAAAATTCAAATCTTGTAAATCTGCTCCTAAGTGTATAGCTAATACAGTTCCCAGAAATCAGTCTGTTGTATGCTTAAGTGCCAAACTATTGACACCCATGTTCTAGTGTTTTGCAGCCTTGTCTTTATCATTCATATAGATAAGATTTATTTTACAAACCTAGTCACCCATTGAAGGGTTTAACTAGAAAGATCCCAAGACAAAGTGAAATAAATATCTTAGTAAGTTTTAAAACATAGAGGAATGCTTCCCAAGACCTACAACTTACAGTATTAAGCGCCCCATAGACGCAACGATCTTTCCCTGCCGAACGACCAGGGAAAGTCCGACCAATCTGTCAAATTATCGTGCGGTTAGTGGGATACAAACGATTGTTCATCTTACGATTTTTCGTCCGACATTGGTCTGAAGATTGATCGGCCAGGTTAGAAAATCTTTATCTGTCCCCATGCAATCTACCTATGTTTGCAGGGCAAAGCAGGCTGTGATCCTTCAGTTTTGCTGGCAATATCGCCTGATATGGTCTTTTTAGTTGATGGACACATCATTAGTGATGGGCGAATCTCCCGAGATTCGCTTCGCCGGAAAAATTTGCGAAACGAGTCTCGTCAATCGCGGTGCGTCGCGTCATTTCCGTCGCGTCGCCACATTATCGACGCACGATTCGGTTTTTTTTGTAGAATTTTCGCTGGTGAATTTTTGCTGGCGTTTCGTTAATTTATTCGCCAGCGGCGAATCGCGGGAATTCGCCACGAATTCGCCCCTGGCGAATAAATTCGCCCATCACTACACATCAGGCATTTAAACAATCGTTTTGAGAAAATCGTGGTCTCACGATAACAATTGGATCTTTCAAAAATCTTTACGTCTATGGCCAGCTTAAGTCATTTGGTTTGTGGGTTATGTGATAATGAGTGTTCAATACAATACTTAGCCTGCAGCCTAATAACCCACTAGAAGTTTATACTTTGGTTTCTAATATCACTGAGGCAAAAAACAACAAGAAAATAGTAAGAGAATGCAGATATTTATCCTAAAGAACTTGTGAACAGTTGATTCCAGAATGGATTTCAAATATATCTGGGATATTTTCAAATTTACAGTATCTGTAATTTTTTCACTACAGATTCCATTCCCCCCATATTGATAGGGAATGGGTGAAAATTCTTCATAGTCACTCACCATATCCTGTCTAAAGCACAACAATTGATATAAGGATTACATAAACCCTTCAAGTACTCTCCCTACTTTTCTGAGGCTGACAGCCTGCAGCTTAATGGGGCACATTTAAACAGAAGCAGTGTTTCAAATTGACTTCATTTTTATGTTTGTCTCATTATGGACTGGCAGTTTTTCATTATTAATTTTTTTTATTGTAAATTTAGTGTAATAGGTTTTTTTTTAATAAAAATTTTATTTCAGCTATCTAGTATTTTCTTCGATTATAGCGTCCTAACTGCTTCTTGTTTACATAATAGATTTGAGTTGATAAAGTCAACTATACATCAAGTTCACCCCTTTTGAGTATATATACAGTATATATACAGTATATATAAAGTATATATATATATATATATATATATATATATAGAAATCTCCAACTGTGCAAGAAGCCAGCACTCACGAAAAATAATGCTCAATTGTGCCTGGGTGCAGTTCCAAAGTATATAGAAAACAGCAGCAAAGAAGGTCCGCACTCACAGGACTTAAAAATAAAATAAAAAAGTTTTATTGAATTCATGTCCATTCAATAAAACTTTTTTATTTTATTTTTAAGTCCTGTGAGTGCGGACCTTCTTTGCTGCTGTTTTATATATATTTTATATATTTATATATATATATAAATTTGCCTGGGTGCAAAGCCACACATAATAACGATAGTCCACAGAAGTAGTCGCACTCTCAGGTCTTAAGAAGAAATATGTGGATTTTTATTCGGACAAAAAAACTGACGTTTCGGCTGATACAACAGCCTTTCTCAAAGTCACCACAAAAGTGTCAGACACCAACTTAAATACAAAAATGTATATATATATTATATATATATATATAAGCGATCAGTGGGCTACTGCATAATAAGTTCTGTTTATTAACACTAAATGTTTCGAGTGTAGCTCTTTATCACACATTTGATAAAGAGCTACTTTTGAAACGTGTTAATAAACAGCACTTATTATGCAGTAGCCCACTGCGTTTGACTGAAGTTCATCACCAATTAACGCTTATGTATTCCATGCTCCATTGGACGGGAGCAAAGTGATTGAACTGTTCTATTTAATCCTCACAATTGTGTTTTGATATATATATATATATATAGTTGTCTCATAAGTTTACATTAAGTTTAAATACCCTTATGATTTCTTAACCATTTTTCAGAGAATATGAATGATAACGCAAGAACTTATCTTTCACTCATGGTTAATGGTTGGCTGAAGCCATTTATTGTCAAACAACTGTGTTTACTCTTTTTAAATCATAATCACTACATAAACTACCCAAATGACCCTGATCAAAAGTTTACATACCTCAGTTGTAAAACCATGTATTGCCCACTTTAACATCAATGACAGATTGAAGTCTTTTGTGGTCCTGTAGTTGTGAATGAGGCTCTTTATCTTCTCAGACGGTAAGGCTGCCCATTATTCCTGGGACAGTTCTTGGGCTGTCTTGCATGAACTGCATGTTTGTGATCTCCCCAGAGTGGCTCAATGATATTGAGTTCAGGAGACTGAGCTGGCCACTCCAGAACCTTCACTTTATTTTGCTGTAGCCAATGACAGGTCAACTTGGCCTTGTGTTTTGGATCATTGTCATGTTAGAATGTCCAAGTACATCCCATGTACAGTTTCTGGGTTGATGAGTGCAAATTTTCATACAGTATTTTTTGTATTTCACCTGAAGTTATTTGTGGGTTTCTTATTCTCCTTTTTCCTTGCATCCCAAATATTTTTTTTGGCAGTTGTGGCTGAAATTTTAGTTGATCTACCTGACCATGGTTTGGTTTAAACAAAAACCCAAATTTTCTACTTCTTAATTAGAGTTTGAACACTGCTGAGTGGCGTTCTCAATTCCATTGATATTTTCTTATATCCCTTTCCTGTTTTATAGAGCTGTTTTATTCAGCTACCTTTTCCTGCAGATCTTTTGACAATTCTTTTACTTTCCCCATGATTATAATCCAAAAAACATCAGTGCAGCACTGGATGAAAGATGCACGGGTCTGTCAGGAGTCCAGAAAGTCACTGACCTTTTATACACACCCACTAATTACAAGAAAACACATCAGAGGTGAAGATGGTTACCTTTAATAGCCATTCCAACCCTTTTGTGTCAAGTTGTGTGCATGTTATCATAAACTTTTGATCAGGGTCATTTGGGTAGTTTATGTAGTGATTATGATTTAAAAAGATTAAGAATTGTTGTTTGAAAATAAATGGCTTCATACAACCACTAACCATGAGTGAAAGGAAATGTTTTGTGTTATCATTCATATTCTCTGAAAAATGGTTAGGAAATCATACATTCTGCCAGGGTGTGTAGACTTATGAGCACAATTGTATATATAAAAGAAGAAATAGACACAGAACTCACTCTTGTTGATGTGATTAGGTGTATTAAAAGCAGATTCTTGATCCCAGCAGTACAATTCTTCGAAGTACACAGACTCCTTTTTCAAGCGCATGGATTCAAGTGTTACAAGGAGATGCAAATTGGTACAACCCTTTTAAGGTATCAAACAGGAACTCACTAATGGGATATGACATCACAACACTCTCTTGAACATTCAGTTAACCCTTTAGTAGCTACATCTATGCCACTGCTCCCTTTACCCTAACATAGGAAATAATCCAAAAGTAAAAAAAAATAAGGGTTATGATCTATATGTATTTTTATAGATAATGTTTTCCACTGTCTTTTTACTTTTGGATTATTTCCTATGTTAGGGAAAAAGGAGCAACAGCATAGATGTAGCTACCAAAGGGTTAACTGAGTGTTGTGATGTCATATCCCATTAGCGAGTTCCTGTTTGATAACTTAAAAGGGTTGTACCAATTTGGTTCTCTTTGTAACTATGGAAATAATGTGCTTCAAAAAGGGGTCTCTGTACTTTGAAATGTTGTACTGCTGGGATCAAGAATCTGATTTTAATACACCTAATTGTACCAACAAGAGTGCTGTGAAAATTTCTTCCTTTTTCTATTTATTCTGATGCTGTGGCAGCAACAAATATTTGACAACGTGAACCATGCAGTTTAACTGGGTTGTGCAGCATTACTTACTTAATTTATGTATATACTGTATATATACTGTATATATATCTACCAAAAGTTAGCCTTTGACTTTCAAGATTTAGCTGGAATTCAGCCTACCTCCTACAGATTCATCGCACTGTATATTTTCCTTATCCCGATTAATAATACAAGGAATCTAGACAAATAAATCAGCAAAAGGATAGCTGACTGTATTTTTAGAATCTGGTAAAAATGGCTCTGTTATAAACCCAGAGACTAAATCTCAATTTAATTTACAGGTAAGCACCAGTTTTCCCATTAATTATATCCAGCAGAGAATGTTTGATAGAACCAAAGTGAAATATGTGTAGCTACCATCATCATAGCGGAACAGTTTATTCAGAATAGACACGAAAAGGGATGCATATCATTTTGCTTATAATAAAGAGGAAGAAATGTGATGACAGGGGAATTAATGAGTTATTGAACTGTTGAGTTGTAAGAGCTCTTAAAGGTCAGTCAGAACATGCTAGTTTAAAGGTGAATTCCCATCATAATGTAGAAGAGCAAAAAGTACTTTGTGTATCATGTTATACCTCTGTATGTCTTCTTAAAAAAAGGTAAACTTTGGGGGGTGGAGTTAACCACGCTACAGCACGGACGTGTCTCAGAGCGCTCTTGGGGTCCCAAAGGGAATTTGCGCCCATCTGAGCCCATCCACCACCCCTTAACAATCTGGGGAACCTCCGGGCTTTGTCAGCACCTACACAACGCAAGAACTAACCACGGGTAACCACTTGCTGCAAAGATCTGGGTAAAGCCGCATCCTCGTGCAGTCCCTTGCCACAGGCCACCCCAACCAGAAGCGCTAGAAGAGCGAGTGTGAGGGAGACGGCACCCAGGGCATAACTGACTCTATAAGAAGTAAGGGGGGACCTATGGAGACTCCCCAGCCGCCATCCCTGCCTCCTTCCAACCCCAGGGGCACTCCTCTTTGGCATCTAATCCCTGTCTGTGTGTCAAGCCACGCAGTCTGCCCTCCCCAGGGACCTGTGAGTAACTCAAGGAAACCTAACTGCACATACAGCTTTCCCCACTGGGACTCACTTGCCACATCCTGGTTGGCTATATTTAGCAGATATAACCATCTTCACTGAAGATCAACCATGGCAGCATTGTTTACCCCATACTACCAATTTAACCCTTTCACAACCACAGACCAACACGCCAAGGGTTAGAGAGCTACAGCACCTTGCAATGTGCAGCCCTACCACTAGGGTAAATACATACCTTACACTCCTCATGTAAGGCAATCTCATCGGTGACACCCACGAACCACTGTGAAAGAGCATCAGCACCATACAGCAACACCCCGCACAGCAGCATTAATTGTCCTTCTCATGGGTAAATACGGTCCCAAACAAAAGACATTGGAACAATATTCGGACTACCTGAGAAAGCAGAAGGCACTGACCCAGTAGCCTTCATTGAGGAATGGCTCAAAGCACACATGGCAAGACATACACTCTCCAACTTCTTTGTGGTCAAACGGGCCCATAGGGTCCCTGGGCGCTCTCCAGCCCCAGGTCCTCCCCCGAGGATTTACCCTGATTATTCTTCAGCCCTACAAAGAAAGCAAAACACATTTGTGGGAGTGAAGTGTAGATTGAGAGACCTCCAATTGAAGTATGCGATGCTGTACCCAGCCAAACTGAGAATAGTGGATGGCCCCAAAGCTGCTGTCTTCACCTCACCTGAAGAAGCCAATGCCTGGCTGGACCAGAGGCCTGGCCAGAACCCACAGGCCAGTCCCAGACGCTGACTCCACTAGTGGCAATGGAGCCCTTTACTTATACTTCTACGCAATTTTGCCCTCAATCTTATAAGAGTATGATGGTGGCTACAATTATGTGGGATGCCTAAGCCACAGCCATAAAGTTAAATGGTGTTACAGAAGACTCACTCCAACAGGCCCCTAAAAGGGAACAAACATTACTCCTAGTCTCTACACCTTTGTAAAAGGATAAGATACCTTATACATTGTAAACTGTAACACCACCACCAGTGTTCATTCAAGGCTTGCTGACCCTATATGGATATTAGGGAAACAGGCTCCACCCACTATTGTTTAATTTTAAACATCAAGGCACCAGTGGCATGTGTGGTGCTGCCTTTGCCTTATTTGTTTCCAGGTTCTACAGGTGGAACACCCCTGAAAGTGCCTTATAGGTTAAGTTTTGGGACAATGCCCGCCAGGTTGGGTGGTTGGGCAGGGTGGGAAAGGGGTTGATTGGTTGTTGGACCAATACGGCATATATATATTATAATGGCTTGCCTTATTGTAAATAGACCCTTGACCATGCTCCACCTCAATTCAATATTGCCCTATTTGATCTTATTGGGAAAAACTTACTGACTTGCCTCCTGCACCAATCTACATAATGGGAGATATGAATCAAGTCATGGACTTGCCCAATGATAAACTAAACTCTACCACTACAGGCCCCACACACATAACTCATTGGGCAGTGGCTCTAGATTTCTTAGATATGTGGTGATGGAAGCACCCTGACACTAAAGCCTACTCTTGTCATTCTCTACCACACAAAACATTCTCCCGGATAGACCGAGCTCTTACAACACCAGAGGTACTTTCTCTGGTACAACAAATCTCCTATCTACCCAACAGCCAAATAAGTTGTGGCAACTAAGTCCTCTCTGGCTTAAGAACCTAGACATAGCTGAATTACACAAAAAACCTACCAAGAATATTGGGAATTAAACTCAGGGTCTACCTCACAAGGTATGGTATGGGAGGCCTCTAAGGCTATCTTATCACACTCATTGCCCAAACTAGGAAAGCTGCCAAAGAATGAGTTGACAAAGCAGAGCAAAAGTGTTAGAAACTAAGCAGCTCCATTAAATTCCCCATCCTCAGATACATACAAACAGGTACTCCAGGCTGAGGCAGCCTTAGCTAGGGAAAACACTTCCATCACAAAAAAAGCCTTACTCTACAGTTCACAGCATATCTTTGATCAGGGGGACAAAAACAGTAGAAGTCTGGCCATACTGGTAAAACAACAACAGGCCTCCTCAGCCATACCAAGAATTCTATCTACTAGTGGCACTTTGGTACACAATCCACAATCAATAGCTGAAGTATTTACTAAATACTACAAATCTCTATAGTTCATCCACCTCTTGCACCATACCACAGCTAACTCAATTCTTAGATTCCATAGCCATACCTAAATTATCCCAGAGAGTTATTGGCTTGATGCACCCATCATTATTGAGGAGGTGAGGTCGGCAATACAGGCCCTACCCTCCAACAAGATCCCAGGACTAGATGGGCTCCCCCCAGATTTAGAGGAATTAGTCTCTCCCCAACTTCTTGAAACTTTTCAGTTGGCTGGGGAATGTGGGTCCGTGCCACCATCGTTTCTAGAAGCCCTTATAATAGTTATCTGGAAAACTATGTGGGACTCCACTCTATGCAACTCATATTGCCCAATATCTCTCATTTACACCGACGCGAAAATACTTGCGAAAATACTAGTTACTCGACTCACACAGGCTGTCACAGATCTAATACACCCAGATCAATCAGGCTTTATGCCAGGGAGGGCAACGGATTTTAACCTCCAACGCCTTTTCACAAACCTCCAAATATCCTACACCAACAGCAACACTAGAGCAGTAGTGTCCATTGATTCAGAAAAAACCTTTGACTCAGTGGAGTGGGACTACCTCTGGCAGGTACTCCATGAATTTGGTCTCGGAAACATATTTATACATTGGGTTAAACTGCTCTACAAATCCCCAACGGCCAAAATCAGAGTGAACAATGTCATCTCTGAACCCTTCCAGCTGGAAAGAGGAACCAGACAAGGTTGCCCCCTCTCCCCTGTCCTCTTCGAATTGGCAATGGAACCCCTAGCCATTCTGATACATGATTGTCCAGCCATAAAAGGGCTTGAATATGCTAACATTACGGAAAAAGTGTCCCTTTTTGCAGACGATATCCATATATACCTAGGTGACTCAGAGGAATTTCTTTCTACTCTTCTGGCCACAGTCCAGAGCTTTGGGAAATACCCTGGGCTGAGAAAAGTCACAGCTGTTCACTATTGACTCTAATCCCCCAGCATTACCACCCCCGGTCCTACTCCTGAAGTGGACCAACTCTTTTAAATATCTGGGTATTCATATTCACACAGACTCACACTCCTTTATCCAACACAATTTGGACCCGATCATTGACTCTCTCTCTGGTACCCTCAAACACTGGGCAAATCTCCCACTGACAAGATCATTAAAATGATCTATCTACCTAAACTTCTATATGTATTCCACAACACTCCATTTACCATCCCCCGTTCCCTTTTTTAGGAAACTTCTTGGGCCAAGAAGTCTCCTCGCACATCCTGGGAAAGACTGACAGACCCTATTATGAAAGGGGGACTTGCCTTCCTGCACTTCTACCTCTATTACCTGGCTTCCAGTGACGTAACTATAGAGGAAGCAGACCCTGTGTCTGCGGGGGGTCCCAGGAGGTAATGGGGCCCACGAGGCTCTAATTCATATACAATTTCAATAAATATTGGTAAAACGGGTCAGCCTCTAGAGATTTTTGGGGCCTGAAAAATTTTTTGCTGTGGGGCCCAGTAATATCTAGTTACTCCACTGCAATGGTGTTTTCCCCCAACCTTTACAACCCCAACACAATACTCCGAGCCTCCATCCTTCACTCAATCGAGGGCCTTGGTACCTACCCCTACAGGTACCCTTCCGACATGACGACCCTGTCCAGCACTCTTGCCACTCTACACAAAGCATGGTCCAGGGTGCTAAAACTCTTGGGGCACCCAGCACCAAGTCTGTCACCTAACCTTCCTTTGTGGGGTAATTCCCTGCTTTCTCACCTACATGACCTGCCTGACTTTGTGTACTGGACTCGTCTAGACCTAAAAAAGTGGTCCGACTTAGTTCCAAATGGGCATTCCAAGCCTTACAAGAGCAATATCCAGGTCAGCAAATTCAACTTTTTAGGTATTTTCAGCTCAGACATGCATTTCAGGCACAGTTCCAAACTCTTAACCTAACAATATCCACGGTCAACATTGAGGATACCCTCCACCACCCCTCCCCTGCTAAACTACTGTCTAGAATATACCAAAATATCATGATAAAGGTTGAACCACCATTTGATAGAGCATACCCTCTATGGACACGGGCTATTCCGAACCTTAGCCATGAGATGTGGGAGGATGCAATAGAAACAGCCTACAGTTTCTTAATTTCAATAAGGGACAGACTAATATAATATAAGACACTCCACCAAATCTACATAACTCTTCTTAAGTAAAAAAAAAATTGGGAAGAATCAAGACAACTAGTGCCCTCCATGTAGACTTCCAGCTGCTGACTTTATCCACATGATCTGGTCCTGTCCCCCAGTCCTGTTATTCTGGACCAAGGTAATGGAGACCCTAGCCATTGAACTGGGAACTCCACAGATAGTTGACCCGGCGGTATGCCTACTAGGAGTTATTGATGACCTAATACCAACCAATGCTGCTAGAACTCGGCTGAGTTCCCTTATGTTTTACGCTAAAAACGGTAAACTTACCATCTCTTTTCCCTATCACAGTCTCACACAGCCTAGGGTCAATTAAATAATGAGCATTTTTTTGGTGAGAGTAACCTAGAATACAAAGGTAAAAAAATAAATAAAGTCAACATCACTTTAAGTTTTTACTTGCCTTAGAAAAAATATAATTAAGGGAGAAGATTTACTGATAATGAAAAGTGCCAGTGCCCCTGTATGTGCCATGTATTTAACATACACATTTTTGGGACAACCAATGGTATGTACTCACTGACAATGGAAAAATAAGTATTTGCCATCTATTATAGGAATAAGGCAGTCAAATCCTGGTACCTAAACTGCAACATCTGCTTCTGTTAGATTATTTATGTAAATGACACTAATTCCAATGCAACTTTAAAATAACATAATTCTTTCCTTGAGGTGTTTGAACTTTTTGGCCAAAATGTGTTTATAAAGCTGGCATTGTTCCATCTTAACAACTCCCTTTGGATTTTCTCTAAAGCATTTAATAAACCCCAATGAAAACATCCCTAATTAACAGCCCATGCTGAACAGAGTGGTTGCAATCCACATTAAAGGGATCATTAATAAGTCAAACGGTTTCCTACAACAGTGATTAAGTACACTAGAGGATAAACCTTTTTTTTGCAACAACACAAGTCTGTAGTGTACACTTTAATGCAGTTTGCATTTGTGTTTGCAAGTTCTTTAACTTTATTGTACTTAGTATCATTATTAGTAAAACAAGAGGCTACTTTATAACCAAATATACTGTATCATTAAAAATAATGAATTCTCGTTAAGGGGGAAAACCTCTAACATGTTTTTCCATATTTAGCTCTTTTTATCTGGATAACAAAATCAGCTTATCACAGTCTTGTATGTGATGATCACATTATACAGTATAGTAAACCAAAGTGAAATGTTAACTTTACCTCACTGTGGGTGGAATTTATTGGTATACAGTATTTGATATTTTTAAAATAAGATTCTGTACAGTATATTGTTAATAGTGAATTCCATTTAACTAGCATATTTGCACTTTACATTAACATGATTTATTTGAGCTAAATGAAGCAGCACAAGTAACCCACATTCATAAATTAAAAGATGCATACTTGTTCATTAAGCTAATATAGATACTGTATGCAGAATTGTCTAATAAGCTGCTGCTGGATGAGCATTCATCTTAACCTATATTTTTTCTGTACTGTAAAACCTGTAATGCCAGGCTACTTTATCACAACTGATTCAGTGGAACCCATAGGGGCTTTCATTCCCTTGAACAACAATCTGACACTTCACAGTGAGCTGATGTCAGAGTAAAGTGAGAGTGTGCGGTAGAGCTGATCTGTGAGAAAGAATACATTTAACTACAGACAAAGTCAAAGACTTGAGGGTGGAGGGAGAATTTGGTAACTGTGCAGCAAAGCAGCTGTGACAGGTAGAAGAGAGTATGAAACCCACAGGGAACCAAGTGGATAGGGAAAGATGGTTATGATATTGTAGAATAAGTATGGATAGAAAGTGATGGAAAAAGGAGGCATTTAACACGTAGGCAAAAAGACTAACATCTTTTCTTCTTTCTGAGTGACATTTCCAACCTTTTAAGCACATAAAAAGGGAAGTTAAATGCGACCCTAACAGCAAAATAAATACAATCTAACTGAAAAACACTACATTTCCTTGAGTCCACTATTGCCAGCATTCCCCCCTTTGGTTCCCCTGGAGCACTAGGGATTACGTGTACAGGAAAGTTACAGAGCAACACCACACACAGTACACCTTAGATCAGGG
>CM044442.1:46912958-46939255 GCA_024363595.1 Xenopus borealis | reverse complement strand
TTTAAATTTTCACTTCGACCATTGATAAATCTGCCCCTAAGTGTTGTATTTTCTTCTTTTTTTTACAGACTTGAAAAAAACTTGTTACTCTCACAAACCTTTTCCCAATGCCCCTTAGGTTTACTTTATAATACAAACTCTCCCTTTGTGATGAGTTCTAGGACTTGAAGTCCCTCTGATTTACATAGTAGTTTGGGCAAAGATCTGTGGTAAGCAGAGACTTGGGGGGTTCATTATCAAAATCAGAAATGTTCTCACTATTTTCTGAAAGCCACCGTGACCAATGCTTCACTGACTTTTCCGCCCTATTTATCAATAAATGTTGATGAAAAGACTCAATAATCATCAAAAAACAGAAAGATGTTTTTTTCAGATTTGTCAACATACCTCCAAAAACAAAAACCCAGTACTTTTTTCTTCAGACTTTTAACACCATCAGTGTTTAATACATCTCAAAAATTTTAGTTTTTTTTTCTATAAAAATACTTTTCCCCCTTTAAAAGTCTGACCAGAAAAATAACCCCCCTTGATGTCCTAGAATCCATCACATCACAATGGAACAAGCTAAGTGAGAGGTTGCATTACACTATGAGCCTAGGGGGGGTGTGGAACCCATCCCTGCAAACAGATATAGACTGGATTGGACTGAATTGTATTGGTATTGGTGGGTTTTTTTTTAAACCATGATTAAGATCATTTTCTTTGAAACCACAAATGCCATGAAAGTTATTAAAATAACCAAATAAAAAAGTAAGAAAAAATTAAAATTCAGTTCAATGCTCTAAAAAATTTAAAAACACTTTAAAAAATAAATAAATAAAATTTTTCAGTTTTGCACTATTACTAGCAAAAATAAAATCCACTATGATAACTGCAATTCCCATTAACTTATGTGGGAAGCCAACTACTTTAACTTGGTGAAGTTTTGTATTGCAGTTTTTTATGGTTTTTATTAGGCTTAAAAAAAATATGATTCCTGAAAAAGACAGAAATCTGAATATTAGTAAACAAGTTTTCCTTTTCAATCTGTGGAACCATATATTTCTGAGTGAAAAAAAATGTATATCTATTTCTGAAGTTTTCTACCTAAGCCCAACTGAATGTATTCATGTCAAAAAGGGGAGTATATATTCTTTTTGAGTTCGTTTTGACCAAGAAGAAGAATGTTATACATACACGTAATAGCTGAAGGGAATTGATTACCAGGTAGCAGCATTTCATGCCAAGATATACTACTTGTATGATTTGAAATTATTGGTTGGGAATAACAAAATACAAAAAACTCTATAGAGAATATACTGTTTATGCTGGAAGCTACTGGAATCTAAATAAATGATACAGGAATATTTACATTATTTATTCTTTCCTTCCCCAAACAAATATTCCTGGGCAAAAAACGAGTGATTCAACCTGTTTTTCAGTGATAAGTTATTAGTCAGTATGCCACAAGAAAGACAATATTTCTGTTCTTGGTTTCATATCATATATCAAATCATATCAAATACTTATACTACTTATTCTATAATTCTTATATGATTATGCATTAGTTTTCTCAGTCCCTGACAACTCTTAACTTTATATGGGTGCTCTTTATATGGGTGCTGCTTGAAGGCAGAGGTAGACGGGGTGGCAACAATATTTTGGTCATAGCAATAGCGATTACTACCAGTTGCGGCAACAAAACTCCAGATAGAAAATCGATGGTGCTATGAAATAAATATCATTAAGTCGCCCAAAATTTCCTCTGGAGGAAACTTAGCAATACTGTATGTTGGTCATAGCACCAAATCTTCAATTATTTCAAACTGAGAGGTGTTTTTGGGAGATTGTTTTGTCACTCATATAGTTGTGGGTCACAAATCAACCTGTCTGCCACTACCCTGAGAAAACAACCATTGTCTAGTGTAAAACAAGACACTGAAAGTAAAACAAAAATATTACATGATTTATAATGGCCAGTTGAGACACAGACAGGTGTTTGCTCTATGACAACTGTATGTGGTTGCAGACCTTGCATCCCACCTGTATGGAGCAAACCTTGTTTTAATGTGACTTGCACAATATGGCAGAGCATTAATATCAACTGGAAAATGTATCATCTATTCAAATGGAGCGGGTTGGTAGGGCATGGTTGATCACCACAGCCATGGGGCAGGTTTACTAAACAGTGAAGTGGCTAATGCTAGCACCAATTCGCTAGCGTTGCCTCCCGCAGGGACATCACCACTTCACAACAGGTGCCAGTTTGCTAACGAACAGAACCGTCGCTATCATTCATTCGCATTCTATTGTTACTGCACCAATTCACTAAACTGCAAATTTTACTGAACGTTACCTCTTTCGCCAAAGTTGTCTAAGCCACCTCAGACCAGACAAAGTGGTAAAAAGAAGTTAGATCTGCCTCAATCTTCTGTCACATACTGTGCATCATATCCTGTGTGCCCAAAATGCATTAAAATTCAAAAAACGCTGGCGACTTTTTCTCTTATTCTTGATGTGGGATTGCCTGCAAAAATCCTAACTTTGACTTTTTTTGGGTAACCAATTTTATCCAGACATTTTGTAACACATGGAACATTAATGTGAAGGGTATATATTAACTCTCTTGTCTTTATTAAGGTTCCCTGGACATGTGTAATAAAAACCGGTAAATGAAACCATTTGCACCAACATTTATAATAACAACTCCATACAACTTCCCACTGTATGCAAATTGGCCTAAGTGCAAGATCATTCGCAAACTTTCACTATGCACAAATGAACTCTAGCACACCTGCGCTATTAAATGTTCGCACAGCTGAAATAACGCTAGCAAAAAGTCACCAGCATTCGACCCAAGGACGAAACTTCACATTTAGTGAATTAGAGTATTTGTAGAACATTAGCACCTTGCAAATTGGTGCGATGAGTGCGAAGCTGACGCTGATGAAAATTTGTCCGTTAGTGAATCTGCCCCCATGTGTTGAATTTGGTTCTTCTGTATCATACAGCAAGATTCATAATGGAAAAAAATATATCATGGTTCAAACTTTTAGCAGCTATACAAAGAACTTGGCCCCAAAAGATGAGCTTGGAATTGTAGTTGTAAATGTGCCAGATTTTTAGTTTTTTAGAAGAAAACGTTTCTTTTAACATCTAACTAATATTCATAACACCTATAAATAAATCTCAATTTTAGTGCATTCTCTGTGTTGCTCCATGTCATATTTTGTAAACTAGGCTAGTGTTTACTTCCATACGCTAGTTGACTTCTAACTTACCCACAAGTGTTGCCAAGATGTCATGGGGAAAAGAGGAGTGTGAACATGAAGGATGGAGGCCAAAAAGTTGCTGGCCATGAATAGCAAAACCTTTATCCATATTTATCAAAGGTCGAATTTCAAGTTCATGTGAGTTTTTAAAACTTGACTAGAGTTTTTTCTCCAAAAAAAACTTGACTTCTTCCACTGACTAAAACAGCTATTTGGCAGGTTTTAGGTGGTGAATAGTTGAATTATTAGGGCCAGTATATGATAAATCTCAAAAATCAAATTAGAATTTTAAAAAAATAGATTCTTTGTTGAATTTGACAGTTTTGGCCAAAAAACTAAATTCAAATTTTCACTTCAACCCTTGATAAATATGCCCCTAGATCTCTTTTCTCCAAACTGAGTGGAACCCTTCTCATTGTTACATTGAAAACAGAGTTTAACAGAATTTGGTGACGTGGTATCTAGCTAAAATATCCAGCAAGCCTCTAATTTAAATAGAAGTACAAAATTATCTTCTCCACTTGGGGTAATACTGCTTTGTCTATCCCTCATCACCTCCCATGCATCATTAAAAAATGGGTACAACTGATACTTTTTGATTTCTGATGTCTGCCATATGCTCTTTAATACGCGTTACAAGTTGTACACCCAATATATTGTACTTATTATTTTTTTTAATTACACTTATTACACTGACCCCCTTACAAATGAGATACTGTTGGGCTAAGAGTAGGAGCAGAGTTGTAAAAGTTAATTTGCCCTTTGGACATTATCATTACAATGTCCGTAATTACATCTATAGAGTTATACTTGAATCCCACACTGGGACAACTTTGGATGTATTGCTTGGTCCTCATTACAAGAGCAATATCCAAATACATAGTTTAGAGCAAACAACCCACCTGTTTGTATTTCTTTAGGTATATATATATATATATATATATGACCTAGTAATTGCCCGGAACATTGCCTTGACGAACACTGACCAGTGTGACACAATTAGACTATCATGTAATGAAGGCTATGGGAAGGAATCACTGTAAGTTATTAGGGAAAAAAGTATACATTGTTCAGCATTAACCCATGCAGTACTGACCCTCTCTTTCCAGCATAGGAAAGATTTTTATATCTAAACCCAAAATATGAAATTTGACAAACAGAATTATTCACCCATATATAGTGATGGGTGAATTTATTTGCCAGGGGCGAATTCACAGCGAATTCCCACGATTCGCCGCTGGCGAATAAATTCTTGAAACGCCAGTGACACGACAAAAACGATGCAACGTAAACGTCACGACGAAAACAACTCGACGAAAACAACACAACGAAAAAGACTCGACGAAAACAGGATGAAAACGATGCGACGCGACGAAAACGACGTGCGACTCTTTTCGCTAATTTTTTCACCAATTTTTCGGCAAAGCGAAACGGGGTAGATTCGCCCATCACTACTCATATACTATATATATATATATATATATATATATATATATTTGTTTTGTCTGCACTCTGTACCTCAGTTCCTAAGACAGGAGTTTATTTGGCCCTATTCTATTCTATTGTACTGTTGGTAACAACTTTGTTTTTGTAAACAGAGTATCAGAATTTTTTTTTTATAATTTGAATTTTCATGAGTTAGCAAATGATGCTGGTTACAGATTTTCATTACTGTGTTTATATTGTTTGGTCTTTTGTAAACACAATAAAGCAATGTATATATTTCATATTCAGGGAAAGATTATGGTTATATCCAAAATGTATATGTACACTTCATCTTCATAGAATATAATTTAAGTATGGAATGTAATGTTTATCTTTGATACACATTCAGTAAGATTTTAACTTTTTCATCTCACACATGAGAAATATATGTTATTCTATATCATAGATTTCAATTCAGAACTACTAATAGCTATTTCTTTCCATTACTTTTAATTTTTAGAATTATGCCTGACCTTAAATATTTGTTATTGTATTTTTCAGCAAGTCTCCAGTTTAAATTATATACAGTAGCCCTGAATTTACCCCAGAATCAAATGTATTTTTCTCTCATAGCTGTTATTATCCTGTTTGGTTTACTCATTTTATACCAAAATCATTTATTCATGCTCGAGTTCTATTTGTGACATAGATAAAATAATGGCAGTAATGAATCAGTATAGGTATTAACACACCCTGTATTTATAAGCTTCAGTGCAGCATTTCCCACAGATGCCAGTGTATTAATGGATGCCTTCTAGTGATGGATCAAATATGGAAAATATGTTGCCTAGCCATACATTGGCCACATTTTGCTCATGCTATACTCCAGAAACTTCTTGGTTGTATACTTAAAGAAATATCTCTCTCCATCAAACTTTCACAGCTCACTACAGCTAGCAGCACAATGAATAGAAATTCTTTCACCAGTGAGTATGCTCCTTATTGGTGTAAATCCTGATCTCAATCCCCCATTGTATTAATGGGAAGCCAAAATTGTGAAATCTCCAAATGTCAGATAGCAGCAAGATGAGGTTCAGCTGATAATCAAGTTGCTCACTTGTGAATTATTTTGCATATAAGTTGGACCGCCTCATTTATAATGCTAGGGAATGCAGGTGGAAAATGTAATGTAAAAACTGTGAAATGGATGTTAGGTTTTCTAACAATTGTATAATTTATAGTTTGATAAATTAATATAATACAATGTAATAAAGCTATACTTATACATGCATCTCTGTATGTAAGATAACATCAAGATGCCTGATTACGTGCTAGAACGACACATTCTCATTGCTAAATGTATGTTTTTGGTCATGTTTTGTAGAGAAATCAGGGTTGCAGTAATGCAATTTTATTGAGAGTTTAAATGCTTTTAAAGGCAGAATTAATAAGGAAAGCGGGGAGTCAGAGTGGCCATTTAGTAGCAGTTTTCAGAAGTCTATGTAGGATAGGTTAAGGGCATGGATAAGTGTTTTAGCTATTGATTGAAAAATAGACAGATGGACTTTGAAAATATTGGATAGGTAAAACTGACATGTTTTCACCATGATATTGATGTACTTTGAGAAAGAGTCATAGCCTATCTCCACACAGCATGCTGAGTCAACATGCCATTATTATTAGAAATAGTTAAGGAGTATGTAGAGCCAGATTGTCACGAACGCCGCCGGAGCCTTACCAGGAGTTCACATGTTCTCAGTCCGGCATCGCTCCCAAAATGGCGGTGCCCAGGCCTGCTACGTGGGTAGCGGCGCTGGACGGTGATGTCATTGCGTCGAGATGGACGAGCTGACGTCACGGTGCTCCTGTTTGATGCCAAATTTGTAATTTAAGAATGCCAACTCATCGCCCTAATATAGGAATTGTTCCTCACATACTGTAATCATGTTACTATTTGTATATTGACCCTGCTTGGACCTCTTTCTGAACCTTTGCTGCCTGCCCATTGAACTATTGCCTGGTCCTTGTCTGTACCTTGTTTTGGACTTTAACCCCTTGCTTTCTCCTTGGTTCCGACTACTCTCCCTTGGGAGCCGATAGGCCCCAGACACAGATTAAGGTGGACATCAGTTAAGAGATGGTGTTAAACCATGCAGCAGTAGATAGCTTGGAACATTTTAAGATCTAATGCTGACTTTCAGAGGTTTGTGGGTGGATAAATATATTTGGATATCAATATTATAGAGTATACATCACTCAGTCCCTGCCCCAGTGGAGATTACATTCTGGATCACTGTCACATTCACATGCACACTATGGCTGGTTTTATCAGGATCCAATTCACCTGCCTGCATTTTTTTTGGAGCAGTGCTATCCATTGCACTGCCTGTATCATTTGCATATATACTGTTCAACTGAATGCACGCTCCATTCCAAACAATTCTAGCTCTAGCAATGAGGGTGGGCAGACCAGAGGTCAAAAATGCCGTAGGCAGGGAGGAGGATGATCAATATGTGCATGCTCAACAGTACTTGAGAGCAGAACTGTGCATTATCAAAGTCCTGAGTCGCAATTGGAAGCAAGGCACGCTGGTAAAATCAAAACACCTACTCAGTACTATCGGTGGAAGCGGATCAGCAGAGGTGCTACATGAAAGCACAGAAAGGTACATACAACACACCTGCAGACTTGTTGTAACACAGCCGCTTTTTTAATAATTCATCATAGTTGGACTTTACAGGCCCTTTAAGGAAAAAATAGCTTTAAGATCATTTATGGTTTGTTTTGACAGGTGTATAGGTAGCATTTAGGTTTGATTCCTATTTATAGTTGAAATTCAGACTGCATTCATTAAGGACTAAGAAGAAAAATCGGAGGTTTGTCAGCAGAACTCTGTGTACAGAGTTATCTTAAAGGACATGTAAAGCCTACATTTTCCTCCCATGTATATAAGTTGGGCATATCTTCCCCACCCAAACTGCATCATATGTACTGCATATACCCCCTCTGTTTGCCAGCGCCATCACATTTTCCTAAAACACATAGCAGCTTTCACCTGGCGGCCATTTTCCGTGTGATACATTATCAGTACTATTGACATCTGAAATAAGATGTATCCTGTAAAGTCCATGCAGTGCAGAATGCAGGTTTACACAGGCACAACATACTTTGATAAAAAAAAGTTCTGCGGGGTTTGAGCACTGTAATTGTTAAGCTGAGCTCAGGAGATGTGGTTAGGAGAAAAAAATAGCAACAGACCGTTTCTATAGGAACAAGCAATGCTCTCTATTCATTGGCTGTTAGTCTGTGTGTTTGTAATCTGAGCTGAGAGTAACTGAGCATGCTCCCTGAGCCAAGAGCCAAAGGAAATTCCTGAGGGAGGGGGCAGAGTGGTTTAGTGTAGTAGAAGGATTTGTAACTGATTAAGGGTATACTGCAGCTTTACTGTTAACCTTTTAACAACCAGAGTTATCAAAAGATTTCAAAGAGGCTATTCATTGATTACATTTTTGTGGAGAGGGTTGACATGTCCTTTAAATTGAACAGACTTCATGGATATGGAAATATCTGGGTTAGTTCTTATTAGTGCTGCTAAAGGTTTGATACTGAAAGCTTAAAGGAGGGATAGTGGAAACTTGCATTTTCCCATAAGAAATTGATATGGGCTTGCCAGTTTGGCCAGGGAGCTTTGAGTATTTAAATGGGGAGCTATAGAGACTTTAGAGAGCTTTTAAATATGGATCTGTAAAATTAAGGTGTCTTAAAGGAGAAGGAAAGGCTAAAATAAAATAAAACTGTAACTACTGCCCATTAAATGTATATATTCTTACCAGCAGGCATTTCTTCATTCAGTTTTTCATTCATTCAAGAGCTTCAATCATTTTTAAAATAAATGGCAAGCTGCACTGAACAGGATATCCCTGCTGCAGTCCAGAAATTCATCTTTTCAGGGCACATGCATGCGCAATTAGTCTAAGAGGTGCCCTGCGCAAGCGCACATCAATCTTCTATCTTCCTTGTAAAGAGATCGTGTTCGGGTCAGGTGATCCCTGACCTCTCTGTACACGCCTGCATTAACTCACCTGCCAATAGGATTTATGGTTCCTGGTTGCCTGGATATGAAGACAAGCTTTGAAGCTCCTGCCGCTCGTTTTTTTTTCCAGTTTGCCAGCGAACAGAGGAGCGGAGGCTCAAATAAATACAAGCAGAGTTCCGGTCTGTCTGAATAAGGTCTGTAGTAGCACAAGTTTAAGCAGAGCAGCATGGAAGCACAGCATATCGGAAGTTCCCCGGGATTTTAAAATGGCGGCGGCAAAGTTTCACCTATGGCCAAATTTCCTAATGCTCATGTACAAAACTGTAACTGCTGATTGCAGGCTTGTAGAAAAGGTTGTCAAACCTGAAGCAGCAGCTCACCTTTTCATCTTGAATAGATGAATATTGGCATTATGACTATAAACAGACTTTCCGTTCAACAAGATAAAAAAACATTTCCATTTTAAAGAACATGCTCATATTTACATTATTTTCAAGACATTCTACTTTCTAGTTATGAGTAAGACCGATATACTGTACCTTGGAATAATGTAACATCTAATAAAATCTTTGTTTTCTTTTTTTTTAATATGGTTGTGAAAAATAGAAGGCAATAGGCAAAAATGAAATTGTACAGTGTTTTTAATAAATATGCAAACTTTCTCCTTTTCTTCCCTGCTTAAGACAGTTCAGGAAACCTGGACCCAAACCAACCCATGACCCACATACAGATGAATAAATGCCAAAATGTACAGTAAAGTAAAAGCTATGTTGCTTCACATAATCCTCTTCTTCTGCCTAATATACTGTACATAGACTGGCAAATTCCTGGGATCACATCTATCCTGTGTTTCACCAACAGTTACAATTATGACATCTGAGTTTCAACCCTCATTCTTTCCAAATTAACATCAGTAAACCTTGGAAGTCCATTTTCATAGCACACCCTGTAGGGTAATACTTATCATCTAAGTTTGCAACCTTTAACTAATGCAGTGCTGTCTAAAGAAATCAGTTCTCTGCACTGTGAAACTAAAGGTAGCCATATGTTGTTAGAGCAAAATATGTTTGCAGACACCTTTGTGAATGGTAGCCAGTATTTTTCCATCCTTTTTGACATATTTTCTGACAACCTGACGAAATATATATGTACAATTCTTGGTGCCCACTAACCCCAAGATAATTTGAAGGATTTGTCGAATCTCACTAAAATTGGCCATTAGGGAGAGAAAAATCTTAAAATAGCTAATTAGATTAACAGTGCATATATATTTCCCTCTGCAAAATGGACTCCTGCTTTCAAAACAGTCACAACAAAGGGGGAAGAGTGATTAAAAGAATAGGCAAAAGTCTGTGCTGCACAAGTACATTTTATTAAGCTGAAATTAAACAAGATTATGTAGGGACCCACAGGGGTTAATCTGCTCCCATGACTTTAAGGCCCTACCCTTTTTCCTTCTCCCTAGTTACTAGGCAGAAGCCTCTATATCTAATTCCCCTGCTATTGGCCAGGTGGCGCTGTGACCACATCCTGCCTCAACCTGGTATAGTGCTGGGAAAGGAGTGGCAGCTTCCTCTTTGCCTTTCACCTGAGGAGCAGGGTGGATGTGTTCGATGAGCCTGGGGATGGGTCCAGTAAAGTTTGGGGGCCAGGCAACCCCATGAATTAAGTTTAGCTATAGTAGGGCAGACTTGTAATAGTCTCTCTAGGAGAGAAACGTAGATAGGGTAGTGAAAGAGCTGCTGAAGCTACAACGAGGATTTGTAGAAGGGAGTAGCTTCCCAGAGGTTTTTTAAATTCCTGAGTTCAGTGACCTCCGTGAAAAAGGACTGTAGGGTAGAGGCTGCTTCCTGACAACTTCCTGGAGGGAATAGTTGTACTGCCTAATTGAGTATATTCCTCAGCTGTGTTACCTATTAATACCTATACGGGATTTGTCTGTCATGTGCCAAACCTTATCTGTGTACGTGAGTAAACCTGGGGACATTGTCTATGACTAATAAACAGTTCTTTGTTTGCACCATAAGAACCTCCTGGTGCCCAATCATTTTGTATTTTGCACGCACAGTAGTCTGGGAGTTGTAGTTAAACAACGTCTGTAAAGGGATGCTTCCACTTAGCTAAAGCCCGGATCATGAAGAGAGAGTCCAATGTAACCCATGCTTCTACCTTAGCTGGAGTTGTAGTTAAACAACGTCTGTAAAGGGATGCTTCCACTTAGCTAAGGCCCGGATCCTGAAGAGAGAGTCCAATGTAACCCATGCTTCTACCTTAGCTGGACATTTAACTATTTGTGGTCTGCTTGTCCAAATTAGTTTGTCAGATAAAATGGGAGACAGCATTAATTGCATGCTCTAATAATTATGATATAATTGGTATCACTGAGACCTGGTGGGATGAAACATGTGACTGGACTGTGAATTTAAATGGTTACACCCTTTTTAGGAGGGACAGAGGGATTAGAAAGGGGTGAGGAGTGTGTTTGTATGTAAAGCCTGAATTAAAGCCATACAATAAAGAAATAAACATTACGGGCACTGGTGAGGGTGTGGAATTCCTCTGGGTAGAGATTGTGACTGGGCATAAGGTTGCAAAGAAAATTTTCTTTGGTGTATGCTATAAACCACCTCGTATAAGTGACGAGTATGAAGCCCAACTACCTTTAGAAATAGAAGAGGCTTCACAACTAGTTCAAGTTATTATTATGGTGACTTAAATTATCTGGATATTGACTGGGGTAATGGGGTTGCAAAGACAGATAAAGCTAGTAGGTTTGTAAAAATGACAACTTTTTATCCCAGCTCATTAAAGTACCTACTAGGAATAACTCTCTTTTGGATCTTGTAATAACTAATAATACTGAACTCATCTCTAGCATTTGTGTGGGTGAGCATTTAGGAAATAATGATCATAACATGGTCTCCTTTGAGATTCTGTTGCAGAGACAACTCTATAAGGGAGTAACTAAAACATTGAATTTCAGGCGTGCAAACTTTGACAGTATAAGGACATCTCTGCAACATATTAAATGGGAAATGCTTTTCACAGGTTTAAACACTGAACAACAATGGGAAGTCAATAAAATGCTGCTTAATAAATATACATGTCAGTATATTACACTTGTAAGCAAGGAACGTTGTGTTGGTGAGGAGGTGGGTAAGAAAAGACTTACTTTTAATGCTTTCAAGTTAGCTGGGACAGCCAAATCATTTATAAGGTACAAGGAGGCCAATAAATCATGCAAGCTAAAATCTATATGGAAAAGGATATAGCAGTAAGCAGTAAAAAGAATCCAAAATTATTTTTAAATATATTAATAGTAAAAAAATGAAACAACTCAGCTGGTTGATGAACAAGCAAAAAGCTCTGATTCTGAATGCATACTTCATCTGTCTACACAAATGAGGAACCAGCTAATGAAGGTTTCCTTATTAATAGTCCCAATTCTAATAATACATCTAATGATGCATGGTTCACACATGCTGAAATTCAAAAGAGACTAGAACATGTTAAGATAAACAAAGGTCCAGGGCCAGATGGGATTCATCCCAGGGTAATTAACGAGCTTAGTTCTGTGATTGCCAAACCTCTACTTAATTTTTCAGGATTCATTGAGGTCTGGCATGGTGCAGAGAGTCTGGCGAATTGCTAATGTGGTGCCTCTATTCAAAAAGGGATCCCATTCTCTGTCTCAAAACTATAGACCAGTTAGTCATTGGTAGGAAAGCTTTTCAAAGGATTAATAAAGGATAGGATACTGGACTTCATAGCAAATAACAATACTATGAGTTTGTACCAGCATGGTTTTATGCATAATAGATCTTGCCAGACTAACTTAATTTCCTTTTATGAGAAGGTAAGCAGGGACCTCGATTCTGGGATGGCTGTGGATGTGATTTACTTAGACTTCGCTAAAGCATTTGATACAGTGCCACACAGAAGGTACTGGTTAAATTAAGGTATGTTGGCCTGGAGCATAGTATTTGTAACTGGATGCAGAACTGGCTAAAAGATACACTACAAAGAGTGGTGGTAAATGGAACATTTTCTAATTGGACCAGTGTTGTTAGTGGGGTACCACAGGGCTCTGTACTGGGTCCCTTGCTTTTCAACTTGTTTATTAATGACCTAGATGTGGGCATTGAAAGTATGGTTTCTATTTTTGCAGATGATACTAAATTGCGCAGAACTATACGTTCCATGCAGGATGCTGCCACTTTGCAGAGTGATTTGTCTAAGTTGGGAAACTGAGCAGCAAACTGGAAAATGAGGTTCAATGTTGATAAATGCAAGGTTATGCATTTTGGCAAAAATAATATAAAAGCAAGTTATTCACTAAATGGTTTTTATAGATAAGTTATCTAATTCTGGGTTCTGTCCTGCATAAAAAAGGGCATAAACCCAAGGGATGAAAACATAATTATACACCTCTTTATAGATCCCTAGTAAGACTTCATCTGGAATATGCAGTGCAGTTTTGGACTCCAGTTTTTGGGAGGGATGTACAGATGCAGCCACTGGGATTTGTGTGTTAAATGCATCATGACTCAGGCTTATTTGAAGAAACTGTGTTATCTAATGCTATCTCATTTAATGCATTTAACCTTTTCATTAGCATAGCAAAGCACTATTGTTCACAATGGTGAACACATTAATTAGATGTGATGCTGTGACACAATTTTCTGTGTTAAATGGGACAAATGGGAAATCTGTGTTTAGTTATTCTGTGTCAAACACACAATCCAAAGTGGCTTCATCTGTAAATGAGCTGGAGAGAGTGCAGAGACATGTAACTAAACTGGTTAGGGGGATGGAAGACTTAAATTATGAAGGTAGACTGTCCAGGTTGGGTTTGTTTTTTCTGAAAAAAAGGTGCTTGCGAGGGGACATGATTACACTTTACAAATACATTAGAGGACATTATAGACAAATATCAGGGGAACTTTTTACTCATAAAGAGGATCACAGCACCAGAGGCCACCCCTTCAGACTAGAAGAAAAGGACTTTCATTTGAAGCAGCATAGGTGGTTCTTCACAGTGAGGACAGTGAGGTTGTGGAATGCACTGCTGGGTGATGTTGTGATGGATCATTCTGTTGATGCATTTAAGAGGGGCTTAGATGATTTTTTGGACAGACATAATTATTTGATACTATGGGCATATATGGTGGAGGGGTGTGTGTGTATGCTGGGTTTTAATTTGGAGGGGTTGAACTTGATGGACTTTGTCTTTTTTCAGCCCAATTTAACTATGTAACTATGTACTGTCCTTTTAATCTGAGCTGAAAAGAAATCTTCTGTAAATCTAGGTACACATACAGTAGGCATATAAAGTGAGTCAATTTTAGCAAGACTGACTAAACATGCTAACAATAACTTTTGACTAACAATGCATTAGACTCCATTTTCTCTTTTAGAATATGCTCAGTATTGCCTGATTGTGTTTAGAAATCAAATGTACACACATCTTCAAAGTCACATC
Organism: Xenopus borealis; assembly: GCA_024363595.1. Classification (NCBI taxonomy): domain Eukaryota; kingdom Metazoa; phylum Chordata; class Amphibia; order Anura; family Pipidae; genus Xenopus; species Xenopus borealis. The sequence continues at coordinate 46,925,060 of CM044442.1, read as the reverse complement.
AGCCTGTATATACTATCATTTTACAGCAGACCCACTGGCCACCAATCAGATATGGCCTTTTGGGCAACGGCTGCAAGACCAAATCTGGATTTCTTTTAAAGGCACTGTACTGTATATAGTATGCTTTATGTTATTACTAGTGATGGGCGAATTTATTCGCCAGGGGCGAATTCGCGGCGAATTCCCGCGAAAATTCGGCTGGCGAAAATTCGGTAAAAAATAACGAGTCGCAACGCGACGGGGTAATTTCGCCCATCACTGCTTATTACTAAGTCAGGCAGACAGGGACAGAGAAGCAGTGTTTTAAACTCAATCTTCCCCATACCTAGCTGCAAGCATAATTCTTTACATTAATTGTCAGATCTGTAATGTGTAGTGATTTGTTTTATACTTTATCTTTTCTATTCCCCTTTTAACTGCTGAACTGAAGTACTTTCTATTTGCACTCTGGGTTAAACATGTAACAAGCTTACAAGGCTTTACCATTCAGTACTCTCTGTTCTTGGCTATAGCTATTTAATGCCTACTGACAACTCCGCTCTAAACTGGCTGAACCATAGTGATGTTATCTCTAGGTGTTTTGTTACAGTGAGTAGACAAGGCAGGGAGGATTTTTTGCTTGGTCCATGGCAGCTAGGAAGGTCATTCTTTTAAAGAAGCAAAACAGTTTAATGCTGAGCATAGCACACTCTTGTCAGGTTAATAAATAATATATGCCCTGAGAAAAATATTATTAAAGCTTCACACATCAGTGGTTGCAGGTGAAGTTTGGAGTGCGTAAATGAGCAATTGCTTATACACAAGAATGACACTTCTTTTTTAAGTTTCTGTTTTCTTGTACAGTACATGATTTTTTTTTTTTTTTTGCTAGTACGTCAGAAGTTATAGATTTTTTTTACTGATTCAAAGTGAAATATGTATTGGGTACCTTTGGTGGCTTTTATATATATATAGGTACCTTTTATATATTGTAATCTTGTTTGTTCAAGGCTCTGTTTACCTTTCATATGTTATTTTTTTGTATGTCATTTTTATTTGTATGTGTTGTTTATGCATATACCCATGTGTTACACAATGCTGCAAAATATCTTTATAAATACACGTAATAATACTTAAAAATTACATAATTCAGATAAAACAAACCTAGCAAGAAGGTGCTTGAATAGGTTACAAATATTGTGCATAACTAAAACAGTAAATAGCTAGTCCCTTCATTCAGATTGGCCTTCCTTCTCGGCATCCTATATACTGTATCAGACCACTCAAGGTTTCAGACCCGTATTTTGAAAACCGCTATCATGGCTGTGTGAGGTTAATAAGGAAACGCACATTCTTCTGAGCTGCTTTAAGCAATGTCCACTACCGTGGCTGATGTAGGAACATAGGGATTTGCACCATGGCAAACCTTTGCATGCCAAAAGATACTACAGCTATGCCAGTTTGGTGTGTGTTGGCGTGCAAGTTCTTTTAAATTTAAATCTGTTCTTCCAGTTGAGGTCATGCAAATTTCCCCAAGGAAAGTTGCATATACAACTTGCATCAAAGGCACTCTTCTGTACAGTTGCTTTAAGCTTCCTGTCCCAAAACAATCACAGTTGCTGCTATTGACACTGGGAAATCTGCAACTACCAGTCCCGCATTCTAAAAGTGGCCTGCTTTAAAGGGCACCAATCACAGCCAAAATCAAACACATATTAACAACCTGACCAATACAACCTAAACATGTTTCATCAAACTACATATACAGTTTTTTGGAAAAAAAAGCAGTTGTTAAAAATTCCCATACTTTGTCAAATGTTCTCTCACTGTGGGAGTCCATACTGTGATTACAACATGAAAATGAGTTCACGAGCATGCTCAGATTGTAGCACTGCCCTGAGTATTCTACCAAGAATGCCTAGCTTTAGTAAACTTGAAGTATCAAGAGAAGTGTACACACCAACTTCCACAAGGTGGCAGCACTAACAAAGAAGTTTGGCAGATTTCAAAATAGCTTAGAAGGTTTATTAGGCAAGCAAGAAATTTCAACTGAGCATGTGCGATATTTCAGAGCTACAGTTGGCTGTGAAGATATAGGTAGGAGGAGTCAGTGAAATCCAAGATGCCTTCCTCAGCTAGAACTGCAGTGGACATAGGGGAGATTTTGCAGAAGGTATAGTGAGCTAATGATTTACATTATACAAAAATTCTAACTGTTTTAAAAATCAGATTTCTTCAACTTTCACATACTGTATTTACTTAGTAAATCATTTTAGTTATGATTGGTGCCCTTTAAATGACATAGTGGACTTTCACCTAATGAATCAGACACAGGCAATTCAGTGCAGTTGTGTACCATTCACTTTAGGTGCACATGCCACAATAGGGATGGTTCACCTTCAAGTTAACTGGTGGTATGTTATAGAATGGCTATTTCTAAGCAACTTTTCATTATAGTTTTTTTTCATTAATTGCCTTCTTCTTTTTCTGACTCAAATTCAGATGGGGATCACTGGTCCCATTTAAACAACACATGCTCTGTAAGGCTACAAATATATTGTTACCACTACTTTTCTTTGCCCATCTATCTATTCAGGTCCTCTCCTATTTAGATTCTAGTCTCTTATCTAAATCAATGCATGGTTGCTAGGATAATTTGGACCCTAGCAACCAGATTGATGGCAATGCAAGCTGAATAGCTGCTGAAAAAAAAATGAAAGAACTCAAGAACTACACCTAATAAAAAATGAAAACCAAGTGTCTCAGAATTTCACTCTCTATGTCATTCCAAAAAAAATTTTTTTTTAGTTCTGCACAGTATGTGCATGAATGCATACCTTTTGCAACTAAAGGGTTCCTCTTATCATATGACTGCAAACTAATTGCATTTTCAGATCACCGATCAGCTGATGATCTTTGCCAATTAAGCCTGCTGATGGTGTGGTCTTCGACATTGTTTACCAATACATGTGGATTGGAGTCTTTGGAGAGAAGGTCACTCCAGAGGGAAAACACATAATGGTCCCTCTATGTGTGCAGTGTCATGTGGAGTATACTGCACCCTGAACCATGCCAGCAGGTGATGTCCCCACTGCTAGCAGGCTTTCTGAATGGGGCCACTTCAGGAGTCACCCATGGGGGTGATGGCACTGGCCATGATACAGTCGGATAAGCTCACGGCAGTACAGGTATGCAGGAGCCCCTCAGAGTTGTTGGTGGACTCCAAGGCCTTGGTATGCTGAACTAGAGGGAGCTCTTTCTCATTGAGGGAGAGGCAGAGCAGCATACACCTGTATCACACCATTGTTATCATATTATAGCACACCAATGAGCATGCTACAATGGCATACCTGAATGTGAATATTTCGTAGATGGCTTTCATTGTAGAATTATGTGCAAGATTTGCTCATTAGGTTAACAAATATCCAGATATATATTTGATCAGGGCACCCAGTAAGTAGACCCAGGGTCGGACCGGGGGGCTCTGGGCCCATCTAGACTGCCATCCAGGGCACCCCTTGGCCCCCCTTAACTTTGCAGATGATGCCCATGCCACCTTGAATAGACAAAAACCTGCAGATTTAAATAAGTAGTTAAAAAGTGGTCCCAATAGGACCCACAGCTCAATTCTGTCCTTAGCCAATATGATACAATCTAAGAATAAAAAGAAGAAAGGGTTATTAAATATTCAAACTACAGTGTAATATGGGGATATATTCATAATTGCACCCAGTAAAATCAGGTTTTCATTATGAGCTTTCTTATATATGGCTGCTGGTTCCCTTTTACAGTAGTGGTGCTAATTAATATTACAGTATTAACTGTTACTTTTTGTTATTGTTCCTTTGAATATTTTTTCTTTGTGCATACAGAATTTCATATAGGTTTTAAAAACATGTTGTGCCTCATCCATCACTGAACAGTACATACAATAACATAAGGGGGCATTTACTAAAACATGAAGATAAAGTGCAAGAGCACTAGGGGTACAAGATCATCCAAATTAGTGCTCACTTAGCCATCAATTCTTCCTGCTGTGTGGCTGTGGTCTGGACCTAGCTAAATATTTAATAAATCCAATGAGTTCATAAACCCAATGATTTTGTATCAAACAACCCTCTACCTCTAAACATGTTTTATTTCCAATTAAAATTGTCAATGAAACAACTGTGAAATAAGGAGTATTTCAAAATATGTTAGTATGGGGTCACATCTGATGTTGGTCTGCCTTTCCTTTCTGTTCGGAAACAATATAGCATGTTTCTAATAAATATTTACTTATTTAAGTAAATCCTACATAATAATAACTTGTAATTCTGTTAATTCTGCTCACAAGTTTGCCTTTGAGTCTTGAATATGTATGTTTAAAAACACAGGAGAAGTTAAACTGGCTTACTCTTGTCAGTAATTAGGAAACAATTTGAGGATAAATCAGAGCATAGCGTTATGTATATGTGTGTCTCTATATGTGAATACTTTCTACCTAGAGTATATTCACTTACCGGAATGCAGAATTAAATTACACATTCTTATTATTTCAATAAAAGTTACTACAGAAAATATGTGTAATTTGCAGTTTAATAGTGATGTTTAATACCACGCAAAAGGAATACTAAAGTAAAATGTATTCATTTAATTCTTGACAAACTATTTGTGTCTATGTTGCACAGTAGTATATATTTTTATGTTTCATGCATAAGCCATGTTTTTTTTCATTGCATTGCATTTGATTTGCTGTGTTCATCCATATTTTATCTGTTGCCTAAATGAAGGCTCACACAGTTTATTGTGTTCATTGGAGCCTTATATTATACAAGCCCTATCAGAAAAACTATAGGTATTTTAAAATACAAATCTGATGTACTGTAAAATAGTGTTACATTTTCCAAATGCAGATTAGATTAATGTGATGTGTAAATGCTTTCAGGGTATTCAAGTTCCTTTTTGAATCGTATGCCCTGTAGAAAGTAGGTTTTCCTTCCTTTGCTGATTTTCCGTAAATACAATTAATCATTCCACATACATACATAATGGGAGAACTGTTGATTTAGAGCAACTCCCCTCCCCTTCATACTTACCCTCTCCTTTCAAACACTTTTTCATTAATAATTAAAAGCAAAATAAATAAAGACATTACAAAAACGTATGTTATGTAACATACCATTGAATTTGGGAGCCACAGGTCTCCTAGAATGCTCCTGTTCATCCAGCAAGTCATTGGCATGTCCCTACAAAAGATAACATTCAGCTGTTTCTGTAGAGTGTACTCTGTAATCCAATATGTTACACTTGGCTATCGGCACTCAAGATAAAGTAATTGAATATGCCTGGGTACAGAAACATCAAATATTCACTGTACCTCTAGAAGAATCGGCAATCACAGGATTTAAGTGTACAAAATTAATCTTTATTTTCAGAACTTCAGCCTGATGTTTCAGCCCTTTTCCAGGTCTTTCTCAAACTGTAATCCACTATGCATATGCATACCTTTGGTGATGCAGCTATATTTAACCTGAAAATAAAATTTCAGTGTAAAGTTAAAACATGCAGATATATATATATATATTTATATATTTTATACTTTTTTTTTCAAATAAAATAAATATGTAATTTGTATATGTGAAATATTTATAGAAAATAAGTTATACTGATATTCCTGAAACAAAATTTTCAATATGTATGTAATTTAATTTTAAATTGTTCTCTGTGAATAAATGGGTTTAACTTACAGTAGAGCTGTCATATTACTTCAATAGCTGATTTGTGTGGTGGCGACTACATTTCTGCTGTGGGGGTCAAGTGTGGAGTCTACTTTATTTCCATTTTAGCTGCTATGCAGATCTGTTTTCTTTTACTCACATCTACACACCTTATCCAGTATAATTACAGAATGCATTCTGCAGATTGTGCACAGCTTTAATTTTCTGTTTATATGGAAAGCTATCAAATGTCACTGAATATTTCATAACTGCGTAATTTTTGGAAGAAACACTCCATAGCATTTCATGGTGAGAAACGACAAACTGACATCTGAAAGAACAACAACTATTTCCCGAGATTGGGCTGAAAGCAGTGAGGCACTCATTTTCCTATATTTGTTTTTCCTCCCTTGAAATGTGATTTTCATTATAATTGGCTGCCTGCGCCATATGTGAGAAAAAGCTTCAAAGCACAGCTAGAAAGGAACCAAACAGTTTCAGGTTAAACAGGAAACTGAGATTATGTTAACAGCTGATTCCTTGACTGATTGAAGTGGGTTCTCAGTATTGGTAATATGGCTATATTACTCCAAGCTCCCAACCTGCATTCTCACTTTAAAGCTGTTGTGTTTGATGGAAAAGAAAACAAGGTTTCAGACAATGCTGAATCTTCACAAATAGCTTTGGAAATAAGGAGGTGATAATTGTGTTGGAAAAAAATGATTTTCAGAGTGTTATCTTGCAAAAAGTTCTGTTATTTGCACTTTGTTTGAATCATTCTACTGTACTAAAAACGTTGTTACAGTCAGTCAGTAAAGAATGTGGTGATGCCACAAGCATTATTGCAATGGTTTAGTCACCATACCTCAATAAGACCACTTTTAAAACTTTTAAGGAAAACTACAACAGAAGAAATAGGTAAAATACATTTATATCATAATAAGTGTATTAATATCTGTTATCATGGTTCTTTGCACAGTGCTCTTGGAGTGCAAGCCTCTTAGCTCTGTTTTGGAGTGCAGAGACCTTCAGCTTCCTCCAAGAATTCAATGCTGACTTTATTAATCAGCCCTGTATTAGTGATTAGGTGGGTGGGGTAGGAGAAGGAGTCCCTTGTCTTGCTCCCTACCTGGCCCCTAACTTGGCAAACAAGTTAGGAAGTGCCACAAAACCCAGCATACACATTTTGAGTCAAGTAGTACCTACCACTAATTCTACTTGGTGAGGTATTCACATTGGTTACCAGTAGCACCTTTTTTTCTTTTTGAAAAATGTATATATCCATCAAGATTCCAACCAACTCAGCCCCGATCCACCTAAATCCTGCTAAATCCTGTGGTTCTCAGACTTTTAGATTTAGTGCACACTCTTAGAGAGCTTAACTATAAAAAGGAAGCACACACTTTTATATTGTACTTGAACTAACTGTCCATCTAATATCTGACTCCAAGTTGGGGATACTGAAGTGTACGTTATTTCTGAAATGGTACAGTTTAATTGTTAGTATTTAGAAAGTCCCTTATTTCCATATGGTGAAGCTTATATTACATTTTCATTTCCTTTTCATTTAATTACAAATGCTCTAGTATTGTTCAATACAGATCTTGTCTACCCTGCGTGCAACAAACTCTGTTTCCTTTATTTGCTGTATGTGTTCAGCATTGGAAGGAGTAAGCAGCTTTCTTCCAGTGTTGAACATGAATACATAACTATATATATAGTTACCACTCTATGGTTTTATTTTATCTGACAACTGGTTATAGTGTTATGTCTGAAAGGCAGCACTTAATGGTTACGATCATATGGTATAATTTAATCTGACTTGGAAAATAAAATCATAAGGAGATAATGGTGCAAGGGAGGCAGTCTTTCTTGCATCTGTAATTGAGCTGGGGAACCCACAGGGACAGTTTTTTGTAGATTTTGAATTTCATTTAAGCAAGTAGGTTTTTTTGAGGCTTTTTATATTTCATTGCCCCCTTGCCAGTTATGCCATGTGACAAATTCAGTTTGAATGATGGACAAATGGAAAGCCAGTTCATTAAGAATAGATATTTAGTATACAGTGCTTATTTGAAATACAGAATGAAAAAGGATGTACATCTATAACTATACCTGAATCTTCCTGCAGTTTTTTGACTTGAAAATGGTTTTGACATGAAAAGACTTGCTTCATAAAATCCAACACTTGTCTTGGAAAAGCAGAACTCATTGTAGTGAGATAACACAGCGCCACAAGTAATTATGTAGAGCAGTAGCGTAATAGCAGTACATCACTTGTGTTATTATGCAAAATACAATATGAAGCATTAGATCTGCTTCAACTCTCGGGTGATGGGTGACATCAGCCTGCCAAAACAAAACACAAATCATTATGTAAAGCTGTCAAGCAAGGAGCATGTGCATGAAGACTTTCTAATACAGTATCATTACTTTATTTAATGTTAATGATAACTATTATTGAAGTGATAGATGTGCTTTAAGATTTTAACACACATATATACAGTATAATATTTTAGGAATATGGTATATCTTAATAGAGAGGATTGTACACAAAGCATGATCTCTGTAGGAAAATTAAGGTGTGTTGTGGCCAATTGTAATCTCCCATTTATAGAATAATAAGAACATCATTAAAAAGTGTCTGTTCTGCTGTCAGTGTAGAAAATTAAACCAAAACAATTTAATCATTTCATTTTTTTAATATAATTCTGCATATGCCATTCTCAATAACATGTACAAATTGATGTGTTCATTTTCATCCAACACAGTTCATTAAAAACTTTACTTTGCCAGTCCCTTCTAATTTTATTTTAGAGTCCAAAATATTTGAAACCACTCTAATGATGCAAATGTACTTTTAATCTAAGAGGGAAAGTGTGATCATGTATCACTGACTCTTCAGTCTTTAGTTGCATGCTAAAGTAGTTTTTAGTTGCTAAAGATAGATTCTCCTTTAAAGAAATATGTTTTTTTTATTAAACTGTTTCTTTGTCTTAGACTATGTTCTTAGATAACTCATCCAAGGTCTATGACCAGTGGAACATTGTAGCATCACTATAATAAAACTGTGACACATCTCTTTGAGAAATATTAGTCATTGTGTATCATTTTGCATAAATTATTGATGCTATTATAAATATTTAACAATTACATAGTTAATTTAGGATGGGAAAAAAAAGAGAGAAAAGTCAATGAAGTTCAGCCACTCCCATTGTTAGGAAAGAAAGTTCTGTAAGGCAGAAGACAGTATTGGGATGGAAATCTCTTTGGAGTTAGACAGAAATCTGTACAGAAATGTCACCTTATACTTGCCAATACAGTTTGCCGGATATATTGATCAAGCAATTACAATATAATTTAACTGTATACTCAAGAAATATTCACAGCTCTCTATCCATTTAAAGCCCAAATATACCCCCTAAACATACCAGTACCTGGACTAAAATAAATATAATAATATCTGATTCCATATATAAAAAGGAACCATGATGGATCATTTCTGTTCACAGGCACCATTTCCCCTTTCCCGCTTAAGCATAAACAATAATGCAACCCTGCACATAGCTTGTTTTATTGTGAAGTGATAGATTCTGACTTGAAGTCCCTCTGCTTTCCATAGTGGGGGCAGTAATGATTCTCTGGAGAGAAGAGGTACTTCAATGCTCAAAATCTCTCTCTTTACAAAGGAACAAGGTATGGGGTTGCATTACAGGGGTGTTGAAATTTGTTCAATCAGAAATATTTATGTGTAGAAAAAAAAACTTTGTATTTATTGTCCAGAGACATTGTTTAAAAAGCTCGACATGTTTTTAACTATACATTAGAGTCTATGGGCAATTTTTCACAGTGAAACACTTGAAAACATTTTGTTCATCCCCAGTTATATCTTACAGTTTTTATCTAAAAAATAAAATAAGATATTTTGATGCTTTGGTTTATGCTAAAGACACAGTGCCTGAGGCCAATAGGTATTACATCCAGAGCGGCTGAACTAGCAAAGATAGAATCTTTCCAACTTTTAATACAAGATTTGCTGCTTAATGCCTTTTATCCTTAGTTGAATACCCATGTTTTGCAATGCAGGCTGATTATTTTCCATCAAAGCCAGCAGGCACACAGCCACCTCATTACCCTTTTACTGATGAAATGTAGCCCCAGAAAATCAGTTCAGTCGTTTTGTATTCTGTTACACTTGTATGATGTGTTACAAATCCTGGACACTGGAGAAAAGCAGGGAGAATAAAAGAAAATGGCTTCTTGTTGTGCGCTATTGTCTGCTAACAATGATGGCGTTTAGAAAAGCTAATCTGTTCTATCAGCAAATGTCCTGAAGCACCACTCTATATAAATTTGAGTTATTGGATGCCACATATCATCTTGCATCAAATGAAATATGCCATCCCCATACGTTATACAGTTTGTATTGATGAGGATTAATTGCTAAAACTGCGGTTTATTGCACCGGTTGAAATTTGGTAACTAATAAAAGTATTTCCTCATTATCATTTTGGCAGGTGTGTTCCTAATAACTGTGAACATGGTGGGAGGTGCACTCAGACTTGGGACAGCATGACATGCAACTGTGAAGGAACTGGGTACACAGGAGCAACATGCCACAACTGTAAGTATAACACTTATATGTAAATAAGTTGAGATATGCTGTGGTTTAAAACTTGGACCATTGACTCAACCCAACTTAGAGCTCTGCTTATGTTCCTTTTTTATTGTGTATATTTTCTGTACTCCATTCAAGCTCCCCTCAATTCCATATTCCCAGGGTAATGAAATGATTTGAGAGATGTCAGAAAAAAACTATGTTTGGGGGGATGGGAGGTGGAGTCACATTCTATACAAATAACATTTTTCTTAGGAGAGATGTGTAAATAAAGTTGAAAGCACTTTTTTAAATATCCAGAAGTCCAGCGTATGTTTATTAAATTTCAGTTATCAAAATATTTAATTTCAAATTCAATTAAACTTGATCTTGCATTCATAAGCATTGCCATATTGTTATATTAAGCATAATAATGAAGCTTTTGACACACTGACTAATGTTTATTAATTCATCATGTGAAGGTGTTGTGCAGAACTCACACATAGTTGACAGTGATTGCTTATGAGGTTCACTGTGTGAACAAATTTGCATGTTTTTAATGCATGCCTTTTACAGTTTATCTACATGTAACCTGCTGAACTAGTAGACTGAATTGAAGAATATTATTTTTTGTAATCCAAGCAAACATTACCAGAAGATGCCAGTAAAATAATATCTGAATAATATCTGTTAACTGTAACATGGGGAAAAAAGGCAGTTACTCTATATAATTAATTTTGTAAAAAGTTTATGTGTACTGATATAGAAATCTGTTATCCAGAAAACCGTTATCCAGAATTATTGGAATGTTCTCTCCCATTGACTCTATTTTAAAGGACCAGTAACATCAAAAAATAAAATTGTTTTAAAGGAATAAAAATAAAATGCAGTGTTGCCCTGCATTAGTAAAACTGCTCTGTTTGCTTCTGAAACACTACTATTGTTTATATTATATTGCTGTATAGCAATGGGGGCAGCTATTCAAAGGGGAAAGGCTCAAGTTACACAGCAGATAACAGAAAAGCACTGTAGAACATAATGTTCTCTGTTATCCATTACTTCTCCTGTGCCATATAGCCTTTTTTCAATTTCCGCCATTTCTATTCAGCAGCTTGTTTATTTGAGCTATATTAGTGTTTCTAAAGCAAACAGATCAGTTTTACCAGTGCAGGGCAACACTTCATAATATTTTCATTATTTTAAAACACTTTAATTTTCTGGTGTTATTGTTCCTTTAATCAAGTAATTAAAATATTAAACTTATTTCCTCTTTCTCTCTAAAAACCAATCCTTACCTAGTACTTGATCCCAACTAAAATATTATTGATCCTTATTGGTGGGAAAACAATCATATTGGGTTTGTTTAATGTTTTACTTATCAGAGGATCCAAAAATCCAAATCCAATTATACAAAAATTTCCTATAGCCCTATTATAAACAAATAAGTGAACATTTTGTTTCTTTTGTCCATATAATAGAAAAAGTACCTTGTGCTTTATCCCAGCTAAGAAATAATTAGTCCATATTCATAGCAAAACAATGCTATTAGGTAGATCTTATGGGGCAAATTCCCTAAAGACCGAAGCGTCTAATGTTAGTGCTAATTCGCCAGCGTGACGTCAATTCCCAACTTTGGAAATTCACTAACACTGACTCTGGCAAATTTTCGCTAGCAAAGTAGATAGACTAGTGCAACTTCGCACCCAAACACAAGGCGAAGTTGCACACTGACGAAGGATCATAATTATGCAAATTCACTAAGATAACCATTTTACGTTACCACTTACGCTAGACGTTACTTCGCTAGGTCAGACCTGGCGAAATTCA
>CM044442.1:46884999-46900847 GCA_024363595.1 Xenopus borealis | reverse complement strand
AAATACTAGCCATCTTGGATTAAAATCGACAGCAAACAAAGGGGAAATTCTTTTTCTTTCTATAATTTGATAACACCTAGGAACTGGAATTATTTCATATTACTTAAACTGTATTGCCTGCAATTTAATTGAGGTAACAAAACACAGAATAGACGTTTTTAAATGTACAGGAAAATACTAAAAGGCAAATAAAAAAAATATATTTATAAAAAATTAAGTGGCTTTATGTTATCATCCAATTTTCAAACAGTGCCCATTTATTTTAACCATTCTGTAACATAATACATACTATCTCTTAGAAATCATTGTATCTGCCGGAACATGAGTTATACAGTAAAATGACATGTTCATATGAATTTGGAAGTAACAAAATATTGACTTGGGTAATGATTTTTCAATGATCTAAATGTATTTTTTTTACAGTGATTTAAAATTTGAGGTATTCTTTTTTCACTATTTGATTCAAACATATTTTTTATAGTTGAATCTTTTAATAAATAAGCAAATATTTAAGTTTTGAGTGTGAGTTTATTTGAAGTAGAAAAACCACTATAATATCACGAATTTCAATTAATAGGCCCCTTAGTTTTAATTATTAAACTGGATTTTTAATAAATAGTTCTATTTGTTTTATTAATTAAAGTAGGCACATACTATATATGTAGACATGTATACGATAGTGTTTTGTGGCATATTTGCTTGTTTAGCTTTTGAGACAAATGCATCAAGCATGTGGTTATTTTGAGATGCTTTTGAGAACTATATATTTTAAAGTGATTAATTGACTTGGTTTTTATGTACTGCATCTGTAGTATTTTAGTTTAATTGTGTTTTCTAAAAAATCAGGATCTACTGGAGACAGGGGCTGTCCATATTCATACATGTGTCTGACGGTGAACTTTAAAACCGTTTAAAGTCCTATTTGTTATGATATGGGTTGTGGCTACCAACAAGTTGTTGTATATAGCAATGGCAATGTCCACAAATGGGAGGTACTGTGAGTAGTGTATTACATTTTTCTGTGCTAGTATATATGAATGTATGTCTAGCTTTATTTGTAAAGTGCTACATGGATATGCAGCACTGTACAATCTTATGATATAGAAAAGTGCACACAGGGAAGTCAAGCATGCATAAAAAATAAATTACACAGAAATTAAGTACCACATGACCAGCTACATTTTACGTTTAGCCCCTTTTTAATTTCATGCTGCAATTGCCTGTAGAATTACAAATGTTTCAGAACAACAATACCCAGAACTTCTCTGGCTTAATTTTATTTTTGTAAGGCATCATTCTTAACATTCTTGTGAAAGTGTTCAGTTTCAGACAATTGCCTACTACAGTGAAATATATATATCAGCTTTAGCTTGGTTATATTTAATGCAATCTTTTCATAAAGCCCTCTAAGGAATGTAGGCATAAGTGGAAAAGATTATCCATGGAATGCTTTATAGAAACTTCTTGATCCTGTGCCTATTAGAAAAGAGAATTTCATTTCTATCCTCAATTATGTCTTGAATTTGCATTTCAGGGAAAGATGCAAACCACTGAAGCAAACTAAAACTACATTTGTAATCTTTCTGTTCTTTCCCAGACAACATATATTCTTGCTATTGGGTTTTTATAAGTCTCATAGTTTATCTGTTTCCCATATATTGATAATTTAAATGTTAATCATTTCTGTTATGTTTAAGACACTATTTTTTTGGTATTATAAAAGTACATTTTGAGAACTTAAAAGAGTTTTGATCAGCAGATCATCATTGCAAACAAAATATTCGCATTGCTCTGTTTACCTTTTTTTAGATTGTAATATAATCTTTTATATTTCCATTTATGGGAATACTGTTCAGCTAAACCATTTCAGCCAGGCTCCACTTGAGAAAAAATTGTATGTAGGGTGTATACGTAGTTGTGTTGGGTAACATGTATGGATCTCATTAAATAGACTTCTTACAAAGAGAGTTCCCCAATTGTGAGCAGAATGTAAAGTACTTGTGCATTAGTGATGTGCAGGTCGCACCCAACCTCCATAAATACGTGCCCAACTTCACCCTTCCTTTTATATACCTGCACCACCCTGCCCACTGATGATGTCACAAAAGGGATGGGGTGAGCAGGTGCATGTCTATAAAGCCGGCAGTGTAAAGTCACAGGTGGGGAGAGCAGGCAGAAAAGCTGAACCCAGACCCACATGTGACCCACAAATGGCGGGGGGTCGAGGTCAGCCCAAACCCACCCAACTCATGGGTAAACCCACTGGTATGGGGCCATTCCACATATCACTACCATATGTGCGCCAATTGCCAGACAGTGTTCATTTGACTCCTATGGTGATAAAAAGAAGACTTGGAGCCACAGTGGTGCACTGAGGGATCACTTTTAGTTAGGAGGTTGGGTAGGTTTCCTGACTATAATAAATATTTTCAGGCCTTTTGGCAGGAAAATATTTAAAAACTTGTAAAATGTTTCTGTTTGCCAGTGATGATGTTATTTTCAAATATTTTTGATGACATAGCATGCCAAAAAACTTTTACTCAAATGTTTCCTGTGCACCTTCTGTGCTTTCCATGAATTTTTTCACACATTTCATTCCTGTCTCTAGTTATAACATGAGAGCTTTGTAAATTCAAAAGATGGTTTTAGCTTAGGGAGTGCTTCAGTATGACAGTTCCACGTTGCAAAGAGTTTGGGTTTGTTTCACCTTTCTCCTCTTTCTCATCTAGGAAAGAAAGCAAACATTAGGCATTTTTCATTCTTATGACTGAATTGAATCATCTGCATGCATTGCTTCCCATACCTGCTATTATACGCAAACAAAGAACTGTGGCAATTATATTTCTTACTGTAAGGTTTACATTTGTTTCCGATAAATAAATTGCCGTGTTTGAATGGCATTTTATTTCACAGCACAATGCAATTGGCTCAGTTATATAGATCAGTAAAGCTGGCAATCATAATCCACTTTGCAGTAATGATAATTTATTCTAACTCTATCCAACATTGGCTGTTAAAATCCTTTAAGAGCAAATTCAATAGATCTCAAAAGATGTACACATTTTGTTCAATATTACATTTTCCTGCATCTGATCTCTCTGCAGCATTGTCTGTTTCATTTCAGTCTTTGTCTCTATCTTTTGTTTAGTTTTTTTTCCTTTGAATTACCAAAATTATTATTTTTGTAATTTATTCTGCTAACTAAAAGTCTCATTGACACCATCTAAATTTCAGATACAATTGTAATCATTTATACAGCAGAGTGCCAAAATATCCTCTGTATTGTTTGCAGAAAGCGAATTAGTTCTCCTATAAGAATGGAACTATATGGGACTTACAGTATACATTTCACTTTCTGATGAATAAGCCCCCATATACTATGATTCTGTTTTACATATATGGAAAATAGATCAGGGATTGGGTGCTGTTTGTGATTACCAAATTTTCAAAGTTAGAAGGTTTTTGCCCAATGTACATCAATGTAGATCACATGAAATCAAAGATCATGGGTCTGATTTATTAACATACAGAAACTGTTATGAAGCAATAATGACAGAGCTTTTAGCCCATTTGTATTTAACCATTTATTTCCTGTACTTGAAATAATTGTTTTTTTTTCTGGCTTGGAAAATGGTTGTCCTAGTCCGATGGCCACTATCACTTTATAGGTCATGCAGCTGTCAGGCTCAATAAAATGTTTTTTTTAATGCTTTGTTGAAATACTCCTGACTGTCTGTATCCCTGACATTCAAGAAAGTTTTACTGGGAAGCATCTAGGATTCCCTAGTATGATATTTGATAATTCAGTCTTTTGACTAAAACTCAGGTAAAGTAGGGAGTGTTTACAATTGTTCAGAAACAAGAAAATGAAATACTACAAAAACATATATAACAGAAACTTAGTTTAGACCAAAATACTCTGAGATTAAAGTACAGGTGTTGGGTCCCTTATCCGGAAACCCGTTATCCATAGAGCTCCAAATTATGGAATGGCTGTCTCCCATAAACTCCATTATAATGAAATATTCCACATTTTTTAAAATTATTTCCTTTTTCTCTGTAATAATAAAACAGTAGATTGTACTTGATCCCAAGATTTAATTAATCCTTATTGGACGCAAAACCAACTTATTTGGTTTATTTCATTTTTACATGATTTTCTAGTAGATTTACGGTATGAAGATCCAAGTTTCGGAAAGATCCGTTATCTAACAAACCCCAAGTCCCAAGCATTTTGGATAATACAGTAGGTCCCATACCTGTATATAAAATTGAGATTAACTAATAAAATATAAAGCAGGTCACTTTCTTTAAGTGATGGACTTTCCTGTTCCCGTTTCTTTCAAGAGTAATTCATATGCTGGTTGTAGTACTGTATATATTGTGATGTTTCTTGTTGAGAGGTGGCAGCAGGCTTTTTGGAAGTAATTATGTATAGTATGCCAGGAGTAGAAGAAGAAGCTTTAGTCATGAAATTAATATGGAGACCTAATCAGAGTTTTGCAACTGGTAAAAAAACAAAACAAAAGTAATCTTCAGTGGAGCACAGAGATTGTAACAAACAGTTCAAAACCCGGCCTTTCTATTACACTTTCACCCTCTTTGTATTTCATTGCAATGAAAACTGTAAATTGCAAGTTCCCAAATATTATTTTTTGTCTCCCAGATTCCCATTGCTTTTTTGACAATGCAGTGATTATATAACATTAAATAGAAAAAATACATAAGCAAATGAAATTACTTGATTCAGCTCGTTTGAGTCTTGTGCACAAGTACAATATTATTGGATCACTGCAATTCTTTCTTATTATTATAAAGTTACATAGGTATGTTGGCCAAACGAACACCAGTGCACATACAATACAAATACTTATACCAACATATCTACACACTCCCATGTATGAAATATATATTCCTAATAATATATCTATACTAATTGTAGATTTTAGTATCACCATAACCTTGGATATTATAGTTGTCCAAGAAACCATCCAAGTCACTCTTAAAGGAATTAACAAAATGAGTCATCACAACAACATCTGGGAGTGCATTCCACAACCTCACTGCCCTCACTGTGAAAAACCACCTACGCTGCTTCAAATTAAACTTCTTTATCTCTAGTCTAAACGGGTCGCCTCTGGTCCGGTGATCAATTTTATGGGAAAATTTCCCCCACTATCTATTTATAATGCCGTCTTATGTATTTGTAAAGAGTAATTACGTTGCTGCACTATATCCAGCTCATATATATGTTTTAGATATTACTTTGTTTTGGGCAGGGCCAACTTCACCTTTTATATTGGTTACTGGTCACTATGTATGTAATACTGTATGTACTTTGTGTAAACCTATTTATTGTACAGCACTGTAGAACATGTGGGTGCTCTAAAAATACATGTCAATTATAATAAGACACTAATCCTTCTTAAGGACTGCAGCTCAAAACTTCACAGCATATTGATGGTGAGGCCTTACCAGGGACCTATAAAGAGGTGAAATTATGTTTTCATCCCTTGAGTTCATGTCCTTTTTTATGCAAGACAGTTTAGTATTGTTGGACTGGGGGAAACTGGGCCCACCAGAAAACCCCAGCAAAGGGCCTGCCACTCAGGTTCAGGGTCAGACTGGGGGACCCAGGTCCCACCAGAGCTGCTGTCCACAGCCCCCCTCCACCATTTCTGTAATTTGGACCTCCATGCTTTATGCTTCAATATTAAATTAACTCAATAGGATTGGTTTGCCTTCAGTTAGGCTGAATAGTATCTCAGATGGGATCAAGTACAAGGTACTGTTTTATTCTTAAATAACAGACGTGCTCGCACTTTAGTAAACTTACTCTTGAGGAATTTCGGGCACTTTTTCTGGCACTTGCTATTATTGCTGCTTATCACAGCTTGATACAATGTGATGCCTATAAGCTATTAAATACATTCTACATAGGTGACGAAATATGCAATACATCAGAAAATCATTTCACAATAATTTTATTATGCAGAAAATCACTGCATAATGTACGCTACAACTGTTCACCAACCTTTTGTTCCTGTTTTCCAAAGAAGACATTACATAAATATATATATATATTTTTTTTTTTTAATCCTTGACTATTGAAATTTAACAGCTTCTAAGATATTCAGAGTCTGCCAGTCATGGTAACCTCTAAGGTACAAGTCCAACATGGAACTAATTTCATAGTTCATCCATTATCTGAATGAGCTATGGAAATAATTTCCCTATTTCTATAACCTGCCAGAGCACATAAGTCACTTCTGTATGCTGTAATTATGGAGGACTGAAAAAAAATCTAATAAAAGATTGCTTTTCTCACCTGAAATATGTGGTGATGTGTGCTGTAACCGGAATATTAAAAATACAGAAAATTACAGTCAATTAATATAATTTACTTCTACTGTATTCACAATAATTTGAAGTTTCATCTTAAAAAACAACTATGTAAACCCAGGCCCTTTGTAATGTAAACTAATAAATAAAAAAAAATGTTAGGGCAACTACTGTATATCTTAGTTTGGATCAAGTACAAGATGCTGTTTTATTATTACAAAGAAAAAAAGGAAATCATTTAAAACAATTGGATTATTAAATTATAGTGGAGTCTATTGGAGATGGCCTTTCCATAATTTAGAGCTTTCTCCAATTTGTACAAAGAGCATTTGTATGGCAGGGTGATGAGAAAGAAGCCCTCTGCACTCACGCCACAAACAATCGCTTGTTGTATAAAAAAGCTAATTTAGACAAGCCACATTTCAAATTTTCATTTGGTCATAACAAAAAGCACTTTGCATGGCAGAAGAAGAACCTACTGTCAAATTTGATGGAGGTTCCATCATGCTGTGGGACTGTGTTGCTAGTTCAGCAACTAGGGCCCTTGTTAAAGTCAAGGGTTAGATGAATTAAACCCAATATCAACAAATTCTTCAGAATAATATTCAAGCATCAGTCACAAAGTTGAAGTTACACAGGGGTTGGATATTCTGACAAGATATTCCAAGACAAACACACTTCAAAATCTACAACGGCATTTATGCAGAGGGAGAAGAACAATATTCTGGAATGGCCGTCACAGTCCCCCGAATTGAATATCATTGGAAATCTATGAGATGATTTGAAGCAGGCTGTCCATGTTCAGCAGCCATCAAATTTAACTGAACTGGAGAGATTTTGTATGGACGAATGATCAAAAATACCACCATCCAGAATCCAGACCCTAATCAAAATCTATAGGAGGTGTCTAGAGACTTACATTTGCAAAAGGAGGCTCAACCAAGTAATGATTTAAAATTTTTGTTGGGGTGCCCAAATGTATGCACCTGTCTCAATTTATTACATTGCATATTTAATGTTAATCCAATAAACTTTGTCACTGCTCAAATACTACTGCTTCCATAAGGCATGTTATATATTAAAAGGAAGCTGCTATTTTGAAAGGTCAACCAATGATAAACAAAACTCAAAAGAATTAAGAAGGGTTCCCAAACTTTTTCATATGACTGTATGTAAAGGAGATATAAGCCTGATATAAAACTTCCTTATGATAGCTGGCTCATATTTTAAGGGTAATTCACTGAGGGTAGGAGCCAGTTTGTTAGGCACTGCCTAATGAATATAATCACTATTACTAAACTAAAAAATGGTCAGTGTACCATCTCGGAGTACAACTGAGTGCCATTAACTCATTTTTGCTAAGGTTCAAGTAATCTACTGCATTATCCCAGACCAAGCACATTGACAGTAGTTGCGGGTAAAGGTCGGGTACAGGTTCCAAAAAATTGACCCATGCAGGACTCTAAAGAGGGAGGCATAACAGGGAGTTTACTTTTTGTTTGTCAAAATTATACTGTCGTCAAACATCAAGTGGATGAAAAGTTTGTTCTGTTCATATGTTCTTTGCTGTAGTAGAATATTATGTTGTATTAGACATAATTCCAAAACATAGTATTGTGAAAAGTTTTATCGGATAACTGATGTATGCAGAAAAGTAAGCTTTTGAAAATAAAATAGAAACTACAACTTTTTATTTTAATTTTTTGTAACAACACTGAGTACCTTCTACAGAATTAGGAAATTAACATTTGCATCTCATGGGTATTCTCTGCAGCTCTGAAGTTTAACATTCTGCCTGCCACACAAAAGGAAGGAAAAAGTTTTAATGTTCTGTAGTACTATGACCCAGATAAAATCCTCACAGGTCACAGCCCAAGGAAACCCAGGTTAAATAACATATGGCATACAGTATATATGTAAATAGAGTCAAGCTTTTAAGGACCGCAGTAAGGAATGTAAACACGACAAGTTTGATTCATTGAACCAATCAATTAAAAATGTGTAGAAAAAACACTCACAAAGGGCTATAAAGTTTGAAATAACCTTGCTGCTTCCAATTCAGAGATTTCAGAGATCAAGGCTGCCCCAGAGGGACAGAAAAATTCTGTTCTTAAGAGAATTCAAACTGAATTGATTTGGCAGTGGTCCCATGTGGATTAAGCACTAGCTACCCTGCCATCTTACCCTTTTACTGAGTAATTAAAAGTCAGTGGTTCACCTATAAAATTGGAAAGCAGAAACAAAACCATCCATGTGTGCAGGCATTAACTGGATGCAACCGGAAAAGAGGGGTACTTGTAGCATTGCCAAGGTGATAACCATGTTATTTTAATTAATGATTTTAATTAAATTATTTCATTATCTATTTTAATAAACTTTGCATTTTCAGCTATATATGAACTTTCATGTGAAGTCTACAAGCATCTCGGAAAATCATCAGATTGGTATTGGATTGATCCAGATGGCAGTGGTCCATTAGGGCCTCTAAAGGTTTTCTGCAATATGACAGGTAAAAACACTTGCTCTCTACTACTTATTCATCCTTTAATTTTATACATATATAGAGAATGCAGGAGTTTTCCTCATCTCACACATATCATAATGGCACTTCTTCCTAGAAATGAATGCTATTAAAACTAGATACCTAAAACCAAGTTGCCAAAGATCCCCAATTGTACAGATCCAGTCACTTGGATTTGTAAGTTAAATGCGTCGTGACTTAACTCATCTATCTCATTTATCCCACTTAGCACAGAATATTGTGTCACAGCATCCCATCCAATTAAAGAGTTCACCATTGAAAACAATGGGGCTTTGGTATGCTAATGAAAAGGTTAAATGCATTAAATGAGTTAAGATAACTTTAGATAACACAGTTTCTTCAATTAGCCCTGAGTCACGACGCATTTAACTTACAAATCCAAGTGACTGTATCTGTAGCTTTAGCCTTATTGATTTATTTCTGAAAAGACTTTTTAACCAACACCTTTCTTCTATACTTAAGCCATCTCTGATGCCCTCAGTCTTTCCTTCAGAGATTGCTCTGTATCTATGGCAACAGAGTCAAGACACTATGGGGGGAGTAAATGTAATAACATTTGCAAAGAGAACAAATATGTGAATAAAAATAGGCATGTAGCAATGTAATATCCTCCATTAGACTTGTATTGCATTGCAAATCTTAATTGTGCATTGCAAACCACAAACACCTGCTTCAAGGTGGGCTAAACTTTTGGAACAAATGAAACAACTTTTTAATTAAGTTTTATTACATACACTGCACAATATTGCAACCTATTAAATATGCAATCACTATCCTATTCTCGTATGAGGGGGCAAAGTGCTTGCAATGTTTTTCAATTTGGGAGCATTTATTCTCATTGCGAGGGAATTGTGACCAATTTTTGCATTAGCAACCAATACTACGTTCCCCCATTACTCTTGGATTATGGCTTTTGTGACACAGCAATGTCAAATCCATTTAGGTTCTACTAAAATAGAGTATAACAATCTTCTACCTTATCTCTCTGTTGAGGTGCCTCAAGGTTCTGCCCTAGGCTCTTAAATATTATTCCTTTAAATACTTCCTCCATTGTCAAACGTATCAATTCACATGGTTTCCATTACTGCCTCTAGGCTGATGATTCTAAAATGTAACTCTCTAATCTCAATCTCAACCTAGATCTCTTTGGTTGTCTTAACTTTGCCTTAAATTAAATTTATCTAAGATGGAAATGGTCCAATTTCCTCCTCCAACATCCCATAAATGTCTATTACCTTTGATTCCATCTAACTCTCTCTCTTAGCAATCCCAAGTAGTCAGGCATATGAGTTTTTTAATAAATTCATTTAGGCTATCCCAAAGTGCAGCATAAGCACATGTCTAATGTGAGCTGTACAGACATGTTTTTGTTTCATCACAATTGCTGCATCTTTAACACAGCAAGTTTCTGCTATATGTTGACTTTTGAATGTTCAATATATTTCTGGAGTGGCCGATGGTTTTTATAATGTCACACATTTCCTCACTGAATTGTGATATGCATTCAGTTTACTGCACATTTTTTTTTTATACAGTAAAAACTAAAGGTTCAGTTCTCCGACAGTCTCTGTACTGTAGTGTGAACTGGGTCACTTAAATATTAGGTCAAAATGTACTGAATGCCACCTGCTTTGGCTCTTACTGGGCAATATACATCTGTTTTTACTTATTCTGAATGATGTGTTGGAACTTTGTCATGTAAATATGTTTTTTTTTTTTAATGTTAATGTGCTTTTTACCTGATTAAGTGGAAGAATAAATAATGTGTTTCTACTATTTTCAAAAGACAACTAGGATAAGCAGAACACTCTCTAAAATGTACTAACCAATTGCAGACTATTTTAGAATACAGTTAATTCTAAGTTAATTTAAACATGAACAGCCCTTTAAGCACTGGTTCATTTCTAGGTTTTCTGTTCCTAGCAAGCAGTTCAAGTCTCAAAGGCCACATTGGACTACTACTACTACTGTATATAATAACGATGCAAAAGGAAAGAAATAAAGCTATACATATTGAATAACTATTTCAAACCATTACAAAACATAATCATATACTACATATAGAATGAGTATTTCTATGAGACAGTTGTGCCTTAAAATCAGTGTGATTTTAGCTAAAAAGCTTCAAAGTTATTTCCAGCTTCTCAGGTAAGTACAATCCTTTAACAAGAGAAGGGTTCGAACTTGATGGACTTTGTCTTTTTTCAACCCAGTTTAACTATGTAACTGTGTTGAAAAATTTGCATTTTAATACAATATTTTAAACTTGGAGCTATACAGGGTCACTAACTATGAAGATATATAGATATCTGTAAACATCTGATATGTAGGCATGTAAACATCTGTATCAGTCTCATGTAAAGTAATAACCTAAGTTCAGTCAAGTCTTGAAGCCATTTAGGGTGGTCACCCAGCGACAAATTGACTCTTCTTGGGACGACTAATCTCCCCAAACTTGCAACACTTTGTTTTTCCCAAAGCTGCCTAACAAGAAAACTTCAGGTGACTTTGGAAACCGAAAACTGTACTAGCCACCTAGCCTGTATTGTTACCTTCAGTAACAAACTATAGGGGGCAGATTTACTAAGGGCCGAATCTCCAATGGCTATTTGCTATTTTGAAAATCGTAGCAAAATTAGATGGTTTTTGGCCGCTATTCGATTTCTCTACAAGAACAAGAATAACAAGAAGTTATTTTAAAATATTATTTTTGCTATAAAATTATTGGTTTGTGTAGGTTTTACAATGCAATTTTTTAAATCATCTACTGTACTGATGTTATGATCTGGTGTTAGACCAGTCCCCATAATTTGATGCTCAATCAATAAGCTGATTTGTATCCTTATAACTCAATTGTCTGTGCATAGCTTAAACCATTATAAAACACATTTATTAATCAATTTCCCTCCATTATTTCTGCTATTTCTGCTGTTAGTCTATAAAATGATTTTTGTGAGGCTATATACAGTACACATTTTAATGTTAGCTAATATGGCACTACAGGGAATGTGCCAAATACATACAAATACATAACCTACTGGGAAATACTCTGGAACTAGATAAAATGTTACCGACCATAGAACATGATCTTAAGTTACACGTCTGCATTTTGCAAGAAGTAAAGCCTAACTTAAAGGAAACCTATTGCCCTAAACATTACAAGTCTTAATAAAAATATATTGTCTGAAACAGCCCATATGCCAAATTACTTCATCTAAATAAACAATTACATCAGCCAATGAATGGACAGAGCTCTGTCTTTTACTCCCACACTACTTTCTGTAACTACAATTTGCCTCAAGAAAATGCCTTCCTGATTCCATTATGCAATTGGACCAGTCTCTGGATTAATTTTGTACTAAAATCTGTAACCCTGTGTTTTCTGTATACCCCCAGACCTCATAAAAGGATGCCACAGTGGCAATTCCATGTATTAGAACACCAGAACTCACAGCCAGATGACATACCAGCAATTTCATGTTTTGATACCCTAGAACTCATAGCAGAATGGCACAGTGGCAATTCCATATATATACTGTACATGCCCCTAGAACTCGCAGCAAGATGGAGCAGTGACTATTCCATGTAAAAATACCCCCAGACATCATAGCTGGATGGAACAGTGCCTATTTTACAGTATGTATGAATACCCTCAGAACTCACAGATGGATGGCACAGTGGAACACTGACAATTTAATGTTTAAATAATGTAGAACTCATAGCAGGATAGCACAGTGGCAATTCCATGCATACTGTATATACCTCAGGTCATTGCAGTGGCAATTGCATGTATAATACCCTAGAACTCATAGCAGGATGGTACAGTGGCAACTCATGTACAAATATTCAAAGAATTCATAGCAGGGTGACACAGTGGCAGTTTCATGTATAAATACCCCAGAACTCATAGCAAGATGGCACAGTGACTATTTCATCTATCACTACCCCCAAAACTCACATCTGAATGATACAGTGTGATTCCATGTATAAATACCCCAAAACTCACAGCAGGATGGTACAGGGGCTATTCCATGTATAAATACCCCTAGAATTCATAGCAGGATGGCACAGTGGCAATTCCATGTATAATTACCCGAGAACTAGGGATGGGCGAATTTATTCGCCAGCAGTGAATTTACGGCGAATTCCCGCAATTCGCCACTGGCGAATAATTTCACGAAACACGCACGACGAAAACGCCGCAAAAATTACGTGACGCAACGAAAACAACGAAGTGTTTCGCAAATTTTTTCACCAATTTGCGAATTTTCTGGCGTAGCGAATCTGCCTAGATTCGCCCATCACTACTCAGAACTCTTAGCAGGATGGCATGATGACTAATTTATGTATAAATTCCCCCAGAAATCACAGCCAGATGGCACATTGGCAATTTCATTTATAAATACCCCCATAACTCATTGCAAGATGGTACAGTGACAATTTATGTATAAATACCCCCAGAAATCATAGCCAGATGGCACAGTGGCAATTTTATGTATAAATACCCCAGAATTCATAGCTGGATGCCACAGTCACTATTCAATGTATAAATACCCCCATAATTCATAGCAGGGTGGCACAGTTTCATTTACATGTACAGATACCCCACAACTCCCCAGTACAAATAATAAAAAATGCACTTCTGTTCTTACTAGCAGTCTGCTGTACTGACAGTGGGGGGTTGGGAGAATCTGCATAGTAGTCTTGACCACTTTTCTTTTTTGTCAGCCAAGTCCAGCACAAAGAAACAGCTTTCCCTCGCCCTTGCAACAACAGGACAAGAGCAAGACAAGGTGGCTCAGAAACCGAGCTAGGGAATTGCCACAGTGCTCTGAAGCATAGGCCAATGATCAAACACAGACTGTAAGATGGGCTGGGTGCAGAGTCAACCAATAAGGCTGCTGAAAACAGTTTTTATTTTTCACAGCCTATCTACAGTAGCTTAACCCAGTTTTTATATTATACTGAGCTTTTCCTTTAAGCAGGCATACGGGCTCTTACACATTTCTTGTTTGAGGGGTGGCCACCACTCTGTCTGCTCCAGAGGCAGCTCTCCTGCACCCTAAGTAGAGGGGCTTCTGCCATGTCCTGCATACTGGGGAGAGTGGTTTCTGCCAGGTGTTGCCTTCCTGTACACATACAGTAGGGTTGCCACCTGGCTGGTATTTTACCTGCCTGGGCGGTATTTTTGATGGTTGATCCCAATGTTATTAATAGGAAAAATAAATAAATATATGGGAAGGCCGGTATTTTTTCCAAGAAAAGGTGGCAACCCAATGTACACAGGGGAACCCCCCTGTTCTGGCCTGAATCCCTGGCATCCACAAGGGTGGCTCTGCCTAATTCCTGTAAGAAACCCAGGCACCCCAAGGGTGGCTATGCCCACAGCCTTGCCTCTGACTTTGGCACCCACATGGGTGGCTCTGTCCACACCACAGTTTGCATTTCAGGCACTCACGAGGGTGGCTTTGCCCATGGCAACATTAATTGCATGATATGTTTGTAATTTTGTCTCCTCTGCAGCAGTTCTCCAGAGAGCAAAATGCTCTTATTGAAGATTCTGGGTTTCTTAGACACCTGGAAGTGAAGAGGGGAGTGTAATGTAAGGCTATGCTGGGGTTCAAACCAGGGACCTCCAGGCTGCATTATATTACATCTAATGTAAGGCTATGCTGGGGTTCAAACCAGGGACCTCCAGGCTGCCTTCCCTGATCAAGGGGCTAGGAGATAGCAGCTGTTGAGTGCTCATCTCTGTAAAACCTGTTTCACTGGTTTCATTACATCACCTTAGCAGCCAGTTAGGGCTGACTCTGCCCTATATAAGCCCAGCTCACCTTACAGCTGCTGCTTGAGCATTGACATATGTTTCAGAGCACTATGGCAATTCTCTAGCTCTGTTTCCTTTCTCTGGTTCCTGTATCCACCTTGTCTTGTTCTTGTTCTGTTGTCTCATGTTCTTGTCCTGCACCCTGACCTGTTATTGTTCTCTAATCCTAGTCTTGTTATGTTCCTGCTCCTATTCTTGCTCCAATCTAGTCCTGTTCTTGTTCCTGCCTCTTCACCTACACCATCCTGCTCTTTCTACTCACTGGCTGTTTGGTCCTATTCCTACTCCCACTCATTCCCTATCCTGCTAGACCTTGATTTTTGGCCTCGTCACCCTTATATGGTCCATGTTCCTTCATCAACCTTTATTGTCTGTGTGCACAATAGCAGTCCTCGCCTGAAGGACTCACTCCATCAGTACCTTCCTCTCCCTTCCAATCCGATGATAAATTTGAAACTTCAACACTGTTGATGCTGGTGAATTCCTTAAGCATTAAACACAGACAAACAAACCTGGAACTAGGTACATTTGGGCATATAGTCTTGTAACTGGAAAATGAGCCATCATTGGTGAGTTGATGATCCTGTAAAGTTTAGAGAACACTTGGGGTCATTTGTGAAAGGCTTCTTTAAGGCAATTACATGACTAATAATATCAACATTTATAAATGATTAATTAGAGCTAACAATACAAGAATACTAATCAGTACACTGGCCTGTAAATACTATGTGCCATTTCATTGTTATAGGTGATTAGATCTGTAGATGATTGATTGGTTTTGTATAGTTACTACCTGGGCAAACTCCAGGGGTAATTAAATAAATATTCTATTGCTTGCTATTTGTCTTGTAAACAAGACAAATTATTTACTGGTCAGCTGTTTAGAAGCAACGCATTCCTTGGTTGCTATGAGATTCTATGGGTTATCAAACTTGAGACTTTTTATTACTTTATCTGTTAAGTTTATTTTATTGCATACATGTCTTTATACATATTTTATTTGTTGTCTAAATATGCATGATTTTACAAAAATATAATGCTTTCTAGAAATTATTGTTATTTTTGAAGTATATATGTGTATGTAAATATTTTAATATTTAAAATTTTGAATTCATATCTATTATTCACATTAAATTC
>CM044442.1:46842956-46876109 GCA_024363595.1 Xenopus borealis | reverse complement strand
GCCTTTTTGCCTTAGTTGTAATATTTATAATTTGATATTCAATTTGGTATATAGAAAGCATTCCCATTGCAAGAACACCCACATTCAGGACTGTGGAGTTATTATATTAAAATTATAATATTAAGGGTCAATACTAAAGCATCTCTACTGGAGGAGATAGTTTCAATGGGCTTTGTACAAAGGGCACTTCTGCAAGTATTCATTTACTAGCTATTAAGTGGATTGCTTTAGTGAAGGGTTAGGTAACCTTTGGTTCTCAGTCAGTAGTGAACTGCATTTTCATAACACTTTGTAGAACACAAGTATCAGGACAATGAAATAGGTCATAACTGAAGTTACATTGTAGCTTGACTCACAGGATGTTGCTGAAGTATGACACCTATTAAAATCCTTCTTTATTTGTTGCAAACTGCTAAGAGTAATTGTTGAAGACCTTCTTTGATCCCTATGTTTTTATGTTCTAACTCAGGAATAGTTCAACTTAAGCATCCCAATTCCAATCCCAAATGGAGTGAAGAAATATATTTTTTAAAAAGTGAATGTTCTCTATTTGATTACTATGAAAACTTTGTGGAATACAAGAAGCTTTTGCTGCATTTGTCAGAAATATAACTGTCATGCCAGAGCAGTATTGCACTGGCATCATAAGGGTTAACAATGTGCTATACAACTGTGATTCACTACAAGTGTGAAGTTATGCATCCATTTGGAGGACCTTTTGTCTAAAAACCAAGACAAGATTTACCAGAGATCAGCACCTGTATTTCCCACTGACAGCAAAGGAGCTATTTATTAAAGGGGTGTATGGTCAAAAATTATAATCCCCCTTTAGCCTTTGGGAAATGAATATAAGTATTTTTCAAATAGCAAATTATTGAGTTGCTTGCAGTGCAATCAATTCCCCCCACATACATGCTCATTTCAGCAGCGTGCAAAACCTTCACTGCCCTTGGCCATCTTCCCTGTTGCTTGGCCCGTCTACTGCTTCTGCTAGTCCCACCACCTACCAATGAAAAATGTGTAGGCAGTCAAACAACATTGGTATTTACGGTGAGGCACACACACACATTGAGCCAGCATCTGAGCCAGCATCTGCAAACAAGACTTCATTGGTAGGTGGCGGGACTAGCAGAAGAGGCAGCCTGGCCAAGCAGAAGAGACGGCCATGGGCCGTGAAGGTTTTGCTCGCTGATGAAATGAGCAGATATGTGGGGGAATTGATTGTGCTGCTAACAATTCAAAGCAGGGTCATGAAAAATAATATAATGACCATACATCACCTTTATGCTCCAAATTTTTCAAGTCAGACTTTTAAATGGGGAAAATACTATTTTTTCGGAGAATTTTTTTCATAGATTTATTTAATCCAATGGTTTTTTAAAAGTCAGATCAAAAAAAGTAATCAGGCCCGGATTTTTGACGAGGCCGACTGCCAGGGACAGAAACTTTAGAGTCTGGTGGGTAGCCAGTAGGGGTTGACTAGTATCTGACTGGTGTAAATACGAGTGCAGTGTGTGTGTACATGCCAATAACGTTTTTGATTATTCACAAGTGAGGTTATGTAATAAAAGGCACTGAGTTTGCCCAGGTGCAATAACCCATAGCAATCAATCGGCAAGTAGGATTTAGTGGTCGCCTGTTTAAAAGCAAAAATCTTCTTGGTTGCTATGGGCAGAGACGGGCCAGATGGCAGATGTCCTAGGCAACATTGGCGTGCACGATGCACTGAAACATGAACAGCACAAGAAGGCGAGAAGGAGGGGACAGGACATGGGGTTGACGATAGAGCTAGTACGTGCCTGGTGCCCACCCCAGCTTTGCACCCTAGGCACGTGCCTACTCTGCCTACCCCTAGTGCCAGCTCTGGCTATGGGTTACGGCTACTGGGTAAACTTAGTGCCTTTTATCACATATGGGGAATGTATGTAAAAAGAACCATCTTAACTTTTCTAATGGCTTTTCTATAATCATGGAACTCCTCAGACTTCTAATGTCCATACATTTTACAAATGGGGTACATTACTTACTGTAAATTATTTTCTAAATCATGACATCATAGTGTTAATAATGTTATTTATAATTTGTGTTTATACTGTTATTTGGATTTCTAAAATTTACAGGAATGTATCCTTTAGTGTTGGTAAAGGAATAGAAAGGGCTCCCACATTATGGAAATCCCTAAATAGTAAATAAGATTTATGTTTGCGTTCTGATGCATTGAGCTCTAATGTAATTTTATATAATTGTGCGATTTCCCCGTGTTTTAGTTTTTGCCCTACTGAATAGTGTTGCAATAGCTCATTCTCCCCATGTGCATATTCCTAAAAATAAGCTCTTTCCACTTGTGTGACATAATTAATTTTGTAGATATCACATGGTATAACTGATTCACCTCATATAACCTACATTATAGTCATCCCTAATTACTGCAACTTAATAAATCCCAGCCCAGAAGTTTTCAGTCCTCCAACTGATGTGTTCAATTCCATCAGTTTTATTGGCTGCATAAGTGATGTGAAGAAAATTACTTCAGTGTTAACTGACTCTGCCAGCAAACAGTGCCGTAAATTCCAGCAAGTAATGGTTTGTGCCGTATTGATTGTATGGATTGCACTGACCAAACCATTTGTATCCTAGGGTTCTGTTTATTAAGGATCCCTGAGAAAATGCTTTGCATATTTATTTTGTTGGGTTTATATTAGATTTCTGATTTAGTGCTTAGGATATCTTGTTATAGCATTCAGACTGTTCACATAATGTATATATTGCCAAATTGATTGTGAAATTACATTAGTCTAGCTGGGCCCAGATATGGAAATTAGATTTATAGTCTAGAAAATATTTAAAAATAACGTATGGTAATGTTTTCAGATTCTGTCATTTAGTACACATGACTGACTCAGGATCTAGATCAGGTTTTTCATCTCTTATTGATTGTTTTTCTTCCTCTGTGATATGCAAATATGGATTTATTTCAATCCAGAAAAGACATTGCTTTAATATTATATAGACAATAAAATTAAAGTTTAGATATTACATTTGTTTTGTCCCTATTCTTCTCAGGACCAAAGAAACATTGTTGCTCAACCATTGTTACTGTATTGCTGGACAATCAATTTGAAAAGCTGTAAACCAGAAATATCCAGTTCTTAAAACAAAATTGCTTGATAAAACTCTTCCCCTGCTCTATAGGACCAACAGGATCATTAAAATGCTAAAGAATTCTCCAGTGGAAAACCCACCCCATCTCTAAAAGTCTCTTTCACCTTTCTTACTATAACTGGACATGAAAGATTTAAACACTGATTTATTTTCAGATAACAAATAAATATAATTACTATATATTCAACCTTCTGATATTTATTTACAGTGTGATACCATGAAGCTAAAATTAAACAATAATCTACATGTCTAAGATTACAGCAAGATTATCTTCACTGCTGAAGTGCTGTGGTTGCCTTAGGCTGGTACAGAACCCCAAAACATAATATACAACATTTCTAGTCTACTTTTTAAGAAGGGCAATCGCTGAAGGCTGCATATACTGTACATACCCCTTCCTTCTGTGTATAAAGAGTTGACTATTTATTAATGCTCCAGGTGTAGAAGTTATTTGTTTAATGTGCTTCAGCCATTCCCAATATGCCTAGCTGGCATGACATAGCCTTAAACATTATTAGAATTAATAAACAATGCATGCAAAATGTCCATATAACACATGTTATACACACATATCTCAATCATTGGGAACACGTGTGAGTTATAAGACAATATGATACATGAACATGAAGTAAACTGATTGGGGATGTAGTAGTTGATTACATGTTCACATTACTCTATGTAAATTTGTTATTCAGTCAAAAAGACACTCTATTATAACAATTGCTAAATATCTAACAAAAGTAACTCAAAACAACTGGACTTGTTGAGAAATTTTAATGAAGACATTTCACTGCCCATCCAAGCAGCTTCACTTCTTCAGTTCAACTGACTGGTGTAGGGGAGTTTTCGGAATATAGACTCTTCTTGCGTGAATGGATGTGTGAAGAGTTCTGAAACCGCTGGGGTACAGATGGTACATATGTCTTTAAAGTTTGACTACAGTAGAAACAGATTTTAAACAACCAGATTTTATGTTTTCCTGAAATTAATCCTTCTTCCTGGTCCCTATCAGATAAATTGCATCTGTCTTTCTCAGATTTTAAGTTTTTCAGAGCAAAAAGGAAAACCAAACCTGGTTTATTGCTTATGAAGGGCTTTTTGGCTCCTTTCATTCCTTCTCACACTAACCAGGTTTGGTTTTCCTTTTTGCTACTCTCCGAGTCCTACCCTCAGAAGCCATGTTCCAATATCTTCCACTGATGAGATCTAACAAGATCGAAACAGGCTGTCTGCAAGTTTGGATATATGGCTCTGAACCATTAGGTTGTATATGTGCTATAAACCAGCAGTTCTGGATGCATAGTTGGCCAAAGGGACATAAAGGAGTGATTTGCATGTCTCCTCCCATGATGCCTTATGGGAGAATTAAATACATTAATGTGTATGGCATGAGACTTGCAGAAGGCTTCACTTTGCATCTTAAGGATACACTAAGGGGCAGATTCACTAAGGGTCGAAGTGAAAATTAGAATAAAATTCGAATTTTAAAAATTAAAATTTTGTAGTAATTTTGGGCTGCTTCGACTATCGAATAGCCCAAAATTCTATTTGAATTGAAAAAACTCAAAAGTTCAAAAATTCTAATTTTCAAAGTACTGTTCTTCGAATTTGACTATTCGCCACCTTAAAGCTGCCGAATTGCCATTGTAGCCTATGGGGGACCTACTGGAAGCTGAAAAAAATCTATTTTTTTTTTTGGAAATCAAAAGCAGTCCATTTTCAATCAAAAAACCCCACCGATTCAAATAAAAAAAATTTGAAATTCGACCCTTAGTAAATCTGCCCCTAAGACTGATTTACATTATATTTTTAAATGCAGTTTTGTTATATTTGTTCAAATTGCAAAATATCTTAATTTTCTTTGCCAAAGTTGTCACTTCCAATGCAACAAAAAAGAGAAAGCTCTTTGTGAAAAGTCTTAACATAAAAACAGTATCTGAATATTTGAATTAGAACTGTTTTGAGTTTGACTGTTCGAGTTGGTGAATTCAAATGTATGAGTTTTAACCAAGAAATGAATAAATCTCCCCCTTTATATTGAGTGTTATAAAATAACAGCATAAAATCCGCTGTTTGCTTAAAATAAAACCCACACCTTGTTGAAATTGCCATTTATTTCACACAGCTTTTTACAGTTTTTCTGATGTTGCTTTACAACTGTTGATAAATAGGCCCCCAGGGGTGTTGTGCAGAGACATTGATGGTTACAGTACATATAATATATACCTCTGAAACGGCTTTTCCAGGCTGGGATTTAAACCAAGGCTACACAATGGACACTGTTCTACACTGCACAGAAAAATATCCACAACTTCAGTTTGGCAAAAGATTTCTCTTCTGATATGTAGTTGAGTGCCGTGCCTTTAGAGTGTACTTTGAAAGAAGGCTGTCATTGGTACATAGTGTACATGCTCTTAAATACTTCAAGGAGCACTGCCTTTTTCCGAACCTGCATTTTTATTGTAACCTACTATTATGATTACTGGGCTGATTTTGTACTTATTATTACATTGCACATATCTTACGTTTAACAGACTTTTAACTGTGGAGCAGCTTTAAATTACATTTTTTAACATTAATGGGGAAAGCAATATTGGTCACTAACCATTGCGTGCAATGCAAATAAATGTTCGCAAAGCTAAAAAATTTTTCCATTGTGAACACTTTGCCCCTCAAGCGACACTAGGATAGTAAT
Organism: Xenopus borealis; assembly: GCA_024363595.1. Lineage (NCBI taxonomy): Eukaryota > Metazoa > Chordata > Amphibia > Anura > Pipidae > Xenopus > Xenopus borealis. The sequence continues at coordinate 46,870,252 of CM044442.1, read as the reverse complement.
TGCGAATTTTATAGTTTATGATAGAGTGCAGTGTATGTAATAAAACATATGACAAACGTTGCATTTTCTCCAAAAATTTACACTACCTTAAAGCAGGTGTTAAAAGCATAATGTAAAATATTACATTGTGACATGCACATTTTTATTCGCAGATGTGTTCTTTGCGAATTTCATTACATTTCTCCCTGGTTAATGTAAATTCATGGTGATAAAGTTTGCCCAGGTGTAGCATGCAATAGTAAGGGATGCAAAGTTTTGTAAATTAATGAAATTGAACTTGTAAATTATAAACTGATGATTGGTCTCTACAAGTTGCTTGGCCTCTAAAAACCTTGCCCCATAACCACCTTGCTCTATCAGCAATTTTAAACCAATACTATGAATTCTCCTTTTGTTTGATTTCCTGGGTGTTCTTGCTTTATGTTAATAGATCCTTTGCTGCTTTAATAAAAATAAATAATTTGCTTTTCTGCAGCAAAGGTACCAACCTAACATTCAAAACAAAACATATACAATACAACATTTAAAAGCAAGAGGTGTAATAATACTATTTATATTTTATTGTTCCTTTGCATAGAATTAGTCTTTCTTGTATACTGCCAATTCAAGACAGCACCTTTTTTGTTTTTATATATTAGTATTCTGTTTTCAATATTAGGTGATTTGCACCTTGCTTCTAACCATATATTTCTGTATGAATTTAATAGTAGAAGTACAGACAATTTGTTCCTGGGCTATAGCAATTAAGATGGCAGCTTAGTGGCTCATGAAAGTATACATGAGGCTGAAAGTGCTGAAGGCCATGGCCTTCTCCACAGCTTTTTATAGTTCTGTCCTGTATACATCAAAAGTGTGACAACTGCAATGGTGTAATTTTATGTTCAAACATGTTCACTGAACTGAACTAAAGCTATCAAATCAAACCTTAATCAAACATAAAATTTTATTGCAGAGGCCTTTGAGTAGAAGCTAGTTCATTTTTCTTAATGCTCAGTTGCCAAAGAAATTCCTCTTAAGTAAGTCCAATTAAAAAAAGATAACTGTATATATGACTTCTTTAGTAAGAGTGAGACTGATGTTACAGTATATTTATTCAATATTCAGGGAGATAACTATTGATCTTGTCCACATACAAAAATTTGTCTTTGTTCTTCCAAGTAGGTCTACATCTGACTTATTGATTTCTATTGATTGTAGAAAGCTCCTTTCATCATATGTTGTGCAGTATATTATGGTACATTACATTCTGGGAAGATTGCTTTGCTGTTCATAGAGAGAATGACCATGGCGAGATGATGATATTTGGAGGGATTTTTTCATAATATTCTGTGTCCTTGTTTTCATGCATTGGCTGCATCTCCACCAGGACTAAAGGCCTGCCTCCTAAGGTTATCGATGGCTCTCTATTGCAGTTTGCCTTAACCTACTTGCACCAGACAAGGACTATTTGGTTCAGTGCTATACTTACATAGTTACATTGTTAAATTGGGTTGGAAAAAAACAAAGTCCATCAAGTTCAACTCCTCCAAATGAAATCATGTAAAGGCCTTCTCCCATAGACTCAATTTTATCCAAATAATCACAAAATATTTCAAACGTTTCCTCCTCATCTGTAATAATAAAACAGGGCCTTGTATTTGATCCAGATATAATAAATACTCATTGAAAGCAAACCCAGCCTATTGGGTTTATTTAATGTTTACATGATTTTCTAGTAGATCTAAGGAATGAATATCCAAATCACAGAAAGATCCCTTATATGGAAAACCACAGGTCCCAAGCATTCTGGATAACATGTCCCATACCTGTATCATATATATAAATCTAATATATAGAGCTTCACTATCAAGTAGCCTGGCCAATCAAATTTTGTGGCATTTGCGTGAATATTGACCAACCAAAACAAAACCAAAAATTTTACAAACTGCTGATGAACTGATCTTTTTATGCAGTCACCAGACCACTGTATGAATAGCCATTTCCCCATAGTAATCTAACCAATATCTCCAAGAATCAATTAGTCATATCAGGGAAATCTGACCATCTACATGTTGGATCAGTCATATGTTGTAAATATCAGTCCTGTTTGCTCCCTCAATAAAACTACATGTAACCATTGCACTCCCACCTTCTTTCTTCTTTCTTATTAGGAATGAAAGAAGAATGAAATAATGGGATAACATGGGTTGAATGGCTTTTCTTTTTAATCTGATTAGAAGTTTTTCCCATCAGTATTATTGGTGACGCATTGTATCTCAGTTATCAGTGGGGAAGCTAAACTTGGGAACTGGGGCACAGATTCTGAGTCTCATTACTGTCAAAGAGTCAAGGAAAGAGACTTATGGTTCAAAAACAGCCTTAGTTGCGAGGCCGCGGACAAAAGTGCTTTTTAATTGAGCACTAAGGTGGACAATTCTGCACACTAATCAAAGCAATTTTCTTCTGTGAAATACCCAATTATGTGCCTTATTTACTATTAGTAAATGCAGTCCTACATGCTAAACTACCATACAGATTGTGCATGTGCCTTGTCATTGTAACAATAGTGACTTAGTTTACTTCTTTACATTTTTTCAGATTTTTAAAAATGATTTCCTTTTTCTCTACAAAAATAAAACAGTACTTTGTACTGTTCCCAACTAGGATAGAAATAATTCTTACAGGAGGCAAAACAATCCTGTTGTGTTTACAATAATTTTTTTGTTGATTTGAGTTACAAACATCCACATAATTACCTTTATCCTGAAAACACCAGCTCCATAGCATACTGGATAATCGGCCCTATATCTGTATTAAAAAATTTGTAAATACAAACATTTTAAAGGAGCACAGGGTCCCTTTCATTGATTCTTCTGTGCACAGTATCTTTTCCCTATGAGAAATTCCTTTTAAAACTTTATTTAAAAAGTTGCTTTTACTGACTCCTGTCATTTTCTATCCCAGAATGAATCTAATGGTGTGGCTCACTCAATTAAGAAACTATCTATACTACAGCAAACCTCTGGGGGCATTGTATTATGGAAGATCCTGTGGTTTTGCTGCTAAAACTCTGCTAGGCTCAGTGCGATAGGCTACATTGTGAGCTTGCATTTTATTCTACTGCTAATGAACAGCATTCTCCTGAATTTACAATTCATTGTCTCAGTTGACACTGATCTCTACTACTTGGGTAAGGTTGTCCCTAGACTTCAATTACATTTTCTAACAATTTGCTTTGTGATAAAAAAAAATTATTATGGGCATCATTCTGCATTCTAAATTAGATGCTAATAAGATATTTAATATTTATATATCTGAGATATAAATAAGAAATATTGAACTTGAAATTGGATGAACAAGAAAGCTACTCCATTTCTAAATAACAGAAGTGAGAGGTCAATGTTTGAATTTCAAGACACTGCGAACTAAGGATGCACCTCCTCCCTGAGTTGGTTCAGGATTTCGGTGAATCCTAGCCTTTTTTACAGGATACAGATTTGGGCAAATCTGCCTGTTTGCACCAAATCTGAACCCTTAAAATCACTTTACTTTGGATCATATGGTTTTCTAACCTACAGAATTTTTGCATGTGAAATTTTTACCCCTGAATTGTGGTCATTTGCTCACCTGATCACACATTTGTGGTGAAGTTTGTATTTTTCGCAAACATTTTCATGAATCAAGCAACAAAAAATCACCCTCAACCAAATACACTGGAGTCTATGCAGGGACAGATTTACATAGTGAGAATCCCTAGGCTCACTACCGTTCATCACCTGTGTCCCCTCCCTTATATTCGGGCACATTTTCATCACTGGGCCCTGATTGGTGCATGGGAAATTAAAAAAAACTACTGTATCTCAAGTGTTTTCGAACTAATGTGGGTGTGGTTCAGCAGCATGCTGCCCCCTAAAATCCTGCTGCCCTAGACCATGGGCCTTGGCGGCCTTTCGACAAATCTGGGCCTGAGTCTATGGCCATTTTTTCTCACGTATTTCAGGTACCACATGCATTCATCTCAAGAAAAAAAATGCACATTGACCAAGGCATTTGTCATGACAGAAAACTTGAGCGAAAAAGCCCATTGACTTCATTGCATTTGGTATGAAAAAAACATCCTTTGCATGTGAGAATTAAAAAAAATGCCACTTGACTTGAATAATCTTTGCTAATTAGGATCAATAAGCAAAGAGGGAGTGTAATAAAATCCACAAAGTTAAATTCACAAAAATACAGCAAAAAAATTGCATTCCACAATGTAATATTCTTTGTTAATCTTTTATTGCATAGCAAATTTTAATTGCACATTGCACACTTTCAAGATGTGCTTGAAGGTGGTGTAACCTTTTGGCTCAAGCATAACAACTTTTTCAGTAAGACATTTAGACATTTTATTACATACGCACTAATGCATAATTATGTTCTTCCTCTGTTGGGGAGGCTGATAAAGAGTTGCTGGGTTTGCAAAAGCTAAATTTGCTCAAAGGCAATTTTTTTCATGCAGAGACATATATTCTCATATTGTGACTACCTTTATTATTACCGACTTCTATTGCATTCCCCTAAAAGTGTCCTGTTGTCTGCCTGGTGTGTCATGCTCAGAATTGTACGTTTTTTAACTCAAGTAAAAGCATATAAGTGTTACAGAGAAATGAAGTTTGCTACTGCATAAATGTGCTTGCATACTGTATGGAATGTATTTTCTTGTCCTAATGTGTTTGCATGGTTGTTAATAAGCGATATCACCTTACCTTAATGGTATTTCTTTATAAACAGGACACAATTCATTATTCTCCCTGCAGTGCTCATTGAATTTTTAGCATGAGTTTGAGAACTCCAGTCAGTCTGCCCTTACATAAACATAACAGTGATGTCCTGTAATCACAAAAGTCCTGGTTCAGAACAAGTGCTCATCTACATTAGGCGTTATACCACAATACTATACCTACATTCTCATATCAAAGCATACCACACTGACAGACTGGCAAGTGCCCGCCCTATGCTGTCTGGTCATTGATTCCTCTATGTTCTAACCTCATTCTCCACCTACACGAACTACAATAACTACATCTGAGAATTAGTGTACTCCTCAGTTCACAAAGGCCCCATGAGTTAAAATTGCAACAAAATGGTGGCATGCTACTTCTAAATTAACCAAAATGGAAACTCCTCATCACCAATACAATCTGCTTCTATAAACTCCAGCTCTTCTCTCTGGCCCAGAAAATGCATAACTAAAGTAGACTATTATCTTGCTAAGAAACTATGGGCTTGATTCAATTCAACACGCTAAATGCGTGATAAAGAAAAGATGTGTTTACCTGCGATAAGAATGCACTTTTGTAGCTAACTCAATTCATTGCAATATGGAATACAGTAGGTCATATATTTTGAATCAATGTATTTTTTCAAAACAATAGAACATTTGGAAGTACTTTTGTTAATTAAATATACATTGGTGTAGCTGTAAGTGGCTTTTAAAAATATGTGAAATATGACATATTTGGTGATAGACAAAAAGGCATTTCTTCAAGTTCAAAGGGGCGTAAGGGAACCAGAAGTTATTTTAAAAGACTTGACACAATAAGTGGTTTCGAGTTGAATTGAATTGCAAATAGTAAGTGTTCCCACTACTTTCAATGGGCCATTAGGTAGCAAAAACATAGGTACACACGAAAAGCTTCACTTATCACATGAAATGTAACATATCGCACTGGACAGAATTGAGTCTAATGGTTTAATATTTGCAAAATATGTCTGTTTTCTACTCAAGTGAATATATAAACATACTACATAAAATTCTTTTTCTAAGAAAAATAAAAGCTAGAATTAAGTAAGCCAACAATCTACTTCAAAGTTTTACTGTATACCTTTCCAAAGTATTTGTTCATCATGTTTTTGAACATTTGAATCTAACTAATTTTGTGTAGTTATCTGACTCCAAGGTAATCCCTTGTTAGAATAAGACTCTTCTCATAGAGGATGAAACTGGCATGATGAAAAAGAATTCAGTCAGCACATGTGCTATTGTAGCTTTTCACGCCCAATGACCATAAATTATTCTTTTTATTTGGAGATATGGTTTAAAAGATTAAACATTGAGGGGACTGAGTTTACAGAGCAGTGTGTTCACTGAGCATTTGAAAGAAATGTCGACTTTGCTTGTGGAAAATGATCTACGCTAAGACTAATACTAAATTGTAATAACAAATTAAACGTTTACATACAGGCATTTTAAGCCTTGCAATAAAAAAGAAACAAATAAAGTCAAAGGGGTAATTGTGACTTACAACATGCGTTAAATAATATAGTCTTTTTTTGTGGTTGGCATTTTAAAGGGGAAAACTATTTTTTTGTAGAAAAAAAAATAGAATTTTCCGAGATTGATTAAACTCTGATGGTGTTAAAGGGCAAGGAGAGGCAAAGAAATAAAATCCAATTTTTACTTTCTTTAATGAAAAAGAAATCTATCTCCAATATACTTTAATTAAAAAATGTGTATCGTTTTTATAAGAAACCTGACTGTATGCAGTGAAATTCTTCAGTCATTTACTGCTATGGATAGGAATTGTCAGATGGTCCCTAACTTCTGGCAGGGAAACAATCATACTTATGAACAGCAGGGGAAGCGCCTGCCTTACTTAAAAGCCATGCAGAACTCAAGAAGCTTTGTTTTTTGATCATTTATGACGATCCCTAAGAAGCCCAGACCACACTGAGCATGTGTATGTAGTCTAATCTTGCAAAGATGTATAACAAATTTACAAGATGACAGCCCCCTGTGGCCAACTTTGAAAGCATACATAATTTGTTTGATTAGGCTTGTGGTGCAGTAAGTTCATGTGTACTGTATGTTTAGTATACAAAATACAGCATTTCTAGCCTTATTCTATTTTAGACTTTCCATGCACTTACATTCACTAACAGTCCTAATAAAGACGTCCCATTGACATTTTGGAGATATCCTGATCTGTGCTCGGTTTAGTTTGATAATTGAAGATTTCGTGGTTTCAGGCATCAAATCCGAAAAAGTTGAGGATTTTGGGTGTCAAATCCGAAAAGGTTCCATTTCATCTGATTTTTTCATGATTTTATCTAGTCTTTTCCCGTAAAAGATTTATTTTTGTGGCATATTTGCCACTATTCTGCCTTTAAATAGTCAAGTCCGATTAGTCTGCACCTCATACTGCCATGCACAATCACTTATTGCTTTAGATTGTGACTGTGAGAGAGGGCTTGCACATAGGGTTACCACCTTTTCTTAAAAAAAATACCAGCCTTCCTATATATTTAGATCCTATTAATAACAATGGGCTCAACCATCAAAAATACCGGCCAGGCTGGTAAAATACCGGCCAGGTGGCTACCCTTCTTGCACATAGCGTAGCATTAATGTTATAATGCTTAGCTGTTGTTACAGTAAATATCACATTTAAAAGTAAAACTGATGCCTGTGCTTATATCCTTTGAGTACTTGAAGAATAGGTTGCTTTAACACATTTCTCTCATTTTACATTTTCCCAGACTTTACACTATGTTTTCCTGGTCCCCTTAAAAAGCTAAAATGGAGGTTCAGCTGCATTATTCTTTTATAGTTTATAGGTCCAACATGTTCTGCATTGCTTTGCAGAGAATAGACATGTTTCACATTAGTCCCTTCCTCAGTGGAGCTTACAGTCTCTGTGACACACATTAACAGGAGCCAGTTAAATTTGTCTTTGGAGTGTAGGAGGTAAATGGAGTACATGGAGGAATCACACACTGACTCAGAGGGAACCTACAACTTACAGATAGTGCCCTGGCTGAAATGGAACCTAGGACTCCAGACTGAGCTAATTTGTATTTATCCCTGTTCTTTAGGTGGCTTAAAGAAGATGATCACCTTCCAAACACTTTTTTCAGTTGAGTTGTTTTCAGATAGTTCACCATAAACTTTTTTCAATTGCTTTCCATCATTTATTTTTTACTGTTTTCCCAAAACTAAAGTTTAATGTTCATGTATCTTGGGTTTAGTATATCTGGGGTTTAGTCTGGCAGCTCAGTGATGAAGGAGCTTACAATATGCTACATCTAATTCATACATTTAGTTGATACATTCCTTAGGAGTATCTATGGAATATTAGCAACTATTGGATAAATTCTAACAGCTGCTTTTAAAGGGGAAATCACATGTGCAGGGAATTGTGGGGTTTGGAGGATGCAGGCTATGGACAGATGACTGTAGATACAAAGTAACAGTAGTCAGCCAGATCAGCAAAGTAGTCAGAAAGATCAGCAGGAGAGCAGGGTGCTAGGGAACTGTCAGAAACCATATTTGATTTGATGTGATGTATATTGCAAAGTTGCTTAAAATTATGTTTACTTTGAAAAAAGCTTAAGTTATGTTTTGTGTAGTGATGGGTAGTGATGGGCGAATTTATTCGCCAGGGTCGAATTCGCGGCGAATTCCCGCGATTCGCCGCTGGCGAATAAATTCGCGAATCACCAGCGAAATTTCGCCAAGGGAAATTTCGCAGAAAAAACGAGTCGCGCGCCGAAAATGACGCGACGTGCCGAAAATGAAGCGACGCGCCGAAAATGACGCGGCGAGTGTCAAAGTTTTCTCTGGAAATTCGCGAATTTTTCGGCGAAGCGAATCGCGGGAGATTCGCCCATCACTAGTGATGGGCGAATTTATTCACCAGGCACAAATTTGCGGCTAATTCCCACGATTCGCCACCGGTGAATAAATTCTTGAAGCGCCAGCAAAAATTTGCCTGCTGAAAATTCAACCCCTTCAGCTTGCAGGCCATCGCTCCAAAGCTAAAACGTTCATTCATCCTTCATTTCCAAAGCAATGTTATTTTTGAAAAATTCATACAAATAATATTTTTTACATCTTAGATAGCATGAATTAGTATTTACATCTTAGATAGCATGAAACAGTATTTGGAAAAATGTGCTAACTACATTTATGGATATAGCCATATGTCATTTTGTTTTGCAAACTATAGTTTATCGTTATAGTTGAAATTTTAAAGTTGGTTAAATTCTGGAATTCCAAAATTATTGGAAATGTGGTCACTTTTGGATAATTGTCAAGCACTACCTACTGTGTGGAAACCCTAGTTAACTAATCTAGAAATCAGAGTCAAATGTAGACTTTAAAACAAAGTCAAATCTAGACTTTAAAGGGCATATTTACTAAAATTGGACTTGAGGAACTGAATCTTCATTTGAAGCAATTAATAAATACTTCTACAGATCAAAGTGGCAATGGGAAAATGTTCACAATGTGAAAAAAAATGTTTACGCAAATTTAATATAGCTTTTGTAATCTTGAAACTGTTTAAAAACCACTTCCAACAGTGGAAGAAAGATTACACATTTTATTATTTGGGCCAGTGCACAGATTATGTGATAAAACTTCTTCCTGAAAAAGTTATGTTTGCTACGCCACCTTCAAGCACATCTTAAAAGTGTGCAATGTACAATTAAAATGTGCAATGCAATAACAGTCTAATAAGAAGATTAAATTGCAAAATGCAAACTTTTATTGTGAAACATTTCTATCACCCAGTAGGTTTTATCTTCTAATGTCAGCTGCATACTCTCGAAATCCACCTCGCTCAGGAAGTTGTTTTTACTAATCCATCATTCTTAATATTAGGACAAATAATTTTGTTGCTTTTTTTCCAACCCACAGCTTCAGCAATGTTTTCATCTCGTATACATCTATTTCCAGAAAACACCTCCCATTGTTGGCTTATTTTTTTTTTTTTTAATTAGCATTAAGCTGTATTCTGAAAAGTGACTTGTTTTTAGTGTAATAGGAATATTGTGCATTCAGCAAACGAACAGCATTATATCTGTAGAACATTATGAGATGCACTATCCAGCCCCAGGGGTGCCATTATCAAAAAATGGCATTCTCATTAAGGATTCATGCATGAAATAAAAAAGGAGCATTTATAAAAGAAAAATAGAACTTGAACCATAAGCTTTCTTCTAAACATATGTAAATGAAACATTACAGTAGACTGCAAGACATTCACATCAAATATGTGTGTGTTTGGTACTGAAACTTTTAGAGGAAAATGACCATTACATATACCAAGAAAGTTACCCAGGACGGCACATAAAATCAATACTTCCCTTGTTTTCTAGTTTGTAGTAGAATAAATTTGTGGCGAATAAATTCGCGAATCACCAGCGAAATTTCGGCTAAAAAACGAGTCGACGCGGCGCGCGACGAAAATTACGCGACACGCGTCTGAAGCGACGCCCCGAAAATTACGTGACGCGTCGTATACGAACCAAAGTTGACGCGACGCACGTCAAAAGCGTCCCGCGACTCGTTTCGCAAATTTTTCGCCGATTCGCGAATTTCTCTAGCAATTCGCAAATCTTTCGGCGAAGCGAATCGCGGGAGATTCGCCCATCACTAATCCACAGACTATATGTTACCCACATACTGTGTGCTGCAAGGCATTCTATAGTTTCCAATTGGAAAGATTGTTCACCACCAAACACAGAACACATCCTATTTCAAGCCTCTCTCAATTTAGATATGGAAAAAAGATTGAGAGGCATAAATATCTGATTACTCTGGGGTTTTTACTATTTACACAACATTTGTGGTTTGGTTGTTACATATTTTAATATTGCGTCCTGATTTCAGTCCATTCTCTACACGATTTTGTCCTTTCTCTGAATAGGAACATGTGTCTCCATATTATGGGAGGATTTGGGATCCTTGTTACTCTAAGCTGCTGTTATTCTACTTTGTTACTCTGAGTTCTTGTTTGAAGTTATAAACATGTGTTAATACAGAACTGGCAAACCACCATTCTTTCTGTCACTGCTCAAAAATGTAATGATACCATAATTACTTCACTGTATTCTTATCAAAGGTTTGCATTTCTTATTTTTTATGAAAATCTTCAATAAAACCTGTTAAGTTTTTAAAAAAAGAATGGAGCCCAACAATTGTATGTATGTATCTTTCACTGTGTTACCGGCACGCACGACAAAGCTGTAGATGTGAGACAGCAAAATAATTGCAATATCACTTACAACTTAAAGTATATGTTTTATTTTAAAACCCCAATCAGACGTTTCGCCCGACCCACAGCCATTCTCAAAGTGTCAAGTAAACAATGAACAATGCCTTAAAACTGTGTTATGGTGGGAAACTGCAGCATTACCCATGATGTACTGTATAGTCATCATCATAAGGAAGCGACCACCAATTTAACATGTCATGGTAAATACAAAAAATCCCAACCTCCACTCATTGAAAACATATAAATCAATGAATGCTCTATACAATTCATGCCTTGGTATACATACATTTAAAAACAAAAAACAAAATAGCAAACTTAGATACATCAATATTGTAACTTCTCTAAACATTTTTGCTAGTTTGTTCCTCTGAGTAGATGTTCCATTGTAAATTATGTAAATTTTTTGTAAATGATGTAAATTAACTCACACAATTATGTAAATTCAACACAACAACACCAAAATTTCCATATACCCAGACTACTCTGCGGAACTCAAGAAACTGATACAGTAGCATGGTTCCTAGACATTAATAAGTGACTTTGTCAAAGAGATAAACTGTATTCCATGCTATAACCATCTTATGAAACCACTAACAATGTTCTCAATGTGTTAGAAAAACCATTTTCCATTACAAAAAAGTAAAAATGCCATTGTAAAAACTAATTTTTATACCAGTTAACTCAGTCCTTCTCCTGGCACTCTGAGCAGGTGTAAGGAAAGCTTACCCTGGTGATCCAGTGGTTTACTCGTGGGCATGCAGGGGCGCCTGCCATGCCTCTCTGGCAGGGACATTCGCCACATGCGTCTGTTCCCTTCCAGTGCCAGTTCTCCTATGGCGCACGCACCCACATGCTTCCAGGTTTATACGCCAGCGTGATGACAATTGAAATTTATAAATGGGGAATTTAGGTTACAGCACATTGCCCTTTGTTAGGTTCTACTAGTAAAAGTTCTGGGTGTATATTCCTCGTGAATCTTGTCTGATCTTCTGTGTACTGACCCTTGCTTGCCTACTTGAATATTCTGATTTCTCCAATCCTGACCGTAGCCTGCCTGATTACTCCGAACTCTCCAATCTGACCTTGCCTGTCCACTGACTATTCTACACTCTCCAATCTGATTCTGGCCATTCTGACTATTCTTTTCTGCTTGTTCTGGCCTGCCTGCTCCTGGTGGTGTCCTCCCTTCCAGTATCATGGTGAGACGATTGTGTCCCTTTGCTTGTCCAGAACTATTAGCTTTGCTCCTCTCTCAATAAGACCTGGCGGCCTCCAATTAGCCAAGGGCTCCTCCCATGGTGAAAGGCTGGGGCTATAGGCAGAAGTGAGAGCCATGACCAGGGAGCTTAGCTTGGGTTCTGGATTTAGGGTGCCATTTCATGACACCAGTCTTCTGAAGGGATGGGAGTGGCCTATTTTGAACCTGACACACCAAGAACTTCCTAAATGATGACATCATCATGCCCAGGCTTTGCCCTTACTTGTTTCCTATTGGACATTGATACTGCTGTCCTCCTAGTAATTAATTGGTTGCTTGTGCACTGTAAGCAGTCAAATCATTTGAATGGCCAATACTCAATTGTAATGGCATAGGTAAACATACATAGCATATAAATAACCTTCCTCGCAACAAACAATCACACAGCCATGCAGACAATTACTGCAGAAAAGGAAGGAGCAACCTTGTTCTCCCAATTCTTGCACTCTCCTTCTGCCTAGGCTGTAACTGAATGGAGTGCCAAAAGGGTGCAACCTTTTCTTGGAATAGATACCAGCTTTTCTATATTTTCATCTCCTTCAGTATGTACAAAACTTCAACTGTAGGTGCAGTAGGGTTGCCGCCTCATGAACACACATATGTAATCCACAGCCTGCATGGCTAATTAGCATTTCATTTAGATTCATGTGCAGCCATGCATCATGTATCTAAATGAATTGCTAATTAGCCATGCAGGCTGTGGATGACATATGTTTGGTTTTAAAGGGGTGAGGTGGCATCCCAATGTGACAGGCAGAGCAGTGTGACAAGGGCAGGCAGGTTTAACCCTTTAAGTGCATTCAGTGCAAGCTTTTTTTTTAACATTTTGTACTCTCTCCTTTTAAAAGCATTTAAAGGGGGTAGTTTACCTTTTTTTTTTTTTTAAACCAATACCTTTTTTTCAATGTTTCACTTCTGGAATAAGATTTAGAGCTCTAAATACCAAAAAAAGATCTTTTTTATGAAATGGGGATTTATACCAGAAAAATGTTTTACTTTATGCACAACATTCAACTCATTTAGAAAGCATCAAGCGCATACAAGTAGTCCCAGAAGTCATGTCAGCTGCTGAATTATGATTTTTTTATGGGGTAAAAACACAAAATAATACATTGCTGGAAAGTACAAGTTCCATCTTCCATAGCATCAATGAAGGCAGGTCTGAGGACCAAGGAAGGAGAGATGAAGAATGAGTCACGTGGGGGGAGATTGCAACAGCAGATGACGTGACTGCAGTTTACTAACAGACAATTCTGCATACTTCCTTACGAGACCGCATACAGGAGCATAAGTTCTCTTGATGATGTCCTAAACTGCATTATGTACACACTCCATCTCACAAACTTGTAACAATTTCCCTTTAGTACCTGAATGCTGCTCAAGTTCCCCAGCACAGGAAGCAGTGGCAGATTGATAAAAGACACAGGCAATAGGCATTAAGTTATCTGCCAGTACTAAGTGTGATGTCATATAAGGAAGTGGAATAGAGACTGTAGTGTTTTTGGGGGTCAGTGTCCCCCTCCAAGGACACTTCTGAGGTGAATATCCTGTTAACTATTTAAGGTAAAGTTTGTTCTATTAATGTGAACTGTTAGATTTGTCCATTTGTTACAAAGGTGAACAACCCCTTTAAGTTATTCGACAACCCAGGGGGCCTGTGACTGGCTGGACTTGCTGGGATGGTAACACACTTAACCCCCCCTACTAGGGACTTGTTCCAGGAGTGGTACCTATTCTTTTACTTCTGTAGCAGTACCCTAGTCCATAGTCATACATTCTGACTACCTAGTCTATACTACATTTGCTTATCTGCTTGACTTTTGACAGCCTACTACCCTGGGAATCACCTCAGATTTCTACCCCTGAACTGCAGACAGAGTAGACAAAGGCCATTAATTCCCCCTGGCAGTGTGACTGGTACTGGGCTCCTGCTCTTGCCACTAGCTACCAGAAAGGGTGACATAACCCCTAGAAACTAATACAGTAACCCTCCACACACCTAGGGTTATAACTCATGTATGAGTTAGACTCACCCTGGTTTTCACTATGGATTTGGGTAAAGTAACCTCAAAGTTAAGGAATGGGGCAATGGGGAGGGACAGGAAACCACTATTATACAATGATTGTTTGGATTGTTTATAAGGTTTTCAAAGTACAGGAAATGTGTGCTTCTCGGGTATCAGTCACACTAAGGGTACAGGCTCTGTGGCACCCTAGACTGGGAGTAGGACCAGTAAAGACGATGCAGGTAACATATAACACCCAACATACCATGACGGTTACCCTAAAACATCTTGGAATGTTAGAGGGCTCAATGGCCCTATTAAGAGACACACAACCCTAAACCACATTAAAAATGAAACTCAGATGTTCTCTTTCTTAATGAGACATATTTTACAGATATCTTGGCCCTCAAAAATCCTGATATATCAGATGAACAATGCAGTCTGGGTCTGAGGTATGAACAGTACACAGTTTTTCAGACATGAAAAATACTGTGGGAGATTATAGATATGAACAATATTGGGGCGGATTATAGACATGAACAATACTGGGGGGGAGATTATAGGTGTGAATGAAACTGGGGGAGATTACAGACATGAACAATACTCCCCCCCCCCCTTCTGACAAGAAGCAGCACTGCTGAAATGATCCTCTACAATCAGTTTGAAAAGTTTTTTTCCATTACTTTGTCAACCAAACCAGAGGTATAAATGCAGCTCTTCAATGCTGCTTGCCTGTCTGCAGACAGAGAAGTATTGCACACATACTGTATATGATGTAACTAGAGGGTGAGCACTAGTGACTGAAGCAGAACAGGAAGTTATAGCTACTGCTACCTCCGCCACACACCACGCGTTACAGCATACACAGAACACATATCACCAATTTCTAGATTTTACAGCCCCTTTTTGAATAGGAGCTGGAAAAAAGAAAATGCTTGCCCATTTGACTAGTGCCGAGACCTCTCCTCTGGTGATCCCAGCAATCTGTCCCATACAGGGTCCCACCAATGATGACCCCAAAGGCATTAGTAACGTCTTTGTTTCTTTTTACAGGTAACTATACCAGTTCCAAATGGACACTTATGGTAGCCAGCTACCATAGAAAAACTCTACTTTCACCGTGCAAAACTAGTTTGGTGTAAATATTGATAGAAGTGTTTTTGATGTGGTTAACATAGTGCCTCTAAACTTTTACAATGTTGTATGTACAAGAGGTTCTTTTTGTCACTAATGAGGTGCAGTTAAGGTTCTTTAATGATTGTGCCTTGGCATAGTACACAATTAATATACTGTATTAAAGGAAAACTATACCCCCGGAATAATGTAGGTCTCTATAAAAAGATATTGCATAAAATAACTCATATGTAAAACCCTCAGGGCCGGATTTACCTAGCAGGTGCCCCTAGGCCTGCTGTCATTTGTCACCCCTGCCCCCTCCTTTTTATTTGCTCAAATTTTCATCATCGGGACAGAGCAATGGGAATTGGCACAAAGGAAATTAACATTTCTGAACCAATGTGGGTGTGGTTGGGCCTCTCCACAAATCCGGGCCTGAAAACCCTTCTTCATGTAAATAAACCATTTTCAAAATAATACACTTTTTTAGTAGTATGTGCCATTGGGTAATCATAAATAGAAAATAGCCATTTTAAAAAATAAGGACAGCCTCCTGGGATCGAATGATTCAATGGTGCACACAAACTACGAAACAAACTATAAAGTTAGGTCACATGAGCCAATTAACAGACAGAGTTCTGTCTTTTGCTTCCATACTTCTTCCTGTTACAGTTAGGGGAGGTTTACAAAATTCATGGGAATAATTCGAAGTTCGATCGAATTTACAAAATTCAATTGATCGAATTCTAGAATATGCAAATTAGGCTAATTCGACCATCGAATTTATAAATTCGATCAAATCGAATAGATTGAATAAAAAGCTATTCGACTGTTCGACTAGTAGAATTTACCCTTTAAATTTTATTCGATTGGCTACTTCACTTGGTTTTACCTGGCGAAGTGCTTTTGGGGAATTTAGATTGAATATTAAAAATTCGATTGAAGGGTTAAAACGATTAAAAAAACTATTTGATTGATCAAATTTTTACTATTCGATCTTTCGACCAATTGAATAGCGCTAAAATCAATCAAATTCAATATTCGAATTCGAAAGATTTTACTTCCCTTCCATGCACATGAATCGATCAATGATAAATCTGCCCTTTAGAGTTGAAATATTTCTGGTCAGGTGATCTCTGAGGCAGCACACAGACCATCACAAAATGGTGGTTCAACGCAAAAGATGTAAAAGGTCAATATTTACTGAAATATATCACTTATATATGTCACTTAATTAATTGTCACTGTTGGTCAAGTATTCATTTTCAGGGTATAGTTTTCCTTTAAGCTTGTTAGAATGTAGTGAACTTTTTCTATATCAATGAAATACTCTGGCTTTTCTAAAGTATGATGTCAGCATTTTAAAGCATGTGAATGAACGGTGTTTTGGCAGATCCAAATGCAGCTAATTTTCCAATTCAAATTAAGTTAATAAACTAATTATGATAAGCAAATACTCACCCAACAGTGTTAGTAGAAATACTGAATAAGCCTTTATCCATAAATCATCTTCATGTTATGTAATTGAACAATAACAGAATTATAAGCAATACCAATTAGAGTTGACTTAAACTCTGACAGAATTTCCTAATAAAACATTAGTGTACTTTAATATGCATGCTAACTCTAATAAGGACAAAGTAATTATTCAATTTATTGCATTTACAGGACTTAGGAGGCATCATAATGTGAGTTAGAAATGATTTCTGGACACTGACTAGACTATACAAAAAAAAAAAAAAAATGTGAGAAAATTGCTAAGAATGAAGACAACTTCATTGCAGAAGACTTAATATATTAATACTTTACACCTGAATGAAGACACTCACTCACTATTTAAAATACATTTCTATTCTATGAAAATGGTTCATATAAAACCAATCTTGGGGAAGGAGAATTCAATGCTCAAGCAACATGAATGCCCATATTCAGATTACTAAGTTTCATTTTTATTTATTTATTTATATATATATATATATATATATATTTTTTTTTTTTTTTTTTTTTTTTTAAATAACACCTGAAATTAAAATTAAAAAGAGAGGGCACAGTGAATTTCAGTAATGTAAAATATTGATTAAGAGTTTGTGTTTCATCTATTTATGCTCTGCAACAATGCAAGTCTCCATTCAGCTAAGCCAAGAAAATAGACTGCTAAATCTTCATCTTTACAAAGCAATAAATATATTTTTGTCGATGCTGAATGCATGTGGCTGCAAAAATCATTACTGGTCTCCTTGGTACAGCAATGCAGCCAGAATGCTGCACTGCAGTTCAGTGTGCTGATTCCACTATTTAGGTTGTTCACCAGAGCAAAAATTCACCTGGCATTAGCGTGAGAAGCAATGCTAGCGTATATCTCCTTCGCTAATAAAGGGATGCCTGCGCTTGTTAGTAAATCAGCAAAATAATGAAATGACATCACCCTGGTTAGGGTAAGCGTTAGTCACTTTGTCCTTTAGTGAATCTGCCCGTTGTGTTTTCAGAGTACCATATTTATGTGCATTAAAAGTTACCTGCAGGTCATGTTGATTTTTTGCAGTAATAAGTTTTCTTTTGTAAGTAATTGCTACTTGAATTTCTAAATCTGGTAACTTTCCGTCTTCTTGTCCTCTAGTACTCTCGTAGAGCAATATGAGGGATAGCTACTGTAAAAGCATCAGACAAATACCTTTATGGCAAAATTATAAAGGATGTGCAAAAACAATGTTATGATTATTTTTTTTTTTTAAAGTTTAATTTCTTATTTTAGTATCTCATTAACATCTGCTTTATTAGAAGGTTACTGCAGGAACTCCTTGGGTAATTCAGCACACTGACCAGATTTGGGTGTGCACTTTTACACTGTTTATTTGCATGTGTGCCATCACATGCAAATAAACTTTGTAAAAGTGCACACCCAAATCAGGTCAGTCAGCTGCCCCCTCACTCAAAAGTGCAAGTTACACCCATTTTTTTTTTATAAATATATGCACCTCTGATATTTGCAATTACATTTTAGGTACTGGCTGGTGGTCTGTGCTTAGCACCTTAAGACCTGAAGGCAGAGCCCACATTGGAGGGTGTCGCTTAAGACCTCTACTCAGTGTAGAAGGCTGGACTGTCCCCCAAATAGTCAGACTAGCTGAGCAATATTGAGAAAACAAAAAATACGTCCCATCCTCCTGAGGACACAACTAAAACTGAGCTAGTCTCCTCCCAGTGGGGTGGGGTATAGCCAGTAGAGGAGGAGCCAGTTTTCTTCCTAGTTGTGTCCTGCCTCCTAGTGGTACAAGCTATACCCACTGTCCCTGTGTCCCCCAAGTAGACCTGGAGAAATTAGATTTCTGTGAAAAAATGTTGGAAGGCTAAGTAAAGCCATGCCAAATAATGCCTATGTTTGCACTTTACACATACAGTACTAATGCATGCCATCTTTAAATCTTCATAACTGGGTAAAGAGAGTGCCATTCAGCCTGCACCAGGAGGAAGCTTCTGCCTTAATCATTTCCTTTAAATTGTAAATATGCTATTGGATGAAGCAACAGTTGGAGATACAAACAATAGGTTGAAGATTTTTTCTTAATAAAAGGGAATCTAAAGTCTAAAATAGATTTTTTTCTAGAAATGCTGCATTTTGTACACCGAACATAAACATTCTGAAACAGCCTAGAGGTTGAGAAGCCTAATTAAACAAATAATGCATGTTTTCAAAGTTTAGAACTTCAAGTTGTTTTACTATAAAATCCAAATTTTTAGTGGGGAAAAAACACTAGAATTTTTCAAGATTAATTATACTCCAAGGAAGCAAAGTGTACAAATCCGAAAATACTCAATCTTCAACCTGTTGAAGTCAATGGCAGTCTGCTCTGGTATTTGTATGATAATACATTTCAAGCTCTTACTAAAAATTCTCTATTTTCTCTAAAAATTCAGGAGTTTCGGGTGTCAAATCTGTCCTGTTTTTATTTGTAATTAGCCTATGGAGGGATCATGCCCCCAGCTCAGGAAGATGATTTATCAGTCGCCTTTACTAAGGTTTGCCTGGCTGGGGGCAGCTTTGGTGGGCTTGTAGACGCTTCTATTTCTCGTGCAGCTTCTTTTCACTAATACAGACACTTTCCTGTTTTTATAAGAACGTGTCAGTATCACTTGAAACAACAGATCATCTAACCAGAAATACTGCAACTCTAACTGTAAAAGGAAGAAGTGTGAAAGTAAAAGACAGAATTCTCATGGCTCATGTGTCCGAACATGTATGATTTGTTTGTGTGCACTGTGAACCTAGGATTCCAGGGGGCGACCCTTATTTCTTATTTTAGGAATACCCAATGGCACATACTACTAAAAAAGTATATACTTGTTAACTGGTTTATTTACATGAAGCAGAGTTTTACATATGAGCTGTTTTATGCAATATATTTTGTAGAGACCTACATTGTTCTGGGGCATGGTTTTCCTTCTGCTGAGTCTAAACAATGTCTCCACACCTGATATGGTTTCCAGTCTGCAGTCACTCAGTGTTGATGATATCAGGTCCCTCTGAAGTATTGCCTTATATGTTCTTTTACATGGGGGGGGTATTTTTATGCAATGTGGGACACACTGTCATTCTTGTCACAGATATAATGTATTGTTGACACACTATACAACATATGATTTGTTTTCTGTCTCTTTTTATTCCTCCATATACTTTTGGCACTGAACTCTATTGGCATTAATGATTACCTCTAGCTTAATTCTATGATCATTTAGCATTGTATAGTCTGTGTTACATAATACTTGGACTATTCAAACCATTGGGCAATTCATTATAACACTCAGATTCAACCAGTATAAAGAAATAGTTTAACCTGCTGAAGCTTGCAAGCAAATGTTGTAACAAGAAGTAAGAAAGAGTATTTCTGGATCTATAATGTAATTAATCTTTCCTCTTCTGTATTTTACTACTTTTTACACACTCCTGTATAATGTGTACAGATAACTTATGCTTTAAATTAATTTGTCAGCTGATTTTCTATGTCCTTGTATGACACAGTCCATTTTTCAGTGTTATTTGAAATACAATAGTTTATCCACAGAACCCCTTCACAATGTCATCTATGAATTGCTTTTGAAATAATTCTTAGAACTTATTCCAGCTACTACCTTTTTGTAAACTGTATATCATCAGAAATCATGAGGAAGATACTAGCTATTTGTTTAGCTAAAGTTGTTATAATAAAGTTATTACTGGTACATACAAGTTCATAAATTTGCTAGTGCTTGCTGTGATCTTTGGAAATATTCTAGCATCAGTAGGATTACTAAGAAGTTGTGGGGCCAAAATTCAGGTCTTGACCCAAAAAGCCTAGATTGATTGCGGGGGGGTTGGACTTTTTGAAGGTCTGACACAAATAAACAACATCATGTGATATCTGACTTTCATAGCTGTACATCATATGGAGAAATCTGCAGGTTCTTACATATGGTTATGATTGTTATCCCATCAAAACTGTAGAGATTCATTTTAACAGTCTAATATAATTATTATATGAATAGCATATGTTGATTTAAGTGTCAAAGGCAAAATATTATTATGTGTCCCCAAACGGCATGCTGGCAAAAATCCATCTTAGAGATTGTCATTTAAGGGTTTTCACTTAATAAAAATAACAAAATGAAGGCTGGAGATATTGGCATACTGTATAGATTTTAACTGTACTACATCAGAACAACTTGAATTTACATGAAGGGAACTTTCAGATAACATCTGCTAAACTAGAAAAATAATAGTTGAACTTTTTTCTACACTTAAACTTTTTTTGTCTGGTACATCTATCAGGATAGCATTTACACGGTGCTTATATGAGCCATCTGC
Organism: Xenopus borealis; assembly: GCA_024363595.1. Classification (NCBI taxonomy): domain Eukaryota; kingdom Metazoa; phylum Chordata; class Amphibia; order Anura; family Pipidae; genus Xenopus; species Xenopus borealis. Next base: position 46,849,009 of record CM044442.1, on the reverse strand, counting down.
CTTCCAACTGTCAAGAATATAAGATACCCTAAACTTTTACAACTGAATCTTCTTCTGATTTGCTGAGCTTTTACATCCATTATTGAAAGTCTTAAAAAAAAAAAACATGTAGTGTTCTTTAAAAAAGCCGCAGAGAGCAGCATGAACTATTTCACTGCAAAGGTTTTGTAAACTACTTACATAATACTTGAAAATATCCAAAGTAATCCTTCAATATGTTAAAAAGTTTCCATAAGGAGTCCACGTATAGTGTCCATACAAAAACATGGGAAATATAGAAATGCAATTCAAATATATAACACAATCAATAACATTTTGCCATATTTAGTATTATACCACTTTGTGGAGTAAGTAAAATGCATGCCTAGTGTTGTATTTTTAAATTGATTTGTATCTTTTAATGCATACTATAAAAGGAAAAGAAATCAGTTAATTGCATGATAAATTTAAAAATGTCCAGATACAGTAATTTAAAATGTTCAGTAGTTTTAAAGGTATTTTTAAATGTAATTGGCATTGAAAGTAGTATTTGTTTATTCTGTTCTCTGGTTCCGACTCTTGAAACAAGAAGCAGAAGAAGAAAGCAGAAGTCAGCTATCTCCCAGGTCTATTAATCAGCTAGATTTCAAAAAGCAATTACACTAAAAAATATCTAAAACTTTTTATAAATAAATGTGCATTGGAAAGTTGCTTAGAATAATTTTTTTTATCATGCAAAATAAAATGGTTTTGGATGGACATGCCCTGTGAGGTTAGTTTCATTACAGAGGATATCCCAAAGGGGTAATATGTACAACATAGAGAAAGAGATTAAATTGTGTATTGAAACATATTTCCCACTGTAAGTACAACAACGTTTTATGTCTCCTAATTGAAAGTGTAAGAGTTTGAAATCATATCTTTTTTTATTATTTTAATTATGCAGTTTAATAGAATTGCAATGTTTTAGGAACAGTGAATTTGACAGCAGAGAAACCTTGGTTTTAGCTGTCTACTTATTCTCTTATCTAGAAAAGAAAATGTGACCTCTCTCGCCCTCAAGATAGCTACAAGCCTATCCCAGGCAAGCTTCAAGTCAATTAATTCTGATTGTAATAACCAGTAAAAATAAATAAATAAATAAATAAAAAGGCTTTTTTAGGAGGCTTACTAGAGTATTTGTTTGCTTTTATTCATAGTCCCCAGATGAAAGGAAATAAAAAAAAACGTTGTTGATACTAAGAAAACTTCCAAATAGCATATCTTTTTGCCAATTTTCACCATCAGTATTCAGCACTTTGCAGCAGATTAATTGCTGCAGTGTGCACCTTATGTAGCCCACAGAAAGGCAGCAAAAGTTTTTTGCCCCAAATTACTAAATATTATCTTGCAGCACCACATAGGTTATATATCACCTGAGAAATGGCACAAAATATCAAAGATGACAGTCTTATAGAACAATTGCTCAACATATCCATGTACATCTTATAGAAAAATTGATTTGAATTTGAAATTCCCCTTCAAATTAGAAGAATAGTTGGAGTATTTTGTTCTCTGTTAAAATATTGAAGTTATCAAGTTTCCTAGTATATTGTAGGTATGGAATCTGTTGTCCAGCTCTGAATAACGGGAAGGCCATCTCCCCTAGACAATGTCAATCTAATAATTCTAATCTTAGAATAATTCCCTTTTCATATGAAATAAAAAAAAACAGTAACTTACTGTACCATGATCCAAACTAATATTTCCAATGCTGAAAATACTCTCATTTCAGATCTGCTGAGGTGATGTCAGTGGGAGAGGTCCTTATCCTATTTGGAAGTTTCTGTGGTCTGGGCTGGGCTGGAAGTACCCCTGAAAATCCAAATATTTCACACTTTTCAAGCAGAAATCTTCACAAAAAAGCCAGAAAGCATTGAGTTTAAAGTGGACCTGTCACCCAGACACAAAAATCTGTATAATAAAAGTCCTTTTCAAATTAAATATGAAATCCAATTTCAAATTTGTATTAAACCACTCATAGCCGTTTTAAGCTCGTTTAAAAATCTCAGCTGTCAATCAAATATTGTCTGCCACTCCTCTATGCCTTAGGCATAGAGGCGGGGCAAATAATTACTTTCACTTTCAATTCAGCACTTCCTAGATGTCACTGCTCCCCACACATTCCCCCAGTTCTCTTAACCATTTAATTGTGTAGCCAGGACATGGGGATAGACATTGGGTCCCCCATTCTGGTGCACAAACAAGATTCTGAGATGATACAAGGCTTGCCTTAATAACAGTGTCCACAAAATGGCTCCTGCCTGCTTGCTATAATTATGAATTCCCAGACTGAAGAAAACAAGATTAAAATAATTTATATAGTGTAATAAATGTTCATTTTGCTTGACTAATGTGATAAAATATGATTTTGAACATTTTTTGGGGGTGACGGGTCCACTTTAATAATAAAGTGTTTTTAATGTGCAGTCATGGATTCCAGTATGGTCAGATTTTGATTAATAAGCCCTATAAATCTTAAATTTTTTGAATTTTAGATAAATTAAAAAAAAACACACATTTTAGAAGTAAAATATAGGATTTATGAAAAAATAAATCAGAATTTTAGTAAATAGGCCCCTAAGATATAATGAAACCATATAGGAGGCAAAACACTTATATAATAAATAATAATGTTTAAATATTTTTTGTAGACTTTGGGTATAGTGATTCAAATTACAGCAAGACCCCTTACCTGGAAAACCCCAAAACCTGAGCATTCTGTATAACAGGTCCCATATCTGTAGCACTAAAGTATCAAAATAGAAAATTTGCATTATATTGTGCAACATATGCAGGGATTGTTTTAGTGAATCGGTTTTAAAATGGGATTTTGGAGAAGGTACAATGAATGTGCTGATAAGGGTAGCACTGACAATGCAATCTAATTATAATTATGTTACTAGTTTTAAGAATAGAGGTGAATTAAAGTGCAGCAAAAGTCATTTTTTTTTTATGCATTTTACATATCTTTGCTGAAATTTTCTAAAAGTCTCTATTATAAAAGTATTTTTGCTGCCCCTGGCAATTTGAGGGCCCCCTGTAAAAAAAAATTCAACCCACTTCTTGTCAGCCACACCCCTGCCCACAGTTACCTCAATGTTTCATCATAGGCACATGCTCAATAATCATAGTTTTAAGGGCACATTTACCAAGGGTCAAAGTGAAAATTCAAATAAAATTAAAAACATTTGAATTTTGAAGTAATTTTGGACTTCTTCGACTTCACTACATAAAATGACATTAACAATGATCCCCATCCCCAAATGGCTTTCTAATCAAACCTTAAACTTAAACCCTAAAAATTAACATGACTAGAAATGTCATATTACATATACTGAACTTACTGAACCAGCCTAAAGGTTCAGCATTTCTGTAACAATAATGATCCTGAAGTTTAAAGTTTCTCATCTTGGATTCTGTTAGACTTGTCTGTGACATGCACATGCTCAGTGGGCTCGGAACAGCTGTTGAGATATCACTCTAAAGGTGGCCATACATGTAGAGATTGTAGATTTCGGCAAACAAACGGATCTCTCCGCGATATGCCCACATTGAGGTGGGCGATATCAGGCTGATCGATCAGCGACCAAAGAAGCGGAACCAATCTGACGGGATTTTTAAACCTGTGTGATCGACATATGGCCGACTTTTGACCAGATATCGATCGAGGAAGCCTGTTGGGGGGCCCAATACACAGGCCAATAAGCTTCCGACTTAAGCTTTTATTGGCCCATGTATGGTCAGCTTTAGGGGTCATTGCAATTATTCTGCACTTCTTCCCTACACCATGTAGTCAGGTCTTCCATCCTCCTTTTTTTGAACATTTTGCATTCATTCAATTTAGGGGCCTTTCCTGGGGGAGACTTTTAGTTTACCTAGGGAAACAATATATAATTTTTCTCATGGCAACTTAAGCTTATGATACAGATGCAGCCACTTGGATTTGTGTGTTAAATGCGTTGTGACTCAGGGTTAATTGAAGAAACTGTGTTATCTAAAGTTATCTTAACTCATTTAATGCATTTAACCTTTTCATTAGCATACCACAGCTCCATTGTTTTCAATGGTGAACTCTTTAATTGGATGGGATGCTGTGACACAATATTCTGTGATAAGTGAGTTAAATGGGATGTCTGAGTTAAGTTATTTGGTGTCAAATGCACAATCCAAAGTGGCTTCATCTGTATATGATAGAATTATTAATTCCATTCTGTAATAAGATACAAGCTTCTAAATATCTAAAAAAAATAAAAAATCATATTCTCCTAGATATAAAGACATTTATCAGTAAGAGAGTATTTAATGCACGAAAATGCAACTGATCTGAAAACTGTCTTTCTAACGTGGCAATACCAACTCTGTACAGTTTTATGGAGACTTATATAGGTCACAATTTCCCATCAGTACACTATCAAATTTCCACTGCTCGAAACATATGCATATCTTCATAGGTTTCAAGGCCAGTTCTTCCAGTAATACTTAGTGATGGGCGAAACGGCCGCGTTTCGCTTCGCCGAAAAATTCGTGAATTTCCAGAGAAATTCGCAAATTTTTCGCCGATTCGCGTAGTTTTTGACGCGTTCGTTTTTGACGCGTCGCGTCGTTTCCGCCGCGTCGCGTCATTTCCGGCGCGCGGCGCGTCGTTTTCGGCGCGTCGCGTCAAAAACGACGCGCGACTCGTTTTTGCGCGGCAAATTTTTTTGGGCGAATTTTTTTGCCAGTTTCGCGAATTTATTCGCCAGCGGCGAATCGCGGGAATTCGCCGCAAATTCGCCCCTGGCGAATAAATTCGCCCATCACTAGTAATACTAGGTTTGCCTCAAAAAACACAGCAGGCATCAGTCTGCCACATTTACCTCATACAGTTTCTTACGAAGATAAAAATAATGTTGGGGACTGGTCAATTAATCTCCCAGTATTATTTAGTAGGCTGTCCCCTGGTTTTATAATATATACTGTAATAATACATTTATCTAAGGGGCAGATTTACTAAATTCACATGAAGGATTCGAAGTTTGATAAAATTTTCAAAAATATTCGAATTAAAATTTTCGATTGTTTTCGAAGACCACTTCGACCAGTGAATTTTGAAAATTTGATCAAATCGAATTATTAGAATGATATGAATAATAATCTATTCAAATATTCGACTATTCGACAGTCGAAGTACTGTACTTCCCCTTTAAATTTTTATTCGACTGCCTAATTCGCCAGATCAAAGCTACCGAATTAGGTTTGGTTATTTTTGATCAAATAAAAATATTCGATCGAATGGTTAAAATCGTTTGAATCAATCGATTTGAATGATTTTATTGATCAATCAAATATTTGCTATTCCATCATTTCGCCCGAGTTCGATTGAATTGCTGTAAAATCCTTCAAATTTGATATTCGAATTTGAAGGATTTTCATTCACCATCTATTTTTAGCCCTCAAATTAAACCAATAGTAAATGTGCCCCTTAGTGTACATATTTACTACTCCATTGCTCTCCATGCAACTTGGAACTTGGAAGATTTACTTCTCTTATAGTTAGCATATACATGATTAGTGATGGGCGAATCTATCCCCTTTCGCTTCCCCGATAAAATTCGCAAAATTCGTGAAAAATTCGCGAAACGAGTCACATCAAGTTTTTGATGCGCGCCATTTAGTTTTTGATGTGCGCCGCGATATTGTCGTTTTCAACGCGTTGCGTCGTTTTCGGTGCACGTTGCTTCACTTTCGCCGCACGTCGCGTTTTTTTTGACTGATGTCTCTTTTTTTGACACCAGCAAATTTTCGCCAGGTGAATTTTCGCTGCCGTTTCGCGTATTTAATCACCTGCAGCGAATCGGAGGAATACATGATGCTGGAATTTTAGGGAAATTGTTATGATTTTATTAATGCTTTTAATTGATTACATTGATTACAGGTAATGCTAGAATGCACATAAAAAATAAAACAAGTTAGGGACCGCTATTCGGGGTTTGCCTTTACGTGGTATGGTGGCTTATCAATTTTATGATCATAACTTTGTAACAAAATAACCC
>CM044442.1:46805504-46841521 GCA_024363595.1 Xenopus borealis | reverse complement strand
ACACACACACACACACACACACACACATACACATATATTATTTTATATATATAATGGAGAGCAGAAAAGAACATTTATTGACAAGTGTCAGAAGTAAATTAATTTCAGTGAATAAATACCTTTATATTTTTTAGGTGGGAGGAGTAAATTCGTTTCTTCTCTTAATTTTGTTTTGGTACTTTTTTGTGAGGTTGACAAAATCCTATTAAAACAGATTGCAATATGAGCTAGCACTGCAAGCAGACAGACAGCTCATTAATTGATTTTCTAAGAAAGGAAAACTCAAAGGTGAACGTGATTAACATTCTAAAATAGATCTTGTTGTATAGAGGCTTATCTCATATTTGGACTGTGAGCAGCCACAATGAGCTGATATATCTATTTTTTTTATTCTCCAGAGGAAAAGCAACTCATAACCGAATGTGATATTGCCTGTATGAATATAAAATATAAGAACATGTTGGTACAGCATTGTCATAAGGACATAGTAAAGCTTAAAGAAAAATTACATTTGCCATGAGAAACAGATGAAGTGTTGTTTTGCAGGGAACCAGTTTTCCCATTGACCCATCATTTCACATCTACATTACAATAGTTGAATCACAACCCCCAAAATGAAATCAATGAGCAATAGTTGAATTAAGTCACCTAATCGTAATTCTTTTGATTTGTGTTTACATGTCAGCATGTGTTACAGAATTTCTGTCTGAACCCAACTGACTGATCAACAGTCATAGTCCCATTGATCCCTTTTACTAGTTACACAATTCAGTCAGTTTCAACCAGGGCCAGACTGGGAGTAAAAAGCAGCCCTGACAAAAAAATTTCAAAGCAGCCTATATATAAATGTGCAACTTTGGAAACCAACCCCCTGCCCCCACAAGTTAAAACAGAAAGCATTGGTGGTCTGCCCCCCCCAAGAAACTGAAAAAAATATAAAAAACAAAATTTTGGTTATCAGGACCCCCCATAACACCTAAACATTGGTGGTCAGAGTTGGCCATTGGCGGAGAGCTCTTCCTGCGTTAAAAAGAAAGCAATGGTGGCCAGCTCCCCAAGTTAAAAAACCATTGGTGGCCAGGGCTCTCCCCTCATAAAAGTTAAAAAATTGGAGGACGTGGAATTAAAAGACCACAGCTGATGCGTACCATTAAAATTTGTCCGGTGGTCTTCTTCCTCCTGGGTGACAGCAGCTTCTTTGTTTGGCTTCCATTTGGCGGCTTTGGGTATGCACTCCAGTTGGGAATTACAGTAGTTCTTTTTAATGCTGCAATATGCACATTATGTGAATGCTCATTATGCAGTTGCATGCTGCACAACATCGCTGCTCGCACCAGTAGCTCCCTCTCAGTGTGAGTGTCCTAGAGCTGCTACCAACTTTTTATTTTTCATTAATTACCCCAAATCAGAATGCGTGCTCTATTAGCCTGCACCGCTGATGGCAGAAAATATTTAAGAGTAATGGGTAAACTTTAAGTAGATTTTACATTTTAAACATTTAATAGATAAACAAGTTCTGCTTAAAATATGATTGTTTTACTTTAGATAAATAATGAAGCATTCATTACAGTTGTTTGCTATAATGGCTTTTGTTTTATTTTTGAAGAAAAAAATGAAGGTGAAATGTCGCTTACTAATAACTAAATGCTTCCTTATTTTAGATTTATGTAACAGTAGAGCCCCCATTATGTTTGCATTCACAGCTTATGTAAAAGAAAGAAAAATATAGGTCAAACAACATTTATATCTTAAAACGTATTTACATCTGCAATTATTTACCTGATTCAAAACTTATGATTGGTTTCTCATTATAAGCATGTCTATGCACATTCTATGCAACAGAATCATAGGGATATTTTATGCCAGGTCATTAAATGGCATTTGAGAATCAAAACTACTTCATTGAAAATACTAAACACTTCTATATACAGGTATGTGATCTGTCATTCAGAATGCTTGGGACCTGGGGTTTTTCCGGATAATGGATCTTTCTGTAATTTGGATCTTAATATCTTAAGTCTACAAAAAATAATTTAAACAAAACCAACTGGTGGTTTTACTTCCAATAATATTTAATTATACCTTAGTTTGGTTCACGTACAAGGTACTAATTCATTATTACAGAGAAAAAGGAAATTTAAAAAGCTGTATTATTTGTATAAAATGAAGTCTATGAACCTTCTGGATAATAGGTTGCAACAGATTCCGTACACTGTTAGGGTCTTACAATTCTAGAAAAAATATTTTGTTCCATAGTTCCACAGTTCCAAAGTACTGCAAATTAAATTTTAATTGAGTTTAATACCTACTTGACAGTGTCATGTTTCTTTTTTTATTGCAAATTTACTTTTACAGAAAACTGTGTTAATCCATACACTAGAGGTTGATCAGCTTCTAAATAAATGTGTACTTTTGAAAAACGTAATGTAAGGGTTGTATATGCATAGTAATAATATGCTTTCCTCAGAGTTATAAGGTAGATACACAACTTTCTTGTAATGTGATGCACAAATATAGATCTACAGGTCCACCCTTGAGCATGGAGTCAGCTCATATTATATATGCACACCAAAGAGCAGTTCCATTACTATTTTATTACTTGATCATCTTTCAGTTTTGCACCCTGTTGGGCTTACTGTCTGCCATTAAGTTAATTAGTTCACTATCTTTAAATAATGACAAAGGTTAGTTGACCTTCCAGAGCTAAACTGAAATGTCTTTTGACTCTTTTCAGCAAATGTTAACAATTATAAAATTAGATATGCATTATGATGTCATATTCCCTTAAGTATAATTAGAATTTAAAGAGCGACTGTTGCCTTAATATTTTACAGCTGTATTTGATACAGAGCAATATTGATTCTGCTTTATGGTTTAATACTACATCAACACAGGTTATGCAAAAGTTTAGGTAAATGTCCCTGCTTTAAATTTCCCTGCTGTGAGTAGTGCTGTGTATGGCTTTGTTGAACTAACCAGACTGCCAGTAGATAAGAGATACCATAGCATGGCCCCAGGCCAGAATTCATATATTGTACACCATTAGGCCATGCCCCTTCTGCCCCTGACCCACTCACACTCTTAATGCACACACTGACCCACATGGATTGCCACCTTTTAGCCCGGGTTGCATCCGGGCAGGGGGTGGGGCCATTTTTCAATGGGGTCAGGGTTGTGATGCTGCAGGGGTGGGGTTATGACATGGAAGTCAGTGATTGGCATCAATCATAAGGAATCCTACCAGGTTTTCATAATTGGAAAACAAGGCAGGATGTTTTGACCCTGGCAGCCCTTCAAGAAAACAGGTTTTATGGGTCAAGACAGGACATGTGGCAACCCTATGACCCACTCACCTGCTTTGCAATGCCCCAGTTATCAGCACTGAAGACTGGACAGACCAGTTTAGATGTGATACTTGGGCAGCATGCCCCTAGTTTTTTGCCCCCAAAGGCCCGGGCCTTTGTGACCCACATATCTGTGCCTTCATGGCCCTTAGACTACTCGGTTTACATCCTCACTTGTAGTCTCTGATATAGACAAGGCTTACCTAAGTGTGACATTATTTGATTTATAGTTCAGTCGTATAGTTTTAGCTCTTTACCTGCCCTCATCCCACTAGGTGAGGGCTAATACCCAGCAACTCCCTGCAAAGCAAGCAAACATGCAACCCTCAAGCTCCGATTGGACCCTTTCAGAGTTAGTGGAGTAAGCTTGTTGATTTAGAACTCTCTGAACAAATCAGTTGGGCACCAGAAGTTCTTAAACAGATTTCAGGAACGTTAATACTGATTAAGGATAAGAGATGCTAAGTGCAGCTACTCACTGTAACGTTAGCAGAAATAACATACTCCTATGAAGCTCAATAAGGTAGAACACATCAGATATAATTGGGGCTAGAGACACCCATTAAATCCAGTATGGGTCCCCTTCTCTGTGGTACCTAGTCTAGGCCAGTATTAGCTGGGGGATACTAACCACTATTCTCCTAAACTGGTGTTTTGAGCAGCCCTGCTGCCATTTTTTTGTGAAATGTCTTATCTATAAAGCCTCTGTCTTTATTATAACAATCAGACTTTGTAATCCCCTTTATATTTTTCTACATTGTTGGGGATTGGGAAGGAGATGCTAAATTATAGTTGCGTTATTATTACTACATTTCCCTATATTCATATTATTGTATTGTTGTATTTTTATTCAAATGTTGATAATTCCAGTTTAATTCTACTGTAAGTCCAATCTTCAGTTTTAACATCATTCCTAACTAAATTAGTCACAAATCTCTTAGCTTCTGTTGTTCTAGAGCTATGAAATGTAACATAAATTATTTCATGTAAGTTACACATGCTGTTGCTAGAATAATGAGGAAAAACTTTTTGGTTCACAGAGCATATAAGAAACCATTTCTATAGGATCGCCAAGAAATGTTTTCACATTCTGCTACTGAAAGGAAACAATCATTTGTCTAGATTCTGCCTTATTCATTTTCGATGCCAACAGAGACTTAGAAAGCTCCAGCACATGTTAAATGTTTAGACCAATACAATGTTTTAGTCAGGTCTTAACTGCATGAAATGATCACCTTAATGTAGTTTAAGGATTTTGTAAAGACATTCCGTATGCGTATTCCGTATACCCAAAGAATTATATGCTAATGGTATGTCAAGACTGGACACTGGAAATGATGCCTTCCCCACCACCAAAAAAGTAGCCATAGCATGCAACCAGTACAGTATGTGGTTTTGTAGAGTTTCCCTATTGTTAGGGGGTCTTATGACACATAATACACATATTTGGTGCAGTGGCATTCCACTAATGAGGCAAGTTGTGAAACTCAGGTGGCAGCGCCCCACTAGGTACCAGGGTCGTGGCAGAAATGCAGCTCCTGGTACTTTAAGAGCTAGAGGGCATTTTTTGTGTGTTTTACAAAGGTACTTCATGAAATTGGGGTACTTTGTGAAATTGGGGGTATTTTATGGGGCAAATTGCAAGTTTTGTTACATTTTTCAGAAATTTCATAAAACTTTTAACATGGCCTTGCAGTGTGGTAGTTTGTCGTAGAAAGATGTATTTAACCATTTTGGATTCTTGTACTTTCTGAATGTATATGGTTTTCTAGTTTCTCCTTACTGTTCAGGTGTCTTATGGCACATAATACACACATCGGGTGCTTATATTGTAGCAGTGAAAATAGTCAGCACCCACCACCAAAGCACAATATAGAAGGTGTACATCACTTGACGACCAATCCCAACCAGGCTTGATCAACAGGTTTCATGCAGACAGCACTATACAGGATAAAGGATTTGTTGTATATGTTTCAGGCCACAGCCTTTCCTTAAGCTAATGAATGCATGCACTTAAAGGGTTAATGAGTCCAAAGACTTGCATTGGAAAAACCGCCTTAAAATTGTTAGACAGCTCTCATTGATCTCTACATGAACTTGGCAGCTTTTAAGTGGTTAGGTATTACATTCAAGATTTACACATTTTTACACTTAATAAATATGGTACATACATATTGTTTAAGGAATAATTTGAATTCCAGAGTTTTAGAGTAAAAAATGTTGAATTGTGGAAAACTAATGTAATGTAATGGCTGTGTGAACAGAAACTACTGCAATATGTAGGGCTAAAAGGAGTCTGATAGTCCTAAGGATAGGAGACCCCAAAACCTGGTAAGCTCAACCAGTTAGGAACTACCTGGAACTGAACTCGGAACTATAAACTTACAAGTTCTCATATTATCTCACTGAGGCGATGGATACCTTTGGGATTTTATCCTACGCAATGATGATAGACAATCTGGTTTCCTTATGTGTTTGTTCACCGCCTCCTCCTTCATCAAACGCAGATGTGTAAAGTTTGCAATTATGGGGCTTTATAAGCCTGTTGCAAGCAATGCCCAAGTGGTTGATCATTAAGCTTTAAATTCAGATCTAGCTCCCATTTCTACAGACCTGTGATTACCTTGCCTGGTCCCCTGTACCTGCGTTTGTTCCTGATTCCTGCCTTTGTTTTTGAGTTCCCGATTGGTTACCTGTTCTTTCTCTGTGCCTGTGTTCTCTGCTCCAGTTCCCATTACCTGCTCTCTGTTTTAATCTCCTGGTAACTGACCTTGTTTTATTTACTGGACTACCCCCTGCCTCTGATCTCGGCCTGCCATACGGACTTGTTGTCTACAGCCTGCCCCCGATTTCGGCCTGTTACTTGGACTTGTCTTTATTGTTAACTGCCCTTGACCACTGGCCTGGTGTAAGAACGTATCTATATTTTTCATATCTATATTTTGTTCATCTGTTATATTGCCATATTTTTAATTATTAAAACATTGTTCTTTGTAACATGTTTGTGGCCATTATTACCTCAAATACCCACTGTATACTTGTTATACAGCATCAAGGTCTACTGCCTACACTCACCTGTGGTCAGTCCTGACACAACCATGCTGGTTTAGAGCTTGGAGGACTTTTTGTATGTTCACACTATGGAGCGTGCTGGGAGCTGTAGTCCAGTAAAGGAGAACTTTTGATGAGCCCACACTATGGGGAGTGCTGGGAGCTGTTTCATGAGTAGAAAAGGGTGTTTATCATGCTGACGCTGAAGAATTTCATAGCTGTGGATGCCTGTTCCAGCTCTGGATGAGCCTTCCCATTTGTGTGAGCCCCCCGGGAGAGTTATGCCTGAGGGAGGGTAAAGAAAGGATCCAGCATCTTTGGTGAGGTAGACTCTCTTTGTCCACCAGGAGTGGAGTGTGGGACTTTGACTGGCAAGGAAGTGACGGTTTGGACTGCAAATATCACCAGGGTAGTGAGTCATTAATATGTAACTGCATATTTACTTTGCCTTTAATTTTACATGAATGTTATGTGTTTTACTGCAAACTATGTGTTTGATAATAGTTTTTTCTAATGAAGCCACCCACAAGTGTATTCCAGGATCCCATTAGGTGTAGGCACTGCCATGAAAGGTAATTCCCAGTAACCTTTGACTTAGTAAAGGGGACTCAATACTTGAAAATGGTAAGAAGGTAATGATGTATAACCTATACCACAGGTCATGGCCAAAAAAACGGGTTACACTAATTTGGCCATTGATAAATCTCTCTTCTAGTGTCAGTGACATAGCATTCATTAAAAATTGCTTAACATGAAATCACAAAAGTATTCTATACGCAATTAAATATAATGTGCTTTTACCCCACCTTGGTAAATAAACTGTTTTTGCTTCAGAAATTATATTCATTTTTAAATAAGCAGCTGCATAGCCATGGGTCAGTCATTCAAGGTTAAAAAGGGCATATGCTTGAGCACCTGAGGAAGGATCACTCGATCCAAAACGTGTATTTTTCAAATAAAGTGATTACAGACTACAGAACTGGTTCTCCTGAGAGCTATCTTCAAATTTGCATTTGTTAACACCAGATACAGGAAGATAAACAAGGACCATATGTTATTCATGGCTCTTTACAGGAACATAATATAATATAGGATGTTTGTTACCAAGAAATAGTTTATTAGTAGGTGCTAGATCAACACAGTAACAATGTAAATGACTGAACTGCTTCCATTATTAAAATGCCTTTATTTAGCTTTTTTTGGGCAGAAGAAGGCTTGAAATATTGTTTTTCGTCTCCAAAAAAGCCAAATGAAGGCATTTTCATAATGGTTGGTGTGCTGTCATTTGTATTGTGACTGTGATGATCCAGGTGTGTATGAACATCAGTTGATTGGCACCCATTGTTCAAGAGTGGTAACTATAAGGAATGCAACTGCAAATTACATACATAGTTTTGCCAAGAACTGAGAACCCTTAATTTTCTGTTCATTTGAGTATTCAGAGCATGAGCAGGAAAGCTTGAAACATTTTCTGTGGCCAAAAATGCTACTGTAGGCATTTAAAGGACAAGGAAAGTCTAAAATAGAATAAGGCATACTGTAAATGCTGTATTTTGTATACTAAACATAAACAGGAACTTACCGCACCACAGGCCCAATCTAACAAATTATTTGTGCTTTCAAAGTTGGCCACAGGGGGGGCTGTCGTCTGGTAACTTTGTTAAACATCTGTGCAAGACCAAGACTGTGCACATGCTCAGTGTGGCCTGGACTGCTTAGGGATCATCATAAATTATGAAAACAGCACAAGTCAAATACTATCTGCCAGAAGCGATACAGCAAGACTGATTAATAATCAGAATATACAAACTGCACTGGGTCCTGTGCTGTCATGTGATCTAATGTGGATTTTATAGTTTTTGTATTGTTTAATAGAAACTTTATCCAACTCTGCAGAACCAGTGGCTGCAGAATCCCAGTTTATCTGTTTACATCTGGCTCCACAATCTTTGTCCCTACAGCTGGAGTTGGAAACATTAAAAGGGATGTAAAGGCAGAAATAAAATTCAATACAAATTGCTATACAGTTGTCGACTGCAGGCTGCTGGAGTTCTGCATGACTAGGAAGTAAGGTGGGGGCTCCCCCTGCTGTTCATAAGTATGATTGTTTCCCTGCCCAGCATTTAGGGACCTTCTGGCAATTCCTATCCACAGCAGTAAATGAAGGGAAAATGTTGCTGAATACAGTCAGGTTTCTTATAAAAATGGTAGACATTTTTTAATTAAAGTATATTGGAGATACTGTAGATTTCTTTTTCATTAAAGAAAGTAAAAATGGGATTTTATTTATTTGCCTTTCTTTGTCCTTTAGATAATAATTGGTGTGCTGCTGTTTGACTTGTCATTATGAGGATTCGGGCGTATGGAAACACCAGAATATTGGCATCCATAGGCCAAAAATATTACTTGTATGGTGTGCAACTGCAAATCACATAAATGTTGCTGGAGCAACATGTGGAATGTACTGCAAGGTGTTAGGGGTCATTTACTATCTTGCAAAAGTGGGTGTAGTTAGCCATGACATGTGTTGTTCCTGTTCAATATAGCAGACAGTAAGGACAGGGCTGCATTGCACCCACTGATGTGAGCTCTGCATCTCTCACCCGATTTTTTGCTGTAGCGAAATGCTGAACCCAGATCCTAGTGCTTCTTCCAATGAGGACTAAGCGCTTTTGTGCACCTTACAGCTCTTGCAATTTTTTTTCCATGATTTTACATTTTACAGATCCTTATAATGCATTTCAATGGGAGCATATCCTGGATTTTATGTTTGATTTTCCTGTATTTAACATCATACTTTTAACCCATTTTTATTTAAAACCGCTGTTTATCCTCTGTCAATGTTGTTTTTCCCACTTTTCAAAGTATGCAGTTTAACCATTTTTCCAGGAAAACCCTGATTTTATGCCCCATCCCATTATATGGTGTCTTGGAATCTGTGGGGTTTTTTTGTGGTCTCCTGGAAAACACAAAATCAGGGTTTGACTGTACATTTCAGCTAAGTCAAATGTGAACATTTTATATGGGATTTCCTTTAAAACAGGTGCCTTATTAACAGGGGCTCAATTACTGGGGGTGCAATTGTACCTCGTTCCACACCCCCTTAGGGCCCTCTGGACATTTGTGCCAACGCAAAGGTGCACAGAAAGCTGCATCAGGAGGAGGGTGAAGAATAGAAGCATAATCATTTTAGCAGGACACTCTCCTGGCATTGTTTATATGACAGAATGACATTGATGTGACTGAATTAGGCAAAAGAGTACACGAGCACACCTGGCCACTCCAATTCAATTAAGAACGGTGCATGGATTCACAGGAGGACGGCACCTCCTAAACTGCATAGATTGAAGATAGAACCAGCACACGTAAATGCCAAAGGGATTACTCCCGTGTTTAATGTCTGCCAACAAGACAACGTTTCGGGGGTGTTCCCCTTCGTCAATTGATGTGACTGAAACCTACACATAGCTACATGTGTACTACATTTCTCCTCTAAATTACTGAATAATTTAATGACGTTCTTTTCAAAGAATTATTTTTATACATACAGCATTTACATACCAAAATAATATAGGTGAAAATTAAATTTAACTCTGCTATTACTTAAAAGAGATGTAAAGCCAAAAGCACGTTTGCATAAAGACCTATGTTAATAAAAATATATGCATCCACACATACATGCTGTGCACTTTCCTACAGCTGTGGGCTTAATGCCTCTCTGGATAACTTAGATGCATCGCTTCTATATTTTATAAAATATGCAGGTCATTTTTCTTAGTCCTATCAGTTAATTATCAATAACCCATTAACCCCTCCCCCACCATAATTTTTTGATTACCTTATAGCATACCCTACCCTTGCTGAAACTTTATTTTTTCCAGTCTCAATGGATATCCTCTTGTCACCTATAAGATGATTATAGATAGGTTCAAAGCTGGTTTACATATATTTAAGTCTTATAATGTGCTAATTAAAAATATAATGTTACATAAGTAAAAAATAAAACTAAATAAAAACTAAAAAGTAATTTTCTAGTTTCACACAGCATATGCAGCAAACTATTTAACATTCATGCCTCTGGTACCAAAGTAGACTGCTTCTCTGGTGCCTCAGCTACTATTTGGCCTTTTGATGTACATTCTCAATGTACAAGATCTTTCTGGTTACTATGCCACAATCCATCCAGACATTTTGACATGTGGCAATGGTAAATACTGATATATGTTTTTTAAAAATTAGGTCCTTTCTGCCAGTCAAAAAAATTAATTAAGGACTGTATTTTAATTATTCTAGTCCTAAAGGTTCTGTGGATGGGGGTGTCCATTTTAATGTCAGACCACGTTATAACTCAATGAATTCTGATTTTGTCACAGTTTCTGGAGAGAGTATTAAGAACTTTATTCTGGTTTACAAATAAATTTATTGATAGCTTACCAAATTCACAGGCTTTTTTATGCATGCATAACACATACTAAAAATATAGTCAGCTCTTAGTCCTTTTAAAATGGTCATAATGTAGTCATTTCCAACTGAACAAGTAGGCTTGGTTGTATTATGTTTGAACAGTGGGAAAGAACAGAACAAATCAGAAAAAACCTTCACACTGTTGCTTCTTAATTCAAACTTTTTTATTTGGGAATTTAATGCTGGCACTATCTACATTAAAACAGATCTGTAAGCTTTACATACATCAACAAACATAAACAACCATTTTGTACTTGCTGGGTACATTCTTATTAAAATGGAAGCACTGCATTTGCATCCACAAAGAAGAAGTAATTATCAGTCATTTCTGCCATATAGAGATTATCAGCTTATGAAATAGTCACATAAAGACCGACTTTGCATAGTCATAGAGAGTAGCTATGCTGGGATTGTTCACCCTGTCATTAGTTTTTGGCAAATTTATATTTTTGATTTTAAGGAGCTTCTAATTTTGCATTATATTAGTTCAAGCTAATCTCCACTAATTAATTACATTGTTGAAGTTTTAAGAGCGGGTAGTTGTGCTTTAGAATGTAGATAACATTCTATTTTGTTATTCTTAAACTTCCTTGAATATAATCTTGATAGATAGATAGATAGATAGATAGATAGATAGATAGATAGAGATAGATACATAGGCTAGATTATATATAGATGCAGTAGATGGTGGTTGCTTAGTTTACTAAGCTTGGAGATAAATATCTGGAGACATTTCTGGAGATGTTGACCATGGCAACCAATCAGATCTTTGCTAACTTATAAGTGGCTGTTTAAATCTAATTGCTGATTGGTTGCTATTAGTGATGGGCGAATTTATTCGCCAGGGGCGAATTCGCGGCGAATTCCCGCGATTCGATTTTTGCCAAGAAAAAAAAAATTTTTTTTGACGCGACAAGCGCCGAAAATTACGCAACGCGCGAAACGGGTGAGATTCGCCCATCACTAGTTGCTATGGGCAACATCTCCAGAAATCTCTCCAGATATGTATCTCCAATCTTAGCAAACATGCCCCTTACATCCTAAATGCAGTCCACTATTTGTCAAAGAATGGGTGGAGACATCTACTGATCAAAGGAAAGGGGGCATGACTGATTCACCACATTATACAATGGACCCTGAACATTAGACAGCAAACTATAATTCCATGTTGGTATAGTTTACACTAAATTAAATATTTACTAAAAAAAAATTATAAAATCCCACTGAATCTAAAAACCAAGCAAGATGTGGAGGCTTATTCATTAATAAATTATTAAGGTGGGATTTTGAGACCACAACTGAGACCACAACTGAACTCTCAAACTATAAAACCACGACTGCCATTGAATTTATTAAAATATCCCAATATCGAAAGGACAAATGAACAAAACAACAATGTGGTAAAAATTCTGAATATTTTGAAAACCTCCAAAAATTTGTGTCTTTCGGAAAAAATTCTGAAAACCTCTAAAAGTCCATATTGATTTAAAGCAGTGAAATCAGATCAGCACAGCTTCAATTTACTTCATAGGAACTCAACAACATGTACTC
The DNA here is from genome assembly GCA_024363595.1 of Xenopus borealis. Classification (NCBI taxonomy): domain Eukaryota; kingdom Metazoa; phylum Chordata; class Amphibia; order Anura; family Pipidae; genus Xenopus; species Xenopus borealis. The sequence goes on along the minus strand of CM044442.1, from coordinate 46,829,111 downwards.
TGCAAATTTTTAGCTTAGGTGGTTTATACCTACTTAGTAAATTTCAAATGTGTATAGCTTTTTAGAAATATGGGAAAAACACAAAGTTTTAAAGATTTGTGGAAAAAAATTAATCATCATTAAATGGGTCCTTCAACCTGGTTGATACAAAAGCATCAGCAGGATTCTTTGGAATGCTGGCTTTATAGATGTTGTTTTGGTTATTGTTAAAGGTACTTACAAACAAACAGTTTTTGGTGTACAATAAGTATAATTCTGAGCTTTCAGCCTTCTAAGGGCAGAGACACATGATGTGATTCATGGAGATTTAGTCACCCTTCCTCACAAGGAAACTTTGATTACCATCAGAAAACGAAGCACTCTGAGTGCAATCCTAGATTCTAGCTGGCAGGAAGGATTTTTGGGTAGATTAGTCGCTCAAAGAAGAGCTGATTAGTTGCTGGGCTGTCTGAATCACTTTGTGAATCTCTGACCAATAAAAATTATAGCTGCTACTTATATCAGAGGCAGATAAGCTTAGGTACACATTTTGGAGATGTTTGAGCAATGCAGTTACAGAAGGGAGGGAGTTGCTGGAATACAGTATCTTTACACTTCATATACCCTGTGAATCTGCACTGTAGTAAATATATTATATTTTATACGTCTGTGGGGGTTTTCTAATTGTGAGGTGCTTCACTAAATAATACATTTGTAGCGCTATTGTAATTTGAATGCTACTGTGTTGCTTAAGGCCTACTTTCTGTATAGTGCAATGGACTAGATCCTTTCTCTCAGGTGTAAGCCCTTGCAACGGAGTGGAGGCAGGGTGTAACCATTTGTGATGTGTACAAGAGATGGGCACCAGTGGTTTTATTTTAATTAACCATAAACCAAGTTGATTTAGAGAACGATCCACACATTATAGAACATATACCACCAAAAGAACAATGTATACTCACAGATTTAAAGACAGCTTGTCCAAGAAGGCAAAAAGGAACACACAGTGAAACAGCACTGGTAAGGTATGCCCAGCTTTCAGAATATCTACCTCCCTGAGTCTATTCACTTAGTTACATCTACTGGTCACTGAAGATTAAAAGACAATCATCAGAATATAGGCCCCTGATTAGGACCCTTAGCAGTCCAAATTACTGGGGATGTGCCTGTCAATATCAGGCGAGGGTGTTTACATTTTCACATCCCTACACATAGTTATTAAATAGAGGCAAAAATGCAGCTTGAGTGAATCCAAGAGACTGAAATTTGCTGTCGCAAACATACCTCATGCCCTACCCTATTTTTTTTTAATCAATAACTGCATTTAATAATACTGATTAAATTAAAGTTGTATGTACTTTCTGAGATGATCTGTCTTAACATTTTTTTACCTCATGGGCCACAATCAAAAATATAAAGACTGGGAGAACAACACAAGCATAGAAAAAGTTCCTGTAGGTGCCAAATGAGGGCTGTGATTGACTATTTATTAGCCCTAGGTGGACTGTTAGCCTACAGGAGACTCTGTTTGGCATTGAACCTGGTATATTTGCAACCAAAACTTGTCTCCAAGCCAGGAATTAAAAAATAAGCACCTGGATTAAGGCCACTGAGAGCAACTTCCAAGGGGTTGGTGAGCAACATGTTGCTCGTGAGCCACTGGTTGGGGATCTCTGTGCTATAATAATACTGATTCTGAATGACTTGTTCTTATTGAATCCAGTCTTTCAAATTAATAAAAATCATTGTAAATCAGCCAGAATTTAATGTCCTGCAAGTTGTACTTGGGCCAACATGGTTATCTGATGGGCATGGCATGGGTAGTCACAGATAGGTCCTACATTTGTGTACAAGGTATTTGACACAATTAAAATGAGATGGAAGAGTGCAAAGGGCATATTTGGCATTACATTTGGCTTTTATGCCCTCTGCACCTTGCACATGTTTTTAATGGTTATAAAAATGACATTGTCTAAATAAATTTTTTTGATTCATTCTTCAAGTAATTGTTAACTTAAAAACCTATTTGGGGAGAGATTGTTATTTGACTGGGCATTTGGTATCCAGGAATAATAACAGTGATTCCAGTACTATAATCAAATTTCTATTTACAATCTCACCATATCCCTGTGTGCTTTTTTGCTATTGGGGAGGAGATCCATAAAAAATTTCTGAGGATAGTTATCCCACAGCTATGGCGGTTTGATACAGATTCACAACATGGATCCATCTGTTCAAGACTAGACAGGAGGGAGTATATGATGGTTACATTCAGAGAATAGTCACTTTGTATTTGTATTTTTTAATTAGCATTTATTATTTTTTACACCTTGTTTTTGTTTCTTTTTTGAAATGTTGTTTTTTTTTGTGTATGAATACTGACGAGCACCATAGATTTGCTGGTTAAAAGTAAATGGAATCTGTGATAGAAGTCATTTTGGCCATTCGCACTCCTACCAAAGCTATTTTTCCCCCCATGTGTTGATATAAGACATATTCCATTAAGTATATGATGCTTTGAGAAAGGCCTTGGAGAGGCCAAAACATCAGCCTGTAGCTTTTACTAAACAAAATAAATTTGATTTTAAGACCTGAGAGTGCAGACTCCATGTAAAGTTTATTTTAATATTTATTGATTCTGCACCCAGGCATCTTTCTTGACTGTATCGAGAATGCTGGCATTTCCTTGGATGACAAAATATATAAATATTATTATAGTTTGCAGTATGTGCCCAGCCTTCTCCTCAGCATGTTATATTTTTGACTCCTGCCTATCACAGGATCAGTATTCAAGCTGACAGGATGGGACTCGATTGGCACCAAAGAAATCTGCTTGTCAAAGAAATGCAAGCAAGATGCTCAGCAGCTCCCAGAGCACTGTTTTCACAATCTGTAATGTGTTCAGCAATCTTTCAGCTTCAGTAAGTGACTGATAAATACTTGTTATTACTCAGGGCAAGGCAATGGATGAGATGAGTTGAGCATGGTTTACCATCATGTCACAAAAGGGCACCCTTTGCTCTTTAGTGCTGTTGATAGTGTCAGTTAATCATACAATTTAGGAATAGGAAAATAAGCTTGTGAGTGAGGAGTATGTAAAGGAGGAGACAGCTAATCTTCAGCATTTGTTTTGCTTTGCACATCTCACTGCATTTATTGTGCCAAAGGGACAAACTCCATCTCCTGTGAAAGTCTGTTAAGAACATATCCCTTCAGCTCGTGCCACCTCTCCTGGTATAATAACAGAATAATCTTGTTGTGTCTTTTTTAGGTTTAAAGCATAAACATTGGACACATCCAAAGTTACTTTTAGAGTAGACTGCATGCTATCTGAGTGTCATTTTGTGGACATTTGCATATTTATGTGAGTTTGTTTCTGTGGCCTTAATGTTTCTCATGAGCCTTAATAATCTATTATTCACTTATCTTGTATCTAATGCATCTAAAGCATAACCTTTGTCACCTTGCTGTCATCCTGTAAGGGAAGATCTCATGCTGTACAGTGACAGAGACAACAGAATGTTCAGAATTTTGAGAAATTCAGTGAAAACATATTCACTAGCTGACTGTATTCTAGTTGCCACTGCAGCACTCACTAGAGTAAGAAACATACAGTGGATTGTAATATGTTGCCTTTTCACACATGACTAGGACAAGTAGGTAGCATTTATAGTTGTAACTGTTGGTTGTAAACCTAATTGAAATCTAACGGAACAGTTTTTTAACTGGTAGCAAATGGCAAACCTAAGGAACTGAATTATAATGACACTTGCACACTGGTAAGTTAAATTCTTCCACATATATTTTGCTTTCTAAAATAGTTGTTTATGCAGTAAAAAGATAAAAGAAAATATGTACTGTAAGTTGCTTTTATAAATCATTTAGCAGTGTTTCCTTCGGCTGTGGCCTTGTGCATTTATATGGTCACAGAACTCCACAATGTCTTCTAATGCTAATATATTAAAGTGGGTCTAGCCCATCCTTTATGGTTTATGGTGTAGCACAAAATTACAAGGAGTGCTCATCAGATTATTTTTCATTCATGTGAAACTGGGCTGCAAAGGAATGGCTGCTGAAAAATAAATGTTATTTCTAAAGCTATGTACACAGTGTTTAAATATTTACCACCCACTGCTATGCAAAATGCAACTTATTTATAAAGTTGAGTTTTAATTTTAGGCTTTATGAATGTTTTTCTCCATCACTACCATTTGCTTTGGCTTTTACACATCTTATTCTACAGTTTACCTGCTCTGCTCATTTTTTGCTGCTTACTTAAATTAGCTATATTGCTAATATTGACATATAAAGTTTTCACATTTGGCATTCTAAAGCAGCTCTGGGAGGGGAGATAGAGGTTACCAACTCTGTAACTATTCTAAATTTATACATTTCTTATATTTGACCCAACACCCATGAGTTTCATTAAAGGCTAGAATTGATACAGTAGCTGCTAATATTCCACAGATGCTGCTGAGAAATATAACTAATAAAGCAAATTGTAACAATTCAGAATCTGCCTTGGGATTACTGACATGCCAGACTGAAACACCAGGGACAGTAACTTTAAACTTTCTAGAATAACAGTCAAGAATAGAACATGGAAGGCAACTGGAAAAAAGTCTTTATTTCTGTTTAGTGTTTAGAAGGTGAACAACCCCTCTAAAGATCTTGAAGACAGAAATAACTCTTTACACAATCCAACACAAAATATCACCCCATCTCTACTGGCCCAGTGCCTTGTGCTTATCTTTGATTCACTATATCCTTCCCATCTCATTTCCAATCAGTATCTAAATCATGTCAGTGAGAGCTGTAAAGAAGTGGAATTCTCTCCCTGAAACTGTTGTACAGGCTGATACATTAGATAGCTTTAAGAAGGGGTTGGATGGCTTTTAAGCAAGTGAGGGAATACAGGGTTATGGAAGATAGCTCATAGTACAAGTTGATCCAGGGACTAGTCCGATTGCCATTTGCCATTTTTGCCTTCCTCTGGGTCAACTAACACTTAGGCAAGTTTTATAAAGACTTAAAAGGTTGACGTTGATGGTCATGTGTCTTTTTTCAATTTAACATACTATGTTACTATGTTGTTTACATCCAAGGTATATTTACAAAACACAATCATTTGTCACCCAAGATGGAATTCACTCTTTCCCTTCATATAATGTAATTTCTCTTACAGCTATGGCAGATGTGGAAAGTAGTCACTTGCTGCTGTACCACATGCATTTGTTTCCTGAAAATGTTTTTCCTCTGGCAATAATGTAAATTGCCTTTGCTTTCTGAAGTAGGCTGAATTTGCCCCAAGAGGAAACATCATGGTACTTGAGAAATTTGAAGTAAGAGACCAATCTCAGGTGACTAATCCCCATGTCTGCCATCAACCTTAATTGATCTTTCCCTCCAGAGATTGTCACCACTTCAGTTCATAATAAAGGATGCTGCCAAGCTCCTACACTTCAGCACTTCTCCATGTGCTGCTCTGTGTTTTTGGTTTTACCTACCTTTCAGAATAAAACTCACTGGCTTGACGCACAAAACAATTCACAACACTGCTTTATCTATTTTCACCAAGTATTCACCTAATTGCTTACTATGCTTTTTTTCTGATCTACTCCTCAGCTACGCTTCACATACTTACAGTACATGAAAGACGTGGAGACGGCGGCATGTTTTCTCTTAAATCCCCTTCCACACTTCAACCATCTTTCTTCTAATGTCTCAGCCTTTAAAAGTTCTCTTAAAACACATTTCTTTAGAGAAGCTTACCCTCATCTAGCCTTTTAAATTTCGCTTCCCCTTGTAAATTCTAAACTCTTTTAGGCAGTGTTTTCTTCACATCTTGCATTGGTTATATTTTGTTTGTAATGATCAATGCCTGATCAATACATTCACCCATTGATTGTACAGCACTACAGCACTACCAAATACATTGGCACTTTATAAATATGTGTTAATATAATAATATATAATATAATAATAATAATTGCTCAATGGCTACGTGGTTTTTGTATCTTTGAATTCTGCCCAGCATCTCAGGATAAAAAAAATACTACTGTTAAGTATAACAAGTGCATGTGTTACTTTTTTGTTTTGGATTATTTAGCAATGAGCCTATCAGTACCCAAGATTCAAGTAACATCAAGAATGTTCAGGGAATATTCTGTGATAGCCACATCTTCTAAATTTATTTGCATTATTTCAGGATCAAAATGTAGTCCTCTAAGGAATTCCATCCTACACTTTCTACATGTCCTATATATATATATATATATATATATATATATATATATTTTTTTTTTTTTTTATATATATATATATATATATTTATTTAATTTTTTTTAATATTGCCAGAACTCTTAGAGACATTTATCCAAGGCATTTGGGAAATCTCTGGAAACATCAGAAGTTGAAAATCAAATATTATTGCATTTCCTTGTAGTCAAAATTCACCTGTATCTGCTTAGCTAATATCCTTCATTTGTGCTCTGAGTCCTCGGAATCCTATTGCTAGCCGCCACTAACTGTAAAATGTTGAGCATCATTTCACTGATACCCAAGGGAGTGGTCAGTCATTCTCTTACATTTCAAGTCAAGAAACAAATTGGGTTTGCAGCACTAACAAGCACATATGGCTGTTCATCATACAAATGAGCTGGAAGGGAAGTTCACTAAGGTAAAATATGTATAGTTCCACAAACCCTTAAAGGTCCAATCTGACATTTAAAAGTTCTTTAAATATTCTGGAAAAATATACTGGATAAATATACAGCTTTTTTTTTTTGAGTTCTGACCTTGTAAAAATTGCTACATCTACATCTTGTTAGTTTTTTTCTGTTCCCCCTTACGTTAGCCCCAGCCTATAGAAACGAGTGATGTTCATATATAGTTTTTAATTATGCCACAGATATCACTATACTGTACATGTCACACCTCAAATTAGTAATTATATAACTAGAGGTCATTGTCTTTATAGGAATCATCACCATTAGGGTAACATCTTCTTTTTAATATCTGATAAAGGTATGGGACCTGTAATCCAGAATTCTCAGGACCTGGGAGTTTTCATAAATTGTATCTTCATACCTTACGTCTACCAGAATTCAATACTTTCTGGATAATGGGTTTCCAGATCCCATACCTTTATCTGTACTTCTGTACTAGGAATGGAGAGATGATTTAAAACACCAAATACTGCCTTTCTGGGCCATATAGACATTTTGTCAATTTTTTGTAGTTTCAAAATAGCCTCTAGTTACAGAAACATTACAGGGGTTCTGCACAAAAAATATTGTAAAATTCCATTAGTTTAAGCAAAGCATATACTTTTGAGGTCCAAAGCATGTTTAACCTTTTCTCCAAAGTCCACTTAGCTAACCTCTAGGTAGACTAGGTGAGGCTATGAATTTTGCTTTTGTTCATTTACATTTGTTATTTTACAGAAATATAAGGACTTTGTGACCAAGGTTTTGGATCTTTATGGGCAAATAATTTGGAAACCAGCTGAGAAATTGAAAAGGTTGAGCACAAAGCTTGTTACTTATGAGTTTCAAGGAACTGATCTACTGCTGCTTTTGGGAGAATAGAAATCAGTTTATCACTTAGTTCTTCCCATGGATGTCCATAGATAGGGGCAAGGAAGGGGTATTTTCCCATCCCTGGACTTGTACTTGTAATAAAGGAAATTCTCTTACCATGTATGTATATGTGTATATTTTGTTCTTTTTTCAAGTGAACACATTTCTTAAAATTACTATACGGATCTGTAATAACTATATAAAAGGCTTACATCTTTTTTAATCTATGATCTGAATGTTATATAGATACTAGAGAACACCACAGCTTCATTGTAATCAGCTTGAAAAAGGAACTAAAATGCTGAAAGCTTGCTATGATTATATTAGTTAGCCAATAAAGGTATCACCTTTATACCATTTTGTTATTTTTTATTTCAAAAGGGTTACCCAATAACATTTTTACAGGCTAACAGGAAACGTCATGTCACAAAGGATATAGGAGGAGTGGGGACTCCGCCCATTGCCCAGTTAGTAATAATAATATAATAAGTCTATTTAAAGGTGACATTTTGCATAACATTTTGCTTTTTCTTTAGTTTTAGATGAAATGCCAGATTAAAACTGCATTTGTCTCAACCTAGATTCCAGGGCTTCAGATATATTAATTTGCCTTCAGTATTGTTTTTCCTCATTAATTACGAATGAGGGCAACACACAAGGTGATAAGGGCAAATATATTATATAGTGATGGGCTAATCTATCCCGTTTTGACGAAAAATTCATGAATTTCCAGCGAAAATGGCACAACACGCGCCGAAAATAACGCGACATGCGTCAAAAATGAGATGCGACTTGTTTCGCAAATTTTACGCCAATTCGCGAAACAAGCCGCATCTCATTTTTGACGCATGCCGCCTTAATTTCGGCGCTTGTTGTGCCATTTTGGGCACTTCACGAATCGCAGGAATTAACTAATATTATACATTCCATAGCCCCACACAGCTGATTAACAGCAGCATGCCAATGAAATAATAATGGTTCAAAGAATGTCAGGCCAAGGGCTGAGCTCCACACGTGTTTTTGCTCATCGCTTCGGATTGCATGCAGATCGTACGTAGAGTTCAGCCCTGAATGGTCACCTCACCAAATCCGGCCCTCGTTGCAAAAAGTTTAGACACCCCTGGCTCAGAGTATCTGTCAGGTGTGTTTAACTTAAAGTGTAAATACCAATGTATGTGTGTGTCTGTATGTGTATATGTTTGTAAATGTAACTGTTCGTATTAATGTGTGTAAGGGCAACTGTGTTTAAGAAGGTCTGACAAACTCTGTGAGTTATAGAGACTTTAATGAACCTGTGTATAGTGTGTAACCACATTCATTATTGAATTAAATAGGTACAGGTTGGCTGTAGGTTGTGCCTTCAACCATCCTCCCAGTGGATTTGCCACTAAGCACATTAACCCCTATAGTTCTTTGCTCTGCTGCTCCATTGAATTCACCACCTATATATGGCCTCATTCTATTTACTTTACCTTCTCATTCTACTGAGTTACCGCCAAACTTACCTCTTCATGTCTAATAACTCTCTATATCTATAATATCTATAATATTATATGTTTCTGCACCTCACCCCCTCTCCTGCTCATGTCCTGTATTCTCCTCATTGGGTTTTTTTGGATGTCTCTTAACTTTTAATCATTCTGCCACTCTTGGCACAATGCAGCTTTCCCCTAGAATGAAATAGAATAAACATAAGCATAGATTCTATGATAGTGACTCAGGAAAATGTATTATATATTTATAGAAATGCTGTTGTTAGGTTTCTGTGTAAACCAAAATATGGGAACAAGTAATTTTTGTAAAATGTTTTGGAAAATTTTCTATTGAAGCCTGTATTTCTTTCATCTTGTTGCACATTTCTTGCAAATTAAATTTCATAATCCTTTGCTATTAACTGCAACAAAATAAAACTTAAGAACACTAAAGCTAAGCTCAGAGTATTGTTAACATTTATCATCAAAAATATCTTTATTTTTCTATTCAATACTGTTAATAGTTGATACACTTTTCTACTTACAGTATGTAGAGAGTTCATTCCTGCAGTGCATTGCTATTAGGGATGGGCAAATATTTTTCCAGGGTTTGCCATCAAAAAATGGCCATAGACTATAATTTATAGTAAAAAAATATTTGCACAGTTTGAAAATTGTCACACAAAAAACATTTATTGACTTCAATGTGTTCAGCAATTTCTTTGCTGCTTCACACATTTCACGAGTGGATTCTTTTGAAAAATTGCTCTGTCTTGCCTAAAAGCTTTGGATTTCCATTTATCTATTGGTGTCCATTTGCTTCAGGAAAGCAAATAAAAAAAAAAAGATGTCATGATTTTTAGATAAGTTTACAGTATTATGTTCCTGCATATAAAAAATAAATAATTCATAAAAAGGAATAAATACTACAGTTAAATGAAATAATACAACCTCTTGCCCTTGATTATGGATCACCAGTATAAACATTGCTTTATAAAGACTTTTCTTACCCTTTTTCCCCTAGAATCCCATTTCTTTATTACAGTAAAAGCTATTTAGTCTCTTTGGTAATGTGCAGTTGAGAATCAAATGCCATAAGGAAAAATTACAAGTCATGTGAAGTAATGTTATCCTGTCTACATCCTAACCATATGTCAGGCCTTAAGGCAACTTTTAAGCTTCCAAAGACTGAGATGTCACTTCTGGAAAATTATCTGTCTCAGCTTGATATGTATCTAGGTCCTGTTTTTATCAGCCAAACTCGAATGAATCAAATAACTTAGTAGCAAGATCTGCAAAGAAAATTTCACCCACTGTTTAATTTCATGCCATTTCCTTCCATTGTTTTCTATTAACAGAAAGGGAACACAGCACACATCAAAATCATTTTCTTCCTCTGGCCCTTCTGTATGATCTCTATATCAAGGCTTCAGTAACAAAATCGTCAGCAATTAGTATTTATGACAACACAATGCCAGCAATGGTCTTTAATCAATTACAATGTAAAATCAGCATTTAAAGGGGAACCATTCTTTCCAATATTCATGCTGAATTTTGTTTAGTAATGGGGTATACTGTACAATTTTGAAGTGGGACCAAACTTTTAAATTAGCTCAGATCTCTGTACACCTCCCCAACAGGGAGACTAAAAATCAACCAAGTCCTATCAAATCCATTCCCTATCACCAACAGAACACAACAAGGTTGCCCCCTCTCCCCAACTCTGTTCATACTCAACCTTCAGCCCCTACTCGTCAGAATCAGACAAAACCAAGACATAAAGGGGATCACAGTGGGGAAAAAAGGCCACAAACTGGCAGTGTTTGTGGACAACCTACTTCTTTTTATTACTGAACCAGACAGCACACTACAACAGCTCAACACAGAGCTTCAATTATATGGCAGCCTCAGCAACTTCAAAATCAATCCGACTAAACCCTTCACCCTCAACTTGACTATTTCAAATGAACAGACCAGCCAGCTGGCCAAGAAATATAACTATAACGGGTCAAAGAATTTTGTAACATAACTAGGGGTGAATTTCACAAAAGACTACAGTGAATGGATACAAGTAAACTCTGAAAACCAATATCAACAGATTTAACCAAATGGAATGAAAAACCAATATCATGGATGGGAAGAATAAACAACTATCTCATTTACTTACCATAACACAGACAAGTTAGATACTGAGACCATTCTACACTGGTCAACACACTGGGAATGTGGGATAAAATCATAACTAAGTACGAGCTATACAAACACCCATCCCCATTACTCACAATAATAAACAACAACAGCCTTTCCGCTAGGGCAGGGTACCACAAGGCTGAAGAAATGGCTGATCCACGACAATCTGCAACTGATTCATTTTCTGGGTGGAGGTAAATTCATTCTCTCAAAAAAATTGGGACATATAATGCATGTATCCACAACAGACCTATTCCCAATACAAGAAAGACATTAAGCCCATAGTTGCGCCCATTTGAATCACTATGTGTAGCAGATCAATCATATCTTCATTATATAAACTTTTGCAGGAAACAAAAGCACCACAACTGGGGTACTTTCAGAAATGGTCAAGAGACCTGGAGAAGGACCTAGAAGAGACACAAACAAACACAATAATACTCATGCTGATGAACAGCTCCAGGAGCTGCATAATCACAGAAACCAACTACAAGTTAGTCACAAGATGGTACCTCATTCCAACTAGACTCCACAAAATATGGCAAACAACAACAGATCAATGTTGGAAGTGCAATCAAATAGCAGGAACCTTACTTCACATATTCTGGGACTGCCCCAAAATCCAACTTTTCTGGCAGCAAGTTAGGAATCTTTCAGAACAGATAATCAAATACCAAATGAACCAGCATTTATCCTACTATTCAACTTGAACAAACCGATATCTCACTTCCTATAAATCATAGAACCTAATTTAATAACGCAACCAAAATGTTCATTCCAGTACGATGGAAACAGACACAACCTCCCAAGATCCAAGACTGGATAAATAAAATGAACAAGATATATAGATATGAAGAACTCTCCAACACATTGCCAGAACAGGCCATAAAATTCATAGCCAAATGGGTACACTGGGTCCTCTTCAAGGACTTGGATGAATACAAAACCTTAACAAGAGTGTAAATAACCGAAACACACTCCTGTCTCACTGTTCATTGTTCCAAATATAAACACCCCCCCTTTTTTCCCCCTTCTCTTTACCTAATCCCACCCCCAGGACCACAACTAACCCACCACTCCTACTATCCCACCTATTGTATATGGAACAGAACCAGAAATGCACAGAATTATTGCACAGAATCAAAATGTAAGGAATCTTTATAACAATGTACGATGTCTAAGTCTATGTTTTAAAAGAAATGTTGATACTACTGTTATGATATGGTATTATTGGAAAATTCAATAAAAATCCTAATCTTAAAATAAAAATGACAATTATAAACTAGCAATCTTAGATAGCCACCAGTAAACCCTGGCAGCAGTTAGAGTAAGTGGGTTAACCTTGTTTAATGACTCAGTACCTCTCTCTGCTATCCAAATAGCTGTTTATTCTCCAATAAATGGAGAGAATTAATGAAGGGGTATTTTTTGTTTATTTTCTGAAAATATAGTTAAGCATTTGCACACTTGATCTTATAGCCCCGACATATATATATATATATATATATATATATATATATACTTTAGTTTTCATTTTTCAACAGATGTAGGAAAATCGTACAGAATATAAATAAAAAAATATATATAATGCAATGCAGGCTATACATTTTCAGGTCTTGTCAGTCTCAACATATAGATTTTTTCATTTCTATCTGCTAGACCTTTGAAGTAAATAGGCTTTCCCTATAACAGCATTTTGAGCATATATGTCTAGAAGCCAGAAGGAGAAAACAGGTTTTTATTTATTCATCTCAGAACTTGTTTGGTGACATCATTCTTTCTGACACTCTGCACAGGGAACAACTATTAGAGAAAGGGTGGCAATAACTGTGCTAGGCTTCCAACAGTCCATCATCTGAAATAAATGCATGATCAGATTTATAGAAGCCATATGTTTCCAAAAGTATGCACATTTTAGAAAATCACTATATGCAGCTTTATAACAATTAACCATCTGTTTTAAATGCTGTTAGGGATTGATAAAATCTCTGTGGATGCAGCACAAACATCCTAAATATCATCTCTGCCAAGTGCAAGTGATTAGTTATCTCACAGAACAATTTGTAGCCGTGTGTGTTCTTGAACATGAAGGACACGTGTCATAATTTTATGAAATCCAAAACAATATATGAGAATGCTTGGAAAAAAGAAGTCATACATCACTCAAAGACACTGGAAGCTAGAAAATAAAGAACAGAGCAAATGAAAGTACTAACATGAATACTAATCTGATTCACCCTAGACAAGTACTTTTTGAAGCTGCTCTAGTTTTAGGTGCCTGTTGTGTCTTTGTACATTGAAGATGCATAGGAAAAATAAAAACTACATATTTTAACAAGGTGCTGCAAGAACAAATGTGACCAGATATAAAACTTGAGACATATATTCTCATAATAGCATAAGCCATAGTATTAAAGAGTTTGTATTGGTTTAGGACATAAAAGAAATAACTTAAAGGAAAACTATACCCCCAAAATAAATAATTGAGCAACAGGTAGTTTATATCATTAAGTGGCATATTAAAGAATCTTACCAAACTGGAATATATATATATAAGTAAAGATTGCCATTTTACATCTCTTGCCTTGAACCACCATTTCATGATGGTCTGTATGCTGCCTCAGAAATCACCTATTTCAAGCAGTAAATGCAATATCTTTTTATAGAGACCTACATTGTCTGGGGGGTATCGTTTTCCTTTAAAGAACACAACTTTTGTAAGGAGTTAAAATAGATATTCAGTTTACGTCAATAGGCTGAAAGCAAACAACTCAAGCTTAGAAAAGGCCATGTCAGTCTTATATATGATAATGAGAGACTGTAAAATAAGAATAGGTTTGTTGTAGAATGGCATTTAGTATGATTGGTATTCTCTGCACTTTCTAACCATTCAACAATTATAAGTGAAATAGGGATGCACTGCAGGGGTCGGGTACGCGCAGGTTACCTGGAAAATGAGGGAAGGATTTTTGGGTGCGGGTATAGATGCAGGTTTTCTGGGTGATGATTTTACTTCAAGTTTTCAGAAACAGCACTTCCAGTATTATTGTTGTTGGTGGGTTCCATATCGGGTTGCGTATCAGTTGCAGGCCGGGTTGGGTGGCGGATACAAACAACTAAATATGCGGGTTGTGGTTTGGATCATGGGACCACAGAACTCTAGGATGTGCTGATAACTCCCAAATTTACCATTGTTGTAGAATGGCTGCAGCTCCATACCCTCTCTCATCTTGCTTTCTCCGGTGTTCCACCTCAAAAGCTCAAGACACCACAGTATGATCCTTTAGCCAATACATGTATTTGCATTTATATGGTAAACATTTTGTATTGGCAGTCGGGTTGCAAATAGTTATCCTGCTTTCAATTTACAATTTGTAACCATTATACAGTATATAGCAGAGTCTAGGAAACTGTTGATCAGCTTTAATTGGAAAGAATAAATGATTGAGTCCCCATATCTACCTCTATGTTTAATATTTTAATCGCTGACATTCCATATAAATAACTGGACTTATTGGTCATATTTTGTAATGGAAACATTTTCATGAAAATCAGAGTTTTATGAATAAGAGGTAGGACATTTTGAGAAATTAGTTGATACTTGATAATAATGGCTGGACTGTTCAGTAGGGGGAATTTTTATGTATTTGTATTGTACACTTTTTTATGGATATGAATGTATGGTATGCATATTGTTATTCATAGTTCAGACCTAGAAAAAGCTTTCTATTTAAGTTGCAAAGGAGGTGGTGTTTGCACAAGTTTTTCTATGTTGTGTGCACTAAAAATTGTCTTATTATTGGGCATGACTGTGGAAGAAATTGCAGGAAAATTGCAGAACTTGGAGTGTGTCCACAATTCCACTGGACTTCTAAGAAAGAACATTTGCATTATGAGTAAAACAATTGAGATTGTATCCAACATTTGTGCCCACTTTACATCTTTGTATGTCTTTGATAAAAACATTTTTTGTGGGTTTATTTTGCAAATAACAACAGTGTATATCTTTTTTTTTTCAGATTAAAAGCAAAGTGTTCCCTGTCTCATGTGGAAGTTATTGGAAATAAAAGATATAGGTTTTCTAGTTTATTAGTTGTAGCAACATGTATCATTAGTTCTAGCCAGAAGTCACTACTATTGTAGGAAAATACTGGAACAGTAGCAAACTCTGATTTGTGCTACAGATACAAATTTAAATTTGACATGGAATAATAAATGATCACACCGTGTACAACTGTCAGTATGTGTAATGTATATCAAACAATTCTGTAGCAGCATACTGCATTTTTACATTTCCTTTATTTTCCTTAAATGTACAATTATGGAGTTCCTTATGGAACCAGAAATGTTGTAGCCAGTTATGAAATGTCCTTAGCTTTAAATCACATTCACATAACAAGGAACATTATAGACTTTATTTGCAACTCCTTATTTTGCAGTGTGTAAAGTGCAGTTTATGACACAGTGGTTATTACACGATCACAGATGAAAGGAGTGGGTTGCATGTCAAAATGTATTGCGTATCAACATTTTTTGAGTCAAGGCTGAGTAATTTTAGGCACTCAGTGTCACTATGACAGCTTTGCACAGTTCTTTAGGAGCAGGTCTTCTGTGTCTATTGACAGTTGGAACCATTACCACCACCATCCATTGGGTTCACTAAGGCTTAGGGAGTGTATTAGTTTGATAACACAGTAGCAGTGATTCCAGTACATAAAGATACACCAGGTTGTTGATGATGAGGCATCAAATAAATGTCTGTTAGATTCAATCAAGCTTAATATTAGCCACGAGGTAATTGGATGGATCAAATATAGAACAAACCTGAAAGTTTACCATGATTATCAATACAATGTAATTGTTCTGTGGGATTTCAGCTGTAATGTGTTAATGTTGACAGTCCAGCAGTACCTACTGCTCTTTGTTTTACAATACAAGAAAGTCCCAAAAAATTTTCCAGTCCTCTTTCGATCCGACTCCTGTAAAAAAACTCATTCTCCCTCGAGTAAAAATAGTCCAACTTTATGTATAATAAGAGTCAGCGCTAAAAAAAACTCCAGAGGTATGCAGCGTGTTACATGGAATAAATGAAAAAAACGGGGGGAAAAAACAATGTAGAGTTATAGTTCTACAAACCAAATTTACCTTAATTTCCCTTTTTTTTGTGCAAATACTTTTGCTACCAAAACCACGTGTTGCAGTAAATCAATGCTCACACTGCTTTTTAGGTGAGTTAAAACAACATATTTGTAGAAGTCCCTCCAATTTCTCTTTAAGGTGTCGGGACGTGTAACAATATTGCTGAAGTTGTTCTTCAGCTAGATAAAAATATAGAGCACAGAGATAGTGTATACCCCTTTTATTATTCATAAAAAATATTTAAAATCACACTCACTATTGTGGTTTTTCATAAAAGCACGTCAAGTCCTCCTTTAAGGTCCGACATAGACTTGGCTCAAAGGTTGTTGAATTATCAGACTCCGACCAGGGTTGTTATCAGTACCGCGTGTACTTGCTCGGCTCTAGGGGATGACGTCAGCCTTATGCGTTTCGTCGCAATCAGACTTCATCAGAGGCTTCATCAAAGCCTTCATAAAGTATAATTGTTTTTGTTCCAATTATACTTTATTAAGTTTTCCACAAAGCTCTGTATGTATGTATACTATAACAATACTTAAATCCATTCCAATATTAAAGGAATTATTCAGTGTAAAAATAAAAACTAGGTAAATAGATTGGCTGTGCAAAATAAAAAATGTTTCCAATATAGTTATTTCGCCAAAAATGTAATGTATAATGGCTGGATTGACAGGATGCATAACATAATAGCCCGAACATTTCTTCCTGCTTTGTAGCTCTCTTGGTTTCCATTGATTTGTTACCAGGCAGTAACCAATCAGAGACTTGAGGGGGGGCACATGGGTCATTACCATTTGCTTTTGAATCTGAGCTGCATGCTAAGTATAACTTGCAAACTCACTGAACAGTTATGCCCTCTGTGGCCCCCTTAAAGTCACTGACTAGCTCAGAGTAAGCGAGCTGAAAAGCAGATTGTGTTCTGTTCTGTTATGACATCTGCTCACTCCAGCCTTTATATAGTTATTTGGCTAACTAACTATATTAGAAACATTTATTATTTTGCACAGCCTATTTATTTACCCAGATTTTATTTGTAAATTCACTAAAATGTGAATTTATGCTCAGGGCGGCGAACGTTACTGAAATTGCACTATCGTTACTTCACCAGGCAAAGCACATTTATGCTAGCGATGCCTAATTTGCATTCGGCGCAAAGTTAAATGTATAATAGAAGTATACAGATGCAGCCACTGGGATTTGTGAGTTTAATGCGTAATGACTCGGGGTTAATTGAAGAAACTGTGTTATCTAAAGTTATCTTAACTCATTTAATGCATTTAACCTTTTCATTAGCATACCAAAGCACCATTGTTTTGAATGGTGAACTCTTTAATTGGATGGGATGCTGTGACACAATATTCTGTGCTAAGTGGGATAAATGGGATAGACGAGTTAAGTTTTTCTGTGTCAAATGCACAATCCAAAGTAGCTTCATCTGCATTTTACACCCACTACATTATACTACAAAATCCCAGGAAACCTTTAATAAATAAAATAAATTTGTCCTATTGCCCTAAACATGTGCCCACTGTATAGTTGAGTTGCCATATGTTAAGAAATGCAGGTGGGGAAGGAGCATAACCCCCAAAAAATTACCCTATTTTTCAGACTATCACCCTAAAAAGGTAAAAGACACCAGTGTTTTTTTGGGGAAAAAATGTCATGTTTTATTGTATTGAACTTTGCCAGGTCTGACCTGGTGAAGTAAAGTCTAGCGCAAGAGGTAACGTTCAGTAAAATGGTAATCTTAGTGAATTACTGTAGTGTGGTTACGTACCTTCGTCAGAGCGCAACTTCGCCTGGCTTAAGGGTGAGAAGTTGCGTTGGTATATCTACTTAGTGAAGTTGTGAAGTGACATCACGCTGGAAAATAAGTGCTAGCGTTAGACGCTTCACGCTTTAGTGAATTTGCCCCTATATTTGCAGCAAATATGCTGGGATTAAGATTAATTACCTTGTGGTTGGGTAGTATCACTGTTGCAGTCTCTTAAAATATATTTGGAAGTATGAGAGTCTCCTCCTCTTTGAACCACTCCAAGAATATTTTAGAAGTCCCCCTTTTTATGTCTTACATCTATGTCATCAATTCTCCCATTTAAAGACAGGAGCCATTATCAATGAAAACCTCTAAATATGTTTTAAAACAAAATTATTGTACATTATTTCATCCTTTTGAATCTGAAAATATAGCATTGTTGAATTTAAATTACTTCAAGTACAAAACAAAAATTACGGTATTGTCAGTCTTCAATTATTTATTTAATCAAACTTAACATCTATCTATAAATGTGAAATAATTATTTTGAAATTGCCATCATGCAATAAGAGAAGAGTAGACATATTCTGAAGCTGCAAAGAAATCATTCCATTCAGAAAGATGTATCAAATCCATTATTCTTCCAACCCATTCCTTAGCCTGTTGCTAATGATCAGAGGTATTCATGCAGCTGTTCCTCCCAAGTCTAGTTGCTCGTCTGAAATATGTTATTGTTGTTACAAACAATTGAACACAGATTATAACAACACCAATTTTCTTTGCTAAAAGGACATTAATGCACTTGAATGGTCAATTTGTTAAGAAGCTGTTAGAAAATGGGGGGAAAGACAGTTGTGTTTGATCAAAATTGCACCTCAGCCCATCTTATTATTTATATAAAAGATGTTCAAAATATTTGGAACAGAATGTAATAGTTATTTTATTTCAAAGTACAAAGTTGTATGGTGGTTGGGCTTTACAGTTTTTGTTTACCTTTCCTAATAAAATCAGAACATGTTACTGCGGTGCAAAATTATAAAGGTTCAGTACAGTATATAGTATAGTAATACAAAAATATGTTCATACCAAAGCCAAAAAAGAACTTTATGATGTATAAACACTTTAATCAGGTCACAGATTTATAAATATTTTGTTTTCAAAACCTCTACATTTCCCAATGAAACAAATGGCACTGGAATTTCAAATGCCTTCATCTTAACAAAAGAAAGTTGTCAAATTGACCCAGGTAGCACCCAAGAATGCCACTGTGGTAAAATGATGTGTGTAGAAGCAGAAGTTAAAAAAATGTGTAGGAGAGATTATAATACTTGCAATTCATGGCAAAATCTCATGGGCACAGGGTATCAAAGTACCTACATTCACATCAATCTTGGAAGTATCATCAAGTCCCTAAACCTATTTCAGAGCCATATTCCTATAAATTCCAAGAATTGGAATTGCTACAATCTTGGAGCCAACTTGTCTCTTCTGTGAAATAAGTCTAGACTAGATTTGAAGGCAAAGAAGCTGTGTTAGAAAACTGGAAGAATCACCTAAAACCTAGCAACTGTAAGGTGTTATGGGGTATGGAGTTAAGTTAGTTTCTGAAATAATACAGCAAAGTTGAAATCTGTAGCTTCAAAGCAGCCTGCCAAACTCATTCTGGCAAAGCTTTGCCATACTTCAAGGTAGTCAGCTGCTACACTTAGGGGCAAATTTACTATTATTCCCAATAATTTGTTCGAACAAATTTGATATTCGATTAGCATTCGATCGTCGAATGCTAATCGAATAGTTTTAGGCTACATTTTATTTGATATTCGATCATTTGACGATTGAATACAAATTTATTCGATCAGTCGAATAATTTATTCGATCAGTTGAATAAATCATTCGATCAGTTGAATAAATCATTTGATCATTCGAATGATTCGTATGATTCAACCGATCGAAGACTTCGATCGTTCAAATCCTATTCGATCAGGACCTAGCCTCAGAAGCCTATGGGAGTGCTCCCATTGGCTTCTATTGCAATTCGGACCTGGTGAAGTAGGCAATCGAATAAACTTTAAAATTTAAATCCTTTTCTGATTGAATGATCGAATATTCGATCATTCAAATCTATTCGAATGTATTCGATCATTTGACTATTCGCTATTCGATGATCGAATATGCCAAAATTTTAGATCCTACGATCGAAATTCGATCGAATTCGATCGAACTTCAATCTATTCACGTGAATTTAGTACATCGGCCCTTTAATCAGGTGATCCCAATGCCACCTCTTTCCACCCCACAAAGTAAGAAACCTAAAACCACCAAGAGAGGAGCAGTGCAAGTGTCATAATATTAAAAAAATGTTTATTTAAAAGATAAAAGTGCACTTGGTATTGACATATACTGCACATGTTGTAATATATATGAGTACACAGAACACATAACAAAAATCTTTAATCCTATATGAATTCCCTCACCCTCACTCAGAAAAGCACCAGCTTTACATTTCCTGCACTTATGATTCCCCACAGACACACAAATTGGTTTCTGTGGTTCCTCCCGTTTCAAACTAGGGGTCAGAATATTCATGATTGTTTTACCTCTTATACAGTACCTGGTTTTGATGGTGGAATCCTACTAAGAACAGGATCAGCAGTAAGAGTATGCCAGTGTTTGTTCTAAACATTTGTAGTGAATTGGTGGCAGTAGAATAGCATATAATAAAACCGGGAAACTCTCCCTTTTTGTTCTTGCTTCTGGGTTGCACAAGAGAGCTTCTTGATCTTTTTTAGCTTTGATCAGCAATGCAAATTACTGATGGATCATAACCCTTGATAGCAAAATCCTCTGCCTGTTTCTCAAAATCTGCTGCTGAACTACAGTTTTTCCTCAACCACAAGAATTGCCAAAAGGGAATATTGTTAATACAATGTGAGGAAAGAACACTTTTAGATAGGAGTTAATACAATTAAAAATGTGTACACGTTTTGCTACTCCAAAATAATGATCATTATGCAACCATAGGAGCACATTATTGACATACAGCAACATTTTTGGCAACATTTTCTTTGAACGCAAATGTTTACAACACAGAAGATTATGTTCTGGCAAAATGAAATATTATTTAAATGATTCTATCTCCAGTAACAATTATCTGTATGATGTCTTTCCTAAATTTCTCCTTAGTGGTGAATCTGAAAATGCATTTTTAGATGCTTTTCACAAGGTAAATATTCAACAGTACTTTAATTAATTCAGTCTTCTTAGTTCAAGACAAAGAATGAGGAATTCCAGGAGATATTACATAGTTCTTTTCTCCCATGGGGGGATGCGCTAGTTAGAGCAGTGACATTGCTTGAAGAAGGTTACGTGAGTAAGGTTAACAGGAGCTGACAATGGAATTGAAAAGGGTGTCCAACTTTAAATTCAGTATAACACCACTTGACTTTTAAATCGCCTTGATCCCATTGCTTCTCTCTAGTCTAGCCTATATGTGCACCTGTTTATATCTTAATGTATTTGAAACTACGATATGTTAATTTGCTCTCCATTATTTCTTGAAAGGAAACTTAATGTTAACTTGACTTAATTGCTATCTATTTACCTTTTACCATCTATTGATTAAACATGGTGAAACAAAATGAGTACATTCTTTGCTTCTGACACAGTGAAACAATTACAGCAACAACCAAAAGATCAGATTTTTTTATTAAAAAAAAATGTATGAAAAATCCATAATTAGCAGGCTTTTACAAATCTTGTACACTGAAATGTCTGAAATGCAATAGCAATAGGTATGGGAACTATTATCCAGAATGCTCGGGACCTGGAGTATTCCAGATAACGGGTCTTAACATAATTTGGATCTTCATACCTTAAGACTACTAGAAAATCATGTAAACATTAAATAATCCAATAGGCTGGTTCTGCTTCGAATAAGGATTCATTATACCTTAGTTTGGGTCCACTACAAGGTACTGTTCTGTCTGTACTATATTGGGAAATGTGGATATTTATTCTTTTTATTCTGTTTTTCTTTATAAAAGTTTTTTTGCATTCCTACCAAATAATGGATAATGTAATAAGGTTGTACCCCTGTTGTTAACTATGAATAAATTAGAAGTCATCGAAAAGCCAATTTTAATATTCATATTTTCATACCTTATTTGCTAAGTCTATAACTTTGGATGCACTGCAAGAGCTTCACTCATAGAAGGGTTACAGAGGAACATCAAGGGATAAGTAAGATTAAAAGGGGTGGTTCACCTTTGAGTTAACTTTAAGTATGTTATAGAATGACCAATTCTAAGCAACATTTTGATTGGTCTTCATTATTTATTTTTTTATTACAGTTTAACTGTAAAACTGATCCCATACCTGTAATAAGTAATCCTTAGCAGAAAACATACCCCCTGTGTGCAGAAAATCCCCAGTTTCCTGGAAGAAAGAATATGGCTCTAAAATGTCTTCCGCATTACCACAGTATTTTGCATTCCTCACAAGTAAATTACTTGACACTTATTTCTCAATGATTTTATAAGAGCTATCATAATTTATGCTTTCTTTCTTGATTAACTTGAGCTGTGTGATTTGTTCTTGGCAGTTGTGGAAAAAATTAACAAGGACGCTTGGTTGCAATCAATTCATTGAACAAGAATTGTTTAGAGCTGTTCTAGCTAATTTGTCATTTCATTTAGTCCTAGCAAATTCTCTCTCTGACTGCAAAGGCCATTTTTCCAGCCAAGATTTCTTTTTTCAGAGGTCATAAAAGAGATAAAGAATTTGTCAACGACTTTTGTTAAGAACAGAGTTAACTCAGATTTTCTTCCTCTTCACCTGCAAGTAAACTGCTCATTGGCAAATACTTTTTTACATTATTCTCCAAACATATGTTTGAAAATTTGTGTTTCTATTTTAGATCTAGAGAAGATATAATATCTATAAACACATGCCTTCATTGTTGATTATTGAGCATGGGAATGACACTGTAAAAAAAAAGTCATCAAAATAAGTGTTTGAATGTTAAAAATTTTTGTTAATTTGTTTTTTTAAAAAAAAATTTGAATGTGCGATTTATCAAACCTCGACCCTAGAAAACAGTTCTAATTCAAATAGTTGCCACCTAAAACCTGCTGACTTCATATAGTAGTCAATGGAAGAGGTCTGTTGAACCATTTGAATATGTTAGTTGCCTTCCTGAATCTTTTCAGATTCGATTTATTAGTTTATAAAAATCCCCATATAGTAACTTCGAAATTCTACCTTTAATAAATCTGCCCACCAATATGACTTTAAAATAGTCAAATAATATAGAGTAGTTCATGACTGGGACAATTTATTGCCCCTTTGTTTGCATGGAGGAATGTGTCTACTCTGACTTATGTGACTGCTTTTTTACCATAATTCTGCCACGTTTTATGCCGTGGCTATTATGATATATACTAGACATTAAGCCCGTTAAATTAATGGGCGCTAGAACATATGTAGTCAAACA
>CM044442.1:46708904-46784453 GCA_024363595.1 Xenopus borealis | reverse complement strand
CAAAATACATATAGACAAATACAAGAGGTCCTCTGCACTCAACCCATTTTCAATATATTTGACATTTATATTTCTATTTCTATTTTGTAAGATTATTTAATCTGATATATGATCTCTGTTGCTTAAGTATTCATTTTGGAGGTACTGTATAGTGCTGCTTTAAATAGTTGAGATTTAAACACTATCCTAATACTGTTAAATACATAGGGGCAGATTTACTAAATTCCCATAAATTCACATGAGGGATTCGAATATTCGATCGAATTTCCAAAAAGATTCGAATTTTGAATATGCAAATTAGGCAAATTCGACCAAATTCAACCATATTCAACCATCGAATATTCGAATTCGAATGATTTGAATATTCAAATTTGTTTATTTGAATATTCGAAAACTCAATAATCGAATACTTGCCCTTTAAATTTAAATTCGATCACCTACTTCGCCAGATTAAACCTACCAAAATGGGGATCATTCCCTAAGATCGAATAAGAAAAATTCGATCTATCGCTTAGAAATCGTTCGAATACTCGATTCAAATTTTTTTTTTAATTCCCCACTATTCCCCCACTATTCTCTGGTCGAATTTCGAATTTTTATTTCATTCGAAATTCGACCAGTAGTAAATCTGCCCCATAGGGCAGAATTTTGTAAATCTGCCCCATAGGGGTAGATTTACAAAATTCACGTGAATAATTTGAAGTTCAATCGAATTCGATTGAATTCTGGTCGTACGATTCTATCGAATATTTGAATATGCAAATTTGGCCACTTCGATCATCGAATATGCAAAATTTGATCGTATCGAATAGATCGAATGATCGATCATTCGACCATTCAATGATCGAAGTACTTCAACTTTAAAATTTTATTCAACTGCCTACTTCGCCAGATTGAACCTATGGAAATCCCCTCATTGGCTTTTTTTTTCTATTACCTGCTTGAATATCATTCGTACGATCGAACGCCTTGGAGCGGGGATCAGATTATGAGAGACACACTCAGGAGAAGTGGAGTGAAAAAAAGTATCACCGTTCTTTGGCACAGAGTACTTCAGCAAACAAATTAGCCATTGAGGCCGGCATCTCAGGTTTTGAAACTAATTCAATGTGGTGCTTCTCTGGCAGCCTGATTGTCCAATTTGTGTAGTGAAGTCTTCTGTGCAAAGAACCTGCTAAACTGGCTGCCTGAATGCCTGGGGATTCAGGGGATTCACATGGGCCTTTTTAGGAAAACACAGGGAGGGCCAACGGGGACAATTTGCCATGGGGACAACAACTCTGAAACAAGTTAGATCCCTGGCGCTCATGGATGGATGGTAACCTAATCTATACAGGCAGCACAGTTCAGTTGCCACCTGGGCTTAATCTACCAAGAATATGTATGTTTTTTTTCCGTGTCTGTGTGGGTTTCTTCCATTCACATTCCATAAACATGTAGGAAATTTAGGGGCAGATTTACTAAGGTTTGAATGGTAAATTCAAATTTTTTTTGTCAACACTCACAATTTCAAATTTAAAACCACCAACTCGAATTTGAATTTGAATGTGAGACTTATCACATCATGACCTTGGAAACCATTCTAATTTGATACTTCACCACCTAAAACCTGCCAAATAAATGTGGAATTCAATGGCAGTGGTCCTTTGAACCATTTGAAGATGTTCCTGTCATTCATTTTTTTTTTTCAGAATTCAGATTTGATTTGAATTTGATTCTGATTTCGGGTAGTTCCTGCTCGATAGAATGTTAGATGATAAAATGCTGTATGTGCTAATCATTAATGTCTGCTACCATTTGCATCAGGGCTTAGGGGCAGATTTACTAAGGGTCGAATGCAAAAAAAATTCGAAATTCGACCAGGGAATAGTGGGGGAATAGTGGGGAATTAAAAAAATTTGAATTCAAATTTTAATTCGATCGATCGAATGATCGAATAGGGAAGTTCGATCGAATTTGAATCGAATTTTCAAATGAATTTTAAACGAACGATCACATTTTACTTATTCGATCTTAGGGAATGATCCCCATTTCGGTAGATTTAATCTGGCGAAGTAGGTGATCGAATTTAAATTTAAAGGGGAAGTATTCAACCATCGAATTTTCGAATATTCGAATAAAATTAAATGCAAATATTCAAATAATTCGAATTTGAATATTCAATTGTCGAATTTGGTCGAATGTGCCTAATTTGCATATTCGAAATTCGAATTTGAATCTTTTTGAAAATTTGATCGAATATTCGAATCCTTCATGTGAATTCATGTGAATTTAGTAAATCTGCCCCTTAATGTCTGGTATGGATGTTAGCACTCAGTCCTCTTTCTAAACTCTAAGGAGCAGATTTATCAGAGTGAAGTTAAGAGTGAAGTCCGCCACTAGAGGGAAATTCCACAGCTCTCCATTCATTTCTATGGGATTTTTGAAGGTGTATTTTTCAAAGGGTGAAATTTCACTTTCCCCCATTGATAAATACACCTTTCAAAATCCAATAGAAATGAATTGAGAGCTGTGGAATTTCCCTCCAGTGGCGGAACTTCACTCTTTGATAAATTTCACCCTAATACTTTTCTAGAGTAGACTTTGACTGCTCAAACCCAGTTGAGTACATTCGAACAAACTGACACACACTGATCTGCTTTACATTGTAAGCTCTTGTTAGTGTGGACTGATCAAATCCTGAGAGTCAGTATAGTGTTACTGTGCTAAAATTAAACCTGATGGAAATCCTAAAACATTCCCTAGTTTAGAGTATGTCTGCGTCTTAATGTTTGCAGTAGATAACGGTTTGAAATGTGTTATTATTTATTTATTTTCAAATCAATTTACAATTAAAAAGTAGTACAATAATTTTTGGAGATACTGGATTTAGAAGCTAATTAATTGCTTATTACACAACAGAAATTGGCTTGCACAAACTTCTGGCACATTATTAATTCTGAAATTGCTTCTGTAATGGGATTTTTATAACAGAAACTGGAGCCATTAGTCTCTAAAATGTTCTTTTTGAAGCAAACTAGGCTAGGCATGTAAGTGTTTTTTATCTGAATACAATTAATTGTGTTATTAAAAGGATAGTTAAACCTATGGTTTTGCACCAGAGTGTTAGCTGGTTATTCTCAGTAACATAGATATGACAAATATATAGAACAGATATACTGAATAAACAACCTGAGCTTTGTAGCTTAATTAGTTCTATAAAGCACTGCAGATCAGAAAGCACCTTAGAAATAGCAATGGCTAGCCCTCTGTACAACTAGCTGCCTTTTAAAACAAATATTTTAATCTCTGAAAAAATTATTTGTTTTTCCTTTGCTATTTAAACCATATTTCTATAGTTTCATAATGAATGAGTTTAGTTATTTGCTATGTTTTGCTTATTTGGATTGTTATAATTAGCTTTTTGATTTTCCCATTACTTTCTTTAGCTGTTGCCTTCATTTTTTTAATATTTATACAGCTGAATGAAGGGGGAAAAAAAGCCATTAGGAGTAAAAAAAAATAATTGTGTAGAATTAATATAATATTAATTAGGAAATTATTGCATGAAGGTAGAGATTTCTTTTGCTGTAAATATGGTGGTGCTTCTACAAATGGCCTGTAGATATCACTGTGCACATGTGTTATACTGTGCATACACAGTACTTTCTACACTGCTTAAGGTGCTAGAGTTTATGTTACTGTTTTGTAATGGCTGCATGAACCTGCTAATAAAGCACTGTTATACCTTGCTCATCCTTGGCCCCCAAAACACAACAAATTGGCAATAAGATGTCTCTTCTACCTCTGAAGCAGCCTGCACCTTTTCTCCCAAACCCTGGTGAGCCTACCATACCTTTTACTGCTTGGATCCATATGAAAATTACATTATTGCTGCTGACCAAGGGGAGATTTCTGCTTCTTTACTTATTCACTGCCTGGGAGCAGAGGGAGAAGTATTCTATACATTACCATTACCTGATGAGACTTATGAAACTGCACTTACTGCTATAAAGAGCTTTTTCATGCCAAGAGTAAATGTGGTTGCTGAAAGATATAAATTCCGCCAATGTGGACAACGTAATGGAAAATCCACAAAACCAATTTGTAGCATCTGGTTGTTACCTGTGACTTTGGGAATCCAACAGATAAAATGCTAATAGACCAAATAGTGGAAAAAAACATTCACCTGGCATTAGAGAAAGATTGGGCTTTTCCCTTGCAAAGGCTATTACAGCTGCTAGCTAAACTGAAACAGCAGTATCAAAGGCTAAAACTCTCAGTCAGGGAACTGCTGGGAATGTGCAGACTGTAAATCCAGTACTGTGGCCTAATAATGCACAGTCACAGGCAAAATACAGTGCTAAGGAAAGGGATTCACTGCAAAACCATGCAACAAATACAAATAAAAAATACTGCTTTCAACGTGGTTCAACACAACACACTGCAAATTATGCTACATGTCCTGCAAAAGCTGTACAGTGCCACATATGCAAAAAAATAGGTAATTTTGCTAAGATATGCAGTAGTTCTGCTAAAGATGTTCATGAAGTCATTACTACAAATGTTACAGTGTTAAGTGTGGATAAAGCTGGTACATTTATTCCAGACAAGTTTATGTGCACTGTCAATGTCAATACTGCTTCTGCTGACAAGGGACACTCCATTAACCTGATGCTTGATACAGGTTCAGCTGTTTCTATACTGCTAAAGGATAATTTCTTGAATACTTTGCAAAAGATCCACTTGTTGCACCTGCCCTGAGACTGGTCAGTTACTTAAAGGATACAATCCCTGTGCTTGGTTGCTTGCCAGAGACTCTACAATTTGAATCAAATATTGCAAAATGTGACTTTTAGATTGTGAATAGAGGTACTGCTATACTTGGAAGGGAAATCTTTGCTGCATTAAACTTACAATTAGTTGATGGTCTCATTACTACAGCACCAGTGCCTGAGACAAAGCCTGTGTCTAAAATTTCAACACAAAGCATTACTTCACCAGGCTGTGCAAAGAACTTTGTGCACAAAGTTAAGTTGAGACCAAATGTGAAACCAGTACGCCAAAAATTGAGGCGATTGCCCTACTCTATAAGGGAGACTCCAAAGGAGTTAATATTAGACAACGGACCACAGTTTGTCTCATCTGAGTTTGAAATCTTTTTGAGAGCGTGTACTTCCCACAAGCAAATGGAGAAATTGAGCGATTCAACCGAATTCTGAAAGAAGCACTACAGACAGCAAATGTTACTGGGAAATCTTGGAAAGTATTTATAGCAGAGTTCCTACATAACTACAGAGCAATGTGCCATGCAACAACCCAAGTATCTCCAGCTTAATTATTATGGCAGACAGATGCGCACTAAGTTACATGTTGCAGACGTAAAACTTCCTCCAAAGACTATTCCTACAAAATCATCTACTGCTGACACTGTGAAACGTCACCAAGCCAAATGCAAGGCTTTTACTGACAGAAAATGTGGTGCAAAAGAAGTGCACTTTCAGCCTGGATCTTTAATCAGAATTAAGAAACCAGGAATACTGAAACAAGGACAATTTAAATTTAAACACCACTTGAAGTGAGATGCCAGCAAGGACCATACACATATGAGCTGTCTGATGGACGCATATGGAATGCAAGTCATCTTGCGTCTGCTAGATATGACTTCGGAGAAGCTCCATTTGATGAAGGACATTTTCCAACTGCGTGAAGAAAGTGTACCTATAAGGCGTACTGAGAGAAACAGAAAAATACTTGCATGGACCAAGGATTATGTCATGTGAAGAATGTATATTATTGCTTTAAGATGCATTGTTGTTGTTTATTACATTTGCCCAAATGCAAGGAATTGTATGTACAAAACAATGACTATAAGATCTAAACTGGGGGAATATGTGGTGTTCATACAAATGGCCTGTAGATTTCACTGTGCACATGAGTTATACTGTGCATACACTGTACTTTCTGTACTGCTGAAGGTACTAGAGTCTATGTTACTGTTGTGTAATGTCTGCATGAACCTGCTAATAAAGCATTGTTATACTCATTCTCTGCTACCAAAATACATAAACATAAAAAAAAAGTACAGACTAAACTAGCCAAATAACTATTTTAGGATATACAGTATTCAATAAACACTAACACATGCAAAGCAAACATGTATTCATGGGGGGAAATGTAGAAAATATCAAGGCAAGCATTCTTGCCTGCTTTCAGGATCATGAGATCTATTATTATTATAATAATTATTTCCTCTGCCATCCTCAATTCTGAAAAATAATTTGTTTAGGCTTACATTGTTATAGGGCACTCAGTTTGCCCATGTTAGCCTACTGTTGCCTTCCAGTTGGCAATGCATAATGGCTACCAAAAGCTTTACTGCAGACAAAAGTGGGGAAACTTATAGAAGTATAGCAGAAATGCTGTATATTATGAGGCACATTTATTAAAGGACGAGTTGTAGTGATTTTGAATGTCAAAATCCAATAAACAGAACAACTGCAACAGAAAAATAGTACATTATATTTTCATTACTTTAGAACACTTTCATTTTTTGGTGTTACTATTCCTTTAAGTTTTCACTGGTACAAACCTGTAAGGCCTTTGAAATTTTGTGGCAATAAAATAATATTTTTTTACATCAGTGGTCTAGTAGATCCTTGTAGTGCCTATTTACACATTTTACCCATTACTGTATTTATTATTATCAATGAGAACATTGCACAGCATCCAAAATCCAAATCCAAACCAGAGTTTCTGTGAAGGCCTAATTATTACAGGTCAAATTTTTGTGGTTTTAGAGGTTTTAGAAACCATGACAAAACACAAAAACTCTAAAACCAGAAATGTCCTGGAATGTATTAAAAGTTCAGACTATAAAAGTACAAACAAAAAAAGCACTGAACGGTGCTCTAAAAATACGAATACCTCAAAATCCTCAAAAAACTATTTTTTTTGGACAATTTCAAATGAAAACCTCTAAAAGCCTGAACTGATTAAAAATGGTCCAATTAGATCAGCGCAGCTCCCATTAACTTCTATACCACCTCGATAACTTGAAACCACGACTAAACTCACATTCTCTTAACACCACAAATTTGGTTAAAGACCTGAATATAAAAAATATGAATGACAAAAAGTGCTGAATGAATACCTTTAAAAGTTTTAAAAATGTTAGTTGATTGGACAAACCTCTAAAAGTCCACATTGATTAAAAGTAGTCCAATAAGATCAGCTCAGCTCTTTTACTTGAAGAAGGAAAACTATACCTCCTGAACAATGTAGGTCTCTATAAAAAGATATTGCAGAAAACAGCTCATATGTAAAACCCTGCTTCATGTAAATAAACCATTTTCATTTATAATATACTTTTTAGTAGCATGTGCCAGTAGCATGTGGCTAATCAAAAATAGAAAATAACCATTTTAAAAAATAAGGACAGCCTCCTGCGATCGTATGATTCAACGGCGCACACAAACATACCAAACAAACTATAAAGTTAGGTCAAACGAGCCAATTACCAGAGAGTTCTGTCTTTTGCTTCAACACTTCTTCCTGTTAAAGTTAGAATTGAAATATTTCTGGTCAGGTGATCTCTGAGGCGGCTCACAGACCATCACGAAATATGGTTCAAGGCAAGAGATGTAAAAGGTCAATATTTACTTGAATATATATTCCAGTTTGGTAAGATTCTTTAATATGTCACTTAATTTGATATTAACTATCTGTTACTCAAGTATTCATTTTCGGGGTATAGTTTTCCTATTTTAAATTTTTAAAGTTTTTGAAAAATAAAATAACCCACAAATTTTTATAGAATAAAACAGATTTATGGGCCCCATATAGTATATCAAAAGTATAGAGGTAAAATAATAGATCATGCACACACCTGTGTCTGATTTATATGGTACAGAAAGCAAAATAAATTTGAGTCCATTAGAGCAAGCTGAAAGTCCAACTATACTTGTGATTTAAATGGGTTGTTCACTTTAAAGCAGAAGGAAAAATTAATATGTCTAAAAATGTCATATTTTTATATACTGCAAGTATTGCATCAGCCTAAAGTTTCAACTTCTCAATTGCAACAATCCAGGACTTCAAACTTGTCACAGGGGGTCACCATCCTCAAAAGTGTCTGCGACATGCACATGCTCAGTGGGCTCTGAGCAGCTGTTGAGAAGCTAAATTTAGGGATTGTCACAAATTATC
This sequence comes from Xenopus borealis, assembly GCA_024363595.1. Lineage (NCBI taxonomy): Eukaryota > Metazoa > Chordata > Amphibia > Anura > Pipidae > Xenopus > Xenopus borealis. The sequence goes on along the minus strand of CM044442.1, from coordinate 46,776,266 downwards.
AAGCAGAAAATGAGGTTGGCCTATAATATAAGCTGATGCTACAGGACTGATTATTAGATTCTCATGCTAGATGCACTGGTTTCATTATTTGTATGAATTACTGATCAGTCTTTTATTGTAACATTTATATTCCATGTATACTGTATATTGTGAGTGAGTCCCTAAGCTCAGTAAGTGACAGCAGCACAGAGCATGTGCAGTGAATCAGTAGAAAAGAAGATGGGGAGCTACTGGGGCATCTGTGGAGACACAGATCATTACTGATAAAGGGCTGTGGTTCTTTAGGCTGGTACAGAAGTCCAAAACAACATTTCTAGCCTACTTCTTTAGTTAGGCATTAGTTCTCCTTTTAAATTTACTTTTATTAATGATATTCTTTGCAATTGTTTTTTTTTATTATTATTATTTGTTTTTGGTGTTCTTTAGTTTTTCCAATTTTCAATTTTCGACAATCTAGTTGCTCGGGCCTACATAGCCCTAGCACCCTGGAGAGAGTGCAGAGATGTGCAACTAAGCTGGTAAGAGGGATGGAAGACTTAAATTATGAGGGTAGACCGTCCAAGTTGGGGTTGTTTTCTCTGGAAAAAAGGCACTTGCAAGGGGACATGATTACAATTTACAAATACCTTAGAGGACATTATAGACAAATATCAGGGGACCTTTTTACCCATAAAGAGGATCACCGCACCAGAGGGCACCTCTTCAGACTAGAAGAAAAGGACTTTCATTTGAAGCAGTGTAGGTGGTTCTTCATAGTGAGGACAGTGAGGTTGTGGAATGGATGTTGTGATGGCTGATTCTGTTGATGCTTTTAAGAGGGGCTTTGATGATTTCTTGGACAGACATAATATCAAAGGCTAAACTCTACAGTTAGTATATGGCCATCTGTAATTTATGTGACAGTATGGAGGGGTGTGTGTGTGTATGCTGGGTTTTAATTTGGAGGGGTTGAACTTGATGGACTTAGTCTTTTTTCAACACAATTTAACTATGTAACCATGTAACCCTAGTATCCATTGATTTGAATAAAAGAACTATAAGTAACACAAGTACAGTTTTTCTTTTTAATCAGTGCTATCCTACTCTAAAGTTTACAGTGCACATCTACAGTACATGCTTATAGATTTTGTTCATCTCATCAGATTATATCAATCCTCTGTGGTCAGTTGTTATGCATTATATATATATAGAGAGAGAGAGAGAGAGAGAGAGAGAGAGAGTGAGATTTTTTTCTACCATGCATGAAAAAATACATTTCCAATTTCAATAACATGAAAAGTAATAAGATGGTCCTGAAACTGATATGCTATGGTTCTATAAGTAATGACAGGGTCACAGAAATAATATTGAACAGATTGCAACATATGACCTTTAGCATTAATTTGAGACAAAAATACTTTTCTTTCATTAGCAACCTTACATATTCATGGACACAATATTAAGGGCTTGTGCATTTCATGGTAAACTTATTTTCTCTTCAATTTCAAATGCTCTGTGTCGCCATAATATTGCTTTCATTTAATACATTTCAATCAACATAATGGCATTTCCGCAAACGTTGTCACAGATAACTGAGCAAATAGTTACTATAGATTAAAACCTGTAGGGAAAGCTTTTACTAACCTTTTCACAACATCTGACATGAAAAGGTCAATTAAAACCAACTTTCCCAAGGTAGGAGAGATTGCATATTCTTGTTAATGGACCCGAACGCTGTCAATAGTATGGCTAGTAAACAATGTATTGTTTACTACCCTAAAATATAGTACTGAGCAGAAATGATTTATTTTAAAGGAAAAATATTCGGAAACATAGTATTCACAATTTACTGTAGCTTTTTGATTAGCTATCCCTATGATTTGTGCAGTGACTATCATTGAGAGGGTTTAAGAAAGGACATGACCAGTGACATAACTAGATATTATTGGGCCCTGCAGCAAATTATTTGTCAGGCCCCCAAAATTTCTAGATTTTAACATGTTTTACCAATACAATAAATTGTATATGAATTAGGGTTTCATGGGGCCTCTATACATCCTGGGCCCCCCTGCAGCCGTAGGGTCTGCTTCCTCTGTAGTTACACCCCTGGCCATTACTTGCCAAATCTCTGCTAGACTTATTGATTTCTTATGTCACCAGTCATGAGGGTCTTTGCAGAATGCTGAGAGAAGCAGACTGGTTGAATTGAAAATTGAACACAAATACAGAATAATGCTCTTGTGGCATTGTGCATATACTACAAGGCTTTCCATTCCATCATTCTTTATGTGCTACCTGTCCATCCTAGTATCCCTCAAGGTATCACAATTCTGCAGTCACATCTGAAAATCATAAATGCTGTTCATGCAGGTCAGCTGGGTTTACTCTTCCCATGGGTACTGTATACCTGTAGTCTTCAGCTTAAAGTACTCTTTCTCCAGGAACAGCAGTATTTCCAGGATACTTAGGAAATACTGTACAGTATGTCTGATAATCAGTGAAACAATCAGCTATATAATAAATATTTACATACTAAATATGCTGGAAACTTGTGTTTTCATTCTGTAAGAAATTAGTATTTCATTATCTCAAAATAACAGGTGATACATATTTAACTCAGCTAAGGCAGTTTTTCATTCAAAACAGTAAAGTATACATAGTGTTCTTGCATTCTCATCTGCTGTTCTGGGCTCAGATTATTCCAGTTGACTTAATTAGTTCATTATTACTGCAGAGAACTATGACAAACAATTTATTTTTGTAAAATAAAGTTTTCTAATTAATACAGGGAACATACAACCCCACGCGCTAGTATTCTGCAGTAATAAAGTTTTCAGGCCTTTGAATTCATAAGTTAAACACTTTAATATGCTTACATGGCACTCATACTGTTTTGGAGAGGCATTTGAATGGAGGAGGTTTCCATTATTCCTTAATGACAGCAGCATGTTCCCTGGTTCAGAACTGTAATCATTTTTCATTTTGCGTGGGTAAAGATGCAATGCGAGCAGCACCTTTTGGATTTATGTGTACAGCTAGTGTTGCCAAAGCACCCTTTTAATAAGGGACAACAATGAAAAATATAATGCTGTGCTGAAATTGATGGTGCCCTTATTTATTTTGGGTGAGTGATCAGGTACTGGCAAAGAATGTTGAACTTTTAAAAATGATGGTGTGATGGAATATGCTGTCTGAATTATATGAGGGAATGTAATAAAAGTCGGTAACGGAAAAACTATTCATAATACGAAAAGTTATGCCTCTGTGCAAATTTAATATCGTTTTTGCGAACCCGGAAACTGTTTAGTGACCACTTCCGACAGTGGAAGAGAGTTTGCGAATTTTACAGCTTGCGCCAATGCGCAGTCATTGTAATAAAACTTCCTACTGAAAAAGTTGTTATGTTTGTTCCTAAAGATTACGACACCTTCAAGCACTTCTTAAGAGTGCGCAATTAAAATTCGCAATGCTCAATTAAAATTCGCAATGTGCAATTAAAATTTGCAATGCAATAACAGTTTAAGGAACAATATAACATTGCGAGATGTGGATTTTTAATCTTATTGATGCGTATTCCTTAGCTCTTTGCAAATTTAATTACATTCCCCCATAGATTTTTAACACAAGTGTGGCAGAGTTTCCTCCTCACTGCTACGATTCATACCCACATGTGGGTCTATATCTATAAGCCAAGTTGCATTCTGCAAACTGCAATTTTTATGTGTTAAGAACTTGTAATGCTAATTTTGGTTAGGCAGACCACAAATAGTTAATGTCTATCTAGTGATAGGAGCATGGGTTACATTGGACTAGGCTAGGGCCTTTGCTAAGTTGAAGATTTAGCAGGCGGTGTAATGCAACTACAACTCATGCTACTGTGAATATAAAAATATGAATGACTGGACGCTAGGAGGTTCTTATAGTGAAACAAAAAGGGTGATTTATTAGTCCAAGACAATATCCTCCGGTTTACTTACCTATGGTGAGGTATAAGCAGATGTAATTAGAAGTGCAGAAACAGGCAAAGGATGACACAGCTGAGGAATGTGACTCCATTAGGCATTGTAGTCAAGCAGTATGACAATCCCTGGCAGATATACCTTGCAGTGGTCTGGATCCCACCCAGCAGAGTGGTCAGGGAGAAAGAGTCTAGCCTGACACTCTATCCGCTGTGGTCCATTCAATAAAGGCACCCTGGGAGGCAAATCCCTGCTACAGATCCTCATTGGAGCACAAACCTGCTCTTCATATCCAAGCTCTCTATCTCACTCTGCTAGAGAGTCTAGGACAGATATAACTTGTTCCCCAACTTAATCACTAAAGGTGCTGTCCCTTTAGGGCAATGGCTTTATTGGGCCTTGGTGTACCAATGCTCAATGGGAAACAACCAGTAGGTAAGGATACCAGCAGCCAAAGAGGAAGATCCACCCCTTTCCACACACTATATTGAGATGTGGTAGGAAGTGGTCATCATTACACCTCTTGGCCAGTAACACTGATGTTAAACTATATACATGTGCTTTTGCCCAGCAACTAGGGAGAAAGTAAAAAGGGTAGGGCTTTAAAGCCATAGGGGCAGATTAACCCTAATGGGTCCCTACATACTGTATGTTCTATATATGTAGTGCTTAGATATATCCATCACTGGAAAAGCATCAACATTTGGTTATTTATAGTATGAATCATTTGCTCTGGGTTGGAATGAAACAGTACCACTGATAATTTGCATTCATCTGAAATGTATGCTATTGACAGTAATTCAATGCTTCATCAATTAACCATGCCATGGGTGCCTTTTTATAGTTGCCAGTTGTCATTAGAATGATTCATAGGGTTTTTTAATCATTATAAAATAAGGTCATAATGACTTACAGAATAATAAAGCTTTTTTTATTTTAAAGGGGAACTATTATGAAAATGTAAAATGGAATATAAGCTTCGGTATACTGAAATAAGAAACTTTGTAAATATAATCAATTAGAAAGTATGTACTGTTTCTTTTCATGCAGAAGTTGAGTGTCAGATAATCATTGACAGCTAGATCCAATATATCTTATAGAGGGATCCTTTTCCTTGAAGATATATTAAAATCACCAGAAATCATGTCTCTCTACATGTAGGATTTGTGCAAAAGGCAGTTATTTTGTTACATTTTGTTTGTACTGGAATCAGTTATTTGAGTGAGCTCTAATTCATCTGCTAGGAATGGAAGCCCCCTATAAGATATATTGGATCTATTTCAGAAACAGTGCAGAATATTTATTTGATTATATATTCAGATTGTTTGTTTCAGTATGCTGAAGCTTATATTCAATTTTTGTGATAGTTCCCCTTTAAAATCCCTAAAATGACTGTAAACGCCCTACATTGGTGTCTGATATCCTTTGTAAGACAGAACCTGAACTGTGCATCAGAAATCAGTAAGTTCCTTCCTTCTAGAGTAAATAGGGAGTATGTCAAAGAGCTGTCTACTGTAAAGTAGGCAACTCTTTACCTGGCTTCCTTTGTAAAAGACACTGAAGGCTCAGCATACTGCTAAATAAGGAAGTAACTGATGTCTGCAGCAGGTTTCAGCTTCTATCCTAGAAAGATATCAGGTTATTTTTTCTTTAATCTAGCACTGGCGCTTAGAAGAAGTCAGACAGATGCTATGGATGGGGTTGGTGAAACCTTTTTCTTGTACTATGAAAGTCTTTGTTGGTTATTTCTTCATACTGCGGAATAAAAATTGTGTCCATGTGCCATATATTTTGGATGCTGTAGCCACTTTTGTATAAATCCATTTTTGCAATGGTGCTTTTGCAGAATACATACTGTACAGTATCTCCAAAACCCTTATACCAGCTCACCACAAAACTCTCCCCAACAATTGTTTATTAACATGTAGAAATTTGACAAATTAAAGGCCCTCTATATTTATAAACTGTCTGAGATTATACTTTATATACTAGGTTTTGGTTAAAACACTATTTAGGTGCAGGCTAAAAGTAAATTGGAAAAGACTCATTTCATATGTGCTCCCTCCTATTTTCATAGTTCATAAATAAGGCATCTAACCAGTAAAACTACCTGCTATGTGATGCAAATCAATTTAAACAACCACAGAAGAATCTCAGCCTTGTATCCAATGACCTTGTATCCAACAACCAGTAACCTCGTCCATTTGTTACTCACAAAACCAAATATTAAACTGGATCTTCCCCGATATCACCAGCCTTAGATTGGCCAAACCTATACAGTATAAGGAATGTCACATCTAGAAAGGGGTTCCCTGCCTTTTGAAACTTGTTGTCACTTGAAGACCTTTTTTCAATGCAAGCACTTATTTACTAGCACATTACAGATGTAAAATGATGAATGCATTTGTTTTCAGCACTCACTTTACAAAGGTGTATATATCTACATCTCTATGTTACAACTAATTATAGCAAAAAATCCCGGAATCGGATAATTTCAAGTGGTTGTGACAATAGGAAGGATACCTCCTGAAATGTATTAATAATAAGGATAATAGTTTCTAGTAGTAACTTTTTCAAACATTCTGTAATATTGTAATTACCCTGTAGCATTTAAATGTATAGAAATGGAACTTACTGAATAGAAACACTGATTTATTTACAGAAACTTTTACTGACTATAAGCCTGCACCGAAAGAGCAAAATAACAACCAACTGAGGGTGACAATATCTTTTATACATATACAGTACAATGTTTAACAGGTATAAATGTATCTTAATAAAAATATAAATGTGCAAAAAAAGTTTTCATTTCAGTCCCAATAAACACTATTTAACACTATTTATATATACAATATGGGGTGAATTTTTCGAGGGTTGAAGTGAAAATTCGAATGAAAAAAGTTCAAAGTAATTCAAAAGTTCAAATAATTTTTGGGTACTTTGACTATCGAATAGGCCAAAATTTGATTCAAACTGAAAAATTCGACCATTCGAACATCGAAGTGCTGACCCTTCGCCCCCTTAAACCTGCCGAACTGCTGTTTTAGCCTATGGGGGGCCTCCTATAACCTTTAAGGAAAGTTTTTGAAATTTACGTACGATTCAAACTATTTCCACCAAAAAAATTTGCTTTTTCAAAAATTAAAAAAAAAACTCCTTAAAAGTTATAGGAGGTCTCAATAGGCTAAAACAGCAATTCAGCAGGTTTAAGAACACTTCCAAAAATGTTTTTTCACTTTGAATTTCGACCCTTGATAAATCTGCCCCTATGTACTGTATGTATATATTATTTTCTAGAAAGAAAATAACCTCAAATTCATAATTGGCATACTTTTATGCCTTGTGGTACCATGCAATGAGTTTTAATGGTTCAAGTCCCTCCAGATTTTGAAAGTTTGACCAGCAACCAACAAATGTAGTTCAGGCTAGAACAGTTAGCTGAGGATAGATAGAAGTTTAGAGAGTGTGTATCTCTACCAACAATGAGACACTGCTTCACAAGCAAACTGATGTAACTTGCACCTGCAAAGTAAAGGTGAGCAAGAATACCTAGTTTTCATTGCAGTGCATTTGCACCTGGTGGGCCCCCTCCGGCCCAGGCTTACTCCCCCGGCTTCCCCATAAAAAAATTAACCTGCGCAATGCATTACTTAAATATGCTGCATGGCTCATTAAGATTATTAGCTGGTAGAATGTTCATATTGCTTGCTGTATAAATGACTGTCTGGTGCATTATTTTTGTAACGTGTCATTTACAAAAATAAGAAATTATCTCTTTAATAACTGTCTCCACTGCAAAAAAATAATTCATGCACATATAAATGTAAGAGTAGATATCTAACCTTTAGTGCCAGAAAGAGCTGTGTGACCCATCTGGTCTGCCATTTCCTTTATATTTGGTAACTGTCAGAGCATAAATGCCACTCCAGCTTATCACTGCCTGTATTTATTCATGAAAATCAAAAACTTCTACTTCATTTAAGTCAAATCAAAATGACAGCACATAAAATATTCTAGACAGTAATTCTATTTGCATATTATATTAAATCAATATATGAAAAATAGTGTATTATTTATCCGTAAGATCACATTCGCACATTCCATTCTGTCATTTTGTTCATACTGTACATATAAAAAGAAAAGTCACTTATGTATTTACAGTATTAGTATTTCATCCGGTAACAGCCGCTGAGTTTGAATTTAACATCTAAATATTAATGCTATATTAATTAATTCATTAATACTTTCCAGCTGAAATAAATGCTGATGGTGTGTTTTGAATGGTTAAAAGGGTCAATTTACCTACAGTACATTTTTAAATGTTTCTATTACAATTATAAAGGGGCAGATTTCTCAAAGATTGAATTTTCAAAATTATGTGAATTTTATTTAACTTTTTGTTGAAAGTCTAATATTCGATCGAATAGGAATGACCCAAAATCTTGAATCGAAATTGAATGGAACTCGATTCGAGGTTTTTCTCCTAAAATAGCTTGAATGTCAGGAAGGTAATTAACATCTTCAAATGGTTCAGCGATACATGAACTTGCAGGTTTTAGGAACTTGACCAAATTTTTTTGTGCTCAGGTTGTGTAGTCACAGCCTTTCTTGTCATCTCAAATAGCCTTACTGTGGTATCGTAATACCCACAAAATTCTTAGCAAGGGACACTATACGCAAAAACAGATGGAAGTTAATGCAATCACTACAAATCTGTGCATGGAGATAAACATTAAGTGACACTGGATATACTCTGCTAAATAAGTGTGCTTGTGCTATAATGTTATGATTTAATGATGATTATATTTATAATGATGATTTATGTTGATTAGTTTTTTAGTGGTGACTGTTTTGCCCTATAGTTGCCCTAGATCCCATTTGATAAGAAATCGATAAGGGTACCCCAAAATGTGGGCCAGTATATAGAAGCCATGCACCTAGGTGGGTACCAAAAGGGGTTACTTTTCAAGAAGCATGTACAGTAAAAAAAAAAAAACAAGGTTTTGCACTCATTAGTTTTGTTCCTGTGGATTGTACAATTTTTTTTGTGTTTTGATTAACAGAATATTTTTAAATATGTGACTAATCATGTTTTAATCAAATATTGCATGTTGTTTTATAGATGGAAATCCATATACATGGTGGGTTGGAAAAGGCAATGAAAAGCATTACTATTGGGGAGGTTCTTCTCCTGGTATCCAGAAATGTGCATGTGGCATTGAGAGAAACTGCAGTGACGGCAAATTCCACTGTAACTGTGATGCTGATCAGAGACAATGGTAAGGAGAAGTATAAATGACAGGCATTCTTGTCAAGACAACTATGCATTTTTTTTTAATCCTTAACAATTGTTTTGCAGCACCATTAGTCTAGTAACTAGTGTCATGAAAATAAGCAAACTGAAGAACGTAGAATCCACAGATGAATAACCACGTGTCAATTTCCAATTTATTTTGTATTGTCCAAGGGCAAAACAACAGGAACAAATCCCTCTGTACAAAATAACAAACACAGTTCCAGAGTCACACACAAGTCCATTCAAAGTCCAAAGAAGACTCCAAGTAACTAATGTCCAACGAGTAGTACCGTAGTAGATCTGACGTGCAGGAGTCCTTTCCCTTGTCCCTGAAGATTGTCTCCCAAGTCTCTCCTGGTGGCTCAATTTATGCCCCTATTGGCCCAACCTCCCAGTAAGCCCTTATTGTTCTAAAAGAGGAGAGTGGTATTGGAGCCTAGGTGACAGTATTATCTTCACCAGCTGACTCTGCCCATTGTTCTTTTCAGCCTTGAGGTATCGTTAATTATCTGATTCCTTTTGTCTGTACAGACTCCCCTTCCACATGTTTTTATCCTTTGAACTAAGGTTTTAGAAAGAAATCAGATCTGTCCCTCCATTGTTTTTGACATAACTGTCACAACTAGATTGCTGAATAAAAAGCTAAATATCTCAACACAAATAATAAAAAATAAAAATCAACTGCAAATTGTCTCAGAATATCACTCTCTACATCATACTAAAAGTTAATTTAAAGGTGAACAACCTCTTTAAAAATACTGGATGTGTAGATTGGTGCCATTTCAATTGAGTGTACTATTAAAGAATGATACTGCTTTTTTTGAGAGTAAATAAGCCATAAGGTGCAAGCTTTTAATAGCTCTTTGTCCAAGGTAGCTAATGGATGCCTTCCGTGTAATAAATAGTCCTATCTACAAATCAGCTAATGGATATGCATGTGATGAAATTAAAAAGATTTACTCTCAAGAGTAATTAATGGAGCTTTTACCATTTTAATTAGCGAGTGAACTAAGTGCAAGTAATGAAGTCCCCTGTAGTACAACTAATGTTTCAGATTAAACCTAATGAAGCTAGAGTACTTAATATGAAACTAACAGAGCTACTTGGAATATGAAGAAGGTGTTTGATGGCATTTTCCGGCTGGCCAACATGTCTCGGGTTGAGAATCATCATATGCATCATCTGCAACTCAAAAAAAATTATTTTCCAATAATGTTAATGTGAATTCTGACACCAGAAAAGATGGAGCTATTACTACCAGTGCACTCAACATTGTAGGCAATACTATCTTTAAGACAAACAAGCAATACATTTCCCTTCATTCCAGTTTTATTTGAGATGCTGTATGAATAGTCACAGCTAAGGATGCAATTAAAATTTAAGTATTATTCACCTACAGTCTGTAATGTTGTTCTATACATTCATGTGATGTTAAATGTTCATTTTAATATGCATTAGCAGCTTAGCATTGGGTGGAGAAATGAGAAAAACTTATGGACACAGGAAGTGGAAGTGAAGGGGGAGGAGTAAACAGTGTGGAGAGAGCAGCCAGGAATAAAGCTGAGTTCTTCCAGTAACACACCACCCTGCAAGGGATTATCACAACTAACTAAATAAAGAGGTTGGTATATGACAGTCATAAAACAAGTGCTACTGACAGTAATGAAGCATTGGCAAAAATGGAATTTGAATGCTACTATAACCCCTTTTTGGCCACCTCCTTCTATGCCCAAAGTTATACATCACCATTCTTACCACTTGCTGGTCCTGAGTCCCCTTTGCAAAGTGAAAGGTACTGGTAAACCGTCTCATGGCAGTGCCTGCACTTAATGGGATCTGGGAATGCACCATTGGATGGTTGCAGTAGGACAACAAATCAATCACACACTTTATTATATAACAATATAACTTTATATAGAATAAGTGCAGATTTAAAGGGGAAGTAAAACTTTACTGTACACATAGAAATGCGTTCAAAGCAAGACCCATGACCCGCCAGGCAAAGTCCCACTCCTCCATTTTGGCAGCCCAAGAGTTCCATCCCTTGTCCCCAAAAGAGTAACAGTTCTAGGTAGCACTACCTGCCCACTTGCTCTCCCACAGGAAAGTGTTGCTCCAACGTGGCAGGCTCACAAACAGCCTCTTACTTTCCTACCCTTCCCAACGGTAACACTCACCCAAGGGAGTCATACAGACGGTATGCTCACACAGAGCTGATAGGCATCCACAGAGATGAAGATTCTTTAGGCTCCAGACTCTCCCAGTCGAGCACACACTGAAACATACTAGATCCTCTACCCTCCCAGACAGACTCACCCAAGGCTCACATAGAGCTGGAAGTTTCACACAGAGCTGAAGCAGGCATCCAGCTCCCAATGCTGGCTATAACGCAAGCTCTCACGACATCCATTGTTGAAATGTAACTCTCACACTCTCCATAGTTTAAGCTTTCAGGCATGGGGCAGCTCCCCAGATGCAGAGGCCTCTTGCCTCTACACCTTGCTGGTGGTGTCACTATCTCCACAGTGAAATTACAGTCAGCAGTGAAACAACAAGAAATCTGTAATGGCTGCCTGAGCACATGGCATTGCCTTTTATACTTTTGTATATTGACAACTTTTTGGATCAGCCATGCTCCAATCCTAGGGCTCAGTCCCTGGAAACTCTGGGTAGAAACCCCACACTCAGCCATGAGGCAGGGGAATTTCCCTTAGACTGTAGAATTAACGCTACAAGTCCCTACACTACCTACAATCACTCTCTTTTCATTTGCCCTGCAGAGGTTTTATCTCTTCTGAAAATTAACTATGAATATTAACACATACAAAATATTTAATTGATGGGAATTTTCAATGAAGTGAAGTCATTTCAGTGACTTTTGGAATATGCTGCTTAATGGTTGAGACTTGCGCTCTCAATTGATTATGCCATTTAAACTGACTTTTGTCTGGAGACAAGCTTATGATAAAGAACAATGAAAAAGATAATAATGTAATGCTCCTATCAGTGCAGATTTGCTACTAAAGAATAAATAAGAAAAGAAAAATGATTGTAACACTGTATTTGTCCCTGTCTTTTAAAGTAGAGCTGTCAAAACTGCCTTCCACATGATTTAATGCCCCTGTAGGGCATTTGTTCACAAAGCATTACCTCACCCCATTTCCAATTTACATTTATATTACTAAAGTTGATAATTTGTGCTCTTGTGAGGGAATAGGCATATATGTGTATTTTGCTGTAAATCATAGCAGAAGATCACAACAGTATAGCTTTATGTATAAATCTGTTTGAATTACTATGTATATGTATATTTTTTTAATGACTTACTGTGGCAATGTTCCATTACAAAGAGAAAATCTCTCTATCTGCATGAATATCACAGAATTTTCAACAATATAAACAATCATGGTTTACTTGTTTTATTACCATGATGCTAATCTATTCGAGCTTCATACACTAAGGGGCAGATTTACTAAATTCACATGAAGGATTCGAAGTTCGATTGAATTTTCTAAAAGATTCTAATTTGAATTTTCGAAGACCACGTCAACCAGTGAATTTTAAAAATTCGATTAGAATAAAAATCTATTCAAATATTCGACTATTCCACAATCAAATAACTTCCCCTTTAAATTTTTATTCGACTGCCTAGTTTGCCAGATCAAAGCTACCAAATTGGGTTTCATGATTTTATCATTCGATTGAATTTTCGCTATTTGATCGTTCGACCAATGGAACAGCAGTAAAATCCTTCGATATTTGGATTCAAAGGATTTTCATTCTCCAACAATTCCCAACTATTCCCATGGTCAAATTAGAGGGTTTTTTAACCCTCAAATTCATCCCTTAGTAAATCTGCCCCTAAGGTGTGAAAGGGTTGCTCTAGCAAGGACATCATTTGCACTCCAGGGGATGTACTGCAAGTGTGGGACTTATTATCCAGAGTGCTCAAAATCTGGAGTTTTATTTCTATGAATCTTTCTGGAATTTGGATCTTCATATCTCTATTTAAAATATAATTTAAACCGTAATTAACCTTAATAAGCTAGGTTCTGCTTCCAATAAGAATGAATTATAGATTAGTTTGTATCAAATACAAGCTTCTGTTTTATTATTACAGTGAAAAAGGAAACCATTTTTTAAAATGTGGATTATTTGGATAAAATGGAGACTATAGGAGAAAGCCTTTCCATAATTTGGAGTTTTCTGTATAACGGTTTTCTGTATAACGTATCCCATACCAGTGCAACCTTCTCTGCAATAGTCAGTTCAACTGATAAAATAATGCCTGTTCTGAGAGTACATAAATTGTACCTGTTGCTTAACCACATGACTGCTGTATATAGTCAGAGGTATGGCACCTCTGTTACAGTAAAGACCTAATTTCCATAATATATGCCTCCATACATTTGGGAATGTTTATTAATGGGTGTATGCTGAATACCCTAATCAAGATGAAGTAGTACAGAAACTTGCTGTTTATCACTTCGAATTACATAAACATAATACACTATATAATAAACCAATTGCTGCCTAAAGGTAGATAGCTATAGATAATATCTAAATTACTGTATGGGACCTGTTATCTAGAATGTTCAGGACCTGGGGTTTCCCAGAATTTAAACTTTAATTAATCCCAATTCTGTCTCCAGTATGGATTAATTATTTCTTAGTTGGGATCATGTACACAGTTCTGTTTTATAAATACAGAGAAAAAGGAATTTAATTTTTACAAATTTGGATTATTTCAATTATATTGAGGTTCAAGGCTATTCCATCTTGTTCCCTTTTGAGAAGACATATTAAGAAGCAAATATATCAAATATATCAAATTATATCTAAAGGTTACATGGCATGTTCCACTATGTTAAAGAGATTCTGACACCTGAAATTAAACTCTTTTTTACATCTATTATAATATTGGCTTTGAAAGCTACTTCTAAATTTGCCATAAGGTATTTGCATGATGCTTTCCCATTACCTGCCTGATCCCCCAGGTTCCTGTATGAGGGGGCTGCCATATTTGTGCAGCAGGCATCTGTTATCATTAGAAACTGTAACTAACAGGCTGAGATGGGACTGTTAGGTTGGCAAAGTCAGAGTGTCAGAGAGTCAGGCTTAGAAGTTTCAGCTAACAGTTATATATAAAAACAAACCTTTCAGCAAAAAATGGTCAACATGACCTATAGGTAACAATTAATGTATATTCATATGTTAAAATTTATTTTTTTAGTGTCAGTATCACTTTAAGAGAAATAAAGAGCCAGATCTATCAATATCTAATATGATATAGAATGAGTGTATAAAATGTTGTACACAATGAGTTTGAAATACCAAGATGAGGAAGGTCAGTAACAGATCTTATTAATATTCTGAAATAATCATATACCGTATGTTTTCCTTGTCCTCTAGCAGCTGAAAAAACATGTTTAACCTCTATTCCTCTAAGGGGGCAAACAAAACATGTATTGTAAAACATGATAGTTTTCCAAAAGAAGGGACCCATTGGTCAGAAATCAGCCCATTCAGTCCCAGCATAGATTGTAAGGCAGCAGATAAAAAATGAACCACTTAATCACAACAGCTGATAACATCAGGACAGAATAATAGTGTCAATAAAGATATGCTGTAAAGGTGCTTGAAATTTAACTAACAATGTAAAATATAATGTCGCCTGGATGAAATTTTCTTGATGGATGTATGGGGTTGTTTTTTTTTCAACTGCATTCACTATGGAACTAGGTTACAATAGAAATATTTGATATTAACCTTTGAACAAAGCAATTAAGATAAGCAACAACTAGCTAAAAGCTTTTGCTGTTGTCAAGTGTCGATTTAGTTTTATCCTTGAACTTTCCCAATAGCTTTATTATCATCACGTAGAGGCAGTAGGCCAGGTAGCTAGTAGGTAATAAATAAAGGATTAATTGCTGTTTCTCCAAGATGGTCATTCAATAACTACCCTGTAGAGTGTTTCACTGGAGATAAACACAGGACTGAGAACTATGATGGCAGCAACACAGAACATCTGCCTTATTGCATGTGAATCATCATCAAGTGAGTACTGTTCCAATGTCACAATAGCATCTCAAATGCTGAATATTTTACTCTTTCTAACAAGGTCATTTGCCTGCTAAGGGAAAGGATAAAAATGGAGTCTAAGTGCAAATATAAAAGTGATTATAAACATATGCCTATGTTTACAAATGGTGTAAATTTATGAGTTTCTGGATTTTGCCAATGCTTTATAGCAGTCTGTTTTTCATAATGAAGAATGACAATTACCTTCCTGCTTTGCTATTAAATTAAATGCACTGACAATTTCTCAGGCATTAAGCTGTAAATAATTATTCTTGATGAATGAGGGAGACAGCTTAAAACGTGGTAAAAATTAATGTTTGAGTCATTTGCTGACTGAAACACTTAAAACAGCTTTTTACACAAGAGCAGGCAGTTTTACGCACAACTGCGTAATTTAAACCTTTGGCCTTTAGAAAGCAGCATTTATGAAACCGCTGTTTTATGTTCATCAACCACATACAGAAGCACCAATTAGCACGCAAATGATTTCTAAATAAAACTGTACTTAAAACCTGCATATAAAATCCCCCACCACCGCCACAAAAGCAATATTGATTGCATCAACAAATTTTTCTTGTATAAAAAAGCAAATATTGTAGATCAGCTTTCACTTTATTTAGCAAAACTGAAATAACACAAACACATGGCCTTAAAACCCCCATAAATGTGTTCAAACTTTCCATAACCTGCCACATATTGTAAAATTGATGTCATATTTAGGGGATGCGGCCGGATGTTTTTGTGTGGCAGATGTTTTTGGTCCCTCTTTCCATTTTTCAAACATTGGGAGATACAGTATGTAACCTACAGAGGGTTACGCGCCTCCGATATAATTATGTATTAGAAGAAGGCATGCATTAAAAAATCACTTATCATTCTATTCA
The DNA here is from genome assembly GCA_024363595.1 of Xenopus borealis. NCBI lineage: Eukaryota > Metazoa > Chordata > Amphibia > Anura > Pipidae > Xenopus > Xenopus borealis. Next base: position 46,760,067 of record CM044442.1, on the reverse strand, counting down.
GTCTTCTCATTTCATCTTTTAGTATCTCGCTGGTTGCTCAATTGGCTGCTAGGGTAATTAGGACCCCAGCAACCAGATAGCTTCTGAAATTCCAAACAAAGTGGGCTGGTGAGCAAAAAAGCTACAATAATAAAAGTAAAATATAAAGAACAGTTGCAATATGTCTCAGAATATCACTCTCTTCCTCATCATTAAAGAACATTTTAAGGTGAATAACCCTTTTAAAAGGAAAAGCAATTGTGATGAGGTGGTCACCTCTATGACTCCAAAGGTAAACAGTTACTTGTGGAGCATAAGACAGAAATATACTTTCACAGCCAGTTAATTGTAATTGGGAACAAAATACTTTTATGTTTTATACTTTAAGACCCTTCAGATGATTAATTTGAGCTTCAACTCTGGGGACATAATTGAAAGCTTTTTGACTTGACAACCTCCATACCCAAGAGGACAATGCAGTTCATTAGCAGTTTATTCAGCGAAACTTAATAGTTAAATGCAATAATGGTACATAAATTGTATACAGTTATAGGAAAACCAGCTACAGTGCAGGGTACCAGGTGATTAAACTAATAATGAAAACATGTCATTCTTTGGCCAGTGTAGGAGTGAAAACCATGGGAATAATAACATTTTGAAATGGCTTAACTTTGATATTTTTGAACAATTGAAAAATGAACCTTATATGTTTTGTCTTTGTGTGGTTCAGGAGAAAAGATGCTGGATTCCTGTCCTACAAAGATCATCTGCCTGTCACTCAAGTAGTAGTTGGAGATACATTTCGCTCTTCATCAGAAGCAAAGTTATCTGTTGAACCTCTGCGTTGTCATGGAGACAGTAAGTTGCTTTATAAAGGCTTTATGAAACGTCTTAAGATGGCCAAAGATGTTCCATAATTATTATGTTTTTGAATTATTGTGTTATTGTTATTTCACTGTTCTTATTGCATTGCCTATATATATATTTTTTTTTATTTCTAACATTGCAAATTACTGCATATCTACCTATTGTGTGGTTTATTGTCGGCTACATTGGGTACTAAAATCACTGCTACTGCAGTTCCCAGGGAGTTGTATACCCACCACTATATGGATTTAGCCCTGGGAGGCTTGGGATATATACTGTTAGTGCCCCAGTGTGGCCATAGATAATAGTGCCAAGAAAGGGTTACATTTGTGTGCACCTTGAATCCTAAAATCCGAGGGGATCCCTCATTTTTTTAAATTACAATTTTATATTTATGATTACCCAATGGCACATACTACTAAAAAAGTATATTATTATGAAAATGGTTTATTTACATGAAGCAGGGTTTTAAATATAAGCCATATGTAATAAATATTTATAGAGACCTACATTGTTTGGGGTGTATAGTTTTCCTTTAAATATAAACTGTGATGTCTCTTTCATGAAAAAGCAACATAAAAATGTCACCTTCCTTGTCTAACCCACTCATAATATATACTTTAGAAATTAATAAAGTTAACAGTAAGAGGCACATTTATCAAGGGTCAAATTCATGTGAGTTTTTAAAATTTCCCATAAACTCCCATAAATTTGACTTGCTGAAATGTACTAATAAAATCTTTTTTTTTTTAACTCGGATGAATTTAAACAGCCTGAAATTTTGAATCAAATTAGAATTAAATTCCATAAAACTTGATTCAAGTTTTTTCTCCGAAAAAACGAAGGCTGCAAAGATCCCCAAATTGAGCCCTGGACCTCTCCCATTGACTTAAACAGTAATTCGGCAGATTTTAGGTGATGAATAGTCAAAGTCGAATGATATTGATAAATGAGTATGATAAATCTCAAATTAGAATTTGGATAACTCCCCAGTCGAATTTAACAATTTTGACCATAGAAAAAAATTAGAAAATTTGAATTTGAATTTTCAGTTCGACCCTTAATAAATCTGCAACTAAGTATTTATAAAAAGATTCTGCAAAACAAAATGTCACAAACCAGATCAGTGGCAATTCTTTAAACAAGGAAGGCAGAGTCAACTTATACAAATTATACAGACTGAAGTGAAAATTTGAATTAAATTAGAATTTCAAAAGTCATTTTGGGCTACTTCTACTATCGAATAGCCCAAAATTCGATTCCAATTGAAAAATAAAGTACTGGCACTTTAATAATCCTTCAAATTCAACTATTCTCCACCTTAAAGCTGCCGAATTGCCATTTTAGCCTATGGGGACCTCCTAGAACCTGTCCTGAAAACTTTTCTAAGTCCTAAGATGATTGGAACAATGCAAACTATTCGATTGAATGCAGCAAAAACACTTCGAAATTCGACAATTAGTAAATCTGCCCCTATGACTGTGCAGCAGGGACCAGTTCCCCTCCCTTCCTTTGGCAAATCGATTCGACCACTTACCCTGTTTTTGTATGTGAAGTGATAGTTCCTAAGACTTGAAGTTCTTCTGCTATGCAAAGAATCTGTTCAAGTCCCAGATTCGACCACTTCACAATGAAACAAGATAAGGGAGGGGTTGCTGTACATTGTCAGCCTAAGAGATGTTAGGAAATGGTATGTCAGAATAACATGGTTTCCTTTTGAAGGAAAACCATAACAGTGCAGGCCTCTCTCATATATATTTCATGGAACAGCTCATATGTAAAACCCTGCTTCATGTAAATAAACCATTTTCATAATAAGATATTTTTAAGTAGTATGTGCTATTGTGTAATCCTAAATAAAAATTGCCATTTGAAACAAATAAGACCTGCCCCCTGGGATCATTGGATTCACAGCGCACACAAATAAACCAAGCACACCATAAATGAGGTCACATGAGCCAATTAACAAACAGTTCTGTATTTTGCCTCCTGTTACAGTTAGGGGAAGATTTATCAAGGGTCAAATCAAAAAATCTAATTTCTAAATTCGAATTTCAAGATAATTTTAGAGTAATTTGATTAGGGAATAGTACAAATTTGAATTAGTTTTAAATTAATTAAAAAATATCGAAATTTATCATGAACTGTCTCTTTAAAAAATTTACTTTGTCTATTCACCAGCTAAAACCAGCTGAATTGCTGTTTTAGCCTAGAACCAATTTGGAGTCATTTGGTGGACTTTGAAAAATCAAATTCGATCAAATACAATCCGGATTAAATTTGGAAGATTGAAATACAGCCTATTCACCCGAAGTTACAAAGTTCGAAATTTCAGTTGGTCTTTTTTTTAAATAATTTGATCCTTGATAAATCTGCCCCTTAGAGTAGTAGTATTCCTGGTCAGGTGATCTCTGAGTTTCTGAAGATCATCCAACAGAATATCATGTCAATGACTAGGCTTACTTTACAGTCATGAAGTCCTGTCTGAGATGCATAATAGTATTTTCTTTGTATTAGTAAATACTTTGGGTGATGACATATGCTAAAAACTGCTGTTGTGGTTAAAGGACCAGTAACATTAAAAAAAATAACACTTTTAAATCGCAAAGCCATTATTAAGAAATAACTTACCGAAACTCTGCTTCTGCTCCTCTTCAGAAAACGTGATCAGGCGATCCATTGTGCGGCACACAATGGATCATTGCCCTGTCACCTTTTCTGAAGAGGAGTGGAAGCAGAGTTATTTCTTAACAAAAACTTTGCAATTTTAAAGTTTAATATGTGTTGGTGTTTTTTTTTTCATAGTATGCTAACACATTTTTTAAAACTTTTTTTGATGTTTCTGATTTAAAAGTGTTATTTTTCTTGGTTTTTATTCTTCTATGTTTATTAACAAATTTAATGGTACTGGTCCTTTAAATATGCACTTCTGCTGGTGACAAATATCCTGAAAATGACTATGACTTGTCATAGTGTAAGATCAAGATCGCCACAATTATATCTTAATACTCTTGGCAGTCCAGTTTAATCGCAGAATATTGCTTCCCATCATTGCCATTCATCCTCATCTTACCATGGATGTAAATACAACTTAGATTGCAGTTTAGCACTTTATAGAATAGCCCTAAAGTATCTCTTTCTTTGACATCCATGATGGTGTCCAGCCTACCTAATGGTCCTGGCCTCTCCTCTACTAAAACCTTCTAACTCTGGATCTCCAGAAGATAAGTCTCGTTCCTGGAAGGAAGAACAAAATGGAAGAAAGTATCGACTACTCTATTTTTATAGATAAGCTCCTGGGTCACTATGAACACAGGACTCTGATTATACGTTACACTGTAGAGAATGTAACTTTATTCCCTTAATTTTGTTAATTTGATTATATTGTTCTTTAGTAAATGGACCGCAAGTGTCAAACAAATATAAGATCACTGATTCACTTGTTCAAAATGCATGCATCAAGTTTACTCTTGAGTTGGGAAATAGTTACTGGATGTTATAGTATTGGTTTTGGATTATAGATTTCTTTATAACTTTCGGGATTAGCAGACATTGTTGTTGACAGATTTGTAGCTCAGCTACTTATACAGAGTTCTGCACTATATCTCTAAGTAGCTAATGAGTAAAATGTGGCAATCATTCTTAGAGGAGATTAGAAAAGACATAAAAGAAGCACTTAACAGATGGGACACTGTTTTTAATGCAAATAGCACTGGAATTTAATTATATACAAACCAGACTTATTATTGTGCAAATACATATAAATTCTGGTGAAGATATTAATACACTACATTGCACTTAAATAATGGTCAGTATTTAATATGTTTATTGGACATATATTTATATTATTGGTGGGTAAAATACATATTTAATTTCACAGATGCAGGGTGAGGTTATAGATCATATTAGGGAACCTGGAAGGATCGGTTTCAATCAAAACGTCCCTGGTTATCAGGAAATAACTTAAAGAATTGAAACAGATATCAAAGTTGACCTGTGTCAGTTCATCAGAATGAATTGGACTGCTGTAAGCCAGAGGGTGATTCTTTCATTGCCAACAGGATGCTGAACCTCCTTTTACATACAGCAGACATATACAGTAATAAAAGCCAATTACAGGAATTAATAAATTCTTATGAATCCAAATTGATATGCGAAATGAAGAGGAGCTTGAAAATTCTAGATTATGGACAAAATCTTGACAAAAAGCCTTGTAAAAGGACCAGTAACATAACTTAACTAAGAAGTTTGTTAGTATACTACGGAAAAATTATTGGAGATAGCCAGGGAGGACAAATCGAGTGCCGCATGAGGGATTGTCGCCCTGATGCCTTTTCTGAAGAGGATCGCAAGCTGAGTAAATTATTTCTTAATAAAAACTTTGCAATTTTAAAATTCAATATGTGTTTGTGTTTTTTTTTCATAGTATGCTAACAAATTTTTTTTTTTATGTTACTGGTCCTTTAAACTGTAAATGAATCAACTTGTATGACTACTGTAGTATGAAAAATGCATTCAGGTATTGACTCAGAGATAAATAATTATCAACATTCCATCCAGGAATGTTTTTTTTTTCCTTTCTAGTGATAAATAGCATTGAGCAAATTTGATGAGACTCGCTTCTGAAGAAATTCACTTTGCCTGTGATTTCATGAAACATTTGCTATGACATCCAATCACATCTTCTGCTTGCCCTGGCTGTCATTTTTGTGGGGGCAAATCTTGTGCAGAGCAGGAACAATCTCCATTTCTGTACAAGCATTGCAACAACAGTACCTCCTGCTTGCGCTGCCTAGGTGAATATTTGCCATGAAGTTTTGCTGCAAATTCATGAAAAAATTCACCAAGTTTTTCCGCTTTTCCCTGGTGATGAGGAATCAGATTATCTGTTTATTAAACTCATTATATAATATTATATAATGATTCTAAGTAAACATCTACTCTAGTAAGAGTCTTGACAGTAATGTTTGATCCTCTCCTGGTTGTCTGTAGAATATTAAAAGTACTACTATCTTTAGAATCCTTGACAGCCAGCTACGTTCTATTGTAGGCAAGAACCTTTATTTTGTTTAGCAATAATCTGTAATGTATTTTTCATTGGTATTAAATTAATCTTTCAGTTGCTGACTTTCAGCAAGCCAGCACAGTTAATAATAGTCAAGGTTTTCCTTTCATATCCTAATGCAGTTTCTTCCATACCATAGAGAGAGAGAGCAAACTGTGCTTGAAGTTTCTACAAAAGTTCTACAAAACTGGTTCAACTTTACAGAATAAAACAGACAAGACAGGCTACGTTCTTGTCACAGTTAATAAGACCATCTCCCAAAATGATTTGCAAAGTCATGTGCACACTCACAGCAACAAGTGTCATTAGAGACAATTGCTACTGCCACCACTTTCACATTTCAAGTCCAATCTCCTGGCCAAAAGCAGTACTGTGATAGTACAGTAGTGCCTTTCATTGGGAGCATTCCCTGGACACTGGAATGAAATTCAGCCCTGGTGACAAACACAGCAGACCAGGAAGGATTCATCTCATTAGTCAAATATTAAAGGATTACCCTTCTTCTCTGGTCTCACTGCAATTACATGATAGTGAGTGACAAAGAGAGGTTGCCTGAGACTAAATAAAAGCAAATTAAGAATATGAGAAATGGACACTATAAGGAGATGTCTGCTCTGTTAGTTTACCTATAAAATAATATAAAAACAATATACATAAGTATACTCAATCATTTACACCTTATACTTTGTGGTGTTGGCAATGTATAACTTTGTGCACTGTCCCAAAAATTATAAAAATGTATGCTGCCCATTATATTGTAATTCTGACATTTAAAGAAAAAGCAACCCCACCCCCTGGGGTGTCAAATTAGCATTCACCAGTGAGTATTACTTTTTTTGTCCTGTAACTACCAATGTTATAACCAAAAGTTAAAAAAAAGATTGTTCTCACTGTCTATCCAGAACGCCAACTTAGGTCACATGTAAAAGGGACACAAAACCTGTTTTTTCACAAATGAATTCCAGTTCATCCAGCATTTCTAGAAATTAAACATATCACTCTGATTATATTAGTATAATACAATACTTATTACAATAACAATATGACATTTACCATGACTGATTGTATACGGAAGGTGAGACATGAATAAAACTATATTTTTGGTTTTTGATTCTGGTTGCTTTTCATTAAAAATTCATGAAGTTTTTCATGAATTTTCTGGCATTATTGTATACAGCATTGATATTCTTATATATAGCATTTAATATCTATAAATCAAGCAAAGGTTACTAAATTATTCTGTGTATTTCTTTTCTTAACAGCATTACAATACATATGGTATAAATACAGGTATAGAATGTATTATCCAGAATGCTTGGGAACTGGGGTTTGCCAGATAAGAGATTTGGTTTGGGTTACTATACGTTAAACGGATTCTGTCACAGGAACTATCTTTTTATTAACTTTTTAACTTACCCTTTTAACATAATTTTGGACTGAAATCTGTTTTATAAAAAAAGTTTTTTTTAAATTTAAATTAATTATTTTGAAATCTAATATGAGCATGTTATTAGTTTCCTAGGTGCCCTTGGCCATGTGACTTGTGCTCTGATAAACTTTAGCTACTGCAGCACTAGAATTTGGAGTGAAAAGCTCTAATACAGGATAACAGCTCCATCGTAGCTATTGAGTATAGCACTCAATAGTAAAAATCCAAGTGCCTTTGTAACTTTTCCAGTTGCACTGAGTAGCAGAAAGAACAGCTTATCTGAAAGCAGTTCCATTGTGAATCCCTGGGTCTTTCTGAAAGGACAGGATAAGGCAAAATTAGATAGCTGCCTACACACCAATATTATAGCTAAGAAATAATGTGTCGGTCAGGAATAACATTTTATATGATAAGGTGAATTCTTTGTAATGTAAACAGTGTAATTTAGAAATAAAAACTACATCATAAAAATCGTACTGCTAAAAATCATTTAAATATTAAATTAACCTAAATAGGTTTTTTTTGTCTTAATATGGTCTTTAATTCAGAGCTTTACAGATAATGAATTTCTGGATCAGGAATCCCATACATGTAAAAATGTTTAATAAATTAGTAGAATAAAATATGTGCACAACCACAATGTGTAGAGGTCCTCTCACAACACCTTCTCTCCAAATATATAGAGGGTTGGAGTTTTAAAGTGGAAAGCATTATTTTTGTGGAGGAAAAAATCTACAATTTTTCAAGACTTATTATACACCAAGGCTGCTAAAATTCTGAATTCAAACCTGCCGAGGTAATGTAGGTGTAAATGGCCGATGAAGTGCCCAATAGCTCGAACCGCAACAGGAGGGTTTTAAGTAGTAGACTGTGCATGTGTTTATATATATTGCATGAGGAAGTGGACCTGTGCACAGTTCTTACTATTGAGATAGCACAAACCCCAAAGAAATTCTTTAATATTTTAAATGGCAGATGTCCATTTTACAATTGGAAGAAGTCCTGATCTTCACTGGGGTTTGTACAAGAGTCTGAATAATTTTTGGTTTTCTGGAGATAATCCAAAAAAGGAGTATTTGGCATCAAATCCAGAAAAAAGCACAATTAAGATTTTTTTTATCGAGTTTTTTCCCCGTACCAAATTTCTCCTGCTCCAGATTTTTTCTACCTAATTTAGTGTTACATAAGGTAAAATTATATTATTAACATGTATTTCTATAGTGCCAACTTATTATGTAGCACTGTACCTATTCCAAATAATAGAAACAATTATTAAAAACAAAAAACTGTTTTCTCATTTGATGGATGATGTAGAATAAGCATGTCAAGGCCTTATCTCAGCAAAGACAGCCATGTCTAAAATACCAGTTAATATTTCCAGAACCCCTATAGTCATTAGGATTAGTGATGTGCTGGGTGAGGTTTTTTTTTCGATCCGCATCGGACCCAAGGCCACCCCACACCCAACTTCCCCATTCCATTTATAGACCCATGCTGACCTACCCCCCAATGACATCACAAAAGGGAAGGGGCGGGGAAGGAGCAAGTCTGTAAAACAGGAAGTCGGAAACTGGCAGTCTAAGGTCGCAGGTGGGGAGAGTAGGCAAAAGATATCAACCCAAACCTGCCTGCAACCCACAGGAGGAGCAGCGAGGTCGGGCCAAACCCGACCCATTCCTGCAGGAACTGGCCTGCACATACTAACTAGAATATATATTTATTAGATACTTATAGTCACATTTATATGCAAAGTGTATCCATATGCTATTTCCATTCACGTTGGAGTAACCTGCTGTGTGAAATACTGATGTAAACCTAAAGGAGTATATGTGCAATTGACAATACTTTTGTTATCATTACACATCCAGTTAGTGTTATGTGACAGGTTATTTACAGAGTAGCTCAGTTCCCATCCTTCTTGATCATTGTTGTGGCAGGTGGAAAAGGGAACTCACTAGAAACCACAGGGAAGAAACAGCAGAAAAGCAGATGTAACATATTCAATTCCTTATGTTCTAACTATAGTTTAATACAAGTTAAGAGTTTTAAGAAAAATTATTCTTGCCAGCCTAACAGGTCAAGATAATACTTAGCACAGAAAGTGAGGGCAGCATACACTATATTCCAGTCTATAAATTACATTGTAATATCTCTCATACACATTAGTATATCGATTCACTTTTTCATCGTTAGAATGTGATTCATAGCAGATGCTGTAAAATCAATAATGTCTGTCTAATTAAAACAGAGTAGACACAAATACAAAAGCTAGTGAGCATTTCGATGTCTCTGACTGCAATACATCATCACCATTTTTTTTTCAAGACAGAAGTGCTTTGTTTTGAATTGAATGTATTGCAATATAAGACACATGGTTATTGAAGATGATAACTAGGCAATTTCACATGGTCTGCTGGAATTCCTAATTTACAAATGCATCTAAAACTATCACAATTTATAAAAGAATTTTTAAACTTCCTGTTTGCAGGAGTTAAAGGTTAAATTAAACAAATGTATGGTTTATATATATATATATTTAGAACCCTCATCAAACCCTGCACTTCAAACTGCCTAAGGGACCTTTTCATAAGCAGGTATTGTGGTATAGTGACAAAAAGGTTCCTGGGGAAAAGTGATTGACAACATGTATGTTGGGCCACGGATTCTCAGATACTTTTACAGAGGTGAGACCACCAGTGTTTTGGGCAGAGAAACACTTAGTTTCTCTGCAGTTTTTGTAATTGTTGATCAGGGGCTGGTCTTACTGGGAATCCGCAAGAGCAGGGTGGGTGGATTCCCAAATCCATGGGCCAGGTTTTCAGGAGTCCCTAGGCCTATTTGTAGTACACCTGAAGCTGTGCAGTTGAGCTGTTGAGCCTGTGTGTGAGAGAGAGACACGCTGCTGGATTTGCTCAGCTTCAGGAGAAAGAGAAACATTTATTTTTGTTTTAGCCAGGAGGCTTGATATTTCTGTTCCAACTGTTGTTTTCTACCCCCTGCGAGGGGAAACTTCTGCAGCAGCTGAAAATAAACGCGGGCAGGAAGCCCTTACACCGGTCTTGGTGTGTGAAGTTGCCTCATTTGCAGCCTACCAGCGAGTGAACCCCCACAGTATACATTAATGATAATATTGCACTTAGCTACGCACAAGTTCAGTAGTGCATATACAGGCACACACTACTTAAGGAGCCATAATAATCACCATAAAATCCCATAAATATCCTGGATGTTACATTTCTAATAAACAAACATAGTTATTACAGGTGATAGTGCTATTATGGCTCCCATGTGCAAATGGATTTTGAAAATTGCTCTCTATGGTGCAATTACTATTATCCTGTATAATGTTTTATTTACTTTACTTCTTGCCTGCTATTCTTACTTTAAAATGCATTGTGTAAATGAAGACTATTTTTATAAATGCAACTGTTAGAATATGCAGGTGAAAGAAAAGGATGCTGTTTATGTTAGGCTTGCTGTTTCTGTGTTAAACGGTAAAGCAAGAGACATCCACAGAATTTTCCTCATGATGTTCATATTTGTATTTATATAGATTAGTAAAGCTGCCATAGTTCACTCTTCAGCTGAGGCAAGTTTGACAATTGGCAATGGATATCACTCTACAAATGTTCACAAGGGGCTATAATTAAATGGTGCTGTTGCCACTTGTATCTGTAGATGAAGGATAGGTAACCCTTGGGGATCCATTATTCTCTACAGCTCTTCTTCACAAAATCAATTTAGAATAATACGTAGCTTTGTCTGAAGTTCCCTATACAGTATTTTAATACCTTTTGCTTGAATTACGATTTTGGACCACAAATCTGAAGTTACTGTACTAGCAGATACAGTTTATTCTTGTAATTTCTCAATCCATTTATATAAACTTTTCAACCTGTAATTGTTTTTTAAACTCATATATCCATAAAAATATTCTGCACTATAAATAGTCAACAAGGATCTAGAAAGATGCGCTGTTGTTTTGCAGAAGAGTTGATATATGTCTTGGTCTGTCAGGAATTGAGTGCAGAATACAGGTAATAATGATGTTTTTGTATGTCACTACAGATTCTAGAAGATTATACATTTTATTTCTGACTTACCAAATATATGATAAATGCCTTGACAGTGGGAGTTACACAGGTTATGTATAGACTAAAAAGGTAGAACTTGATAGATGTGTCTTTTTTTCAACCTAACTTATGTTACTATGTAGTGGCACAGCATTCTATGCTAACAATATCATAAGCTATTAATGAGAATGAAAGAGTATGCTCCTACAACATACAGTATATGCAGTGGTTCAATATGTTAGCCAAAACAAGCTTCATAGCTGATCTCAAATATCAGACTTGGGCAAGTGTCCTTAACCAGTGGGTCCAGATCCGAGCGGAGCCAAGCCAGCTAAACACCCTAGGCAACCCCCCCCAGCCACCATGGCCCCTCCTGTTGCCCCCAGTCATTTGTGCAGTTACATCATATGGAGGGGCACCAGAGCGTGTGGATGCAATCTTCAATGTGGGACTAGGGGTAAGCAGATGGAAGAGGTACATGCCTGGCAGTGCTTCTTTTGCCTACCTTTAGTTCTGGCCCTGTTCCAGACTCAAAATATGTCACCATGTGGTTTTGGTTGCATCTCCCAGATTAATCATATTTCAAAAATACATTATATTTAATTTTTAGACAATAGAAATAAAAAGCAGATGCACAATTTAAATTTTTTAAACAAGGGGTATATTTATCTAAGAGTGAAGTTTAAGATCTCCACAGTCAGCTAGAGTGAAATTTCACCACTCTCCATACATTTCTATGGGATTTTGAAAAGAGCATTTATCATTGGGGGAAAGTGAAACTTCACCCTTAGATTAGTATGCCTTTCAAAATGCCATAGAAATTAATGGAGGGTGGTAACATTTCACTCTAGCATACTGTGGAGTTATTTAACTTCACTATTTGATAAACACAGGCAGTTTCCAGGTTGCGTATAAGATAGGGTCTGTAGGTTTGTTCTTTGAGTTTAAGTTGAATTTGTAAGTAGAAACATATACATTTACTTATTAAATTCAGCTTAGAAAGATATTTTTTACCTTTATTATTTACTGCTAGTGATGGGTCGAATTTATTCGCCAGGGGCTAACTCCCGCGATTCGGCACTGGCGAATAAATTCCGAAAATTCGCCTGGCAAAAATTCGCCTGGCAAAAATTCGCCTGGCAAAAATCCGCTAAAAATTGAGTTGCGCATCGTTTTCGACGCGCTGCACTGAAAACGATGCGATGCGTCGAAAACAACGCATCAAAGTTGATGCGCCGCGCGCCAAAAATGAAGCGAAGCTGGGTAGATTCGCCCATCACTATTTACTGCTATTTTTACCTTTTTGTGCAAATGTATTTTTACCTTTCTGTGCTCTGCAGTAGACAGTACACACCAGAGGGCATTGGGTCAGGTGGTTTATTAAAGATAAATGCTAATAAAGGTCAAGCAAACTAGAGAATGTTACTGTAATAAGCTCTGTCTGTAAATATGAGTTGTATGTAAGTCGGGTGTAACGCGAGGTCTCCCTGTATTCCCCAAATTTGGATTTGTTCATGTTCTTGGGCACTGGTTCCTAATCTGTGGGGGCCAGAGCAGTGTTTAGGGGGCCAACCTGAAAAACATTTAGGGTGAGATTTGAATGTTGGATATGTCTGGGAGCCCTACTGAAGTCCACATTGAAAAATGTTGTCTCTCATAGCATTTCTTTAATTGTAAAAAGTCTGAAAACACTGGTCTAGGGTGTTAAAAGTTTGATACACAAAAAAAAATTGACTTTACATAAACCACCATCATGCTAGCATTCTTTTTCCACCAAACAACTGAAGATATTATCTAACCATCTTTTAGGATTTATCCTTTATAATACATTTGTTTTTATATTATATTTATATGTTTTTCTACTTTTTTCTACCTTTGCCCCCCCCCCAAACTATGTAAATGTTTTTTATTTTTGCAGTATCTAAAATTACATAACTAATAGTTCAAATGGGGTGTCTAAATTTTGGGGGCCCTATATGCCACATGATTACATAAACCTATACATATTGGGCATCAAACTGTTCACTGGACTCATGGCAATAATAATTAGGGTGTTCTAAATTGGTACCTAATAATGTGTGGAACATACAATGCTGTAGATTGGAAGCTTTGAGGTATTTTTTTCAATGCCAGAAATAATAAAAGTAGCATTAAGCAATATTTTAAAATAAGATTTGACATCTTCTTGGGAAAAGCATCACTTGAGCCATTCTGATCAGAACACCTGTAATGGCAAAGCTATGAAATAAAATTTATAAACTGCTAATGATGTTATAATGGTTTGAATAGTCATATCTGCCATAGTTCATTTATCAGTTTGCTTGAGATGGGGATTAATAGGTTAAGTTTAATTATCTTATTCTTTAAACAAGCAAGAATCTTGAAAAAAATTATATTGATATTAAATAAATCATTTATATGACTTGGACATTACTTGGACATGCAATAATTATAACTTGACTTGATGGAACTGAGAGCAGAAGTATAAAGAACTAGGATTAAAAAACTAAATCTTAATCTCAGTTATGGATGGTAATTATTTCTACAACAGATGGTCATTGATCTCCAGATGAACAGTCCACCTTCACAAGTCAGTAACTTCAAAACTTAGAATCAGCTTTTGTCTTCCGTAAATGTTTCCCATGGCAACCACTAGACCTTACAAACTGCAATAGTTCTGATATATCTTTTACCACTGCAATAACCATAAGAAACTTTGTAATCCTGAAAATACAACTTTGCATATATTTATGTCCTGTCTACAACTGATGATCCGCTCAAAATATGTTACGCAATGTCTTCCTAATCTCACTGATTAAAAACTGATAAAGCTTTATAGGAAGGCCAACAGGTTAGCTGCTGTTAACCTGCAATGAAATTGATAGATCAGAATTAACCAAATCACAATAACTTTGAGTCTGTGCTAACCAAGTTTAACTATTTAGATTAGCCAGGAGTCTCTAATACTACATTTTTCTGTCAATCTAACAGTTCTTCAAAGGATAGAATGACTGGTCTTGTAGTACAGGCAAATAGAATGCAACAGGAATAAGTAGAGATTGAGTGTAAGAGTATTAGAAATATAATGGCAAAGGGGACATTTAGAGCAAGTATTAAAAGCTTCCAGGGGTAGCATTCATTATCAGGCTTCCCTCTTAATTTGAGAAACATGTGTTATTTATATCATTAAGAATACACTGAGCAATCTGTAGTATTACAGTCATTTGAAATATGTTACAAGTTAAAGATGTAGCCAAAGGTAGCAAGTAGCTGCAAGAAACACCAAATTACCACAAGGACAATCCCTCCTCACCCCCATCACTTTAGTTACCTATCTTCCCTCTTTTCTTCACATGCCTCTATATCTTCAGGATTGACTCAGTTGCTTCTGAGGAAATTAGATTTTTTACTAGTGCTGTTTCATTAGGAAAAACTCCCTTTAGAATCTTTATCTGTCTCCACAATATCACCCCAAACGTGCTCCAAACAATCCCGACACTGTGGCAGAAGTGCCTACTTACCAATTCTTGGAATATTGCATATATTGGTTCTTGGTTATGTTCTTCCTCCAAGGGTATCTCTAGCTCCATAAGGGAAAAAGCATACATCCCATATTGTAATTGTATTTATTTAAAATAAAATTTTAATGAAATATTGCACTCACAATTAACATGCAGTCCAATCGCTTTTCGGGAGTGGGGAGGTTAATAGTCTCTTGCCGGCAAAGTTCTTTTCTCCCTCTCGCTTCTCCTCGTGGTTTGTGCTGCCACCTGCAATTCTTTCAATTCCACCCGACTCGTTTCACTGACGTCATCAGCTGAAGCTGATTGTTGGATTGTTTGGAGCACGTTTGGGGTGATATTGTGGAGACAGATAAAGATTCTAACGGGAGTTTTTCCTAAAGAAACAGCACTTGTAAAAAATCTAATTACACAATTGGGTGCCTAAAGATTTAGCTGAGTTATTACACTATATAGTGTTCATTTTTAATTTCCCTGCAGCCTTAGGCGCTGATCCATTTTTTTGCTTTTCAAATTTTCTACATCCAGCAAGGAGACTGTGGAAGGATTGGCAGGAGGAAATACTGTATAACTAAAGGATAAACTAACTTTTCTTTTTTTATATATATACATATTTTGTTTGTATATCTTTTCTGATTGCATCTGAGGAAATGCTTACCTTTAAAATAAAAAAATAAAAAATCAAGCTTATTTACCTCATTAAGAGATCTAGGGGTTTATTTAACAAAGGCAAAATTTAAGCATGATGTGCATTTATTTTAACTGTAATAAATTTGATTTTATTCACAATTCGAATGGTACGTTATTTATGAAAAAAATCAAACGTCTAAAATTCGATTGAATAATCCTGATTTGAATTAAGTCTTCCTCCGGAAAAAAAAATCAATTTTTTGGGGCATCATTTTCAAAGAGAAACTTGGCAAAAATGTCCTCATTGCTGCTATTTACATTTTCAGATAGTTCAAGGGACCTCTGCCATTGAATGCTACATGAACTCTGCAGGTTTTAGGTGAAGAATAGTGGAATTAGAACTGTTTCCAGGGTGGAGGTGTGAAATTCTAATTTGAGTTGGTGGTTTTAAATTTGAATTTGTGAGCTTTGACCAAAAACAAATTTGAGTTTTCAAATTTTCCATTTGAACCATAGTAAATCTGCCCCTTTGATAAACTGCCCCTTTGATTTGATAAATCGGTAAAGTAACATTATTTAATCACATTAATGCAATACATTGATCTGTAAAATTCCTTAGTTTTTGAAGGCGTTTAGTCACCATGATTTTTCTTAAAAAGCAGTGCTGTAATATTGCATTTCTTTTTTAAGTTTTATTAGTAAAGTGACTAATTAATACCAACGAACTGTTCTTTTGAAACATACTGGATAATAAAATAAAAAGTCTTGTGTTTGCCTACCTCTACCAACCCATAGCAACAAACTTGTTGTTTATTTTTAGACAGGTGACCAGTAAATAACTACCTGCTAATAGAAAAGTAATGGTTTTCGAGCAATTAAATAAAGAGCCCTATAATTAGTTTATCTGTATGGCAAATTACATTGCAGCCTGTAGCTTATAGGATTACATTAAAGCAACATGGTTATTTTGGGTTAAAAAAAAGTATCCATCAAATTCAAGTTTTCACTCCAAGCATCACTGATCCATACTCGGCAATAATAAAATAATCTTAATTTTCTATAATACTTCTATTTTCAGCGTGTACTTAGTTAATTATGCAGCATACATGAACAGTGATTTATAATGCATGAACCCAAACAAGGGCACAGTTAATATAAATTAAATAATAAAAATTAATACATAAGGAAAGTTTTGATACTCAGATGAAATCCACTTTTCACTTAGTTATAGTTGAGGTCCTTGCAATCTAATAAATAATCTAGTTTGCAGGATGACAGAGCTTCTCAGAATTCATATGCATTCTAGTATACTGAATATATGCAAAATTGTCTTGGAAGACACTAAGGCTCTGTTCGAGTATTAAGTTGGTAAATCATGTTATGGCTGGTTGCAGCTGTGGTTCTGTACTTGCTAAAAAAAAAAGTGCTGATCAGTGTGTTCTAGCTACTTCATTTCCCTCCCTCCTTGAGAAATGAAACACAGATGACAGTGGAAAAGCCTTCTGTATCATATAGTCATTCTTACATTTTCAATTCAATGTTGCTCCATTCATTGTACAATTAGGAGCTTACATTAATCTCGGTAAGCCTTGACTGAGCTTCCAGTATAACAGAGCACCGCTCTAAAACAGTAAATTACTGAACTTATGTTTTGCAACACTTATCTTTCAACATTCACATTTTCAGAGTCATCGGCATGCCTCATTTAGTTTAATTTAAGGAAACTTTTTTTTTTGCAGTTTTAATTATTTGCTTTTGTTCTTAAACATGGATGCAAAGGTCCATGAAGGGCAATGGTGGAGGAGATCTTATCCCTGGCCTATAACAAATTGTCAGGAAAACACCCCAAATATATAATTAAAATCATCTAGTGTTTGCTAGCTTAAGATAAGATTGCTTAAAATAACTTGTCTACAAGAGAGATGTATATAGCTTTCTAGAAATCTTCTGCAAATCAAGTATTAATGGGGAATAGGGTTTTACTGACTATTTACTCACTAGTCATTCATTTAGTGTAAGAGATTTTAATTTAATGTTTTTTTTTACACAGACATCTTTACTCAAAAAAAACAGGGATTGTTTGTCCATATATTGCAATATATTCAAGCAGGCCAACTACGTCAAAATCATTCTTGGTCTGGCCAATCCTCCACCCAACTTTTATCTGATTCACAGAGAATCTACTGCTTCACTGACTGTAGATTGGAATGATAGGAGATGCAACATGCAGAGCTAACTCCTTCTGTTTAAATTGTAGTGAAAAATGTGATTTTGTGCCTACCACTAAACAATTTTTCAGTTAAGGTCTGGTGATCACCACCGTTTAACCTCGGAAAGCAAGTTACACATAAAAATAAGTCCCTGTGAAAAACATATAATGATGCAGCAGAATTAATCAGATGAAAGTGAGTGCAGCTTGAAAATATTGCAATGTATATATAAACAAAAAATCCCTGTTTTGATTAAAGGAAACGGTATAAACAGGCTTTGCTATAAAAAGTGATAGCTGTTATCTCAAAACATAAAAAAAATGTACTTACACAATCTTCCTGTATATGGTCTGTGCTTACTTTGATTTTGCCTCACCAGTTGTTGGCAGACATTAAACATCTGATTTATGAAGGCTTGAACTTGGAAATTCAGATGATGATACAGTACCTGTTAGTTATACAGCATGGGTTCAACTGCTTTGAGCAATGAAACACATTAATTTCCTATGTGGACCTCTGCAGTGTGCACTAATACACTTCTGGCTCCCTTACTCTCCATTGTGTATTCCACTGAAAACCATTCCAGTGAGGGAAATAAATATTTAAACTTAAAACCCTCAGTAAAACGAGGAATGATAAATCAGCTAAACATTATTCCTGAAAGCTTGCAAGTGATGTGAAAATGTAGTTGGAAAAAAAAGCATAAAACTTTAATTTAACTTTTTCCTGCTACTGTCAAAGGCTAACAAGGTACAACATTTTACTGCAATGATTTTCTTATCCAGGAGGGTCACAAAAGGTTTATTTCTTTTTGACAAATAGTATTTGTAAATGCATTTCCCCTTTAAGACAATAATATACAATTATTATTGAGGCAGAAATGTCCTCCATTCTTTAGGGCGGTGGCAGATGGGGAGATTAGTCACCCAGCAAAAAATATTCTCTACTTAAGGTGACTAATCTCCCCAAAACACCTTCCCATCAGCAAGAATATGAATCATGGGCATATCAATCGCTTTGGATATCCCAAAGTTTCCTAGTCTGCCACCACCTTTATCGATTTATCTAATATTGCCTCCATGTACTGTGTAATGTACTATGCATAGTTAAGCAAACTACCTTTAAAGACTAAGGGGTCCGTTTACTAAAGTGCGGTAAATGTGAACTTAAGTTTCCGCATGTTATCGCTGAGAATATTTTTCCGCCAGAATATTCGCAGCGACTAAGTTTACTAAACAGCGATGTGCTCAGAAGTCATTGCGATCACTTGCGGTAACTACGTTAGCGAACCAGCTTACGTTAGCGGTAATTTTAGCGAGTTGCGAATTTTCTGGCGACAATTTACATTTGCATATATTTATTCTAGAAAATAGTCTTGTTTTATGCGTTAATAATGGCGTTATTTATGGCAATTTTTACTGTGACATTTATTGCCAGAAATGCATCTTCAAAACTTATAAACTTTACTGACTGATGATTATACCATCCAACAGCATTACAGAGTGACACCAATCAAACATGTATGTATCATATAAACCCATACTTCATCCACCCACGAACACACACTTCTGCCAATAGAATCATATGAACAAGAAATCATACCAGTTATCTCTTTGTATCATTTAAATGCACAGTTTAAATGAGAATTAAACTCCCATTGAGAATTTTCTGGCCAAAAAATAAGTTAACGCCACTATACAGATGGCGGTAAAATGTTGCGAATATTCTGGCGTTAATTTTGTCTTTCACACATTTCGCTGCTTAGTAAACCAGGCGTTAATATTTACGTAGCGTTATTTTCAGCGGATGCGATAACTGGCGAATACATATTCTTGCGCAAGAAAATTCGCAAATTTATATTTACCGCAGGTTAATAAACTCGCGAAAACATATTCTGCGTTAAATTTGTCTGTATTTTGTGTGAAAAATTTTACCGCACTTTAGTAAACGGACCCCTAACTCTGATATTGAGTAAGTTGTATTAATCCTGTTTTACTTGTTTCTTAAGGATGAACAATAATACAGCATGTAGAAATTCCTCCCACTCTATAAATGAACACAAACCATCACATTTGAAATGTAAAATTTTTTATGGAATAAAAATGTTCAAACAATATTCTATAATTACATTTAACATTGAGCAGAATATTGTCTGATCTTAATAAATCAAATTCTAGGCCTGTTTATTTTGTACATATCACACACATAATAGTTATTTTTTTTTTTTAATTCTGTCTAATTTTCCTAAAAGTACCAGTACTTGAAACATGTCCAGCAGAGTTGAAGACAGAGACATGAAATAAACATAAACAGAATGCTTAGGTTTCACTCGGTACCTGCTCCATTTATTCAAGCCATGTCTCTGACAGATGTCAGCTTTTGCCAAGTTTCAGAAACTAATCTGTTCTGAAAGTCTCAAGGAAGCCAAGCTGCCAAAAAGTTCCTTTACAGCATACAATACTATCAAAGGGAAAGCCTCTCTGATAGGGAAGAAGAAGAAATGATTGTGATCAGTTGATATAGTTGGTTTATTAAAGCTTATCAGAGACCTTTTATGTCCTTCTAAGCACTGCCGTTTTTGAATTCTGCAACTGATTTATTCTTTAATTCTCACATAGAAGCCAGTTTATACACATTCTACATTATTTCATGCCTTGTTTATTAACACTAGAACCTATTAGTAAAGGTTCATTCAACTTTAATTAGGAACACTATAGATCACTATATATTTTCTGCGCTATAGTAAGGGGAATATGTATTACAAAACTTCTACTAATTTGGGTAAAAAAAATGTAACATCTTTCCCCATTCTATTCATAAAGTGCCAACACATTTTGTAGCACTGAACAATAACATTCTAAGCCTTTTTTGTTGCTAGCTTACTATTGCAGCAATATTATCTATGGGCCCCTTTCAAATTCAAGTGGCTTTGATGCACCTAGCAAGCTGAATCAGAATGTTTAATGCTCTATTCAGATGGGTATTTATAAAATGTAGGGAGGGCCTATATCACTGATGTAATGATTTACTTATTTTTTTAATCCTCATTTGATGTGAGGATTTTTTTTGCTTTTAACTTAAACATACACGTACACCAGAGTTGCCAAAGCATTAATGTCACCAAGAAATAGTAAAAAAAAAACTTACATCCAATTAACACAAATGAATATAACATTCATTATGGAAGTACAGCGGATATGAAGCCACATAAGAACATTCCCTTTCCAATATTTCACAATCTTAGGACATAACTGTGCAATGTGAAATAAATAAGCTTGAGAGGATTGACAACAAGGACAAGCTGAAGATCTATTAAGAAGAATTGTAATTAACCTTATAGGAGTATGTGTTTATAATATTGATGTTTGTAAAGTTTAAGAAGAATTGTAATTAACCTTATAGGAGTATGTGTTTATAATATTGATGTTAGTAACGTTTGTTGTAGAAAAAGAAGAAGATAGGTGGGGCCTGCTGAACAGTCATAGAGCCATGCTTCTTTCATGCACTGCATTTTATTAAATAAGTTGCTGTTGCATATCCCAGACTCCCATTATTAAGGAAAACAACACATGGTACCAGAAATGGATCCACTCAGCAGACAAAGCCTGAACCTTGTGAGAACCTGCAGGAGGTACAGAGGATGCAGCAGGCCCATCTCAGCCTCTGACTGTAGCTGTCCCTGCACAGATAAGGACAGACACTCTACATCCATCTGCTACAGTTAAGATTGTAGGAAATGTTGGAGAAGCATGGAAAATCTTTAAACAGAGACTGTTGCTATGCATGAAAGCTACTAACACTATAACACTGCCTAGTGCACAGAAAGTGTCCCTTTTGCTTACAATAGCAGGGAAGATGCCTTGCAGATCTTTAATTCATTTCAACTTGATGAAAATGACAGTGATAATTTTGAAGTGGTTATGGGAAAATTTGTGGATTACTACACCCTAAAGTGAATAATGTTGTGGTTATACAAATGGTCTGTAGGTGTCACTGCACACAAGAGTTATACTGTGCATACACAGTACTTTCTATATAGCTTAAAGTGTTAGAGTTGAAGTTACAGTTGAAGTGTAATGGCTGCACTGTTATACTCTACTCATCCTCGGGTACCAAAAAAAATAAGACATATGAGAGATTTATCGTTAACTCCAATGTGCAGCCTCCTATTGAAAGCATTGAGGAATAAATAACAAACTTCAAGCTGAAGAGCTGAACATATAACTTTGGTCAGCTGAGTGATTTATTAATCAGAGACTGAGTTGTAATGATCAAAAAGTGCAGTAAAGATTGTTAAGGCAACAGGATCCTACATTAGTCAAGCAGCTGTTACAAAACAGCAGCTCAAAGGGCTTCCAGAATAAGAAGTGAAGAGAAGGTTTCTCAAGTGAGCAGAGTGGCCACATCCTCAGTCACACCAAGGGCTCATACAAGTAAATCTGATTTTAAGAAAGGCAAAGGGAAAATCGATGCAAGATCTACCAAATAATTGTGGCAGCACTCATTCATTAAACAACTGCCTGACTTCTGGTAAACAATGCAAGGTGTGTGGCATATATAATCACTTTGCCAAGCAGTGTTAGAGTAAAAGCAAACTAAATACAGTGATGGACAGGAG
This sequence comes from Xenopus borealis, assembly GCA_024363595.1. Lineage (NCBI taxonomy): Eukaryota > Metazoa > Chordata > Amphibia > Anura > Pipidae > Xenopus > Xenopus borealis. The sequence goes on along the minus strand of CM044442.1, from coordinate 46,737,675 downwards.
CAGTGAGGAGAGTTAGGAGGAGATCTCTGTGAGTGATGTCAGTTATGTCAGGAATGGAAGTGAAAAAAGATAGACTATAGACATTGATACAAATGGTTCCCTGATTAAGTAGAAAGTGGACACAGGGGCAGAAACAAACAAACATTATCACAGAAAGAATATGGAAAACCCTACAAATTAAAGCAAACTAAAAAGTAAAACATCAGTGCTTAAGGGCTCTTACTCACAAATGTTTTTCCCTGCGCTCCCCTGCATTCTGTTTTGCTGCATTCAGCTGCAGGGTAGTGCAGGAATAGATGCAAGCAATTCTTTTCAATGGGGCTATACTCACACAAGCACATGTAGGCGCCGAACGCAGGTTGAGACGCAACATGCTGCATTTTTCCTGCATTCTGCGCCTACATGCGCTTGTTTGAGCATAGCCCCATTGAAAAGAATTGCTTGCGTCTATTCCTGCGCTCCCCTGTGGCTGAACACAGCAAAACGAAATGCAGGGGAGCGCAGGGAAAAACGCTTGTGAGTAAGGGCCCTAAGGCATACAATGGGGCAGATTTACTAAAGGGCGAAGTGGCTAATGCTGCTTCAATTCGCTAGTGTTACTGCTTTCAGGGACATCGCCAATTTACTAACAGACGCAGGTGCCAGTTCGCTACGAAAAGAAACTGGTGCTGGCAGTCATTCACACTCTATCACCAGGCGACATTTGGCTCTAGTGAACGGATGCTCCTCCAAAAATTCACTAAAATGCAGATTTTACTGAATGTTATCTCTTTTATTTTGTAACCTGTTTTCCCCATACATTTTCCAACATATGCAACATTTAATTTAAATTGGGCTCATGTGTAGGGCATTAAAATAACTCTATTGTCTTTAATAAGGTTTCCTGATTATGTGGTTTAACAGTGAAAATGGAATGTGTTTGAACTAAAATGTAATGTGTTTGAAAATAAAGACGTCCATACATCTTTAAATTCCCTCCCCCCATGTCAATTAACCTGAGCACAAGATCAATAACATATTTTCACTAGGCTGAAATGAACTCTAGCGCATCATCGCTCACATATCTGAAGTACCGCTAGCACCAGTGTTTGGCGCCTAGGACGAAACTCTGCATGTTAGTGAACTGCCGTTGTCTGAACGAATTTGTGCCTAGGAAAGTGCTGCGATAGGTGTGAAGCTGACGCTCGCGAAACTGGCCGGTTAGTAAATCTTCCCCAACGAATCTGAAATCCAATCAGTAGGAAAATGCACACTCACTTACAAGGGCAATTTAAAGGGATTGTTCTCTTTTGACAACTTTTAGTATGCGTAGAGAGTGATATTCTGAGGTAATTTGCAATTGGTTTTCATTTTTTACTATTTAAAGTTTTTGAGTTATTTTGATTTGTATTCAGCAGCTCTACAGTTTGCATTATAAACAATCTGGTAGCTAGGGTCAAGTTACTCTAGCAACCATGTATTCATTGGAATAAGAGACTGGAATATGAATAGGAGAGGACCTTACTGGAATGACGAGTAACAACAAGTAGCAATAATAATAGGTGTGTAGCCTTACAGAGCATTTGCTTTTAAATGGGGTCAGCGACGCCCATCTGAAAGCTAGAAAGAGTCAGAAGAAAAAGGCAAATAATTATAAAACTAAAATAAAAAAATTAGGAAAATCAATGGAAAAGTTGCTTAGAATTGGCCATTCTATTACATACTAAAAGTTAACTTAAAGGTGAACCACCCCTTTAAGCAAGCAGGAATTCACAGTAGTCTCTGGTAATTACTGTCCCCTATTAGGTGCACAAATGTGGGACTGTTGTGGAAAAATCAACACATAGCAACATAGATATACTGCTAAGTGAATATAAGGATGTGTTTGCAGGTCTCGGAAAACTGCCAGTTACATATTATATTTCATTAAAAGCTGTTGTACAACCCAAAAGGCATGTGCCAGTGAAACTGAGAGAAAGACTTAAATGTGAATTGCAGCACCTGATTCAGTTAGATGTAATTGAGCCTATCAATGAAAAAAAAGACGATCCCTTATATTGTTCTTGGATCCCAAATGAAAACATAAGGAGAGAATATTTTCATACACCCACTCGTAATGAATTCCTGGGTGAAATGGCAAATGCCAAATTATTTACAATGCCACCAATGGGTTTTGGCAGTTTCCTCTCACTAAGAGAAGCAGAAAATTGTGTACTTTTGGAAGGTATCAGTTCAAGCATCAGCCTTTTGGATTAAATTCAGCACCAGTGATTTTTCACAGAACATGCAGTAACTCTTAAAGTGAGTCTTACAGCTAGCAACATAAAATGGACTTAAACTGAATCGTGCTAAATGTCAGTATTAAAAAACAGACATTTTGTATCTTGGTAAAATGATTTCTCACAGTGGAGTGACACCAGGTCCTGCAAAAGCTCTAGAAATTAAAAGAATGGCCAGTACCAGTAATAAAAAAAGAACCGCAGAGATTTATGGGTATGCTAAACTACCTTAGCTTGTTGCTAAAGCACGCTGAGTGGAACTGGACTGAGAAGCAGGAAAATTTGTTCAAATTGCTAAAAGACGTTCTTTTTTTGTGCAGAGAATCTGCAATATTTTGACATACATCCGCCTTCAAAAATATCCACAGATGCATCAAATGATGGAATAGATTCAGTTCTACTACAAAAATTAGGTAAGGGATGGAAGCCAGTTGAATATGCATCACACCCATTCACACACAGCTCAAATATGCACAAGTAGAAAAAGAGACTCTTGGTATTGCTTTTAGATGTGAAGCATTCCACAACTTTTTGTATGGGACAAAATTTATAGTTGAAACAGATCACAAGCCACTACTTACCATCACACAGAAAGAACTATGGAAAGCTCCTCCACAGATTCAACATTTGTTATTGAAATTGCAGAAATATGACTACAAAGTAGAATATGCATCAGGGAGGTTCCTTCTAGTTGCAGATGTATTATCAAGGAGATGGGATGAGGACACTGTTGCATCAGACAGTAAAAAGGAATCAAGAGTTGAAATACATATTAATAGTGTTATGGCTGGATAAGCAGTATCAGAAGAAATGTAGAAGAAATTTAAAACTAGCACTGCCTGATGATCATCTACAAGAAGTGATAACTGCAGTACATTCAAACAATACCAAAAAATATCTTCCAAAGTCATATGAACTTTCTGCATGGGATGGAGTATTGCTCAAAGGATCTCAAAATGTTGTACCTTCACCTCTGCTAAAGGACATGCTAATCATAATAGATGAAGGTCATCTTGGAATTCAAAAATACAAAAGATGGGCAAAAGAATCCTTATTTTGGACCTCTATAAATGAAGATATTGATCAGGCTGCACAACTTGCCAAACCTTTGCTCCAACACTTCCAAAAGAGCACCTAATACATAGAGAAATGCCATGTGGTCCCCGAGATACAATTGGAGTAGATATATTCATGTTTAATGGAAAGGAGCATTTGGCAATATCCAGAAGTTCAAAAATTCAAAAAAGTTGCTCATTCATGTCAGGACCCAGAAGTGGCAAGACAATAGCCACAGGACAAGAATTTGATTCACATGGAGCAGCATCAACCAGGGTATGCTTACTGGCCAGAGGATAATCAGGGGAAAGATGCCACTGGAAATAAGCAGTTGTCAGTAGTTGACAGTGAGGACAACCAGATGGACACATTAGAATTTTTCCTGAGAGATACAGCGCCCGTCCAAGGAACAAGAAACTCAGATCATGCCACAGTTAATACACAAAATACAATTGACAATAACCAGGCACAACCTCTTATTCATGGTGTGCAAACATGTTATGGTCATGTTATCAAAAAACCATCAAGACATCAGTTGTAGTGATGGGCGAATTTATTCGCCAGGGGCGAATTCGCGGCGAATTCCCGCGATTCGCCGCTGGCGAATAAATTCGCGAAACGACCAGAAAAATTCGCCGCCAAAAATTCGCCGCGCAAAAACGAGTCGCGCGTCGTTTTTGACGCGACGCGCCGAAAACGATGCGACGCGCATCGGAAACGACGCGATGCATCGGAAACGACGCGATGCGTCGGAATCTACGCGACGCGCGTCAAAAACGACGCGACGCGCATCAAAAACGACGCACGACTCGTTTCGCGAAATGGCGAAAAATTCACGAATTTCCGCGTTTCGGCGAAGCTAAACGCGCCCGTTTCACCCATCACTAATCAGTTGTTTACAGTAATATAACTATAGCAAATCACCTGTACTAAGTTACAACTAAGTTACAACTATTATTGTTTGTTGTTATAAGCACCATTGATGTTAAAATGTTAAAAAGGGAAGGATGTGTTAATAATGTTGATGTTAATAAAGTTTTTCATAGAAAAGGAAGCAGATAGAAGGGGCCAGCTTCACAAGGAGAGGAGACAGAGCTATACAATCAGAGAGCCGTGCTTCTTTCATGCACTGTATTTTAATAAATGAGTTGCTGTTGAAAAACTCAGACTCCCATTATTAAGGAGTACAACACAGTATAATAATACTGATGCAACATTTTAGAATGAACCGATTTATCTCTCGTAGAAATTAAAAAATAATATACAGGTTTAGGATGCATTATCCAGAAACCCGTTACCAAAAAGAGCCTAATTACATAAAGGCCATCTCCCATAGACTCCATTTTATCCAAATAATCCAAATATTTAAAAATAATTTCCTTTTTATCTGTAATAATTAAACTGTACTTGATCCAAACTAAGATATAATTCATCCTTATTGGAAGCAAAACCAGCCTATTGGGTGTATGTAATGTTTAAATTATCTAAACAGGTAGTGAATCAGTTATTTCTTCCCACTGCTCATCTGTAATAGAAGGAAGAACCCAGTGCCATTAATCTGTAGCTTTATGAATAGGTGAAGGAAACCAGCTTTATATAAGTCGGATACTATTTTTTTAGAATATGGATTCCTCAATATTAAAAAGATTTTTCTGTTTTTTTAAATTAAAAAAAGTCAAACCAAACTAGAATCCACTATTTGACCGTATTTATTTTTTAAAAAGCTCAAATGAATCGGTTCAGAGAAAAACACAGATTTTTTCTGAGGCTTGTCCCAAATCATACCATTTTTTTCAAAAGTCCAGATTTTCATATTTTTGCCTGAAAAGCACAAAATAGTCAGATTGTCGGACTAATTTGAGTGCAGACCACAGAAACTCCCAAATAGGGAAATTTCCCATTGACTTATATGCAACCTCGCCAGGTCTGAGATAGCGGATTTTCAGATTCAAACTTTTTGCCGCTTCTGGGTAAAATAAATCTCGAAAAAAATTTTTTAGCATTCAGACTTAAACCACTATGTCTATAGAATAGAATTAATATCCAATCTGGTATGAACCAAATTGGGATCTAAACACTTGCTTAAATTGTAAATATCAGAATTGATCAATATGATGACTTTTTGTAAATTCTATAAATTGTGTAGAATTAAAAAGTTACATTTTCCAAAATATGTTCTAATGATTTAATACCAAGTATAGGCTATTCCTTCCTCTACAGTTTTAAATTTGAGGCCTGTAAGTTCCATAGAGTGACTATTGACAACAGCTCTATCACCATAGCAAAGAATAAGGAGGAAAGAGGGCAGCCATGTCTAGTTCCCAATATAATTCAAAGAGTGAATAGACAAGATTATTCACTCTAAGTTGAGCCTTGGGGGCTTTGTATAAAAGTTGTAGCCATGAAAGAAATTTAGGACCAGAGCCAAAGAAAGGGCCACTCAATTGTGTCAAAAGCTTTGGTTGAATCTAAAGAAACTATTATTATAGAATCAGAGTTATCAGGCGTTATTTGTAAATTAGTGTACAGACACCTCAGGTTAATTGTAGTAGTAGTAGTAGTAACGCTGGATTTGGATGTGTCACAGATGTAATAATTTTAAGAAGCCAATTCCTTAATATTTTGGAAAAAAATTTACAATCAGTATTTATTAACAAAATGGGTCAGTAAGAACTACAGAAATCTGGCTTTTTTGGGTCAATATAATAAGAGCAGAATACAGTGACAGAGGAAGTTGTAATTTGAAAGCATCTTCATATATATGAATATAGGCTGATCTATACCATTCAGGGGTTAAATCATCAGGTCCTGGTGGTCTTATTGCTTAGTAAGGATTGAATAGCCTCTGTAACCTCTTGTACTGTAACTAGATTATTTACATTAGGTATGACGATTGATCTTGGTTATATTGCGGCATTGAAAGTGCAGCTAGATATCCAGCTATAGAGTGGGCTGATTGATCTACTCATAAAGAGTAACATGATATTATTTAAATGCTCTCAATATATTATGCGGGCTAGAAACAAGATTACCTTCTGCCTTAAGTATCCTAGAAATCACCTTAGTAGGAGAGGATGAGGCTCTCTCTCTGGTGTTTGTTTCTCTCCTCATAAATACATTGTGATACATATAAAAATGTATTAGTAAGAATTGTATAGGGTAATTCAAGTAATTGGTGAGCTATGAAAATATTTTATGGGCTTCGGTGGAAGGGTTAATAGCATAACTACCTTCTGCCATATGGACCTCAATTTCTGCTTCCTTGCATGTTTGTTTCACTATTTTGCAGGCAGCAGAAATAGCATTCACAACATTCCCTCTAAAAACCACCTTTGAAGCATCCCAACAAACAGATGCACTAGCTGTACCCTCATTAATTTCCCAATAGTACCTATAATCTTGAGTTAGCTTGATATACAAATGGCTTGACAAACCACAAAGTTGGTAAAAGAGTTGGAGCCAATCCTTAAAGTAAGTAGTAGTGGAGAATGTTCAGATAAGGCTCTGAGGAGTAAAGACATGTCTTCAATGGTTATCATTAATATGGTTTCTGGAGAACCAAAATCTATTTTGGATAGGATCTGATGACTATCTAAGAACCTAAGAACAATCTAAGAACCGGCCAGAACTACTCACACTATCTTACATCTGCCTCAACCTCCTAGAGCATAGTATAACAAAGGCTAGACAGGATGCTCAACCTTACTTCTATATTATATAAATCATATACATAACAGTGTAAAACACTAAGTACTAGTCAGGTGTGTGTGTGTGTGTGTGTGTGTACCACTAAAAGGGAGCTCTGAAATAAACATTTACCCAATGCCCTGTACTTAAGTCCCTTGTACTTTGAACCTTGTGCACAATCCATCCAAGAAGGCTTACCAGGCACATTTAAACTAGGCACACGCTGTAAAGAACATTTATACATGTTTAAATCTGGCCATACATGTAGCAATAAAACCTACCAGCCAATAATATTGTTGGGATCCTCCAAGCACAATAACATACTACTTCCTTTTATTAATTTGTTGATTGGACAGGTGTGGATAACGCATGTGCCAATCCATCTTGTTGGCCAGTGCATGGTGGAGCTCCTCGTCACTCATGCTGTTTCAGAATAATTAAGCCATCTCAATGGTTGCTATTTGTTACTAGGCAAGGACAAACTTTATTTATATTGATGATGACCTTGTTGGTTTGTAAAATGAAATGCTTCAAGGGATACTGTCATGGGAAACATTTTTTTTTTCCAAAATGCATCAGTTAATAGTGCTGTTCCAGAAGAATTCTGCATTGAAATCCATTTCTCAAATCAGCAAACAGATTTTTTTATATTTCATTTTGAAGTCTGGCACGTGGGGTAGACATATTATCAATTTCCCAGCTGCCCCAAGGCACGTGGCTTATGCTGTGATAAACTTCAATCAATCTTTACTGCTGGTACTGAAAGTTGGAGTGATATCACTCCTTCCCTGTTTCTCCCCCAGCAACCTAATAACAAAACAATGGGAAGGTAACCAGATAACAGCTCTCTAACACAAGATAACAGCTGCCTTGTAGCTCTAAGAACAGCACTCAATAGTAAAAAAAAGTTACAGTGAGAAGTAAAAACAACAGCCTGCCAAAAAGCAGTTCCCTCCTAAAGTGCTGGCACAAGTCACATGAACGGGGCAGCTGGGAAATTGACAAAATGTCTAGCCCCATGTCAGATTTTAAAACTGAATATAAAAAAATCTGTTTGCCCTTTTGAGAAATGGTTTTCAGTGCAGAAGTCTACTGGAGCAGCACTATTAACTGATGAGTTTTGAAAATAACATGTTTTCCCATGACAGTATCCCTTTAATATCAATATTTTATTCATGCAACTTTTATAAACGTTCAGTATATTAAAATTTTACTGTACATAGATTTACTAGCAATATTAAATAGTAATAGATTTATGAGGTGACTTAGTTGGTAGTCTTTATATCATGAACTTACAGTATAAGGCACCAGTAGCCCAGACAGATGTCATTCCCTCTTCAGAATGTACATTGAACAGACAAGACCCTCACTGAATAACTTGCAGCCATCAATCTCCCTTTTTTTACATACAACTGTGTGGCAGACTTTCAAATCAGCCTTTGTGTTGCTGGCATACCCATAAAACAACTCACTTGCTCCCCTGCACCACTGATTTCTTCTACTCTTCAACAGTCAAAACAAATTTCTGTTATTCAAGGGCATCAAAGGATAGAAACATATCTTGGGAATTTTTAAGTGCCAGACTCAGGAAAAATATATCTTCTTCAGCATCTTGCTTAGTTCAGATTTTCATTGCAATCCTGCCATCTCCACTTCCTGCCAAAAACCAAAACATTATGAAATATGAATATGTTTCAGGTAGATGTTCTGACCCAATGACATCATAAATCACAGACATGGCTATTTTCCGTTTTCCATCTAACTAGAGAACTGAAGAAGACATCAAGATTTGTCTTGGTTGTTGAAATAATGCTGAGGATATTGTTTGCCCTGGTATGTTTATCACAACAGCAATAGCTATCATGTCTTATTACTAAATGAAGCAATATCTAGTTGAGAAAAATGTTGTTTCGGGTGTAACTAAATCAAACACAAAAGGGTATTATCTGCAATTGCACCTGAAGCATTATCCATGTGTCAGGAACTCATTGGTGGCACACTTGCTTCCCATGCATATATTCTGTACCAGGCCAGACTGTAACTTTCTAAACAAATGAACCAAAGCTCTATTCAATGAATAGGGCACGCAAGTGATGCACAAAGTAGCAGCAGCTGCTAGGGCTACTTGAATACTAGCTGTGTAAGCTGGAAACACAGTTAGAACCATATGGCGAGAAACATTTCCAAGGGTTTGTGTGACTTTATAACAATTATATAAACCGTATAAACAAACTGCCAGTTGGAAAATCAAGATTTTTTTTTAAAAGGTCTACAAATCAGGGGCTCTTTCGACATAATAAGCAGATTAAACCTCTTTAGTTGGAAAAAACTTTAGAATTTAGCTTAAGTAGTACCAGCACACAATTAATTTTGTATGCAAGTTTTTCAACCAAGGTATAACTTAAGGGTCTATGCCTCATGCTGTGTAAAAAGTGGAGCAAAACATTACAGGTGATGTTGCATACCTCCCAGTTTTCCCAGGACAGACCAAATTTTCACAATGCAACCCACAGTTCCAGATTGTTAGTGAAATGTCCCAAATTTCTCTTTGAGCTCCTGCACTGAACATCCAGAAAAAAAGATACAAAGTTTCTAACTTAATTGACTTTTGGCAGACAGCCCAGAATAGATACTTAGATACTTTTGCAACAATTTAAGATAAGCAATTTTAACAATTTAACATAAACAGGTAATATGGGGAAACTGTGATTTGCAGCTTACAGGATAATAAATCTTTAATAGCAGAACTGCAATAACATGTAAAAACCACATAAATGTGTTCAAACTTTAATAACCTGACACATTTTTAAAAATGGACATGGTAATTAGGAGGTGTTGGTCAAAAAAATTTCACTGTGCTCCGTGCGCAAAATCTTTTTGTCCTTTTTGTCCTTCTTTCTATTTGCAAAATGTTGGGAGGTACTGTATGATGTTGCCCAGAGCAGCCAATCTACAATTAGATTGCAACAGTTAGAAAACAAGAGCAAATTTCTGGTTGATAGATATGGGCAACAACTAGTGATGGGCGAATTTATTCGCCAGGGGCGAATTCGCTGCGAATTCCGCGATTCGCCGCTGGCGAATAAATTCGCGAAACCTCCAAAAAAATTCGCCAAAAAAAATTAGCCGCGCAAAAACGAGTCGCGCGTCGTTTTTGACGCGACGCGTGTCAAAAACGGCGCGCGACTCGTTTCGCGAATCGGCGAAAAATTCGCGAATTTCTCTGGAAATTCGCGCATTTTTCGGCGAAGCGAAACGTGCCCGTTTCGCCCATCACTAGCAACAACCTCAGTATGATGAATAGACCCCTAAAATATCTTTTTCAAAATGTATCAGTTAATAGTGCTGTTCCAGAAGAATTCTGCATTGAAATCCATCTCTCAAAAGAGCAAACAGATTTTTTTTATATTTCATTTTGAAATCTGACATGGGGCTAGACATATTGTCAATTTCCCAGCTGCCCCAAGTCATTTGACTTGTGCTCTGATAAACTTTAATCACTCTTTACTGCTGTACTGCAAGTTGGAGTGATATCACCCCCTCCCTTTCCCCCACCCAGCAGCCTAACAAAAGAACAATGAGAAGGTAACCAGATAACAGCTCCCTAACACAAGATAACAGCTTCCTGGTAGATCTAAGAACAGCACTCAATTGTAAAAACCCATGTCCCACTGCGTACTATTCAATGACATTGAGAAGGAAAAACAACAGCCTGCCAGAAAGCAGTTCCCTCCTAAAGTGCTGGCACAAGTCACATGACCAGGGCAGCTGGGAAATTGAGAAAATGGCTATCAGATTTCAAAACTGAATATAAAAAAATCTATTTGCTCTTTTGAGAAATGAATTACAGTGCAGAAGTCTACTGGAGCAGCACTATTAACTGATGTGTTTTGGAAAAAACATGTTTTCCCATGACAGTTTCCCTTTAAGTATATCCCAATAATACAGAAAGCTGGAGTTGTAAAATACATGTTCTATATTGTATGTGTAACACTAATCTGGCTATCCCAAACACAAATAGTTAAATTCCAGCTTAGGTAGAAGCATGGATTACATTGGACTCCAGTCCTTCGCTAAGTGGAAGCATCCCTTTACAGACGTTGTGTAGCTACAACTCCCAGACTACTATGAATGCAAAATACAAAAGGATTTGGGTGCCAGGAGGTTCTTATGGTGCAAACTTGCAGAACTGGCAGGGTCACTAAGAGCCCATAGATAGAGACTGCATATGGAGAAACACCTAACTCACTCAGAGCTTCAGGTAATAGGTATTCAGCCGAGGAAGGACTTCAATAGGCATTTGCAGTAATTCAGTACTCCATTCCCATCCAGTGCACTGTTCAGGAAGCTGGAAGCTAACCTAACTAATCTAATCTTCACTGATCTCACTGCACTTGAGGCATTTACACAGACATAGAGAAAAAGAAGAAAGATTGATCAATGCACATTCACTGGTTCCCTGTCACATAAGTAATCTATGCAGATGCATTTATTTACAAAGACAGGGTTTTTTTAGTTAAAAAATTATGATCATAAAATTGATGTGCCACCATACAATATCAAGGTAAAACCCATATGGCGGTCCTTAACTATTTACCACTGGTCATAATACTCAACTGCTAAAGCCTCCCAGCATAAATGTATTACCTGAAATAAAGGTCTCCTGACCTGGTCATAGGGCTTAGTCCTCCCCCACCATTAGTTTTCAAGGGAGAGAGATAACCTAGGCCACAGCATTGGTTCCATGAGATTAATCTTCCCCCGCTTGCGGCTTTTAAGAGAGAGAGATACTGCCCAGACAAACAGCCTCCTGCAGCATAGCTGCTAAACTTCCGAACAGAATATTATCTGCCACAAGACAAAATGCAAAAATTAAAGGTTGTGTTTTGCCCAATTTTGATGAATGAGCCCTAGAAGGGAGTGAATAACCCCATAGGTCATTTCAAAACCTGTAGAATAGTTACCCATATTCCTTATGAAACATAATCCTCCTAGCCATACAGTGTAGAATAAGAGCAGACTTTAATAGTGCATTCCATATTTCTACTCCATATTTTCATATTATTGTGAATGGCCTTCCTGTGCAACATTTTGTGCCTTGTTGAGTTACACTGTTTTACTGGTGTAGCTAATTTTACAAGGTAAATACAATAATACATAGTATAAATATTTGTATTATTATTTGTGGCAATAAGACATAAGCTGAAGGCAACTGCTAACTAAGTGGTCAGGAAACAAAATGAGAACAGACTTTACAAGAAGAAATGGCAAAATTACAAGGAGCATACAGTGAAAATGGGAAACCACAGCAAACGGACATGGTGTCAGAAATTGTGAGGTAGCATATGGCGAGTCCATGTGTCTAAAAAATGCATTAGTTCTTGGAGAAGCATTTTCATACATGGGTGTTCTTTGCACAGTCATCTGCAGCATACATTGGGGAATACAAGTCTAAGATAATTAGATCAGTGCAAGTCATTGTGAACTCTAGGGAAACAACATAAACTTCATTGTCTGGTGCATTCTTTATTAGGACAGTTGTAATCTGTGTTTTACTGGATGTTGAGAGCTTTTTTATTACTTTTACCTCTTCCCTGCCTTTAAAGGGGAACTCATGAAAATTAAAAATTAATATAAGCTTCATCTCACTGAAATAAGACACTTTCTAAATACAATCGATAAAAACTGCTGTACCATTTAAAGGATATCTGCACCGCTCAAACAATGCAGGTCTCTATAAAAAGATATTGCATAAAACAACTTATGTGTAAAACCCTGCTTCATGTAAATAAACCATTTTCAAAATAATATACTTTTTTAATAGTATGTACCATTGGGTAATCATAATTAGAAAATAAGGGCCATGTCCTGGGATCATAGGATTCCCGGTGCACACAAACATACCAAACAAGTTATACTTGTTAGGTCACATGAGCCAATTAAGAGACAGAGTTTTGTCTTTTGCTTCCACACTTCTTCCTGTTACAGTTAGAGTTGAAATATTTCTGGTCAGGTGATCTCTGAGAAAGCACAGAGAATATCACAAAATGGTGGTTCAAGGCAATATTTACTTAAATATATATTCCAGTTTGGTAAGATTCTTTAATATGCCACTTAATTTGATATAAATCTGTTGCTCAAGTATTCATTTTGGGGGTTTAGTTTTCCTTTAAGATAAATCAAGTTACTCTTCAGTATCTTACTCTCCATAACCTGTCACTAGTGATAGGTGAATTTATTCTCCTCCGGCGAATTCCCACGATTCGTCTCATTTTGGACGCCCACGTCCGTTTTTGGACGTCGGCGCCCATTGCCGGCGTCCATTTTTTTCCAACGACAGCAATGGGTGCCGGCATCCAAAAACGGACGCACGCGTCGACGTTTCACAAATTTTTCGCCGTTTCGTGAATTTCTAGAGATTCGAAGCGAAACGCCGCTGATTCTCCCTTCACTACCTGTCACTCTTCATGCTCTCTTCCTGCTAAGGTCTGGGTCAGATTTTGATTGACAGGTAGATCTAATATGTCTTTTAGGGAGCTCCCTTTCTTAGCAGAATTACTTAAGGGTGCAACCCCCAAAGGATGTATTAGACCTAACTGTAAATCAAAAACTGACTCCACCTACTGCATGAAGACAGAATGAAGAGAGACAGGTTGCTTAGAGGGGGAGAGTGAAGAGTAACTTGATCATTTTATAAATGGTAAAGAATTTAGAAAGTTTCAGCAAAATGAAGATATCAAATTTTCATTTTCATGATAGATCCCCTTAAGCTTATCTCAGCATATGTTGAGGGTAGTATAGTGCATCATACATCAAAGAACAACTTGGATACAGTAGAGCATTACATTTTTTAGGGGACCAGAAAAAAATGGTTTAATATTTGGGAAACTGTAAATCTGGGAAATCATTTTTACAGGGGATATAAAATTTAAGGTATCTATATAGATAATCTATATAGAAATCCATGGTTCTCACAGTCAGTTTGCTGCATTGTGTCTGACTATTCTATAATATTCTCAGCCTAATATGTATTTAATATGTAACATCTTTGGGCCCCTCTTGGGGTGACTAAGTGATACTAAAGTGTTATTTTCTACAAATATTTAAGTGAACCTGTAACACGTGGTAAGCAGAGCAACTCTACTTGGCCACAGGGGGGGGGGTGCAGAGGGTTCGATTGGGCCAGTGACCACACTCCCTCAGGGCCCCCCGGCAGATCACGCACCACTGAACACAGGCCGATAATTGTGTATGGAGGGGGGCTGCACGCCAGGACCCACCCCCCTCTAGTTATGTTGCAAAACTATAGGCTCCATACAGGATGCTGCCACTCTGCAGAGTGATTTGTCTAAGTTGGGAAACTGGGCAGCAAACTGGAAGATGAGGTTCAATGTTGAAAAATGCAAGGTTATGCACTTTGGCAAAAATAACATAAATGCAAGTTATACACTAAATTGCAGTGTGTTGGGAGTTTCTTTAAATGAGAAGGATCTTGGGGTTTTAATATATAACAAGTTGTCTAATTCTGGGAAGTGTCATTCTGTAGCTACTAAAGCAAATTGAGTTCTGTCTTGCATAAAAAAGGCATAACCTCAAGGGATGTAAAAGTAATTATGCCTCTTTATAGATCCCTAGTAAGGCCTCATCTGGAGTATGCAGTGCAGTTTTGGACTCCAGTCCTTAAGATAGAAATAAATGAGCTGGAGAGAGTGCAGAGACGTGCAACTAAGCTAGTTAGAAGGATGGAAGACTTCAATTATGAGGGTAGACTGTCCAGGTTGGGATTGTTTTCTCTGGAAAAAAGGTGCTTGCGAGGGGACATGATTACACTTTACAAATACAGAGGACATTATAGACAAATATCAGGGGACCTTTTTACCCATAAAGAGGATCACCGCACCAGAGGCCACCCCTTCAGACTAGAAGAAAAGGACTTTCATTTGAAGCAGCGTAGGTGGTTCTTCACAGTTAGGACAGTGAGGTTGTGGGAGGCACTGCCGGGTGATGTTGTGATGGCTGATTCTGTTAATGCTTTTAAGAGGGGCTTGGATGATTTCTTGGATAGACATAATATCAAAGGCTATTGTGATATTATTATGATTGTGATGTTAGTATATGGGCATATATAATTTATGTGAAGGTATGGTGGTGTGTGTGTGTGTGTGTGTGTGTGTGTGTGTGTGTGTGTGTGTGTGTGTGTGTGTGTGTGTGTGTGTGTGTGTGTGTGTGTGTGTGTGTGTGTGTGTGTGTGTGTGTGTGTGTGTGTGTGTGTGTGTGTGTGTGTGTATGGATTCTGGGTTTTCATTTGGAGGGGTTGAACTTGATGGACTTTGTCTTTTTTTCAGCCCAATTTAATTATGTAAATATGTAACATTACTGCTTGGCCAGTTCATTTACATTCTGTTCAGCAGTGAAACACTCTTGTTCAAGCCTGAGGAGTCTATGCACCTGTTTGCGAGATTGAAATTATACAGTACTTGCTGAAAGAGCTCATCTTATGACATCAATGAATCATGCAAATGGCATGTTTCATGTAAGCAGAAGTATACCCCAGAGGTCATACAATGAGCTAATAAAGCTATGGTTTGCCTTCCCACTAGCATCTGTGGCAACAGTATATTTCTACAAGGAGCAAAGTCCCCATTTGAGACTCAAACATCTGCCCATATTCCATTCAAAAATGCTCTACACAAAATGCTCTTAGATGCAAATTGAAATATAACATATGTGTATGCAGTGTTTTCAATAAATAATGAATAGAACGTTTAGCTACGGTTTTTTTTTTAACTTTGCTTATATTTAAAATCACGAGATAGCAGCGGTATCAGCTGATCTTATAGGGAAGTGGGTCCAATTCATAGAAAAACAGCACCAATCATTAGTCAAACTGCTGAGAAATAGGCAATCATTTTGTTGATTTAGAAGAAGTTTATTCTTTGAATGACCAATGTGATAATATTGTCCTTTAGCCACTGATACAACCCCTACTAATAAATGGTGTTGGACTGAATATAAATGTGATACTGTTCTGATGTTTTCTTTCCTCTGTCATTAATAATTTGGCTTTATGTCAGCATGGAATTTAAAACTGGCAGCTCTTGCAGGGGATTTATATCTTCGTGGTTGAAAGCAACTGATCAAGCAAGCTGTTTCTGTAGAAAGTTTAATGTAGAGCCAAACACTGTACTGAAGGACAAAAATAAAGATGCTCAAAGATAAATAACTATGTAAGGAGCAGACTAGTGTATGAAGATCTTGTCATTTGTACAAGGTACACAACTCCAAACAGCAAATTACATGGCACACAGAGAAACAAAACATATCAGTCGTATATCACAATTTCAAACTAGTGATAGCCCCATTATGTTGTGCTGTTCCCTCAAAGTCCTATATAACTTGGTATTATTTAAATGTAGTTTATGTTTTATTTTATCAATCACTTTTATTTCTGTCTATTTGATATGTGGTTGTCATGGAATCATGGTGCTTCCTGGAAACATTTTAATAAGATGTTATGGGTTTTAAGTGTGCGCTAAAAATCACTTGTTGTTTCAAGACATATGTGGTCATGTGGGATCTCATGCATTTGTCCCATCAGTCATGGTGAACTAAACAGGAGCAGGAACTATAGCTGCAGTAAAGAAATTAGCACAGGACTGATAATCTGAAACTACCTGCAAGAGTTGAGACAATTATGGATTACTATATAGCAAACAGAGATAGGCAGCTTAGTGGCTGCATGAATTCAAGGGTTGCTCACCTTAAAATTTTACTTTTATTATGATGTAAAAAGTGATATTCTGAAAGAAATTGCACTTAACCTTCATTTTTTTATTTGTGTTTTTTTTAATTATTTAGCTTTTTGTTCAACTCTGCAATCTGGAATTTCATCATCTATCTGGTTCATAGGGTATAAAGTATGCTATCAACCAGGCAGTGGTCTTATTGAAAGACTGGAATAAAAATAGGAAATGGACTGAATAGAAAAATAAGTAATAAAAATTAACAATAGCAATAGTTTTTGGCTATTAAGATCAGGGACCCCCCATTTGAAAGCAGGAAAGGGTCAGAAGGAGAAGGGAAATAATTCAATCATTATAAAAAATGAAGATAAAAGTTTCGAAACATTAGCCATTCTATAACATACTAAGGGGCAGATTTACTATTGGTCGAATTCGAGGGTGAATTTACCCTCAAACTCGACCAATAGAATTGTGGTCGAATCGAAATCCTTTGAATTCGAATATCAAATTCGAAGGATTTTACCACAATTCGAACGATTGAATGATCGAAGAGAAATAATTTGATCGATCGATAAAATTGAACGAATTTAACTATTTTAACCATTCGATCGAATTTATTTATTCGATCAAAAATAATTAAAACCAATTCGGTAGGTTGAATCTGGGGTTTTCTGCATCAGGGATCTTCCCATAATTTGGATCACCATACCTTAAGTCTGCTAAAAAAACAATGAAACATTAAATAAACCCAATATGGTAGTTTTGCCTCCAATAAGCATTCGTTATTTCTTTCTTGGGATTAAGTTCCAGGTACTGTTTTATTATTTTAGAGAAAAGGAAAAATAAGTTTTAAAAAAATTAATTATTTGATTAAAATAGAGTCTATGGTAGATGGCCTTCCCAGAATTCAGAGCTAAAGGGTCCTGGATAATGGATCCTATACCTGTATTCTATAAAATTCAGAGGCAACTTCATGCATATCTCAGGTTATCGTCTGATGAAAAAATACGTTAACATTTTACACAAAACAGGGGCAACAACTAACCCCTCATCCTCCCCTTCACTTTATGCTCAACATATTTCAACATAAGTATTTTTACATAGGATTTGCAAAAGGATGAAATCGAAATTTCCACTACATTCACTAATTCTAAATCCCTGACCGTGTGTTTTTAAACATGCATTCTATGTACTGACACATCACTTTAATCTAATGCACAAATCAAACTCTGCATAAGTAAACCATTTTTACTAAGATTCAAATTGCAGTTTAAAGAGTATGTTCCTTTTATATCAGTTGGCAAACTTGTCACACGTAAGCTACAAAGCCTGACTTTATATGCACCAGAGGCAATACTTATTATTTTGTCATACAGATTTTAAACACTGAGCAATAGCAATAATCTAAGAACACAATAAAATATGAACAAGAAAAGGAAAACAATATAGCATAAGAACTTTTTTTTGCAGTATAATTTAGTATTGTTAACTAAAATTCAGATTTTTCAAGTCAGCATCTAATAAAATGCAGCTGCCAAATTCTACAGTAGGTAAAGTAAGTCAATAAGAAGTGTAAATTTCCTGTAAGGTTCTCTATGTACAATTTTAATAAGGTATTTTTAATTAAATTTGAAAGCACTGAAGGCACAAAGCTATGACTAATGGAGATTTTGCATTACTATACAATTACCCTGAGATCTAGTACAAATCAATCATATACAGGACAAAGATTCATTGTAGAACTGATATGCAGATTTCATTGGAACAAAAAAGCCTAATGTTTTGAAAAGGAGTATGGTATTTTCACTAGTTAATGACAATTTTGAAGCCCCTTAAATGTCTCTGATTCCTAACCTGCTCTTCTGCACAGGAAATACACTTCTGATGCATTGGTAAAATGGGCAAAAACTTTCTGTCCTGCACATGCAGCGGTGCATTACCTCACAACTGAAGGGCAAAAAATGTGTAATAAGGGCTGTAGCCATGAAACATTTATGAAAGGCAGAATCTCAAAAAATAGTAAAAAGTTTATAGAAGTAAGGGAAAACACAGTTGCAGGAGAATAATTAAGCAACAAATCATTCATATTCAATCAGATAAATGCAAATATAACATAATGCAAATATAAAACAAATGCATAGTCATTTGCTCTTTAAATATCTAGTGATAGTAACTGCCTCTCTAATCTATGTTTTTGAGTGTTTTACTGGGGAAATATTTTTCTCAAACAAAATAATTTACGGTGCTAAATCTAAGGACAGTCTTCTTTGGATCTTGCATTGTTCTTCTTTAGATGCAGATGTGCTCGTAGCTAATCTGCAGCAAAGGTGTAACCCTTTTTGGAACTGGCAAAACGAAGTACATACTTTGAATTGAACGTTAATACCCTGATAAATGAGGCAATTAACAGATTGTTGATGCAAACAAAAAGATAAAAATACTATAAGGGGTAAATTTATCAAATTCACATGAAGGATTCAAAATTTGATCGAATTTTCAAAATGATTCAAATTGAATTATCGAATGTTTTTGAAGACCACCTCTACCATCGAATTTTGAAAATTCGATTGAATCGAATGATTTGAATAATTCGAATAAAAATCTATTTGAATATTCAAATATTTGACAGTCGAATAACTTCCCCTTTAAATTTTTATTCAACTGCCTAGTTCGCCAGTTTCAACCTATCGAATTGGTTTTCTTTATTTTTGATCGAATAAAAAATTGTTAAAATTGTTCGAATCATTCGTTTCGGATGATTTTATCGATTGTTCGACCAATCGAATAGCAGCAAAAACCTTTAAATTCGATAATCGAATTCAAAGGATTTCAATTCCCATACAATTCCCTGGTCGAATTCGATGGTTTTTTAACCCTCAAATTCGTCCCTTAGTAAATCTGCCCCTAAATGTACTCTCATCTTATGCATTAATACTTGCTTTAAAACCCTTACTTTATACATAGAACAATAACTTTTTCCACGACTGACAATTGTAAATGTGTTTTTTTTGTCTGTGGTTGTGTAATTGTAGAATATTGCCCCCCTTCATCTGAATATCACAATCATTTGCGGCTTTCGTAGGATTACACAAGGACATACATCTGAATAGTTCTTTCTACATTGAGAAGATTCCTACATAAAAAAGGTTTGAAGTTCTTTACTTAATTATACCTTAACCCTTATTTTTGTGAATAAATACCTTGCTCCATGCTTTAATGATTGAATCTATGAACTTCAATTCAGCTTTCCAAAACGGACAGTGCTCAGAGGTTACATTTATTAATTAAAGGAGAAAGAAAGGTTAAAACTAAGCAAGCTTTCTCAGAAAGGTCTATGTAAATACACCAATAACCACTCACAGTGCTTCTGCTCTGAGTCCTCTGTAAAAAAATAAAAAAGGAACTGCATTGCTTTCCTCCTATTCTTTACACATGAGCATTAGTATCTTTCCTATTTTTCCTTGTCTCAAACCTCCTGGCCTTGGGCAGAAGCCCACACAGCGTCCTCATCTGCTTTCCTTCACCCTCCTATAATCTGAACAGAGAGGAGAGCCAGCAGTGAGAGAGAGAGGCAGCCACATACTTAGAAGCACTGGGGACTTAACGGCCCTGGTAGCATCAGCTTATATTACAGACACATTTGGGGTTTATTTATTACTTATTATGCCCCAAATTAGTTTTTTGTTTTTTAAATAGGCCTTTTAAAATCATGAATATAAATAACCCCCTTCATGTAGTGCTTGATAATTTGCAACAACCCCCAAGCTTAGTTTCTCAACAGCTGCTCAGAGACCACTGAGAATGTGAGTGTTGCAGACACTTATGAGATGGTGACCCCCTGTCAATGCTGCTACTGAGAAGCTGAAACTTTAAAAGGATACTGTCATGGGAAAAAAAATTTTTTTTCAAAATGCATCAGTTAAAAGTGCTGCTCCTGCAGAATTCTGCATTGAAATCCATTTCTCAAAAGAGCAAATACATTTTTTTATATTTAATTTTGAAATCTGACATTGGGCTAGACATATTGTCAATTTCCCGGCTGCCCCCAGACATGTGACTTGTGCTCTGATAAACTTCAATCACTCTTTACTGCTGTACTGCAAGTTGGAGTGGTATCACCCCCTCCCTTTCACCCACCCAGCAGCCTAACAACAGAACAATGGGAAGGTAACCAGATAACAGCTCCCTAACACAAGATAACAGCTGCCTGGTAAAACTCATGTCCCACTGTGTACTATTCAGTTACATTGAGAAGGAAAAACAACAGCCTAGCAGAAAGCAGTTCCCTCCTAAAGTGCTGGCACAAGTCACATGACCAGGGGCAGCTGGGGAATTGACAACATGTCTAGCCCCTTGTCAGATTTCAAAATTGAATATAAAAAATCTGTTTGCTTTTTTGATAAATGGATTTCAGTGTAGAAGTCTACTGGAGCAGCACTATTAACAGATGTGTTTTGAAAAAAACTTGTTTTCCCATGACAGTATCCCTTTAAGCTGGTGTAATATAGTTCAGTATATAAGATATAGCATTTTTATCCTTATTCATTTTTGAAGTTTAGTTCTTTAATCGAGCTATATATAAATCCTGTGGAACTATGCTTAGTATATGCCACAAATACATTATTTGACAGAATATTTTGTTGTCATTCTTTATTTGTTATTTTGTTTATGTGCGACAATTAGAAAAAGTTGCACATCTTGATATTGTCACGCGATTTGGTTGAGACTTTTTCGGCACATACAATTTTCATTTAGATTTTCTTTTATTAAATTAAACAAATTGTGATTGGGAGTTAAGTCAAATATATATTTTTTTTCTTTTTAAATGATGAGAAAAATGTGAGTTTTAATAGATACCCCCCCCCCTTTAGCCCGTGGCATCAGAAGAATGGTAAGCAGTTGAACCAGATTGGTTTCACATGAAAACAAATATAGTGGACAAAAGCACCAAAATGCATTAAAATACAAAAAAAAATTTTTCAGCCCAATACCATAGAGATATTGGCATTAATAAAAAGTGCAATTCAAAAGCACAGAGAATAAGGACATTTACAGTAACAAAAAGAACATAGTTTAAAATGTAAACACAATAGATCTGACCAATGACCTTTAAATCAACAGGAGACTTGTAGGTACTGTAAATCTTTCACACTCCAAACAAGCCTGACCTCTGACACAAATCAGCAAAAGGCCTTGCTGTACACACTTTCCCATTACATCCAAACACCAATCATATAACCAGGATAATGCATAATAGGCACAATCACAAATAAGTAAAGCTGTGTACTTTATATGATTCATGAGAGTTGTTTCAAATAAGAATTTCTTCTTTATGCAGCCCTTTGCAATCACTAGTTTAAAACAATAGCAAAACATAGGCACTAGAAAGACAACTAAAGCAAGATAAAAATTAGCTACATTCAAAACATAATGTGAAAATCTAATTATGCATAAGTACTATACACTCTTATAATAGATACTCCAGCAGGGTACAACAAAAGGGTACAATGCTTGTCAAAAGCCATTATTTGAATCAATGGTGACGAATCAATGGTGTGAGCTTGTGTGGAAGCCATTAGCCATTGCACATAAAAAGCAGGTTCTGACCAAAATATGCATACATATTTTGGTCAGGATCTGCCTAATTATTTTAGGCTGATTGCACTATTTACCAATACATCCAGTTCTGAGGACTGGAGTGACTGATCTCAGTCAAGATCCTAGAAATCTGTTTTTGCCTAAATACATTTTTGGAAGCACAGCAACTCTACTCCTCAGAATCATAATGTTCCATCACATGCCAGTCTCAATAAAACTGCCTAAACATCTTTAAATATGACTGAAGTGAAATTTCTGAAAGTGTTGTAATGGCTAGCTGAATATACAGGGAGCAAGAACAGCTCTAAAGAGTGCAGGTGCATTTCTCCTATAATCATAATGTGTGGGATATACTTTTTTTATTCTCTCACAGGATTATTTTTTTGGTTTTTGTTTCTATCTCTCTTCAGTAGAAATTTTTTGCTTAATATGGATGGGAAACTTTGTATATTCTAAGGTTTTCTTAGAAAACACATTTACACTAACAGAACAACCTTGGTCAGGTAAAATTAAGAAAATGATTGAAGTCCATCGCTTGTGAGGGAGTTGAGAAATAGGCCAATTATTGCCTTTCCAAGCAGATATTCAAGCTTCTCTTAATTAGGGGAATCTGCAATCACAGCATTTCCTGGTGGGGTCAAAACAACCCAAACAAATATTTTTGCATGAAATGAAGAGCTTAGTTGACGTTTCAGTTAGAACTGTGCTTTATTTTTCCACTTTCTTGTATGATGAATGCATATAAGGATGGTAGATACTGTATTTATAATTGTATGACATCTGAGCTGAATAAATAGTTTACATTTTAACTAGGACAGCTCCCACAAACTTCTACTAGCTGGCCCAATGGGAGAGTACCTAAATGACTTGGGGAGGGTATTGTAAGTAATGAATCAGTGTTGATTGCAGTGCAGATGACACAAAACTATCCAGCCCAATTAATTCCATCCAGGATGTGGCATCCTTGCAACTGGTACTTTATCTTATTTTTGGGAAGTCTATAAAAACAAATCCATGTGAATCATAAACTGAGCCAAAGGGACTAGTACCGGTTCATAAAGACAGTCGTATAGAAAAATATAATATATCAAAGATATATGTCCCAAGGCTCATTTATAGTAAAAAATATATTTATTCAAAAGTTACATTAAAATAAAATTGGTACATACTGACTATAAAGTGGGCCATTTAGGGTCAGTGTGTACCAATTTTATTTTAATGTGACTTTTGAATAAATATATTTTTTATTATAAATGAGCCTTGGGACATATATCTTCGATTATTATATTTTTAATCCTTGCAACAGGATCTTGACAAACTGGCAATCTGGGCAGCAAAGTGGCAACTGAGATTCAATGGTGATAAATGTAATGTCATGTACATGGGATGTAAAAATATCCAAGCCATGTATACCCTTAATGGTACTGCACTCGACAAATCCATTATGGAAAAGGACCTTGGAGTCCTTGTAGATGATAAACCTGGCTGTAGGAAGAAATGCCAGTCAGCAACATCAAGGGCAAATAAAGTATTGAGCTATATTCAAAGGGGCATAGAGTCACAGGAGGAGGGGTTCATTCTTCCACTTTATAGAGCACTTGTAAGGCCCCCTCTAGAATATGCCATACAATACACATTGTCTCCAACAATCAAACAGGACATTATTGTACTTAAGAGGTGATATTGTACTTAAGAGGTGATATAAATGTGTATAAATATATAAGGGGATCATATAATAATCTCTTTAATGCTTTATTTACCAGTAGGTCTTTCCAGCTGACACAAGGTCACCCATTCCAATTAGAAGAAAAGAGGTTCCACCTAAATATTCGGTAGGGGTTTTTTTTACAGTGAAAGCTGTGAAGATGTGGAATTCTCTCCCTGAATCTGTAGCCTGTAATGGCTGATACATTAGATAGCTTTAAGAAGGGGTTGAATGGTATTTTAGCAAGTGAGGGAATACAGGGTTATGGGTGATTGCTCATAGTACCGGGTTTGACACAGGGCTACATCTGACATCGTGAAATTAAAATATTTAAAGGACCTGGGCTCGGTAATTCATTGCCCAACATCTATGCTACATGCTATTCCTGTTTGTTCAGTCTGTTCTTGACCCTGCTTGTCCCTGACCATTCCAAGTTTGCCGCCTGTCCTGACTCTTGCCTGTTCCTGGCCATTCCTACTCCGATGCCTGTCCTGATTGTTGCCAGCTTACTTATCCTTCAGATAACAATCTTGTAATGCACATTGTGTGTTGGTTTTGACCCTGGCCTGTGACCTCAGCTGTGCTCCTGACTTCTTTTTGGTATCGCATTGCCTGTTGGTTTGACCCAGCTTGTTCCACGACTATGCTGTATTCTTTACAAGTTTGTTTCCCTTGCTTGCCCAGAACTCTCTCCCTGATTCTCCCACATTAAGTCCTGGTGGTATCTGAGTAGCAGAGGGCCCCTGCAAAAGGCAGTAGAGTAAGCCGAGACCGGGACTTCGGAGTTAGTTCTGGGTGGAACACCAATTGTTGCACCTGAATGTACTATCCAGGCACCCCTAGGCCAGCTCTGCTTTCCCCCACTTCCTGGTCTCTTTCTCCTCCCTGTCCCCTCCACTTCCCCTCCCCATTCCAGCCCCTCCCAGTCTCCTCATCCACTCCCCTTCCCCTACTACCTGTCCGCTTCCTTTATATGCTCACATAGAATTCGTGTGGCATTGGAGACGTGGAGATTTTCAAATGTCTTGTATTCTTCAGTGCTTGTATTTGGATGCAGCTGCCCTAAGCCCAGGATTTTGTGGCCTTAAGGCCATATACACAACCTCAAAAGCTTTTAGATGCCAAAGTTTTACATTTGAGTTTTTAACGTTTATTCGCTTTATAAGTATTGAAAATGTTAAACCATTATTCAAATTCATGATTTTTATTGCAAAGAATTTGAAATCACAGAAAAACAATGAACTTTAATAAGTAAAATACCAAGAATTGTTACCTTTCTAAAAGCATTTTATTATTATCAAATTATGTAGTGGGGCAGTTGTAGAATTTTATACCTTTACATGGAAATGCTATTTCCCGAGGTGACAGTTTCCTGATAAGAGAGATTAACTGCTAAATTGTTGATCTTATTTTCTTGGTTAACAGCCTGGTGTTTGACTGATTGTGATTTTTTTATGTGAGGTATTTTTTATTACATTTTTTTGTTTTGAGTTTTATGGTGCACATTGTATAAATCAGTGAAACATAAATGAGATTGCATATATATTTTGAACAGACATTATTTAAACAGGATGAGGTTAAATTATATTTGTACTAAAGCTACACTAAATAAGGAAAAAAAATAAGGAAACTGCTAAATATAATGTCTAGGTCTATGTTAGTTGCACAGTAGTTGAGATAAAAAAGACACATGCCCATCAAATTTAGTCTTTTGCTCAGTTTACCTGCTTAATGGCAATGGGTACAAAAACATTGCATAGATAGAGTAGTTTAGATGAACCAGTGTTTAGTAACCCTATTCACTCTCCTATTCAAATTATAATTGTTCCAGCAGCATTGGAATTGTGTACTTTACCATCAGTTATATTTATTTCGGTTTATTTGCGCAATTGCTTTAAAACACGACTCACCAAGTCATAACAAGCAAGAATAGATAATATAGCCTGTTTACAAAAAAAGCAGCTGTAAATCATCACATTTCTTCCCACAAACTGTTCAGCAGGCACCAGTATTTACAGTATGTCCTAATGACAATAATTAGTAAAAACAAATACTAAAATGCACATTTTAAATTTTTTTTACAAAATGTAAAAAAATAGAAATGTTTTGTAATGCTAAATAAAACACCGTAGTGAGCATTAGGTGGCTGTGAGATTTGGGTCCTCAGGGGGCACTGTATAAAAAACAGACATTTTTTGTGGCAACCACTGAATGGTCTCAGTAATACTTATGACAAAAATTCTAATTCATTCTCATCAACATTGGTCATGGCATTGGGAACTTGCACATCTGGGAAGGCACCATTAATGCTGAATAATACATACAGCTTTTGGAGCAATATATGCTGCCATCCAGGCAATACTTTTCCAGGAAAGGCCATGCTTACTTCATCAATACAATGCCAAACCGCATTGTGCAGGTATTGCAACACCATGGCTGCATAGTTAAGTCCAGGTGCTAAACTAGTGAAAAACATTTGTCAAATTATGAAACAAGAAAATACAACAAAGGAGACCTCAAACTGTTGAGCAGCTGAAATCATATGTCAGACAAGAATGGAGCATTCACAGTTACACAGTGTTGTGAAAAGAAGAGGTGGTGAAACACAGTGGGAAACATGCCCCTGTCCCAACTTGTTTAAAACATGTTGCTCTCATCAAATTCAAATGAGCATATATTTTTCAGAAAAGAGTAACTTTCTCAGTTTCAACATCTGATATGTTGCCTTTGTACTACTGTATTTATAAATCATCCTGTTGTCTTGTTAATTGTTACCAGTAGTGAAATAAGTATGTCTTGAACAGAACTATTACCGAGCTAATGTAATAACACTTTTAATATATAATGTTTGGTGAAAGGAGGCTGTGAAGACCAAGACCTAAAGGTGAATATCTGGGCTTAACTGGATGCATGTACAGTAATATGAAAAAGTTTTGGAACTTTTTGGGTATGTCTTACATTTCCCAGGAAATGTGTTTTCTGAACAAAAAATTTTAGTTAAGCAGTATTCAGTTGTATGAAATTAAATCAAGTGTGAAAAACTGGCTGTGCAAAAATTTGTTTACCCTTGTAATTTTGCTAATTTGAATGCATATAACTGCTCAATACTGATTACTGGCAACACTAAATTGGTTGGATTAGCTCATTAAGCCTTGAACTTCATAGGCAGGTGTGTCCAATCTTGATAAAATTTAAGGTGGCCGATTGCAAGTTGTGCTTCTGTTTGACTCTCCGCTGACAGCATGGGACCCTCAAAGCAACTCTCAAAAGATCTGAAAACAAAGATTGTTTAGTGTCATGGTTAAGGGGAAGGCTAAAAAAGCTACCTTTGAGGTTTACACTGTTGATTTCAACTGTAAGGAATGTAATCAGGAAATGGAAGGCCAAAGGCACAGTTGCTATAAAACCCAGGTCTGGCAAGCCAAGAAAAATAGAGGAGCAGCGTAACAGAGGATTGTGAGAATGGTTACAGGCAACCAAATATCACCTCCGAAGACCTGCAAGAACATCTTGCTGCAGATAGTGTATCTGTACATCGTTCTTCAATTCAACGCTATTTGCACAAAGAACATCTGTATGGCAGGGTGATGAGAAAGAAGCCCTTTCTGCATTCATACCACAAATACAGTTGCTTGTTGTTTGCAGAAACACATTTAGACAAGTCAAAATCATTTTGGAACAAAGGGCTTTGGACTGATGAGACAAAAATGTAGTTATTTGGTCATAACAAAAATCTCTTTGCATAACTGAAAAAGAGCATTCCAATAAAAACACATGATACATACTGTCAAATTTGATGCCATCATGCTGTGGGTCTGTGTGGCTAGTTCAGGGACTGGAGCCCTTGTTAAAGTCGAAGGTCAGATGAATTCAACTGAATATCAACACATTCTTCTGGATAATGTTCAAGCATCAGTCACAAAGTTGAAGTTACACAGGGGTTGGATATTCCAACAAGACAATGACCCTAAACACAATACAAAGGCATTTATGCAGAGGGAGTATTACAATATTCTGGAATGGCCGTCACAGTCCCCTGACTTGAATATCATCGAAAATCTATGGGATGATTTGAAGCAGGCTGTTCATGCTCTGCAGTTATCAAATTTAACTGAACTGGAGAGATTTTGTATGGACGATTAGTCATCAAAGGCTATAGGAGGCATCTAGAGGAAGTTACATTTGCAAAAGGAGGCTCAATGTTGATGTCAATAATGTCAATATTGATGTAATATCTCTGTTGGGGTGCCCAAATATATGCATATTGCATATTTTCTGTTAATCCAATAAATTTTGTCACTGCTGAAATACTACTATTTCCATAAGGCATGTTATATATAAAAAGGAAGTTGCTACTTTAAAGGTTCAGCTAATGATCAACAAAACTCCAAAGAATTAAGAGGGGTTCCCAATCATTTTCATATGACTGTAACTT
This sequence comes from Xenopus borealis, assembly GCA_024363595.1. NCBI lineage: Eukaryota > Metazoa > Chordata > Amphibia > Anura > Pipidae > Xenopus > Xenopus borealis. The sequence goes on along the minus strand of CM044442.1, from coordinate 46,709,193 downwards.
GATTGGCACATTGCATGAATACCAATGATAATAGTCTCAATATTGTTATGCTATATGCAACCTGAAACTGCACATCAATGGATACAGATAAGGAAAACAGAGAACTATGCCCACATAAAAGTCAATAACAAATAAGCTTTAAATAAATTACTTAATTATACTAAGACAATATTTTCAGTATTTCAATATTACTGCAATTGTTTTTTACTTTTTACTCAGTTTTCAATAAGACAAACACCTTCTTTGTAATTTTCCAAAATAGAAAATGTATTTCCTCCTTGGTGTCTGA
>CM044442.1:46689299-46701788 GCA_024363595.1 Xenopus borealis | reverse complement strand
AGCAGTGCATTCCACATCCTCACTGTCCTCACTGTGAAGAACCACCTACACTGCTTCAAAAACTACGGAACATCTTACAAAGCAAATGGCCAAATGCTGAGAAGAGACTCAGTCCTGATCTTCAACCTTACTACAGGATTAGACATGAACTGTCCTTAGTAGATGGCTGTTGTCCGTGGAGCTCACCACTTACTGGTACCAGAGACCTTGTGAAAAAAAGCTTGTACAACTTGCACATGAGAGTCATCAAGCAATATGTACAAAACATACGAGAACTGTACTGGTGGCCAGCAATGGATGCTGATGTGGTAACTGCCATTCATTCTTGTGTTACTAGTCAGAATCACGACAAAACAGCTATCACACATACACCACCACTTCAGCCAGTACCATTCCCTGATTCAGCTTGGGAAAGACTTGCTATTGATATTGTGGGTCCTTTTGCAGATGCTCCTATAGACTGCAAATTTGCTATAACCTTGAAAGACTACTACAGTAAATGGTCAGACATTGCTGTAAATGGTCAGAAATTGCAGTGATTCAAGAGTCTGAAAGAAGCACTATAGACGGCAAACCTTACTGGCAAATCTTGTAATATATTTACAACAGAGTCCCTACTAGAGATGTGCGGGCTGACCTGATACCCGCGGGACCCATGGGTTTACCCGTGGGTCAATCGGTTTCGGATCAACCTCACACTGCTCTTCGTGGGTGGGTTGAGCTCTTCTCCTGCTCTCCCCGCCTGCCACCTTCAAATGCTGGCTTCCGACTTCTGGCTTTATAGCCGTGAGTCTGCTCACCCTGCCCCTTTTGTGACGTCATTGTCGGGTCTGTGAGGGCCTATTAAAAAAACCCGGAAGTGTGTCTGCAGGTGGGAGTGGACTTAAATAGGGCAGGTCAGAGTCGGGTACAGGTCAGAAAAACCACTAGTCCCTACAACTACAGAGCAATGTGCCATACAACAAGTCTTAGTTTATCCAAACTAAGATATAATTAATCCATATTGGATTCAGGGCCAGCCTATTGGATTTATTAAATGTTTATATGCTTTTCTAGTAGACTTAAGGTATGAAGTTCCAGATTACAGAAAGCTCCTGGATAACACCTGTACTGATGGGAAAAAGGAAATCATTTTAAAAATTTGGATTTGATAAAATTCAGTATACGGGAGAAAGCCTTTCTGTAATTCAGAGCTTTTTGGATAATGGGTTTCCAAATAACAGATCCCATACTTGTATGAAACTTGAAACTTACAGTATATGGGTGAGTGGCATGCTGAGATAAAGTATTATACATTTTCCTATTCTCTCTCAGGCTATGCAGATTAGGTTGATAGTTAAATACTGTATGTGGTGCACATTTGATTAACTGCTCCATAAATATTATAATTTAAATACATCTTAGTCATTTCATATTCTAATGAAAATCTGACAATGCTAATTTGTCATTAACTTCAAAAAAGTTTTCTCTTCCCGCCTTATCTCCCCATTACTTATATCTTCTGTTTCAGCTTGTGTTAAATTACAGATCAAAACTAATTTCATATGGGATTATTACCGGTCCATGTGTATAGTCAGTTCAGGCTCAGCATAGGCATGTATTGCCATCTACTGGTCTATTAAGGATATTATTGTCCCTGCCATGTCTTAAAAGGATTCTCTTGATACAGAAGCCTAGAATACAGCAAGCGATAAAGTAAGTCATTGGCATACAAATAGTGAGAAACCTGCTAAAGAACGATGTTCACTTAGGTTTTTATAAATTCAAAAATTTCAGCAGTCTCTTGTGCAAGTGTGTTTTACAGTCAAAAAATTTTTTTCTACAAAAATTATTTTGTAGCACTGGTGAGGGAGCAGACCCCAAGTGCCACATGGGTGGTAGGGGAACAGGCTATCTGGATCACAGGTCTGCTTCCTCTATAATTAATAAAATCCCCCCTACCCAGCTACAAGGGCATGCAGGGATGGATTAATGCACATGCTACCCTAGTCTATACCTTGGTGGCCCAGTGTGATCAGGTACCATCTAGTTTTTTTTTTCAATTATTATTTCTATTTCATTATAATATTTATTTTTATTTGTGCTGCTGGGTCTGGTTGGGGTAACTTGCTGTAAAAAGAAGGCAGGCAAGGCACACGCCAAACTCAGCCTGGCATGTAGAGCTTCAGTGCACGCATACTCGAATCTGCATGCATTCCAACCCAGCAACCTAGAAGGGGGGTCTCGGGTCTCTGGGGATGTAGCCTAGGGGGCCCGCATGTGATTAATCCATCACTGGGGGCGCAACTAGGTGGAGGGAGTGGGCTGGAGCTGCAACACAGTTATTTTTTGCAGGGGGGGGGGCAGTTACACAACTGATTTATAATACACATAATATGACCAAAAGTATGTGGGCTTTTGGCTGCTTAAGCCACACCCATCATTGCCAAAACAGGTACCACTATTTCACACAATGCTTTTTTCACTATTCTTTACTATTTTATGATAGCGCCCTATGCACAAATTAACATCCATATAAAATCAGTTTGCAGATTTGGGAGTCAGAAGGACCTGTTTAGCCAGAAAAGTACCAAGACTTCAACCCAGTTAAACAGTTGAGTGATGAACTGAAACTGCAATGCAAGCCCTGACTGATCATCAGCACCCAACTGATTAAATAGGAAAGGAAGCTAATTCTTCTAATCCTATTCTAAGTTTTAAGATGTATTAATGTGCAGAAAATGTAGACTTTGGTGATACCTCTTATTGGCTAACTGAATAAGTAACAATTGCAAGCTTCGTCAGGCAAAATACAAATAAAAGTTGAAAAGGCACGTTATGTATACTAATAGATCACTGAAAAGGGGGTTTATGGGCAATGAATTAGAAAGTTACAGATAGACAGAGATAACTTGTAGAACGTAATAAAAGTAATTAGGGTGGGTTGTAAATAGTTCAGTGGTCTGGATTCAGTCAGGTCACATAGTTTTAACTAGCCCAAGACAGAATGGAGTAAGGTTAACACAACAGTGCATAATTAGAAATCTTTTCATGGCCAAATTGGAAGAGGAGTTCATGTCATCCTCTGCTACCAAACTAATGGTCTACCTCCACTATATTGATGATATCTTAATAATGTGGACAGCAAGTGAAGAGTAACTCTCGTCTTTCAGCAGGAGTTACAGCTCCTTCCACCCCCACTTCACTTTTCCAATTCCTAATTATGCACTGTCGTATTAACCTTACCCCATTCTGTCTTGGTCTAGTTCAAACTATTTGACCTGACTGAATTCAGATCCCTGGACTATTTACAACCCACCCTAATTACTTTTATTACTTTATACAAGTTATCTCTGTCAATCTGTAACTTTTTTGCCCATAAACCACTTTTTTCAGTGATCTATTAGTATATATAATGTGCCGTTTCAGCTTTCATTTGTATTTTGCCTGACGAAGGGGCGTTCCGAAAGCTTGCAATTGTTACTTATTCAGTTAGCCAATAAAAGGTATCACCAAATGTTTCATTTAATACTATTCTGACATCTAGTGGAAAGCCATACCTGAAGAGAAGTAGGTAGAGGCTGTTTTAGTAATAATAATTAGACAACCATCATATTAACAACCATGGTTTTAGAATGAAATGTTGGATGGACAGGTGTGTACATATTTTAGCCAATATACTGTATTTATACCCATACTCATGTATATATTTGTGCATACCAATTTGCATGTAAAAAGTCAAGGGCAAGCTATTATTCATCTTCCTAAGTAAAAATATTCAAGTGCATATTGTGGCATGCAAATGCAGTTGGGGTTTTTAAGTAATATATTGTACAATTTACATTTGTACAATTTAAACCTAATGTAAATCCCATCTTATTCAGGGGAAAGAAAACAGAAATGATATTGATATTGAATCTCCTTGAATCCGGTTTCAAATTAGGAAATGGCCTTGTGTCATCTGCATAAATCTTGGAATATGGCATTCTCTTAAGAATTCTCTTTATTGACCTTTAATTTATTTGTATAGATTAATCATATGCTGTTTAATTATATTCCTTGAGGACACAAAGGACAAATTGTGTTGGATGGAAGTACAAAGTCATTTTACCATATGTATAAACTAATCCCCTTTTTTCTGATTACTGTAGAAATTATTTACACTGATACATTATCATTTATATTTATTTTATTTGGAAATAGTTATTTGGGTGTTTTTTGTTCACTTTTGAAAATACATTTCCATAACAATGCTTCTGTAACTTATCTATGCCATAGCTATATTGTAAATTATACTCAGCGGGCTGGGCAGGCTCACTTAGATTTCAGTCTAAGAGCAATTTACATAACTGGAATACATTCCAACTGTAACTCTAAACCAGTGATCACCAACAAGTGGCTCGCGTGCAAAATGTTGCTCTCCAACCCATTGGATGTTGCTCCCCGTGACCTGGTTGCAGGTGTTTGTTTTTTTATTCCATGCTTGAAGGCAAGTTTTAATTGCAACTAGGTGTACCATCATTTAGAACCTCCTGTAGTCTGCTAGTACACATAGGGGATAATAAAAAGACAATCACAAATTTGGCACCCACAGGAACCTTCTTCATGCTTGTGTTGCTCCCCAAACCTTTTATTATATTTGAATGTTGCTCACAGATAAAAGAGGTTGTAAACCAAAGCAAATACTTATGTAGCTATTAACAATGGCTAATCAACTTGTGAAAGCAAAATTTAATATGGAAATGGTCTGTTGCCCATACTATTTCACGTTGATGCTGAGTCTTTTAGAGCTTCAAAGATACAATCAGGTTTGTGGACTCACTATTCTGCCTTCTTCTCCAGTGTGCCTACATTTAGATATACTGTAGCTACAGCTTTTATTTAATGCATGTTTTATGTAGAATGCAAGCCCCCGAAAAGCAAGTCAAATTAGCAAGAAGCAGTGTTACTCAGTACCAACACTAGTAGATAAACAAGTTGTACTTCAAGTATCATGATCAAAAGCCTGATCTGATGACATTAATTCCATGAAAACATTTCTCCTTTATCCTGCTTTACAACTTCCCTACTTTTACTTTAAAAAAAAAGGACATTTGAACCAAAGTGGGAAAAGTGTATTTTATTTAAAATGGATCAACCCCTGATGAAGCAACTAAAGTATAAGAATGCAACATGTAATAGTTTACAGCTTTTAAATTGATCTTAGATGTGCACAACTGTTCAAATCAACTGTTAAATCAAATAAAGGATTCTTTCAACCTGAAACAACAGAACCAATACAAATATAATACAGAAGCTGTATAATTGGTAATACAGTCATTTGAAAAAGTGTGGGAACCCCTTTTTTATCATTGGTTGAGCTTTCAAAGTAGCAACTTCTTTTTATTATATAACATGCCTTTTGGAAACAGTAGTATTTCAGCAGTGACAAAGTTTATTCGATTAACAGAAAATATGCAATAAGCATCCTAACAAAATAAGACAGGTGCATATATGTGTGCACCCCAACAGAGATATTAAATCAATACTAAGTTGAGAATCATTGTACATGTAACATCCTATAGACGCCTCCTATAGCCTTTGATGAGTATCTTGGCAGTATTTTTGACCATTTGTCCATAAAAATCTCTCCAGTTCAGTTAAATTTGATGGCTGCAGAGCATGGACAGCCTGCTTCAAATCAACCCATAGATTTTGCATGATATTCAAGTCAGGTGACTTGAATTCTGGCCCTTCCAAAATATTGTACTCTGCATAAATGCCTTTGTAGATTTCCAAGTGTGTTTAGGGTCATTGTCTTGTTAGAATATCCAACCCCTGAGTAACTTCAACTTTGTGACTGATGCTTGAACATTATCCTGAAGAATTTGTTGATATTGGGTTGAATTCAACAAGTGCCCCAGTCCCTGAACTAGCCACACAGTCCCACAGCATGATGCAACCTCCACCAAATGTGACAGTTTATACAGGTGTTTTTCTTGGAATGCAGTGTTCTTCTTCCGCCATGCAAATTATTTTTTGCTGACCAAACAACTAAATGTTTGTCTCATCAGTTCAAAGTACTTTGTTCCAAAATTAATGTGGCTTGTTTAAATGAGCTTTTGCATACAACAAGCGACTGTTTGTGGAGTGCAGAAAGGGCTTCTTTCTCATCACCCTGCCATATAGATGTTCTTTGTGCAAAGGGCAGTGAATTGTAGAAAGATGTACAGGTACGCCATTTGCAGCAAAATGTTCTTGCAGGTCTTTGGTGATGTTTGCGTTGTCTGTAACCACAATCCTTCGCATATGCTGCTCCTGTATTTTTCTGTCAGACTTGGGTTTTACAGCAACTATGCCTGGACAACACAGGGATCACTTGACTAAAGTTGAAATGTTGGTAAACTATATTATGTAATAAATAACAAGGGTCATGCACAAAAATTTACTCAAGTTTGTTGGTGCAAACAACACAAAATATAATCAAATTTAGAAAGAAAAATGTATTTTCAGTATGGACCGCATAGTAGTGAATGTTTATTCAGATATTTCTCTGTTAAGAATTAAACCATAGAAGCCAACATAGCAATGAAATAATGCAAACCACTATGCAATATTGTCACATAGTTAATAACTGCTAATATTTAACAAATTAGGAGGGTGAATGGTAAACTGTTTACAGTGTTAAACATTACCATTTGACTTTTGCTGTGTTGTGTCTTCAGTTATTTGTGTGTTTCCAGTGACTCTTTAGCATTTGAGATCTCCTGAGTGCCCACCATGTTTCACACTGTACAAAACAGGAATTGAACTGGCTACTCTTTAGCAGAGCACTTAAATTGCTTATTTACAAAATCCCCATCTAAATACTCAGGTGAGTAAAAACACAATTTTAAAGGGATGCTGCCATGATAACACATGTGTTTTTCAAAATGCATCAGTTAATAGTGTTGGTTCAGCAGACTTTTGCACTGAAATCCATTTTTTTTAAAAGGGCAAACAGATTTTTTAAATCACATTTTGAAGTCTGACATGGGGCTAGACATATTGTCAGTTTCCCGGGTGCCCCTGGTCACGTGACTTCAGTCACTCTTTACTGCTGCACTGCAAGTTGGAGGGAGATCACCCCCCTACCTTCTCTCCCCCCTTCCCCAGCAGCCTATCAGCAGAACATTAAGATGGTAACCAGATAACAGCTGCCTGGTAAAATCCATGGTAAAATCCATGGTAAAAATACATGTCCCACTGAGGCACCTTCAGTTACTTTGAGTAGGAGAAACAATAGCCTGCCTGAAAGCAGTTCTATCCTGAAGTGCTGGTTCTTTCTAACCAGGCAAAATGACCTGCCTACACACTAATATTACAACTAAAAATATATCTATATCCTTGTTGGGTTAGGAATTCAATTTTACATGATAGAGTGAATTATTTGCAGTGTAAACAGGGTAATTTAGAAATGAAAACTACATCACAAAAATCATGACAGAATCCCATTTAGAGCTGTTTATTATTTTTGCCTACTGCTATAGGGTTATCAAAAGGTTAATTCTACTGTGTAGCATACCTGTCTACATGAAGCATTAATGGACTGAAGAGAATAACGGACACGTAGTCAGAGTCAACTAGAGTTTCTGAGTCACAATATTTGATTTAATGTAGCTAAAAATCATTGCAGGAGATTACCGAAACTCAGTATTGGCCACTAATGAATTGGGTCTCTTTGGTGCTTGTTATGCTGTTATTGTCAGATTACCTACAACAGATCAGGTTTCCTAAGATCTTGTTTGATTAATGCTATATAAAGGTTTACTAAAATTTAAAAAAAACTTGGACATTTTCTATATGATTTATACTTTATCCAAGGAAAAACCTTTGGCATGAAATAAGACATATCATTAGGCATTAAAAGGCAGATTAATTAAAGGTTGACTAGTAAATTAGAATTTTCGAAGTGTATTTTTGGTCAAAACTCAAAACAACAAATTTGAATTAGGAATAATCAAAACTCTTATTGAATTCAAAATTAAAAATTTATCAAACTTGACCCTTGGAACTATTCAAATTCGACTATTCACCACCTAAAACCTGCCGAGTTCATGTAGAAGTCAATGACAGAGGTCCACTGACCCATTTGAAGATGTTAATAGCCTTCCTGACATTTCAGAAAAAAACTAGATTCCAGTTAGTTGAATTCAAATCAATTTGTTTTTGAGTCAGTAATATTTGTTCGAGTTTTCTTAAATAGCCTCCCATTTGAATTTCGAGTATATTCAAATATATTCAAATGTATTCGAGTAGAAAAAAACTAGATATTTGACCTCTGATAAATGGGCCTCTAAATATACCAACTGTTCCTGTCTGACATTTATGAGAAGAATCAGTCTTGTAATTTAAACACTGATTTACAGTACTGAAATCAACTATATTCATTTGGATTCATCATTTTGCAGTCATACTAGTCTAATGTGAATACATGCTATAAAAAAAAACAGGCAACTGTACCGAATACTGATTAGAGTTAATGGCATTGAACAGAAACAACTAAGACAAATAGTCCTAGAGACAAAAAATCCTCTGCTAATTTCTTGGATTAATATACTGTCCATAGACATTTGTTTTCCAGGATAAGCAGCCTAAATGTATGCCAAATATAGTAACATAGTAGGTGATGTTGAAAAAAAGATACAGGTCCATCAATGTTTTTGCATAAGTGAAACCTTCCAAACAACTGACTGATGGTGAAAGGTGAAAAAAAGACACCTGCAGCCTATCCAATTTGTCTCAGAAGGGAATAAAATTGGTAAGAGGACCAGTCATTGAATCAACTTTGTACGAAGTTGAACTTAGTACAAAATTTACTGAGTTCTCACTTTCCACTATCCAATCTGTGTAATATATAAGGTGTACAGAATTACCAGGAAAAACATGGTTCCTTTGTTTCCTATGAGGTGGATGTGAAGTAGATCAAAAAATTGCAGTTTAGTCATCCGAGTGTTGCCAAATTGTACAATATCTCAGCAGTGAGATGGTTTGCCAGTGTAACAAAGTGCACCTTACCTGCCACGCCGCCATCAGCGGGTTACGCCCGCCACACCAAACTGTTACTCCTTCCAGAAATGCCGGCTCCTAGTGCGCGCAAATTTAAAGGCGCATGCACGCTGACGTCATACCATCAGTGCGCAATGGCACGAAAAGTATTTAAAGGGGCATTTAGTAATCTTTAATTGCCCGTGATAGGATTTGATTCCTTGTGCTTTCCTGAGCCTTTGTGTGTTTGAGCTTTGTATCCTGCTTGTATTATTCCTGTGTTTGACCCGGCCTGTTCCTGACTATTCTGATATCCGTAACCTGACCCCAGCTTGTACTTTGACTCTGATTCTGCCTCATCCCTTCTGATTGATTAGCCGGTTTGACCCTTGCCTGCCTGACGATCCTTGTTATCCGCCCGCCTCGGCCCAGCTTGTCTGACTACAAACTTGCCTAAATCCTACTTGTACCGTGACCTTTGGCCTTATTGACTTTACAGTTGTGCCCCTTTGCTTGCCCAGAACCATTCGCCTTGCATCTCTCGTTATAAGACCTGGCGGCATCCAATTAGTCTAGGGCTCATCCCAAGGTGAAAGGCGGCTGTTATAGGCAGAAGCACGAGCCTAGACCAGGGTGCTTGGCATAGGTTCTGAGTTTAGGGTGCCAACCGTGACAGCCAGTCATTCAAATAACCCATTTATATTGTTCATTTTCTTTCTCCATACACCTTAATGAATTTTATTGCACTTGTTTGAATGTTTTTATAGTGCAAGGTGTAATATATTTTAAAAACACACTCTGCCTAATATTTTTTTCAATTTAGTTGCCACTAGTCATTTGTGTTTATATATCCAAATGAGCAAAGTTTGCCAACTGGGAAAGACATTATACTGCTTAATTATTTACCAGGCAGTAAGCAGATGTTCTGTGTTTCTTTGGTTGGAAAGCAGACTGTACCTTTTGATTAATACAGTACTACCTACTGTGTCCCCATTAACTTTAATACAAAAGCCCTCCAGTCTCATTGACATAATAGAGTCCTGTGAGATTTGAGAGTAAGCATGAAGCTATTCATTGACTGGCATTAATATTGTTATTATTATTATCAGCAGCACCATACTACAAATTATTCTTGTATCTTAAATCCTGTCACCTTAGCCGTGAGCATCTAGGTTATCCATTTGGGATTAAGCACATGTCTGTTTGGTGAATGCTGAGCTTCTGAAAGTTTATTGCTTCTTTGAAATCAGTAGGTGGTCAGCAGAACTAACACTTATTTTGAAAGCAAAATCAGCACTCTCTGCTGCAAGGCGAGCCAGAAGTCAATCTATTGAAAGTAGCTCCTTTGATGCCAATAATTTATATCCATGGTGTGCTGTGTAATCGTATTTCTAAGCAAAGGGAAATAAATGAATTCAGAAAACGACATTTTTCGCTGAAATAAAACTTGGGATGATGATTGGAGACACACACAATGAATGCAGGGGACAACTTTCTCATAACATCAAAGATGAAACGTTATTCAAACTCAAAAATTCTAGTACTAGAGTATTACATTTCAGTTGAAAGGGTCTAAGTTGTAGCAAGAGCAAATATTGTGGATGCACAGAAGACAAAAAAAAAAAAAGATTTAGACTAATACCAAAACAAGTCTGAACTTGTTCTTTTTCAAATTAAAATCCAAAAAAATGGTATCCAAAAACAAATGGTCACCTTCTGTTGTCGAGTTCTTTATATGTCAAATGATATTAAGAGTCTGATTTATAACTCCAGTCATTTACAAGGGTGAAACTACTGGTAGTGCAATTGGACCAGGGCCCGCATTACCTCAGGGCACATCGGACATTCACACCGGTGCAAAGTCACTACAAAAAAATGCATCTGGAGAGGGGCATGGCCTACACTCAGGCCTGGGAACTAATTGTTCATTTACAAATCACATTCCACATTACCACTTAATAATAACACAACTAATTACTTACTGTTTCAAAAAGTCACAGGTAGAAGAGAGTTGAGTTAAAGGAGTAAATTTGCAAGTGACCACTTCGCCAAACTCCCCACCACTTAGCCAGGTTCAAGTTCATTACCACTATGCTAATTCACTAATATGCAAAGTTGCCTCTCAGCAGCCAAACGCTCAGGGGTGCTCTGCCAATGAGACGAGTTGAAAGACTTGCCTCAAGGGGCAGCGGCCCACTAGGTGCCAGGGGTGGCAAAAATGCCACTCCTGGTACTTTAAGAGCCGATTTTTCAGTTTTCGAATTTATGGGTCTTCTAGCACAGAGAGCACAATTATGCTCTCTGTGCTAGCGTCCTGGCCATCTCCGCCATCCTCAGGGACCCTGCCCTGGACCAAAAAGGCGAGCACACCGTGGAGGGCGGGGCGGCAGCAACACCAAGCTGCCTCAGGTGGTGGAAGGGCCAGGATGGCCCCTGTGAATGCTGGCACATTTTTGCTAGCTCTACTTCGGCTGCACAAGCATTTTATAGTGAATTTTCGTTAGCATTAATTTCTGCCTAGCAAAACTTTGCTAACATTCTTGCGCTGAGGTTAATTTAAATAGGGAGGGTACCTAAACGTCATATGGACGTCTTTAATAGTAATGCTTGATGTAGCCACTTTTCCAAACAAACAACAAATGTCCAATGAAATCGTTTGGACTTTTAAAGGCAATACCGATTTAAAAAAACAAAAGTCGCCAGCATTTTTTACAACTTTAATGCATTGCAGGGCATGCAGGATATGATGTTACGGACATTTGCCTGGTCTGAGGGGGGTGAAAGAAACTCTGGCGAAATGGGTAACATTCAGTAAAATTCACATCTTAGTGAATTTGCGGAGTTATGACAGTCCGCTAGAAAGAAAAATGACCTGGTGCTTGGGTGCAAATGAATGCTAGCGACGGTCTTGTCTCGCTAGCGAATTGTCTTCTACACCTGTTATTGAATTGGTGATGTCCCTGCAGATGAGATTTCTGGTAAATTGTTGCTAGAAATGCAGCTTCACCCTTGAATCTGCCCCAAAGAGATTTAATGCATTACTCATTCTTTTTCAGGGACAACTATAGGAAAGAATTGAAGTGAACTGATTTAAGCAGACAATATACAATATATACAATATTTGGAAAAAAAAGATTGATGGAAATGTGGCACTTTCCCTTAGCAGCCGCTAATGAGAGACCCAACACACAGAGCAAGCACAGTGACGGTACTCCACTCTGAAAAACTCATGCTCCAAACACACCAAAATTCTCATGTGCAAGAGGAGATGCACCAGGGAGTTTTCGCGCCAGGAAAAATGGCGCCAGCAAAACCTCGCTGCAGATTTGATTGACAGTGCCACGGGCCATAAGGAACGGGGAAGAACCTCCAAGCCCGAACCCACAGCCTCACCAGCAAAATTTAGAAAAGCACAAGCAGGACTGCCTTTTCCCTCCTCGGTCCGGCAGCCTGTCAGCAAATTTTAAAGATACAGCTGTACAGCCTGGTATTACAAATGAATCG
>CM044442.1:46648070-46666248 GCA_024363595.1 Xenopus borealis | reverse complement strand
GGAGGATGATGGGTCAAACAGGTCAAATGTGACATGGCTCTGAAAATGGTCTCCTGCAAATGCACCAAATAGCCAGCAGAGGGGGTTCATAGTAATGGAAAATATGATGGAAGCTTATGCAGGAGACATGACAAGTATAATTTGCACAAATATTCACATATATTAAAGATAAATATAAAACTCAATTACACTTTGTAAGAGAAGACAGCCAGTTCCAAGATTTTCTTACAAATATTTTCTTTTTGCAAGATTATGTAAAAATATACTATAATAACGTATGGCTTCGCCAATGGGTGTCATATTTGTGGCCCTCCAGCTAGCAGTAAAGTTGCAGATAGATTCCTTTATTTGTCACATACTAAGTTATACAAGCATATAGCCTGTAGTGAAATGTACCCTGTTCATTACAAAACTGTGTAACAGCTGCATTGTGAATATAATATGAAAATACATACTACATTCCCTACTGTGAAACTCTACCAATATCCATAAATTTGAGTGCATTGTGTATATATTATAAACAACACATACTAAAGTTAACAAAACACATCGACCAGAGGGTAACAACATCTAAAATAGAAAAATATATACATAGGTGAATCAATATCAAAATAATTAAAAACAAAAAAAGCTGTGGTATCATATGATTAAGAAGCCTAATAACCTGAGGATGGAGACTTGAAGCTTTGTGTGCATGTTTATGCTTGTTGTAGAGGTTTTTCATGAATTTAATTCAAACATGAATAAAACATGAACAAACAACAATAACTATAAAGGGCAGGGAAATGAATACAAGATTTTGTTACCTAAAATTAAATTTTGTTTTTTTCCCCACACTACCCAAGGTGCTGCTGGAGATCAGCGAGGCTTTCTGGGCTGCATCCGTTCTTTGAGAATGAATGGTGTGACACTGGATTTAGAAGAAAGAGCAAAAATCACACCAGGCGTTAAGCCTGGTTGCTCAGGACACTGCACCAGCTTCGGAATGTACTGCCAGAATGGAGGCAAGTGTGTGGAGAAATATAACGGCTATACCTGTGACTGCTCAAGGACGGCATATGATGGACCCTACTGTAACAAAGGTGAAGTGTTTCTTCGATTTTAGATGCTGACACATTTCCTATCATGCTATTGCAGCACACATGTGTATATTTAATTGTGACTGAGAGGAAGAGGGTCTCATCAGTGGTTCATTGAGAGAAATATGGCAGCATCAAATAACAGCAAAAGTGATATAATACCCAGTCAAAAGAAAGAGTAGCAAGTAAGTGTTGGGTTTATTTCTGGGACCTTCAATTAATATGATAATCTTAAAGATTTGCTTACTTCATGTATTATTAGGCCTTAGGTTTTAAAAGCAGATGATGTTTTAGGTCACATCGATATAAAAATATAGAACACTTCAAAGGATTCACACACTTTTAAGCACCAGTATTATACATAATACATTTCCCTGACAACATTTTCTGGTACACTAAAAACATAGTAGTAGTTCTATTGTATTTCAAACAGGAAGTTGTTCACAAAAGCTACAGAAAAATAAGCATACCTCTTTTTTCTCCTCTTTTACGTGGGACAGTCACAATTTTGATAGCTCAACCCAAAGTTCTAGATTGTTACTGAAATGTCCCAAAAGGTGTGGTAAAAATAAATTCCACGAGGTAACTATCTGCTGAACCACCCACATATATTTTTGTGTGTGCATTCTTCATCCCATGTGCTTCACACAAAACACAAGAGTGCTTCAGAAACATTGTGTCCTCCTCAAAAAAAAGAGGAGCTCCATATTCGGCAAGCTTTTGGCAAGGGTCTCTAGACCCTCCTTCACACAAGGCTTAGGAGGGTTTTTGTATCCCAACCTTCTGACCAACAGGCCTGCAGGGACAAGGATCTTCAGACCCTACTTAACATCACAGCGAGGGAGGGTCTGTTTACCTGTGGTCAGCCAATTCTTTTAAGAGGGCAGCAACAAACAAATCACAGGTGGAAGCAGGTGGAACACATTCTGCTCACTGCTGGAACTTTGGAATGGAGTCCTTATGGACAAAAACGAATGTAAAAAGTGAACATCACAAGACTGAATGCAGAGAATTGAGAGTGGGTGAGCAATCCACAAGGCACCTCTGGCTTTCAAACTGCCAGTCTTTTGGTCAAAGGGGCTGGCATTTTATCCCCACTGATAAGAAGTATACTTGATATTAGCTTAAAGGTCAAGAACACTCACTCACTACTGCAGCAGGTAGCATTTACCTAGTGACATCAGCTATATTAGTGCCACATTTTTCCACTTAAGTATCCATTTGAACATGCCCTTAAAAATAATGTTTGTGCCATGTACCATGGACACCTAATAATTATTTTCATTATAAAAAAAAAAAATTTGCCACAGAAAATAAATTATAAACCTCCACAGTTTAGGACACTGACAATGATTGCCTTTAATCTTCAAAAATAAACCCTATCAAAAGATAGATAGGATAAAATTGTTCTAATGTTTGCATAGCCCAAGTCCATCTGCTTTGTAGACAAGTCGCTAATCTAGCAAACAATGACTTTCAGGGACCATTGTTATCTGAATGCTATCAGGGACAAGGCATGGTCAGCATGACTTTCAAACTGTCATGGTAGGTATAAAGTTACAGAGCACCATAAACTCGTGTTTAGGCTGCTTTCAAACTTTTTTCTGCAGGGAATGTTGAGGATGTACTTTTCTTCTTTTATGGATTTTATCAATTTATAGATTTTTACACTGTACTCTTGGAATTGAATGGAACCAATGGGACTCATATTTGTTCAAGTGAAAACAAAACAATACCAGATATTGAACATAAATAGAAGACCTTGCAATATACTGCTAGCTATACAGCAATGCACAGCACTATAGATTTTTTTCCTTTGGGTGGCATTTTAGAAGAGGGAATAGAATTAATGAACTGAATATTTTATGGAGATAATAAATAACCTTCAGCAATGCAATTATTGGATAAGAAAAGGAGAAAGTGACCAAGCATCAATAAATGATTCACATTCATATGCTATATATACAAAACATCTGTAGACATTTCAGAAAAATGTTTGGCATTGTAAGCATAAAACATGTGAATTTAATATAGAGCAACATAAAAACTATCCCCACACCCAATGCACACATCTGCTCATCTTCTTCCACTGACTGAAGATGCAACAAAGCTCAAAATGCATTATACTGACTATTGATTTCCAAAACAAATGTACTTTGTGGGGCAGTTATGTTGAATAAAATATGTATTCTTTAAAGGAAAACTATACCCCCCATACAATGTAGGTCTCTATAGAAAGATATTGCCTTCATGTAAATAAACCATTTTAATAATAATATACTTTTTTAATAGTATGTGCCTTTGGGTAATTATAAATAGAAAATCTGTTGCTCAAGTATTTATTTTGGGGGTATAGTTTTCCTTTAATGTGTGAGAGGTGCTTGGTTTGAATTGTGTTACTATGCAGACTGCTAATTATTTCCCATTTTGTCATGATGCTTTGGATGCTTGGGGGTCTATTATACTGGTGTTTTAGGATAATTTTTTGTGCCCAGCCACTCCATCCATCTCCTACATGTGTTGTAAATTAAATTTGTTTATGGAGATTTCATATATCAATTCCTGGGGAAGTATTATATATATATATAACCTGAAGAAAAAAATGAAAGTACCAGATGGTTGGTATCACAGTCAGCTGAGAGCAGTAATATCTGTAACATGAAATATTAAGGCTGCTTCTACTATTTCTTTACTTGCAGATGTGGGAGGCTACTTTGAGGAAGGTACTTGGCTGAGATATAACTTCCATTCAGCAACCACAGCAGCAGTAGTCAGTACAAAGGAAAAAGGAAATATCCCTCAGAGTTCTGCTTCAGACATCGGTTTAGCCAAAGAAGAGCTACTATTCAGCTTCAGCACTACAAAGTCACCATGCATCTTGCTGTATGTCAGCTCCTATTCCCAAGATTATCTAGCAGTCATGCTCAAGTCTTCTGGTAAGGGATGAAAGCAGTGATCTCCATTTAGCTACACAAATATGCACAGACCACCATTTATTCTGTGCCATGCCAGACAATTTCACCTATGTGCAGTAGTATACACTGCTGCTTAGTGTGCAATATCCAACTAAAAATTATAATATATACTTACTTATAACTTTATAAGATAGCTTTGATAATTTTTCTCTGCAAAATATATATGGTCTTGAGAAGACACTCCTGAGTGCAGTGTTCCCATTTCCATATGGCAAAGGCTTGTTTCAGTTCAGAAACCCAATGCAGTCCATTGAATCACACAAAATATTCTGAGAGGCATCTTTTCTATTGATTATGCCCTACAACATTTCTTTAAAATCTACAGTAGAATATAAAAGGGTCAGTTTAATGTAATATAAGTAGTTACAGGAAAATGTTTCCTAATATTGCTAGGTCTCCATCCATGTACTGCATATCCATCTGATTTCATGCTGACTATAATGAATAAAGAAGACTGGCTTTAATGTACACTACATCTTGTTGTAGCAACAACTCTATAGAATTGCACTACTCAGCAAGTACTAATGGGAGTGATAGAATGTCCCCTAATTTTGTCTTCTTTGGTATAGAATGTAAGTCCATGGGTTTGTCCACCTACTTATTATTATTTATTGAGGATAGATTACTACGTAGCAATTGATTCCTTAAACCATGGCCATAGTTCCATTATAAGGATTGTATCAAAACAACCTGTAACAATCTGTTACCTTGGGTCCTGGTGGATTGCTTGGATCCCAGTGGAGAATGGCTGGTCCGGGAAGAAGCAGGGTGTATTACCGGAAGCAAAGTAAATACGAGGATCAGGCAAATATGTAGTCAAACACATGCAGAGGTCAGTTCAGGCAGACGAGGTTCAGAGTCGATAATCAGGCCAGGATACAATGACAAACAGGGCTTGAGCAGGAACTGTAGAAACAGAAGCCAGCTTGGGCAAGGAGGGAAGAGTATTTAAAGGACCAGGAGCCAAACAAAAAACAAGGCGCCCAGGATTGACATCATTGCGCCTAACGGTTTTGAGGCGAGCGTCCATTTCGACACGGGCGTCCGATTTGACGCAAGAGTCTAGTTTAATGCAGTTGACTATTTCGACGCGCAAGTGGCGCGTGCGCAGAAGATGTCACGACATCTTGTCCCTGCCGGTCGGCGTAAGAAGAGCATGGCTGAACGGCCGGAAGGGTTACACAACCCACTCCTATATAGACCAGTACTCGACAAAAACATCTGACACTTTCTGCCAGATTCAATTCAGTGAGATAATCCCACATTTTAGCACATGGATTATCACATGAACAGTCAGGGACAAGATTCATTCCTAGGAGAAAATTAACTAATTCCGTTGCAGTTTTTTCCCCATAGGGGTTTTTTCTTGTTTCATGATAAACCTAAACCATGAAAAGTTTTTCAGAATTTTTCTGAAAGGCATTTCAAATTAAATCTCATCCATTAATTTTCATGTTATACATCTTTTTCTCACTGAATTGAATCTACTACATTTTTTAACTGATATAACTTTTATTAAAATTATGGACCAGATTCAATTCAGTGAAAACTCATGGATAAGATTTAGTTTGAGATGCAATTCAGTTCAGAAAAAACGTCTTACAGTTTATCATGTGAAAACTCTATGGGAAAACTGGGAAATTAATTTGGAGAAAAGTTTTTTTTATCCTCAAATTGAATATTGACAATGTGTTTTCACATGGTAAACCATGAGATCTTTTTTTTCTCACTGAACTGAATCTGGCCCTTTGTATCAATAACGCCCATATTTAGAACAGTCATGTTAATTATAGTAGTAACTTAAAATATATTTTCTAATCTTTTCTGCAGGTATCCTACAAATTCGATACAATTTGGGTGGCACCAAAGAGCCATACAACATTGATATTTCAGATCACAAAAATATGGCAAATGGTCAGCCTCACAGTGTCAACATCACCAGGAGCGGCAGAAACGTAATATTTCAGGTAACCTGCATATTCTGCTCCCAGTTTACTAACTAATCATTTGTTTTATATA
Organism: Xenopus borealis; assembly: GCA_024363595.1. Classification (NCBI taxonomy): domain Eukaryota; kingdom Metazoa; phylum Chordata; class Amphibia; order Anura; family Pipidae; genus Xenopus; species Xenopus borealis. The sequence continues at coordinate 46,660,175 of CM044442.1, read as the reverse complement.
CAACCCAGCTCTAGAAACTGACATCTCTCATGCTGGCTGCACATGTACCAACTTCCAACTGAGGCGTAAGATGGTAGATGTGTTATACAGTAAGTAGGCTTTGCAGAGTGCTGGAAACAGTTTACCGCTCATGTGATCACACCAATTTTGTACAGCCAAAACAAAATACTCAGTAATTCATCCCAAGCATTAATTGCCCAACATAAGTGGTAACTTGAACTGTTACTTAATAGATCAGATGTTTTAATTTCTACTAACAGCAGCCTGGATGGGTTGTTTCAACCATGCTGCAGTTTAAATAGATCTTGGCCAGTTTATCTAAAATAAAATTTTAATCTGCAAATTATGGTACAAATACATACATTAAAGATGTCATCATAATTAATCTTTTGCATTGAGGGAGGAAATAACAGTACCTCAAGGAAAACTATACAGACTCAATGAGACCATATGCACTCCTTGCAAAAACAGCAGAGACTCAATATTCTAGAACAATAGAAACAGTACTTACCAGAGAGCCTAAACGCCAATATTCAATGGACTTTAATTAAGAAAATGTTGTAAATTCTTATAGAAATCAAGAAAAGTTTTATCCTTAATGGAAAACTAAACTTCAAGAAATGTATTATAACTTAAAGGAACACTATTTTTTTTAAGTTTCTATTTAACATTGTAATAGTTAACAAGCAGACAGTAAATATAGACATCTGGTTTGGTTCTATATACTATATTTTCTTTCCATATCCTCACTTCAGTACATTACCAAATACCAATATTTCCTGTGCACTCTTACAAAAACACACATGAGCACATCGATTTTGGGGTTAGTGCACCCAACAAATTGTGGTCAACAAAGATTTACTGTGTGAAAATAAATAATTGTGTATTTATTTTGTCCTGAGCACACATTTAAAATTGAGTACACAAATGAATTTTCTTGCACACACAGACAAGAAGGAATTAGAATGAACATTCCAGGACCATTTGAGGTAAATGAAAAATTTTATTTGACACAAGCTCAATGGAGTCCGAGCTCAGCAAGCGTTAGAACCTTGAACAAAAGCTGCTCTTATAGCTCTGTTCCCAAGGCTAGCTTGAGAACTGAATCCATCCAAGTCAGATGAGCTCTATGAAGGAATCTGCATACAAAGAATTTTTAATTCTCTCTTAACAGTGGTACGGTCATCATATGCATTCATGATCTGGCCTGTAAGTATCAGAGATTACCTCACTTATTACTTATACTCAAGGGTAAGACGCAAAGGTCGACTTAAATAGCACCCATTAGTCCGTAGTCTCAATCAAATCACTCCATACCTTACCATATTTTTTGGACAATCCATTGTAGTGTAAGTGAGTCATATCAAGGGAAGTAAGGATTTGACTAGGTTTAGCTATTTATCAAGGGTCAGGGGTATTGTACTATCCAATGCAGTAGTACAGTATGTATTGCTTGGTATAGAATAAGAGGGTGCAGAAGAGTATTTGTGCCCAGAAGGAATGGAATGCAGGGAACTGTCTTAATCTGTACCTTTAGCAGGCCTCCCAAGCAAAAACATCTTCTGCTGCCTATTCCTAAACAGGGGGTTAACTTTTCTGGAAAAGGTAGGGATTGGGTTGGTCAGGACAGATACAAAAAAACAGAGTACCGGAGAGGCCAGTTAAAATTGTAAAAGTCCAAAGTTTTTCTTCAAAAATCTATCTTAAAATCTCCATAATTACAGCAACATATCTTCTGATGAAATGGCAGGGAGCCACGAAACGCGTAAAGTGAGCAGCCAACTTCTATGATATGCTGCTGTAATTATGGAGATTTTAAGATGGATTTTTGAATAAAAACTTTTGACTTTTACTCCATTTTTTGTATCTGTTCTGACTCTTTGGATCACTGCTGGGGAACCTGGTTATTTGTCTAATTATACCTGTAATCAGGATAGGTCACATTTTATAGATTGAGAAATTAACTACAATATATAGGTGGCAAGAGCAAGATAAGCAAAAGATAACTGTTATAATATTACAATACAAATGGCTTTCTCAATCCAGCAATGCCAGAACAATCTGAAAATCCAGAAGACAGAGAAGAGTTAGATTAGCTGCATGTGCAAACAAGCAGTGAATTTACATTTCATGTCATTTGACCTTTGAGCCAAAACTGTTTTGATGCCTTTTAATTGGTGTCCAGCGAGACACATTAAAAATAAGATGTTCCCAAGACTCAGCCAATAAATATGAAAGAAAATATGTGATGTTCTTGGATTTATGTTAAAAATAGGGCACCATAATGAATCTTTTAAAGTGGAAATTGGGGAGGACTACTAACACCGAAGTGACCTGCAATGCTATGTGGAACTTGCTGTCTGACATTAGCTATGATGGGCAAGGTACAAGAGTCCATAGCCATTGCACACTATACCTGTGATAAGGTTGTCTCTATATAATATTCATATATTATATCTAATATATAGTCACATATCACTATCAATATGGTAGAACAGAATATATAGATACAACTTGTGTCTCGTGTCTGCTCTCTCGCAATTGCGATCCTCGTCTCCCTGCAGTCGACGTCTGTCCTGGCTCACCTTTGACCTCGACATCTGTCTGCTTTGTACTTTTTGCATCCCCCTTCCAATATTTAATTCTAGGCATATGTATTGGAGTAATCACAGAACTTTATAAATGAAAATGAATCAGTTGCACCATATTACAATGCAAATTTGACATTCTTTATGCATAAATTGTTGACATAGTACTATCCCAAACCTACAATAACCTTAACGAACTTGATGCTCCTTTTTTCACAGTTTGGCAAACTATCAAATTTTATGGTTAACCTTTGAAATTCAGAAGCCTTAAACATTAACTTACCAACATCATCTAAAAGTATAGTAGAGTGGACATGTCAACTTCACATCCCTATTAGACAAGTTAGCAGCACAACTCGATCTGGTCATTACTTACCAGGTTCATACATATGGACAATACACCTAGACTTAGATATGATATACCAGCCTAAGCAAAAGAAAAGGGGGACTTGTCAGACACTTGTCTGTTCTGGATCTCTTTTCATCTGTTTTGCATCCTCCAATGTTACCTGAAAAACAAAGAAAAAGGGTGGGTCGCAATTCAGCAATCTACAACTTCTATCCCCCTAAGTACCCTTGTATGGGGACAAGACAACATTTCTAAACATGTGCTGGCCAGTCCAAAATAACAGCAATAATTTCAACCTGGAACAAACAAATTCACATCCAACCTGACACCCCCCACTCCCAGGTTACAGTCTTTGCAACTAAACTCAGATACCCCCACCCCCAGTTTAACTCAATAAGCTTTTTCTCACTGGGTCAATACAATGGCTGAGAAACTAAACTCTCCAATTTTTATAAAAAAGCAAAGTAACTGTTATGTTTGGTAGCCGAGGATGAGGAGGGTATAACAGTGCTTTATTAGCAGGTTCATGGAGCCATTACACAAGTGCATTACTTCCTACTTTCACTTTCCAAGCTGTACAGAAAGTCCTGTGTATCTGCATAGCACAAGTAATGTGCACAGTGACACCCGCAGGCCATTTGTATAAACACCACAGTAATGAGGTTGGCAATGGTATCAGTTGTGTTACCAACAACTACACCATTTCCTAAATAAAAAAACAATTTAAGACAGAAATTACATACAGGGAAAACATACTGGACAGACAAAAGCTCCCTGAAAGAACACAATATAATTTGCTACTAAAAGAGTACTATACAGCACGCCTCAAATATTTTGACGACTGGGAAAGACTTAAAACAGGGGCAGATTTACTATTGGTCGAATTTCGAATTGAAAAAAATTATAAATTCAACCATGTGATGTTAGGAAATAATTAGGGAATAAAAATCCTTCGAATTCAAAGGATTTTTACCGCAATTCGATTGGTCGAACGAACGATCGAATAGGGAAAAAAATCAATAAATCTGTTGAATGGATCAATTTGAACGATTTTTTCAATCGATCTTATTTTTTTTATTCTATCAAAATTAATGAAAACCAAGCTCTGATCTGGCGAACTAGGTGGTCGAATAAAAATTTAAGGGGGAATTACTTTGACAGTCGAAGGGTCGAATATTTGAATGAAATTTTATTCAAATCATTCGTTTCGATCTTATTTTGAAAATTCACTGGTCGAAGTGGTCTTCAAAAACATTTGAAAATTTGTTAATCCATGTTAATTTAGTAAATCTGCCCTTTAATATTAACAGCCATAGAAAATACATTACATTCTAGTCGTAGATCTTTCAAAGCTTCAAGAATAAAGCTGGCCATACATGCTCCAATTTTATCGTGCAAAATATCTACGATAATCAGTGCATGTGTGGTGGGAAAGAAGATGACCAATATTGGTAAAAAGCCTTGGATATTGGTTATCTCGTCTATCAACAGAACTGACATTTTTGATGTGCCCAAAAGAATTATTTTTGTTTTTACTTGCATATCTGATGATTTAGCTCTTAACTTACTAAAGTGGACAAAAGATCTTTCGGACGGCCAATAATTGTGGGAAAGATCATACCTGTAGTGTGTATGGCCACCTTAAAGTGGACCTGTCACCCAGACACAAAAATTTGTAGAATAAAAGTCCTTTTCAAATGAAACATGAAATCCAATTTCTACTTTTTATTAAAGCATTCATAGCTGTTTTAAGCTCATTTAATCAAATATTGTCTGCCACTCCTCTATGCCTTGGACACAGAGGCGGGGCAGATAATTACTTTCCATTCAGCACTTCCTAAATGTCACTGCTCTCCACACATTCCCCCAGTTCTCTTAACCATTTAATTGTGTAGCCAGGTCATGGGGTTAGACATCGGGTCCCCCATTCTGGTGCAGAAACAAGATTCTGAGATGATGCAATGGCTCCTGCCTGCTTGTTATAATTATGAATTATCAGACTGAAGAAAACAAGATTAAAATTATTTATATAGTGTAATTAATGTTCATTTTGTTTGACTAATGTGATAAAATAGGATTTTGAATATTTTTTTGGGGTGACGGGTCCACTTTAAGAGAGATGCTATAAAAACTTTCTACTAGGTGGTATTAACCTGAAAGTATTCCCCTCTCCCTCAAAACTATGTTGGCGATGCAACTCAGGGGAAGGCTCATTCAAACACCTTTGGTTCCTCCTCCCTGGAATTGAAGGGGTTGTTCACCTTTAAATTATAGTTGTTATCCTTCAAATTATCAGTGTGATGTAGAGAGTGGTATTCTGAGACAACTTGCAACTAGATTTCAAGTTTTATTATTTGTGGTTTTTGAGTTATTTTGCTTTTTATTCAGCAGCTCTCCAGTTTGCAATTTCAGCAGTTTGGTTGTTAGGGTCAAAATTACCCTAGCAGCAGTGCACTGATTTGAATAAGACACTGGAATATGAGTAGGAGAGGGACTGAATAGAAACAAAAGTAATAAAATGCAGCAATAACCATAAATTGGTAGCGTAACAGCAGTGGTGTAACTACCAGGGGTGCAGGGGGTGCAATTGCAACAGGGCCCCATCCCCTTGGGGCCCATTGGAGCCATGAAAATGGTCATCTAGGGGGTGATTATACATCACACATGCCATCAACACTCCAGCATGCGATTTATAGAGGTAAGGGCCCCTCAGGGGGGCCCATCCTGTGCCAGGGCCCACCAGGGAATAGTTACGCCACTGCCTAACAGAGCACTTGTTTTTAAGATGAGGTAAATGATCCCTGTTTGAAAGTCAGAAGAAAAAGTTAAATTTAAAAAAAGAAAACTATAAAAAAGAAAAAATGAAGGCCAGTTGAAAAGTTGCTTAGAATTGGACATTCTATAACATACTAAAGGTTTTCTTAAATGTGAACCACAATACGTTTTACTGGGTTAATTATGCTTTCCCTGAAGTAATTATAACACATAGAGATGGATAAGAGACATGATCAGAAAAGCATATACTCATTTTTTTCCTTCCAAGAACAGTTCTTTGAGGTGACTTCAAAGGTTATATTATTATTATTATTATTATTAACATGTATTTCTATAGCTCCAATGTATTTCGTAGCGCTGTAAAGTGAATGTGATTATACAACTAAATCACATGAATTACAGTACATACATAGAACATAAGGAGTTATATACATCACAATAAATATAGAGTTACATACATCACCATAACTTACAATCTAGAAGGAAGGGAATGATACACAAGGTGTGGGAGTGGGCAAGATCAGAGTAAAGTGGGTGAGAGATGTAGTACTGTAAGCGGTATTGCATTGGGTAGTTAATAGTGAGGGTAGGTTTCTCTAAAAAAGTGGGTTTTAAGAGACTTCTTGAAAGCTGAAAGATTGGGAGAAAGTCGGACAGACCGTGGGAGGGAATTCCAGAGGAGGGGTGCAGCACTTGCAAAGTCTTGAATGCGAGCATGTGAGGAGGTAATGAGAGAGTTGAGTAGCAGGTCAGTAGAGGAGCGTAGTAAGCGGTTGGGTGAGTATATGGAGATTAGTTTAGAGATGTAGGGAGGGGCAGAGTTCTGAAGTGTTTTGAATGTCAGGGTCATTAATTTGAATTTAATTCTGAAGGGCAGTGAAAGCCAGAATGGCTTTGCTGAATGGCATGTCAGAGGAGGAGCAGTTTCTGAGGTGTAAAAGCCTAGCAGCAGTGTTCATTGTGGACTGTCGAGGTGACAGTTTCTGGAGAGGAAGGCCAATTAAAAGAGGATTACAATAGTCTAGACACGATATGACAAGAGAGTGAATGTGAATTTTGGCAGCATCTTAGGTGATAAATGATCTTTTTTTTTGGATATGTTCCTTAGGTGGAACTGACATGACTTAACAAGTGACTGGATATGAGGGGTTAATGTCAGGGCAGAATCTAGGATGACCCCAAGGCACCGGGCCTGGGGAGACGGGGTGATAGTGGAATTGTTAACTACGATGGATACTTCTGGGATGTTACTGGTGTTAGTTGGAGGAAAAAGAACCATTTCCGTTTTGGAGAGGTTTAGTTTAAGGTAGCATTATGACATCCAAGTAGAGATAGCAGACAGGCAGGAGGAAACACGAGTTAGGAATTCTGGGTTGAGATCAGGAGAGGAAAGATAGATCTGAGTATCATTAGCATAGAGGTGGTAGTGGAAACCATATGAACTGATTAATTTGCCATGGGGGGAAGTATATAGAGAAAATAATAAGGGTCCCAGGACAGAGCATTGAGGAACCCCGACAGAGAGAGGTAGGGGGGAAGATGCTATTCCGTTGTAGGAGACACTGAAGGAACAATCGGTGAGGTAAGAAGAAAACCAGGACAGGGCTATGTCAGGAAGGCCAAGCAAATGGAGGGACTGGAGGAGGAGAGGGTGATCTACAGTGTCAAATGCAGCTGAGAGATCAAGCAGTATTAGTAGTGAGAAATTTAGCTGTTAAAAGGTCATTAGTAAGACGGGTCAGAGCAGCTTCAGTGGAGTGTTGTCGTTTAAAACCAGATTCAGTGTCACACATACACAAACAACTGCCAGATGACAGATAATCGTTCATGATGGTGCAAGCTGCACTGCAACTGGTGCTTTGTGTTCTGCACATAAGAACGCTATGTAAAAATTTCTGAATATTTTACCAAATTGTCTCATCTTCTGCCTTGTTAATTTTTTCCATAAACAGAGTAGCCTTGAGATATTTCATCCTCCTTGACAAACTTCAAAGTAGCACAAGAGTATGTCCAACACTGCATTTCAAAATTGGCCTGACAACATACTTTGTGTGTTGTGTAACTGCAAATATATTTACAAGCCATAGTCATAAGACCAAATGCTTCCAGCACTATTAATGGACTTCACACCCTCAATATTAATTCAAAACAGCAGCAGGGGTAATACTATATTCAATTAAACAAAAAACTTCTTAACCCCCTGATACAGTATCGCTCACCAATTTAATTCAATGGCCCGGGGTGCAAAAAGCCCCAGACCCATCGCTTAGAAGAAAGGAGGAGAATACGATCTTTCACAAACTTCAAAGTAATCCTTCAACTTCGTTACAGATATAATCAATGTAGATATGTAAAGGTCCTTACCCCTTGTCCGCCATGACCCGGGTGCAGCAGCCCCGAGTCCTTCACTAGGGGGAAAGTAGTCAACATAATCGTGATAAGCAGCAGCGCACTCCTGAGTCCCCGGTTAAGGATCGTTCAACTCCAGTATGTAGTAAAACTTAAAATCTAATTTAAACATACAATTAATTGCAGGCAGCGTCCGAGGTCTGACGCGTTTCATGTTCACACACTTCTTCAAAGACCTCTCAGGACTCAGGAGTGCGCTGCTGCTTATCACGATTGTGTTGTGTAACTGCAGGCTCGCTGTCAAGCACCATCAATGTGTTGGCAGGTCAATGGAGAGTAACTGCGGCACAACTTATATTGCTTATATCAATAGAGCTGCACTCTGATTTCTAGCCAAATTCGGGTGCAAGGTCTAAATATTTGCATATATTATTATTGAATAGATCCGCACTCCATTATTGCATGAAGAATCAAATCTTCTTTATTGTGTAAAGGCCTTTTTCAAGGATAACAGTGTACATTAAAAAAAATGTTTAAATATCCAACCACACCCAGTTCAAAAATTGGCCCACAGTGCCTGCAATCAAACTGTGCAAAGCCAGAGGTGCAGTAGTAGTGTATCTGAAGCAAACACATCAGTTTTACCAGTGCAGGGCAACACTGCATTATAATTTTATTTCTTTAAAACACTTTAATTTTTTGATGTTACTGGTCCTTTAATTATCCCAGAACTCTGAGGACATGTCTCTTTAAAGCATCAAACACATCACTGTTTTCACTCCTACCCTTTGTTACACTACTGTATGTTTTAATAAAGTTATTTCAGTTATATTCATAACTTTGCCAGGTCAGAATTTGTTGCCTGCTCATACATCTTCAGTATTTTGTTGATTCTTTGGAAACTAAAAATTGCTGTAAAATTAATATTGATTTGTATCCACTAGGTGTCACTATTGTCTTACATATTAATGAGCACTCTAACATTCCTCAACATGACATAACTACAAAGATTGCCCAGCCTCAAGAAAAATCAGAAACAGTAGACAGATATTTTGTTCAGCTGTAAGCTCTGAGGGTATCAACTCACGTTCAACAAATACATTCTATTTGTTCAGCACTTCTTCCAGACTCCCGTCAGGTTAATAATGATTAATTTTTTTAAACCTTTTTTACGTTAACATTTAATGTAAGAGGAATTATGTTTTCTAAAAAAAAAATCAAGGCCTGGCTGGATAATTAGTACCCTAAGGAAATTAAGTTAGACATCTCTGTTCTTAAAACATGACTGCTGCATGTAGAGCTGTTACTGTTTTAAAGGGCAAGGAAAGGCAAAGAAATAAAATCCCATTTTTACTTTCTTTAATGAAAAAGAAATCTATCTCCAATATACTTTAATTTTAAAATGTGTACCGTTTTTATAAGAAACCTGACTGTATGCAGTGAAATTCTCCCTTCATTTAGTGCTTCTGGCAGGGAAACAATCACTTATGAACAGCAGGGGGAGCCCCTGCCTTACTTACCAGCCATGCAGAACTCAAGCAGACCACACTGAGCATGTGCAGTGCCAGTGTCAGACAAAGATGTATAACAAAGTTACAAGATGACAGCCCCCTGTGGCCAACTTTGAAAGCATAAATCATTTGTTTCATTAGGCTTGTGGTGCAGTAAGTTCATGTTTATGTTTAGTATACAAAATACAGCAATTCTAGCCTTATTCTATTTTATACTTTCCTTGCCCTTTAAAATATGTGCAGTTTCAATTCAGCGCTTCGGCTCTATAAATACATCCAGAATGTATGTTCTGCTCCCATCTATAGCTTGACCCAGGTGTGACAGTAGCATTGGCCATTGATCCATTTTCACTTCCTTGTGTTTACTAAGGTAGCCAAACCAAGAAAAGTTGATGGGCAAAGATATTCATCCAGAGTTGTGGGTCCGCATTGCTCCTTTGCAGCATTAGCTTTGATTCCAGCATAGACCCGATTTACAATGAGTTTGCAGCTTGTTGGGTTTGTGTGGGTTTCCTCTGGCTGGTTTCATTTCCTCACACCCCTCAAAAGCTTTCACATAGGTTTACTTGCTCCTGATAACACAGACCATCTGGGTTTGATTCCATTGTAAATAGAGGCATAAATATATGGAAACGTGCTTCTCAATGAATTGTGGATTTGTACTGTGATAATAATGGCTGTCCTTTCATTCAAGGGCATTAGTTGTTGTAATACTGCAGATGTAAAACGATGACCTATATGCAGTATGATATCACAAGCACATTCTCTTGAAAACACTTGCCGTTTTTTTTTTTTCTAATCTGTCTCACATTTCCTTTCAGCTTGATCACTACCCACCAGCAGTCTACAACCTTCCTTCTGCCTCTGACACCCAGTTTAATGGACCAAAGGCCCTTTTCCTTGGGAAGGTTATAGGTAAGCATGACAATGAGAATCAATCATTAAGCAAGAATAACAAGATATATAAATATTATCACAAGTTTCTGATTCCCTACCATGGGCAGTCCCACCTTTCATTATGTGAGAGGTCATTTAAATTATTAGTTGTAAAACTGACTTTTGGGAAGAGCAGGGAAAGCTGGTACATGTTGGAAAAGCACAAAAATATAAATGTAACATTTTCAAAGGAAAAAACTATTACTCAAAGCTTAGACAGCTTAGCTGGTTGAAATACTTAGACAGATGCCTTGTGGTGATCAGTATATAAAATGGTGTGATGACATGGATGTTTTTGTATCGGGTGTATAGCACACATGATGATGTTGCTAATAGCGGTTTAAATAAAAGCAACAAAAACATGTTTTAAAAAAGCAATTCTGACGCCCAACTGTTAGGTGTATCGGAAGGAAATAATAAAAGCAAAATGCTTACACTAAATAATGGGGTGGTTGTAGCCCTTGTGCTTCTGGAGTAGCAGGGCACAGTATGGGTTCATTCACTAAGCAGCATTCTAGGCATCCAATGAAAGGGATAGCTATGGGTGTCTATATAGAAAATAGGGATGCACCGAATCCAGGATTTGGTTCGGTTCGGTATCCTTGTGACTGGCCAAACCGAATCCGAATCCTTAAAATCATGTGACTTTTCGTCTCAAAACAAGGAAGTAAAAAAGTGAATTTTGCTGTGCACTTTGTGCGCGACTGGCTTTTACCTTTCCTATCACTAATTTGCATATGCAAATTAGGGTTTGGAATCCAAAATAGTGTCTTCGGTTCATCCCTAATAGAAAATATGCAAGTCTTTTTATTTATTTTGAGAGCACGCAGCCTGACACCAGATGCTTATTTTAAAATCCGGAAGTTAACGGGATACTGTCATGGGAAAAAATGTTCTTTTCAAAATGCATCAGTTAATAGTTCCGTTCCAGCAGAATTCTGCATTGAAATTACTTTCTCAAAAGAGCAAACTGTTTTTTTTATATTTCATCTTGAAATCTGACATGGGGTTAGACATATTGTCAATTTCCCAGCTGCCCCAAATCATGTGACTTGTGCTCTGATAAACTTCAATCACTCTTTACTGTTGCTGTTAATGTAGCACTCTTTCCCCCCCCCCCCAGCAGCCTAACAACAGAACAATAGGAAGGTAACCAGATAACAGCTCCCTAACACAAGATAACAGCTGCCTGGTAGATCTAAGAACAGCACTCAATAGTAAAAACCCATGTCCCACTGCGTTACATTCAGTGACACTGAGAAGGAAAAACAACAGCCTGCCAGAAAGCAGTTCCCTCTAAAAGTGCTGGAACAAGTCACATGACTGCAGGACTATTAACTGATGCATTTTGAAAAAAATATGTTTTCCCGTGACAGTATCCCTTTAAACTTAGTGTGAGAGTGTAAAATATAAATAGGGAACTGGCAAAGGCTTGTCCCTCTACAAGAATCATTTAAATGATATATTTTCTTTAATTAATTAAATCAGTTGTAAAAGAAGGTCGTCCTGTTTCGATTGTTTATGATGTTTTGGTTGTTTTGACTTTAAAGATTGTAGGGCCTATTCTTAGTTTTTAATACAAAAAAGGGGGGTTGTG
>CM044442.1:46576289-46591902 GCA_024363595.1 Xenopus borealis | reverse complement strand
CCCCCCCCCCCAAGAATGTAGACAGTGAAACTGTAAAAATGTCTTTAACGTAGAAAAATTATTGGAAAATTCCAGACACTTCATTGATTTGGTACCTGTATTGTTTAACTTTATTTTATTAAGATTTTTCATTGTACAACTTGAGCTGTTTTGGGCTACTTTTTCAAATAGCTTTTGCAGTTTGGCTTGTTTGATATGTAAACTTGTCAACCCTGCCTGACCAAACAAGGCGTATGTAAGAATAAGAGGCATGTTTCAGGGGCACAAGGTTTCAGGTTTATTAATCAAATAAGCCATACCATAAATGGTAAGACTATTGCCTCTCTTGGACATGGAAACGATGGGCAGCCTAGTATATGTTGTGCAAATTGCAATACAAACTAGCCAGCTGCAATCACCAGCCATTGAGCGAATAATATAGTCGCAGTAATACAAATGCCATAATTATCTGCTATGCAAAAGCCGCGTTTGACTTGAATAAGCTTCTCTCAGCTGTCACTAGTAGTGGCTAAGACAAACATTCGCCTTTCGCGCCAACCTTCCCCCCCATGTCATTCGCTATTGCCTCAGGAAGTGGCAATGATGTCGACTTACAGTCAAGCGGAAGTTCTTCCAATCTCTCTGAGCCCTGCTATTGGCTGCTTGGGCGAAGGAGTAGGGGAGGGACTTCCGCCTGACAGTACCCGGCTCTCCCGGGGCTTCTTTCTACTGCGTCTGCCGCCGAGATTCAGGTGAGGTGGGCGTAATTAAGATGGCGGCGCCGGGGTTTAAGGGTGGACGCCGGGTGACGGTGGGATATGTATATTATTAGAAAAACTGGCCTGGGTGCCCTCCGCCGCACACTGCTGTAGTGTAATTGTTACAGACATGAGGTGAAGGCATTTTCAAGCCTGTATGTGTAATCGGAAATAACTCTCTGTATACGTTTAATATGGGAGATCGTACTAGCTCTAAGCTGCGATGATAAATAGTCTAGCGGCCTGTACCTTGTGCATAGCTTCTCCCTTTGTATTCCGTGTCTCTGAAAATGGAATGCTGTCATCCTGTAGTATTTAACGCCTGACTGTTCTACCTGTACATTTATACCAGTATCTGTGTTCTCTCATGTGACTCTGCACTTCCTTCTGTTAGTTACTGTACTTTGTGGATATTGCTGTGCTTGGATATACTTCTATGTATGTGCCTTTCATCTTGTTTACATACATGGAATGTAAGTTGTGTTTGGATTGTAACGTATATTCTTATGTGTACATTTTATTTACATATCTATCTCTATCATGTTTTGGATAGGATTATATGTAGATTTACGTCAAATTTCCTCTACTAAGTATGCAGAATCCGTATGCAGTCTCGTTCATCAGCCTAAAAAAATTAGTTCCAGATTTGCTAACTGAGTAAAGCTGGCCATAGATGTAAATATTTTTGAAAGATCTAATGGTTATCATGAGACCATTTCAGGCGATATTGCTTGCAAAACTGAAGGGTCGCTGCCTGCTTGGCCCTGCATGGGGACCGATAAAGAATTTCTAACCTGGCCAATCAATTTTCAGACCGATGTCGGATGAAAAATCATAAGATGTACGATCGATGGTATCCCGCTAGCCGCACGATAATTTGACAGATTGGTCAGACTTTCCTAAGATCGGTCATTCGACAGAGAAAGATCTTTGCGTCTATGGGGACCATTACATGTTAAACCAACCATATAGGTACCAGCAAAAGCAGTATATCTATGTTTGGCAGACATTATAGTCCAATGTCTTTGTACTTAAGATATCAGTCAATTATGGATGGTATATGTATGAATATAATGATATGAAGTATCAGAGCAGGTACACTGGCAGTTACAAAGTGGAAATAAGCAGCAGCTCTCCTCTTCACTCGCTGTTCTAAATGTTGGGAGCTATATGAAGGTGGGTGTAAAGTGTATGGCCACTCATACAATATCCCTTCATTCAGCTACCAACTGATTAGTTAAATATTGAATATATATAGGCAATATAGGCTTGCTCTTTGCAAATGAAGAGTGGCTTAGTGAGGCAAGCAGACTGTGGGGCAATAATATAATGAATAAAGTAGCCCCTATTGTAAAATATAATATTATTAGTCACAAATATCCTCATTTTTAAGCAAAGGACATTTTATTTATTATAATACAGAAGATTTAATGAGTTGTGTGGTGTCAGACTGGAATTCCAGGGGCCCACCAGAAGACCTTAGGCTGAGGGGTCATGTTCCATGTTATACCACCTGGTCTCTGCTCTCTACATATTATACTCTATTATTCCCATAAAGAAATGAGCAATGGCTAGAAGCAAATGGCCCTCTGACACCTGGTCCCACCAGGAGTTTTCCTGGTATCCAGGAGGTCCAGTCTGACACTGGTCATGTGACAACAATTATATCACTAAGCTCCTTTTATAACTGATGACATCACTAAGAGCCATACAAGGATAAAATTTACAGGATATTCATAGCTTTTGTGTATTATATTTTTGGGATTCATCTGAAATATTCATGAAAGATTCGGCTGAATACCGAACCAAATCTGAATCCTACTTTGCATGTGCAAATTAGTGACAGGAAGGTAAAAAGAGAAAAACACATTTTTACATCCTTGTTTTGTGACCAAAAGTTACATGATTTCCTTTTCCCACCCCTAATTTGCATAGAGCCGTATCCTGCTGGAAAAGTGTGAATCCCTAACCAAATCCTGGATAAGTAAAGTATTATACTTATATAACCCACTATGCCAGTGAATAGAAAGATATTGTGAACTATAGAACCAACACTTGATTTACTGAGCCTGGCAGGAACTTGTTGACTACTAAAGAGGGGCATTTAATGTGTGCAAACACAGTCCCATTCCAAAATTTGTCTTTGATTCTAAGTTTTCATATGGAGATACATTAAATATCTTTATATGGGTTAATGGGAAGTCATCCATCCATCTAATCCTGGTGCAAATGTGACAAGGTTCCATATTGTGAATGCAGCCTTAGACCTTGACACATAATGTTGCATTGATTTTAAATGCTTGCATATACTTGTTTGTTATGCTTGTGATCAATGTGGCTTTTTGGTGAACCTTGCCAACAGTGGGCCAGATTAGAATGGCACATTTTTAATGCAAGAGTGGCCTCTTGGGCAAGAAAATGATCAAAGTGAACAGAAACTGTATATTTTTTCTTATCAAAGTAAGCTTTATTCTATGGCATCCATCTGGATAATAAAAATAATCAGTTTGAACCCCAGGCTTTTGACTGATGGTGATATCTAGCTGCTAAGTTAGTGCTAAGTTGTATAACATGGGAGGTAAACTGGAAGATGACTGCTCAGAGCCTCAAAGGAATGGATAACTTTCAGGTTAACTTTTAGTATGTTATAGAATGGCCAACTTTTCAATTGGTCTTCATTGTTTATATTTTGTAGTTTCATTATTTTCCTTCTCCTGACTCCTAGCATTTAAAAGGGGCTCACTGACCCGTCTAAAAACAAATGTTCTAAAAAGCTACAAATGTATTATCGCTTCTTTTTATTACTCCTCTTTCTGTTGTGACCCTCCCCTATAAATATTCCATATTCTCATTAAAATCAATACATGGTTGCTAGGGTAATTTGGACCCTAGCAACCAGTTTGCTGATATTGTAAACGGGAATGTTGTTAAATAACTCAAAAACCACAAATAAAAAAATGAAAACCAATTGCAAATTCTCTACAGCATGCTAAACGTTAACTCAAAGATGATCAACCCCTCTAATAATAATAATACCTTTCCAAAATCTTACTGATTAGTTGATGACTGGTCAGTGCATCATGGTAACTGGCTTTTGGATGTCAAGCTATTTGTTATTGGCGTAGACATAAATGGGAGATGCATGTGTCACAAAGATTAGTTTACAAGCATTCACAAAGACACTGCATATAGTTGCTGTAGGGATACAGCAGAATTCGGATTTGGTGGGCAGGGGTGATGCTGGCTCCTCTGCCACCTGAGGCAGCTTGCTGTTGCTGCCACCCCCCTTCTCCATGCGCTTGCCTTTTTGCACGAGAAGGGGTCCATGAGGGTGGCGGAGAGGGATAGGACGCTAGCGCAGAGTGCATAATTGCGCTCTCTGCACTAGAAGAGCTGAATTTCTGTTTGAGCTTGAAATTCGCCTGTTCAAGTACCAGGAGCCGCATTTTTGCCGCGCCTGGTACCTTGTGGGGCACTTTTGTCTGAGGCGACTTTCTCAACTTGCCTTAATGGCATGTTACTTTGTGTCACAAAACAAGAAAGTAAAAAATGGTTTCCCCTTCCCACCCCTTATTTGCAAACGCAAATTAGGATTTGGAATTTGGCCGAAAGATTCCATGCTGACACTTAGCACACAATATTTGAACAAGGTAAAGACCAATTGTTTTTTGGTGTTATGTCTCTTAAAGATACAGGTATGTTTTCCAGAAATCTCTGAATTACAGAAAAGGCTGTCTACCATTGACTCGCGTTTTATTCATAGAAATCAGAATTAAAAAATATATATATTTCCTTTTTCTTTGTAATAAAAAAAGCACCTTGTACTAGATAGACTCGATTTTATCCAAATAATTTGCATTTTACAAAATAATTTCCTTTTTCTCTTGTACTTGATCCAAACTAATAATAATAATAATTATTATTCCTTATTAGAAACAAAACCAGCCCATTGGGTTTATTTAATATTTACATGATTTTCTAGTAGAGTTAAGGTATGAAGATCCAAATTATGGAAAGATCTGTTATCCGGAAAACCCCAGAGCTTTCTGGATAACAGGTCCCATACTTGTACAAAGTATCCATGTGGCCACTTTTAGAAGTAATGAAGTAGACATTTGATAGAAAAATTTTTATACGTGCATGGTATGATGTTTGCTATCATATGGAAGGGGATTTGAGACAAAATACCAGGTTTTCAATGTAAGATGTTCTCTTTTTTTTTATGTATATGACAATGAGTTTTAATAAACATGTTCACTGATCTTGAGAGATTGGGGGTTCTGGCATTTACTTTAAAAGGAGAAGGAAAGGGATTTTACACTTGGGTTGCTAAATGTTAGGCACCCAAAAGTGACTACTTTTCCCCCGGGCCAGTGCTTCTATCAGCCGAAAACTGATCTGTTCCGGTCTTCTTATAGCGAGCACCACGGAGAGATCAACTTCCTTCTTGATTTTCAAATTTCCCAGGGAAATCGCTAGCACAGTAGAGCAAAATAGACAACTTTTTCTGGTAAAGTTGGGCTTTCCGCTCTACTGTGCATGCAGAGACGACCAAAGGAAGTAGGAAATTGATCTCTCCGTGGTGCTCGCTAAAAGAACCCCGGACCGGTGCGGTTTTTGTCTGATAGGAGCACCGGCTCGGGGTATTGGGTAAGTAAAAGTATTCACTTGGGGGGTGCCTAACATTTAGCACCCCCAAGTGAAAAATCCCTTTCCTTCTCCTTTAAGAGGCAGCTTTATCAAAATGTGAGATTAGAACTCGCCACAGAAAAACACACTAGCTTACTATTTATTCTGATGGGATTTTTTTTAATCATATTTATCAATGGAGTTCACCATTTGATAAATATGCTTTTAAAAATCCCATAGGAATAAATAGAAAGCGAGTGAGTTTTTCTGTGGCGAGTTCTAATCTCACATTTTGATAAGGCTGACCTTAAATTTCTATTCTGTTACATGACTTTATATAAAATAGGAGTCTAAGGCATTTTTAAATAAATAAAGTCAAGCAGTTCAGTGTGTTATTATACAGAAATATATTACTGTTATGCTATTAGTATTTTTGTTTACATCTGGCTACTTCTGTTTATTTAGTTGAATTTATACATTATAATGAGGGACTCTGTCTGCTTTAAGATGGTAACATTTTTAAGATTGTAACAACTATTCTTCAGCCGCAGAGATGTTTCACGACTGTAATAGATATAAATACCCATCTGTTGGTACATCTATCATCTGATTTTTGTTATGTGGGCTTGGTCTATGTTGACACTTTGCAAAATGGTCAGCTCTTGCCATGTTGTTAAGGCTTGTCACCAGTTTGAAACTTAATTCACTCTCATGTCCGTGCTGTTCCTCCTTTCCTAAGATGAACAAAACGGACATAGGACTTTAAGTTCCACGAAAACATGGTGCATTTTATTACATGGTATATCCCCCGGTTAATAAATTGTTTATTCTATGATGCAGTAAAAATATAAATAAATGGACATCAATGAGTTTGTTAAAGTTCAGCAGACTGCATGTTTTCCCTTACTTAATATTTTTAACAGATTTTTTTTTTTTATATTCAATTTTAAAATCTGACATGGGGCTAGATATATTGTCAATGTCCCAGCTGCCCCTGGTCATGTGACTTGTGTCAGCACTTTACGATGGAACTGCTTTTTGGCAGGCTGTTGTTTTTCCTTCTCAATGTAACTGAAGGTGTCACAGTGGGACATGGGTTTTTACTATTGAGTGCTGTACTTAGATCTACCAGGCAGCTGTTATCTTGTGTTAGGGAGTTATCTGGTTACCTTCCCATCGTTCTGTTGTTAAGCTGCTGGGGGGAGGGAGGGGGTGATATCACTCCAACTTGCAGTACAACCGTAAAGAGTGAGTGAAGTTTATCAGAGCACAAGTCACATGACTTGGGGCAGCTGAGAATTTGACAATATGTCTAGCCCCATATCAGATTTCAAAATGAAATATAAAAAAGTTTGTTTGCTGTTTTGAGAAATGGTTTTCAGTGCAGAAACCTGCTGGACCAGCACTATTAACTGATGCATTTTGCGAGAAAAAAACTAAGTGGTTGTCTAGATCTTTCCTTATCATTTAAAGAGCACAACCAGCATTGTGGTTGTGTAGTCAATAACAATTAAGCACAATACAATCACGTTTTTGGCTCCAACATACATAATCAGAGAGCAAAACCAGTGGCAAGCTTCATGCCATGAATAATATCGCAGTAGGTCTAGCCAAACAGAATAGATAACAAATGCATGGTTTTTTTTTTATGTTTTGAGTCTCTCCTTTGTATGACCTGTTTATTTTAATAACATGGGTCTCTTAAACGTTTCATATTTTTAAAAGATCAGAAACATTGTTTTGCCCTTGATACCATCTATTATGTAGTCCGGACTGGAAAGATAGCCTCCTGCTGCCTTCCCTTTCAGCAGTGGCAAGATAGTTTATTGGATTAACAGAAAATATGCAATAAATTAGTTATATAAATTTGGGCACCCCAACAGAGATATTAGTGATACTTAGTTGAGCCTCCCTTTGCAAATGTAACAGTCTCTAGACGTCTCCTATAGCCTCTGATGAGTGTCTTGATGGCAGTATTTTTGACCATTTGTCCATACAAAATCTCTCCAGTTTAGTTAAATTTGATGGCTGCCAAGCATGGACAGCCTGCTTCATATTATTCCATAGATGATATTCAAGTCTGGGGACTGAGACGGCCATTCCAGAATATTGTACTTCTCCCTCTGCATAAATGCCTCTGTAGATTTCCTAGTGTGTATAGTGTCATTGTCTTGTTGGAATATCCAACCCCTGTGTAACTTCAACTTTGTGACTGATGGTTGAACATTATCCTGAAGAATTTGTTTATATTGAATTCATCCGACCCTCGACTAAACTAGTCACACCGCCCCACAGCATGGTGGAACTTCCACCAAATTTGACAGTAGGTATTGGGTGTTTTTCTTGGAATGTGGCGTTTTTCTTCCGCCATGCAAAGCTGTTTTTGTTATGACCAAGTAACAAAATTTTTGTCTGATCAGTCCAAAGCACTTTGTTCCAAAATGGCTTGTCTAAATGAGCTTTTGCATACAACAATCGACTTGAGTACAGAAAGGGCTTCTTTCTCATCACCCTGCCATACAGATGTTATTTGTGCAAATTTCGCTGAATTGTAGAACGATGTGCAAATACACCATCCACAGCAATATGTTCTTGCAGGTCTTTGGATGTGATCTTTGGGTTATCTGTAATCATTCTCACAATCCTCATAATACGCCGCTCCTGTATTTTCTTGGCCTGCTAAACCTGGATTTACAGCAACTGTGCCTTCCATTTCCTGATTACATTGCTTACAGTTGAAACTGACAGTTTAAACCTCTGAGATAGCTGCTTTTTTTTTTTTTTAGCCTTCCCATAAACCATGATACTGAACAATTTTTGTTTTCAGATTTGAGATTGCTTTGAGAATACCATGCTATCGCTTTTCAGTGAGAGTCAAATAGAAGCACAACTTGCTATTGGACACCTTAAATATCTTTTCTCCTGATTGGACACACCTGCCTATAAAGTTCAATGCTTAACTATCTAAGCCAACCAATTTGGTGTTGCCAGTATTCAGTATTGATCAATTACATGCATTCAAATTAGTAAAATTACAAGGGTACCCAAAGTTTTTCACATTTGATTTCATTTCATACAACTGAATACTGCTTCACTAAATATCTTTGTTCAGAAAACACCCCGGTACTCAGCTGTTCTGGGAAATGAAGGACGTACCATCTTTTTTGCTGAAAGTTAAGTAAATTCTTATGCAGGCTAAGAGCAGTTCCCAAACTTTTTAATTACCGTTTCTTGTTTTTGTACTTTGCTTAGCTGTGAAGGGAATTATTCCAAGAAAGTAAAGTTGGGCAGTATACAGTACGTGCCTGAATATTTTACCATTTTTAGATTCTTGTATAATTATTACTACTTTTAAAAAGACTAGTTCTGATTCCCCATACTATCTTTGGAATTCTTTGTTTAGTCACTCACTAGTCTACATTCCATATAGTAGAATGAAGTTTGGACTTCAAAGCAATATTGTAAGAAAAAGCCATTTTACCTGGAATGCTCTAGAATAACAAACATTAATGCGGGAAATAAAAATTTTGATGAGAAGTAGAGATGACCTTACAAGAGCATACAACCCCATTTCCAAAAAGGTGGGACACCATGTAAAATTTAAATAAAAAGAGAATGGGCTAGTTTGGAAAACTTTTAACCACCTAAGTTTCATTGCAAATAGTACAGAAAAATATCAGATTTTGACTTTGATGCCATCAATACTTTTCACAAAATTTTAAATTGAGCCTATGGGAGAGGAGCATCCTGTAATTCTGAGCAGTTTCTGGATAACAGATCCCATACCTGTATGTATGTGTGTATATATATATATATATAAATACACTTTGATAAAGGCCTGGGACCAGGCCGAAACGTCAGTCTGTAACTTTGCAAATAAAGTTCTTTTTTCTTTTACAAAAGCCCTGAGAGTGCGGACCTTATTGGATTTGGAGCAGATTTATGTTGGATACTGCACCCAGGCATGTATTGAGTTTATCGTGAGTGCCGACAACATGGAGCAAGTAGTATATGTGTGTATATATATATATATATATATATATATATATATATATATATATATACCCTGCGCTTAGTTTGAAAGCACAGGAGTGAACACTTCTAATGATTCCGGATCGACACGTACTCATGACACCACATGTAAACGCTAAACACCGGTGGAATGAGGCATTGTGCGTTCCACTGGCTTTTACATGCGGCGTCATGAGTACGCTCTGTGCTCCTTTCCCATAGACTCCATTAAAAAAAATCCACATTTTTCTCTGTAATAATAAAACAGTAGCTTGTACTTGATCCAACCTATGATATATTTAATCCTTCTTGGAAGCAAAACCAGCCTATTGGGTTTATTTAATATTCACACGATTTTCTAGTAGACTTAAGGTATGAAGATCCAAATTAGGGAACGATCCCTTATCTGGAAAGCTCCAGGTCCCGAGTATTCTGGATAAAAGGTCCCATACCTCTATTTACCTCACACCCATGGCCAGTGTTCCTATTAGGAGAAAGCTGCACCAGTCCAGGGTTTCTTTCAGCGAGTACCATGGAATGATTGGGTTCCTCCTTCTCCTTTCTTCAAGTTTCCGAAGCCAGACGCATGCGCAGTAGAACGAAATAGCGAACTTCTTCGTTCAAGTTTGTCTTTTCGCTCTGCTTCGCATGCTCACCCCCATGAAGAATAAGCACATTTTCTGCTGATAGGAGCACAGGCCCAAGGTTGGAGGTAAGTATATACAATCACTTGGGGGTGTCTAACCTTTGGCACCCCCAAGTAAATAACAGACCCGGAGCTGCTGTGTATCTGATTGAATGGGCTGAGGAATACTTCTGAAAACCATTGCCTGTAAACACATTAGGTCGTCCACAAATGCAAGTAAAAACTCTACCCTGCAAAAAAAAAAATCTATAAACATGATTAAGAAGCATCACTGCCATCTCTGAGCCCCAGCTTATTTTTTATGGCGAATTGAAAACCTGTAATATGGTCTGACAAATCAAAATCCTCTGGGTTAAAGAGAAGGATCATCCAGCTTGTTAAGAACACGCCATTAAAAACCAACATCTGTGATGGAATGAGGGTACTTACTGCGCATGACCTGGGAGTTTGCATATCTGGTAACCTGTGCTGTCATCTGGACAGGGAAGACCTCTCACAATTCAGCAAGACAATGCCAGATCTCATTCTGCAAGTATTTCAGCAGCATAGCTTCATAGTATGAGTCTAGTAAGTGCCTGCAGTCTGTACCTGTCACTCATTTACAACGTTATGGAACAAAAAGAAATAGAATAAAAGAGAACTGTTGATCCACTGAAATCCTATATCAGGCATGCTTTAAAAATGAACATATATTTTTCAGAAAACTGAAAGCTAACATTTCTTTCTTTCAACATTTGATATGTGGTATTTGTAATATTTTAGTAGGTTTTAAACGATTTACAATGTTCATTTACATTATACACCGTTACAGCTTTTTTTTTTTTATAAAGAAACTGGTTTACACAGTCTAAAAGAGCTGGAACACAGTTAATACAATTGCAGGTGTTCAGTGTTTACTACAACATAGGAGAATGGGTAAAGAACTGTACAAATGTGTAAGGAACATTTAGGGGCAGATTTACTAAATTCACATGAAGGATTCGAAGTTCGATCGAATTTTCGAATGTTTTTGAAGACCACTTCGACCAGTGAATTTTGAAAATTCAGTCGAATAATTCAAATAAAAATCTGTTTGAATATTCGACAGTCGAATTACTTCCCCTTAAAATTTTTATTCGACTGCCTAGTTCGCCATATCAAAGCTACCGAATTTCATTATTTTTGATTGATTAAAAAAATTTGATCGAATGGTTAAAATAATTCGAATCGATCAGAACGATTTTATCGATTGATTGAATATTTTCTATTCGATCGTTCGACCAATTGATTTGCTTCGAATTCGATATTCGAATGATTTTACTTCCCACACTATTCCCAAGTATTCCCATGGTCGAATTCGAGGGTTTTTTAACTCTCGAATTGGACCCTTATAAATCTGCCCCTTATTATTGATTTAAATATAACCTTTACTTGTACAAGTACTTATTGTGTATCTGCTTCAGTGCAACAATTTAGATGAAAGTGTGATCTATAGAGTAACAGGTATGGGATCCGTATTTGTAAACCCGTGATCCAGAAAGCTCTGATTTACGGAAAGACTGTCTCCCATAGAATCCATTTTATCAAAATAATCTAAATTTTTTTTAAATGGTTTCCGTTTTCTCTGTAGTAATAAAACAGTAGCTTGTACTTAATCGATACTAAGATATAATTAATCATCAGAGTACTGGGTTTATTTAATATTTTCATGAGTTTTTAAAGGGAAACGATAAAGTGAAAATGCAATTAAAGCTTCATCCTGAAATAAGAAACTTTCTAAATATAATCAATGGAAAATTCTTTACTGTTTCTGAAATAATCAAGTTTATCTTTACTAGTCCTCTCTCAGGATCTGTTTCTCTTCATTCTCTCGTTATGCAGGAGTTAGGTGTCCAATATTAATTGACTGTTTTATCCAATCTATCGTATAGGGTGGCTTCGTTTGCCTAGAAGATGTATTCAAGGTCACTCAAATCACCAGACATCAAGTCTCTCTACATGCAGAATTTTTGCAAAAGGCAGTTTTTTTTTTGTACTGGAATCTGTTATTTGAGTGAGCTCTAAAAAAGACATAATGAAGAGAAACCAATGCTACAAGAGACATAGCGAAGATAAACTTGATTATTTCAGAAACTATGCAGAATACAGTAGAACCCCCATTTTACGTTTTTCAGGGGACCAGAAAAAAAATGATGTAAAATCAGGGAAAATGTAAAATCAGGGAAATGTGTTAAAGTAACTTTTTCTTCAAGTACTGAAAAGATGAAAGCACAGGAGTCTGTTTTACTTTGAGATACAATATTTACTGTGTTAATAACAAAGGTTAAGCATTGCAGTCACACACACAATAAAAGCAATATGTGATTGGTGCAGGACTGAATTAGGGGCAGACTTATTGGAATTGACCATTTACAGGTAGAACAGGCAGAATCTGGTTAGTATTTTGACCTCTTTATTTCACAAATAACATTCATAGAGGAAAAAAAGCAGTTTTTGGGAACATCAGGACAAAATTTGGATGTAAAATCCGGGAAATGCACCCATTGAAATGCATTATAAATTGGTGGGACCACAAATAAAAAATGTATAATGCAGGAAAACTTAAAATCAGGGTTTCACTGTATTTCATTGTTTGTATTTATAAAGTTTCTTATTTCACTATGATGAAGCTTGTAATAAATTAAAATTTTCACGATAGTTCCCCTTTAATGTATGAAGGTCCCAAGCATTCTGGATAAGCGTTACCTTACCTATACCCATAAAGCAGAGTCCAACAAATTTCCTTCCTAAGCTGAGGGTACATGGAGTGTTGTCTCTGTGAGAAGCAGATCCAATCCCTTCCACAGTTCCGTTGATCTGAAAATGCCACACGTGATCTATTTTCCCCATTGGTTGGCCTAAATAGTTTCTTTCTAACAGCTTGCAGGTTATTCATAGATAAACTGATTATACTTATGTATCTGCATCCTAATTAGTGAGATGGTTTTCAAATGTGGTGTATGGAATTGGTTGTAAGTTTATCCCTATGTGGTGAATCTGATCAACAATTGATTTTCCCTTGTAGCTGATCAGCTGTGATGCTATTGGTGCTCTGTGGGTTTCTTACCATGTGGGTCTAAACCTGTGTCTATTGAAAATGGAGATATAGGGGCAAATTTACTATTATTCCCCAAAAATAATTCATTTCTGTTTGATTAGCATTCGATTTTCAAATGTTAATCGAATAGTTCTAGGCTACCTTTTATTCGATATTCGATCATTCGACGATCGAATACATATCTATTCTATCAGTTGAATAAATCATTCAACTGAACGAATAAATCATTCAATCATTCGAATGATTTGTACGATTCGAACGGTCGAACACTTCGATCGTATGAATCTTATTCGATCAGGACTTAGTCTCAGAAGCCTATGGGACTGCTCCCATAGGCTTCTATTGCAATTCAGAAGGTCCAATCTGCCGAAGTAGGCAATCGAAGAAACTTAAAAAATAAAATCCTTCGCTGATCGAATATTCGTCCATTCCACTCTATTCGAATGTATTCGATCGTTCGACCATTCCCTATTCGATGATCGAATGTGCCAAAATTCACATATTCGACCAAACTAAGAAATCCTACGTTCGAAATTCGATTGAACTTCGAATCCTTCACGTGAATTTAGTAAATTGGCCCCATATTGTTACTGTTCATTTAGACTCCCATGGTAAAAACCCATAAAGGGACTATAGTTGGATATATGCTAAATAAAACTTTGTTTAGTTTGTCTAGTGGAGATGGTAAAGGAGAAGAAAAGGTTCTTAGACTGACCTTAATGTGCTAACCTTAAGTTATATTTGTATGATACAGGTACAGTATGTGATCTATTATCTTGAATCATGTTATCCAGAATGCTCCAAGTTACAGAAAGGCCATCTCTCATAAATTTTTATCCAATTCATCCAAAATGATAAAGATAATTTCCTCTTTCTCTGTAATAATAAAACAGTAACTTGTGCTTAATCGAAATTATAATGTTATTCATCCCTGCTGGAAACAGAACCAGCCTATTTGGTTTATTTCATGTTTACATGATTTTCTAGTTGTGTTAAGCTATGAAGATCCAAATTAGGGAAAGATCAATTATCTGGAAAGACATGGATCCCAATTATTCTGGATAACTGGTCCCATACGTGTACTATGGGGCAAATTCACTAAAGTGCGAAGCGTCTAACGCTATCGCTTATTCGCCAGTGTGACGTCATTTTGCAACTTCGCCAATTTACAAACAGTGTCCCTGGTGAAAATTTGCTAGCAAAATAGATAGACTAGCGCAACTTCACACCCTCACACCAGGCGAAGTTGCGCACTGACAAAGTGGCGTAACTACGCTAATTCACTAACATGACCATTTTACTGAACGTTCCCTCTTGCGCTAGACTTAACTTTGCCAGGTCAGACCTGGTGAAGTTCAATACAATAGATAGGAGTTAGAAAAAAAAAAACTTGAAATTTGTTCTAAGTCCCAAAAAAACGCTGGCGTCTTTTAATTTTTTTTAGGTTGATAGTCTGAAAAATATGGTAATTTTTGGGGGTGGTTACCCTCCTTCCCCCCCTACATTTCCTAGCATATGGCAACTCAACTATATAGTGGGCACATGTTTAGGGCAATAGGACAACTTTATTTTATTTATTAAATGTTTCCTGGGCTTGTGTAGTATAATGTAGTGGCTGTAACATACTGTATACTTCTATTGTACTTTCAACTTTGCGCCGTATGCAAATTAGGTATCGCTAGCATAAAAGCGCTTTGCCTGACGAAGTAATGGTAGTGCAACTTCGCTACTGTTCGCCTCCCTGAGCGCACCTTCACATTTTAGTGAATTTGCGTAGTGCTGGCTGCGAACGTCGGCGAAGCCAACGCTTGCCCATTTTTGGTGCTTAGTGAATTTGCCCCTGTGCATATGTGGGTTCAAACCATATTTTGTTAGCAGCCTTCCTTGTTCTTTTAGATATGTTTTAATAATTTTATTTTTCACTCTTCTCTTTCTTCTGTAAAGATGCTTTCTTTCTAATGATTTTGTGTGCCTTGTTTTAGCTATTGTCACTTGTTTCATAATCCTTATTACTTCCTTCAAAGTACATCAAGCCAGTTGTCCTTTTAGAAAAATCAGCATGTTGGTGTGGCATAAAATCAAGACTGAAAGGGGGAAGCAATGTGGTATTTGAGAGCATGGATGGTTAACATGGTGACCGTAAAGCAGCAAAAGTTTTCTTTTTTTTTTTTAATCACAGAAGATAGTCTGTGGCCAGCAGAAATATTACCTTGTGCTCTATTAAGTTTATGATGTATAAAAAATGTTAGTCTTTTTATTAACGTGTTAATTATCTTTTCAATCTTTTTTCAGGCATTTTAACTTATAGGATTTACATCACTAAACAGGATCAATTCACATGCGATTTGGAAATCTCTAGCATTTTATCAACTTATGGAGGTTTAAGTAACTTGTTAAAGGAAGTTTTGGCACTGAAAGACATTTTATTAGGGGGAAAAAACCATAGAGGACAAAAATGTCTTCAAACAGGAGTCAAAATCCACATGGACTGAAACAGATTGGCTTGGACCAAAT
>CM044442.1:46557485-46574049 GCA_024363595.1 Xenopus borealis | reverse complement strand
TATATATATATAATAATGTTTGTATAATAAACATAATATGTATGTTTTGGGGTTTTTATTTATTTATTATATTTATTTTGCAGCTCTCCAAATTATCAGTTTTTTTTTTCACCTAAATAAATGTTTGGGGAGAAGAGCTTACATCCAAGAAGACCAACAACCTTGAGTCTGTAGTATATAATAATATAAAAATATTTGTAAAGGTGGAACTCTGTGTATGCTTTTTTTTTTTTAATGAACGTTTTGTTTTCAGCTATCCGGTTTGCCTTCTCTGTGTATTCCTTCATATACCCTTTCAGACATGTTTATAACTACTGCACCAGTGTGCACCAGTCTAACCAAGCACGAGGGGCTGGAGTACCACCATCAAAATCTAAGAAAGGCCAGACTCCTGGAGGTGCCCAGTTCGTTGGCCTGGAGCTGTACAAAAGGCTAAAGGAGTTCCTGAAGAATTACTTGACAAATCTGCTAAAGGTAAGTTCTTGTTTAATTATTATGTATGAGGCAAAGCAATACAGATATGGGACCCGTTATCCAGAAACCCATTAACCAGAAAGTTACGAATTACGGAAGGATGGTCTCCCATGGACTCCATTTTATCCAAATAATTCAAAAATGTAACAATAATTTTCTTTTTTTCTGTAGTAATAAAACAGTAGCTTGTACTTGATCCCAACTAAGATATAATTAATCCTTATTGGAAGCAAAACCAGCCTATTGGGTTTATTTAATGATTACATTATTTTCTAGTAGACTCAAGGTATGAAGTTGTGCTGCAGCTGCTTATCTGATGCCCCTTCTATACTGCTCTGTTCTATACCAGTGGATTGCAAGCAATATATTTCTTACTAACCTCTTTGATGATGATCCCAATGATCTCAAGGCAGCTGCTTATTTTTTTTTATTCTTTTGCTTGGAGAAGTTTTGGTTGCATAAAAACTGTGTACCCCAAATAGAGCCTCTGGTATGACACCAGTCCACATAGGCTACAAAATAGCCAATCACAGCCCTTATTTGGCACCCCCAGGAACATTTTGCAAGTTTGTGTTGCATCCTAACTTTTTTTTTTTTTTATGTGGTTGATGGGTTAAAAAAACAGTTTGGGGATCACTATTCTGTACAGTTAGGAGTACAGAATAGCACCAGAGTACATTGTTTTGGTTCACTTGTCTTTTTTTTATCTTTATATTAGACAGGTTTTATGTATCAGAACCAATTGCTAAAACTGTTTTCTGTTCTAATAAGAAAATATCCAAGGATTTTTTTAAATAATTTTTTTCATTTGGAATTATTACTGCAGGGGTATTTTTTTGCAACAAGGGCCAGATTTAGTGAGGTTAAAATGTGTGGGGCCGACCATTCAGGGCTGAACTCCATTTGTGCGCAATCTGACGCGCTGAGCAAAAAACACATGCGTCCGTGGACTTCAGCCCTTAGCCTGACATTCTTTGAAAAATTATTATTTAATTGTCAGGCTGCTGTTAATCAGCTGTGTGGGACTATGGAGGGTACAATATATTTGCCCTGATCACCTCGTGTGTTGTCCTCATTCATAATTAATGAAGAAAGAAAAAATACTGAAGGCAAATTAATATATCTGGAATCTACATTGAGACAAATACAGTTTTAATCTGGCATTTTATCTAAAACTAAAGAAAAAAATCAGGCAAAAATATTATGCAAAATGTCCCCTTTAAAGAGACTTATTATATTCTTATTACTAACTGGGCAATGGGCAGAGTCTCCCCTCCTCCTATAGCCTTTGTGACATGATGTTTCCTCGGGAACCGAGCATTTCAAGCTGGTCCGCGTTCATATACATCCTGGCCCACAGTTTGCACACCCTTGTATTACTGTATAAAAGACCACTGAAATGGTTTGAGGGATTTGATTTATTTGTATGTTCTCCGCAGGATGGAGAAGATTTAATGGATGAGAGTGTACTGAAGTTTTACACACAGCAATGGGAAGACTACAGGTTTTCAAGTAAAGTGCTTAATGGAATCTGTGCCTACCTCAACCGACACTGGGTTCGCCGTGAGTGTGATGAAGGTCGCAAAGGAATATATGAAATATACTCTGTAAGTTGGACATTATTGGGGTAGAAACTTTCAACAGGTTGCTTGCTAATAGAGCAATTAATTCTACTTGCTGAAAGTTTCTTGACATGTTTTTGTTCTTTCCTTCTAGCTGGCCTTGGTGACATGGAGGGATTGTCTGTTTAAGCCTTTGAATAAGCAGGTAAATCTACTGATTTTACATTTTCTCTCATTTTACATTATTGTTTTGTTGCCCGCACTTATACATTATGCATAATAATATTAATAAAAGTATTTTTGTGACTTTTTTTTGGTCTGTTTCACAAGGTAACAAATGCTGTGCTGAAACTGATTGAAAAAGAAAGAAATGGTGAAACGATAAACACCAGGCTTATAAGTGGAGTAGTGCAATCTTATGGTAAGTGCAGTGTTGACCATTTACATCTGTTCATGCATAAGTAACCTTACAACATGTCTCTCTTTCTCTCTGTTATAATTATTTTTTCTTTTTATTCTGATTTTTTGCAAATATTTGTGCCGTATACATCTGTTTTGGTTTTCTAAACCTTCGTCAAAGACAAATTGCAAATATATTTTTATCCATTCTTCCTTCCTGTGAGCAAAGTAGCACTGGTCCTCTTTTAGGATTATATTCCATTAGCATATAAAGGGGTGTCTCTTCTTTCCACTCACCCTCATGGCATGTGTATCAGGTAACGCATAAATAACCTCAACAACATGTGACTCAGAACAACACCGTGATCTACATATTGGATATTAAGTGCTCTGAGGTTTCCTCTGAACTGTGGTGAACTCTGTTTCTCTGAATTGAAGATCTTACATTATTTCTGTACTGTATATATATATAATTTTTTTTTCCCCTTTTCTCATTACTTTTTGTACGTATTTGTTACATATACATCCATTTTGAACCTTAACTAAGGATACGTTGCAAATCATCTTTATACAGGTATGGGACCTATTATCCAGAATACTCGGGACCTGGGGTTTGCTGCATAAACGGAACTTTCTGTAATTTGGATCTTCATACCTTAAGTCTACTAGTAACTTCTTTAAACATTAAATAAACCCAATAGGCTGGTTTTGCTTCCAATAAAGATTAATTATATTTTAGTTGGGATTAAGTACAAGCTACTATTTTATTATTACAGAGAAAAGGGAAATCATTTTTAAAAATTTGGTATTATTTCTTTATAATGGAGTCTATGGGAGATGGCCATTCTGCAATTCGGAGCTTTCTGGATAACCGGTTTCCAGATAAGAGATCCAATACCTGTATATTTATGTAACCCTACTTCCTGTAACCCTCATGTAATGCGTATAGGGTCCTAACCTACCCTCATTAAATTAAGGGGTGGTACTGGCAATGTCCCTTTTCCCCACAGTGATCAACTATCTTTATTTAATTTTTCTGTTAAAGTCACCTCTAAGAATTCAATTTGATCAACGCCACACTTAAATAATTATTTATTGACAGGAAATTCCTTCTTTAATTTTGTTGTGATGTGTGTGTACACTAGTACAATTATCTGTCCCCAAATATTGTACAAGAAACTATTAAAGCCTTTGCTTTGCTTCATCGTCAGAAAGTGAAAGGGTACTTGAAATAAAATGCACCATGTCGCCAATGTAAAAAAAAATCACAAAGCCGTTAACATGTGTTTTTCTTTCAAGTTGAGCTTGGCTTGAATGAAGATGATGCTTTTGCCAAAGGCCCAACGCTGACTGTTTATAAAGAGTCCTTTGAGTCTCAGTTTTTGGCTGACACAGAACGGTTTTATACAAGAGAGAGCACAGAGTTTTTACAGCAGAACCCTGTCACAGAATATATGAAAAAGGTAGGACTTCTTTTAAAAATCGACTGTTCACTTACTTAGTGTGATGTAACCTATTTCTTTCCAAAGAGACTCGAGCAGGATTAGTGTAACCTTGTATACAAAGAATTATGACCAAAAATTAAAAGGACTGCAGAGATGTTATGCAGTTGCTACTATTACACACATTATAGGGCATGATTGCTCTCGCTCTTCAGCTTTACACTTAATTGTGCTTTTCTTCCAATGCATGGAGAGTGATTATGGCTTTATATGCATTCTCTTGATTTTTCTTTAGCTGCATTTACCCTTTGTTTAATAGTGAGTGCTGCCATGTTGATAATGCTTTTGTCATTTTTAGGCAGAAGCTCGGCTTTTGGAGGAGCAGCGCAGAGTACAAGTATACTTACATGAAAGCACTCAGGATGAATTGGCACGGAAATGTGAACAAGTCCTAATTGAAAAACATCTAGAGATTTTCCACACTGAATTCCAGAATTTACTAGATGCTGATAAAAATGAAGGTAATTATCAAACATGGGTCAGTCTGCACCAAAATTAACACCTTGCTAAATTAATGACTTCAGGTGTACTTCAAAGTCTCCAGCTTTTATGGAAATCAATGACTAATTTCTGTGTAATTCTGGGAGTTGTTTAAGTACACAGTTGTTTGCTGTAGAAGAGTTTAGTTTTATCAAAACAGAGAGACAGTTGTGATGTACAGGTTGCCACAAAAAATTGACCCAAGCCCTACGAACTCTACCAGGCACTACAGCTCTATTTATAGACCCACAAAAGGGGGACAGGCACACACGTTCAAATAGAGGCTGCTGGAGGCAAAAGCCAGCAGACTAAGGTTGTGGGTGGGAAGAGCAGAAGGATGTGCTCAACCCAAACACAGCAGTCTTTTGCAGAAGTTGACCTGAATCCATCCAACCCACAGGTAAATATTTGGGTACCACTGATCAGGCCAGCCCACACATCACTAATAGGCAGCCTGATGTTATAATATGTGAAGTAATCAGTGTGACCTTTTTGTCATTGCAAAAGTGAAAGTAGACAAGAGTACTTCCCACTGGCCCTTGTAATTTGCCAAAATGTCATTGTCCATGCAAACAATAACCATTTTGTTTAAGTACACAAACAGTCATCTGAGACTAATACAGGTTTTATTTGCATTTAACAAGATAGTTTAAAGCAGGGGTGTCCAACCCTTTGGCTTCCCTGGGCCACATTGGAAGAAGAAGAATTGTCTGGGGTCACACATGAAATACACAAACACTTGCTTTAAAAGTAAAGAAAATGCACAGTAAAGAACTTCAATACCAGTTGGATAACCAGATAGAGCTATACACTGGAATATAGGACACCTGGATATTAAATCGACTTATTATATTATTATTATTACTACTAACTGGGCAATGGGCAGAGTCCCCCTCCTGCCTACTCCTATATCCTTTGCAACATGAAGTTGCCTCGAGAACCAAGGGTTTCAAGCTGGGCTGCATCCATGTCCATCCTGGGTCGCAGGTTGGACACCCCTAGTTTAAAGCCTTCTGTACGCTTGTCTTACAGACTTGGGCCGTATGTACAATCTTGTTTCCAGAATCCAGGATGGTCTGGGAGAACTAAAAAAGCTTTTAGAAACTCATATTCACAATCAGGGACTTGCAGCCATAGAAAAATGTGGAGAAGCTGCACAAAACGTAAGTTACTAACTGTGTTTTTTTCCTTTTTAGATTTGCCTGTACTATTGCACATCACTAAATGTGTGCCTTGTTGTTGGGGTTTAGGCTGATGGCACATGTATTTTTCAGCTATTAAATAGGAAATTACTTGCAAAGTTAATTCTGGTCTATTTTTACGGGGAAATATAGTGGTTATTGTATGTGCACCTTAGAGAAAAAGAGTATCTCTATCAGATTCTCTTATATGCTTTGTATATGATTCCAGTCAAATGCTTGTCTAGTTAGATGTTGTTTCTTTTTGGTTTTATGCTAGTTTGTTGAAGATTTTTTTTCATATGTTTATTGCTAAAGGCACCTTTGAACTTAGTTAAAGAGGTTGTTCACCTTTGAGTTAACTTTTAGTATGATACAGAGAGTGATATTCTGAGACAATTTGCAATTGGTTTTCATTTTTTATTGTTTGTGGTTTTTGAGTTATTTAGCTTATTATTCAGCAACTCTATAGTTTGCAGTGTCAGCAATCTGGTTTCTAGGGTACAAATTACCCTAGCAACCCTGCATTGATTTGAATAAGAGACTGGAATATGAATAGGAGAGGGACTGAATAGAACAATAAGCAATAAAAAGTGGCAGTAACAATACATTTGTAGCCTTACAGAGCATTTGTTTTTAGATGGTGTCAGTGACCCCCATTTGAAAGCTGCAAAGAAACAGAAGGAAATTGCAAATCATTAAAAAAATATGCAAAATAAATATTGAAGACCAATTGAAAACTTTCTTATAATTGGCCCTTCTACAATATACTAAAAGTTAACTTGAAGGTGAACCACCCCTTTAATAGTTTAATACAGCCATATTATACTGTTAGCTTAAGAAGAAATACCTAGGAAATGACATTAAAAATAGATTCTTGACCATATTTTTTCAGGATCCCAAAATGTATGTACAGACTGTTTTGGATGTCCACAAGAAATACAATGCCCTAGTCATGTCAGCGTTCAACAATGATGCTGGATTTGTGGCTGCACTAGATAAGGTGAGTACAGTGCCATCTAAAATGCTCTGTAATAATGATACTGCATCTTCTTTTAATCATTTCACTATGTTACATCCTAGGCTTGTGGTCGCTTTATAAATAACAATGCTGTGACAAAAATGGCTCAGTCTTCCAGCAAGTCACCAGAGTTGCTTGCCCGGTATTGTGACTCTCTGTTGAAGAAGAGGTAAGCAGAATAAGTCTGTAAGTAGTAGTTTTATGTACTCCGTACTCTTATTAGTTGGAACTAGGGCACAGTTTATGAAACTACTTGAAAATTTGGTGAGTCATAACTGGGCTTCTCATTCCACATGTGTGACACCTTTAAATTATTTGTTTTGTAATATATCAAATGGGTGAGGCCAGTGAAATACCTCTGATAAATGAGGTCATAGTGCAGAAGGTTGAGAGCTGCTATATTTATGTGTACTTGGTTTTCTACAGTGAGAACTGGGAAGATGTGGAATTCTCTCCTTGAATCATACTGGCTGATACGCTTGATAGCTTTTAGAAGGGGCTGGATGGCTATTTAGCAAGTGAGGGAATACAGGATTATGGAAGATAGCTTATAATACAGGGTTATGGATGATAGTACAAGTTGATCCAGGGACTAGTCCGATTGCCATCTTGTAGTAGAGTGCACGGAACCAATTTATGAGACCCGCAAATTTACCCACTTTGATCCACTAACTGACCCTAACCCGCAACTGGCTTATCCACAACCCACTGACTACCATTAAACATGTTCTCACATCAGTACCAAAGCGGTTTCAGAACACTTCACACATCCATTCATGCAACTCACACAAGTAACACCTGTGTCTAGGAGTTGCATGACACATTGGTAATCCCATCACAGTAACTATACAGAATCAAATTCAGATGTCACCTCTTTGAAGAGTTACAATGTGCCATTGTGATTGGATAAGTGGAAGAGTTTATATACCGAGAGCTTCCCATACCAGTCAGTTGAACTGAAGAAGCTGCTCGGATGAGTAGTGAAACGTCTTCAATAATTACTCGGCAAGTCCAGTTGTTTTAGAATTACTTATATCAGATATACCATGACCTCGATGAATGAAAATCTTCATAGTCATAAACAGGAAGCGGTGTTGCTGCAAACCGGAAGTAACATCATCAGCAGGGACAGAACAAAGTTTTGTAAAATCTAGACACTATAACTTTTTTTATAATTTAGATGGGACCCAGGACTCGCATTTATACCCACACACGAAAATCTATACCCAACCTCCTGCAGGAGTCAAGACAGGATTTTTCCCCCTCTGAGGCAAATTGGAGAAGCTTCAAAAGTGAACTTGATGGGCGTCTGCCTTTTTTTTCAGCCTAATTTATACTGTTTAACCTTTCACTGCAGCTGCATTTTTATGCTGCCTGTTAAGATAATTGAGGAAATACACTATATCAGCTGGTTTGCTTCCAGGACATTAATCTTGTGATGAGGTTTTTCAGTACTTGGTAAACCATGACTCCTTACACTTCTTAGCACTGATTCCTTAAAAAAGGGCATGCCTAACCTTTTTTTTTTTTTTTATAAATGAGGTTATTGTTATAAAGGTATGAAGACCCTAAAACAGGAGTGGCTATTATTTATTAATGCAAGGTCTACTTTTATTGATGGTGTTCCATTATGATCTACAGCCATAAAAATATTGTGAGCATTCTGTTCCATGGAAAATATTACTTTAATTATTGATAAATGAGAAAATGTATGTTATATTTAACAAACAGCTATTTCTTATGCAACCTTAACATAATGCAAATCTAAATGAAAGACATTAAATAGGAGGGTGATGTAGACATGCTGATTGTTGACCGTGTCTTGAGATCTACTGGTGGATCCCGATCTAACTTTTGGGCACTCCTGTGTCTGCCTTCTTTAAGCAGATCCTATATATGCGTGTGTGTCTATAGTTACCAGATTTTGACAGTAAAATCCAGGAATAAGTATGAGTGCATAGCTCACAGCACTATTACAATATTTAGACTGCCCACTTTTGACAACCCTTCCTTAAACTCACCCACTCAAAGTCACAGCCACGTGTTTACCTTAATATATTTTTGTACAAGCTCCAATAAAATTCTATACATATTAACATACCTAAAATTGCAATACAGGTAAGCAGAATTTCCAGCATTAAATTGAATGCCAACCCAAGCTGAAAAACTGCACCCTGGTAGGGCAGGGATTCACGCTGGGCTTTGAAGAAAAAATTGTAGTATACGCCTAGTACAGACGGCATTCACCATACACAAATACCTGGCTTGTTGAGTTATGGTTCAGCATGCAAATAGAACGGGAAACCAGCACTCCCAGTACTTGGGGGAGGGGGCAAGCAAAAATATATATTTAGATCAACATCTAAATAATAGATCAATAGATCAAATTTTGTGCAAAGTAATCTAATAAACACTTCTTTTGAATTTAAGTTCCAAGAATCCAGAGGAAGCAGAGTTGGAAGATACCCTTAACCAAGTGGTAAGCAGAGAATGTACAATTTATTGAATTACAGGAATGGGATCCGTTATCCTGAAACCTGTTATCCAGAAAGCAGCAAATTACGGAAGACATCTCCCATAGACTTAATTCTATCCAAATAATCCTAATATTTAAAAATGATTCCCTTTATTCATTGTAATAAATAAAACCGTACATTGTACTTGAGCCAAACTAAAATGCAATTAATCCTTCTTGAAAGCAAAATCAGCCTAAAGGATAAATTTTTATGTTTAAATGAATTTCTATTAGACATAAGGTAAAAAAATATAAATTACAGGAAGATTAGTTACCTGGAAAACCCCAGGTCACAAGCATTCTGACCAAAACCTGTACTCGTCTTTAGATCCAGAACAGAAGTCAAAAGAAACCCACTATTTTAATGCATATTTTCACTTGCTGAATTATTCCAATATAATTACCCACTTTATAGATGTTTACAAGTACAAAATTTTATTTAATGAGACGCATAGGTATGTAGTACTGCAGAACATAGAGATTGTTACACAGAACTAAATAAAATGTTATTTTATTTAATATATTTTTCATACAAATCCGTGTACAGGGTCCTCCACAAGTAAATGGCACCTGTTTTGAAATTGTTCTCCTTTTAGATGGTGGTCTTTAAATACATAGAAGACAAGGATGTGTTTCAGAAGTTCTATGCAAAGATGCTTGCAAAGCGCTTGGTTCATCAAAATAGTGCCAGTGATGATGCTGAAGCAAGTATGATATCAAAGCTTAAGGTAAGACCTTCTTGTAAGTTCTCAATTTTCTTGTTAAAACATTTGACATAAAAGGGACATGCAGCTTGAAATGACTCCGTTTAGGATGTGGTGGACACTTTATTAAATTATGGAGCCTATACAAAAAGCTGATTGAGACCTTCACTTGTCATATGACTAAGGTGCTTTCCATCCCCCTTGGTATGATTGCTTTGTGACCTTGCACTTTTCTCCTTTAGAGTTTTCAGCATTAGAGTATGAATTTTTTTTGTAGAGCTGGTCAATATCCAAGTTCCCTCAAATGTTATTTAGGCTGAAGGGGTCTTGCTAAAGCTGCTTTTCAGACAGTAGAGCTAGGAAAAATCTTTATCCACCTTGCAAAGCAGTTCATCTTAAAGACCAAGTCTATAGAAATAACTTTCAAACTATTATTCTAAACCCTGGTTTCTTCCATTTATTAATAATTAGTTATTTTAATTATTTAAAATAATTTTTTGAGTAATTGTAAAATAAATGTATTAAAATAATTTTTAATTCCTACCATGGAGAAGTGCCTTACCCATATTAGCTGTTCATACGTTCGTCATGATATGTGTAGTACATGATATGCACTACCATAGTTTTTCAAACAGTGAGTTTTGCATCACCTTTAACATAATCTAACCATACTGGGTTGCACTTCAATATAAAAAGCCATAGTGCAAGCAACCTAAACATTAAATACTGTACTAAAATCAAATTATTAGAATGTTTATAAACTTCTTTTGAGCTGGATGTGGAAGCCATTTCTTATAAATGTAACAATTTGTAATTTATAGTTCGACTACAGCAGGTTACAGTCAAGAGATTTAGATTCCCTCCCAAAATGTGTATGTATGTTAACTTGTGTTCCATATAAATGGGTATATGACTCTGTCTGTGCATATATGTTGCAGCAAGCCTGTGGTTTTGAGTATACGTCAAAGCTTCAGCGCATGTTTCAAGATATAGGTGTGAGCAAAGACCTTAATGAGCAGTTCAAGAAGCACCTGACCAATTCTGAGCCTTTAGACTGTAAGTACAAAGAACATTAGTAAATTATTTTACACACATATATGGCTTTTAGTACTTGGGAAATGTGTTACTGTGCATCCTCTTAAATGGTTTTGTTGAATGTTACAACATTGATCTGGAACTGAATAAATGTTTGTAGTATAAAGGCGGAACTCCACTAGCGTTTTTCATCGGATTGACGCACGAGACCAATCGGATGAAGTCGCAGGCGTCAAAATTCTAATTGGACTGAATGAGAAGTTGCAGGTAAGAACTACATTAGATCCGACGCAACACAACGAAGCAGCGTAGGTGGTTCTTCACAGTCAGGACGGTGAGGTTGTGGAATGCACTGCCGGGTGATGTTGTGATGGCTCATTCTGTTGATGCTTTTAAGAGGGGTTTGGATGATTTTTTGGACAGACATAATATCAAAGGCTATTTTGATACTAAGCTCTACAGTTAGTATAGCTATGGGCATATATGGTTTTTGTGAAAGAGTGGAGATGTGTGTGTGTATGTATGGATGCTGGGTTTTTAATTTGGAGGGGTTGAACTTGATGGACTCTGTCTTTTTTTCAACCCAATTTAACTATGTAACACAGCTGTCGGATGTGTACGCACTCCACAGCGTCTTTGTCAGACACTAGTTGTTGGCTCCTTTTCATTCAATCCAATTATATTTTGACAAGCTCGACTCCGTCCGATTTGTCGCATGAGTTTCGTCGCCCGGCGCTGATCCGACAAACGCTCATGTAGTTCTACCATAAGTATTAATAAGGGATGCAGCAAAAAAAAAAAAGCAGGTATTGACTATTGTGTTAAACGCCTCTAAAAATAGCTGAAAATTGCATGCCACCATGATATGTTTTCTGCAGACCTTAAGCTGTTGCAATGAAAAGCGTTTTACATTTAATGTATTTTGTAATCTGGCTTTCTCTGTACAGTGGACTTCAGCATACAGGTTCTGAGCTCTGGATCATGGCCCTTCCAACAGTTCTGTACATTTGCTTTACCTTCAGAGGTAAGCTCAGCCACATAATTACTTAGTGAAAGCAAACATTTTGTGCAATTAATGAATATGCATGTGTTAATGTATATAAAATATATATTATATTTATACATACATATATAAACACTCAAAATGCTATCTTTACTACTACTACTAGTAGTAGTAGTAATTTACTACAAATCCAGTTGATGGACATTTGGTTAATAGAATGAAGTAAAAAAAAAAAAAAATATATATATATTTATATCCTATAAAGCAAGACACAAACAATTTTTTTACTATTTCCCAAATGTCCAACTGAATTGGAAAAAGTTCTAAGTAGTAAAACTAGTATTTTCAGTGTCTAAATTTCCCATAGTTATCTGTGTATTGCTGGCTAAGCCTATTTTTGTCATTATGGGATGCATTACTTACATGAGCCTCTTGTGGCCCTTATTGCACTGCATAACCAACAGGTGCTGTAATATACAAAGTAAAAATCATTTCATAAAGTCATTTAGTTACAGCTTGCAACCAACAGATGGCACAGCCATGCTATAGCAACACATTTCTACATTCAGCTGTGTTACAGCTTGCAACCAACAGATGGCACAACCATGCTATAGCACAGTGGTTCTCAACCTGGGGGTCGGGACCCCTTTGGGGGTCGAACGACCCTTTCATAGGGGTCACTTAAGGGGTTCTAGGAGCAGGTTTATCTCTCTCCCCACCAGCCCTGGGACTAAGGTTGTAGCTCTCCGGGTGTTGGTGCTGGGAGTTGTAGTTCAGTAACCTGTGTAGGGAAGCCAGTTGCACTACAACTTTCTATATCCCCTTAGTAGGGACTGCCATACAGCTCTCTGTGCCCATTTGAAATTTGTAAAATTAACATGGTAATTGGGGTGTGGCCACAAAATGGGTGTGGCAAAATATTTTGCTGCACTATGCACGGAAATAAAACCTTAATGCAGCAACGCTGTCTCCTGTACTTTCCTAACAATCCGCTCTGGGCTGGCAATGAAAATATTTTTATATTTTATGGTTGGGGGTCACCACAACATGAGGAACTGTATTAAAGGGTCACAGCATTAGGAAGGTTGAGAACCACTGCTATAGCAACACATTTCTACATTCAGCTGTGTTACAGCTTGCAACCAACAGATGGCACAACCATGCTATAGCAACACATTTCTACATTCAGCTGTGTTACAGCTTGCAACCAACAGACGGCACAACCATGCTATAGCAACACATTTCTACATTCAGCTGTGTTACAGCTTGCAACCAACAGACGGCACAGCTATGTTAGAGAATTAAATACAAGTAACAGGTTGCAACCAACAGATGGCACAGCCATGGTAGAGCAACAGGTTTTTACGTTCACCAGTGTTACAACATGTAACCAACAGATGGAGCAAACTTATTGGAGCAACATCTAAAGAATTAAATTCAACAATAAGGGGCAGCTTTACTAAGGGTCGAATTTAAAAAAATTCCAATTTGACCATGTGAATAGGCAGTGGAGTAAAATCCTTTCAATATCGAATTCGAAGGATTTTACCGCAATTCGATTGGTTGAA
Organism: Xenopus borealis; assembly: GCA_024363595.1. Taxonomy (NCBI): domain Eukaryota; kingdom Metazoa; phylum Chordata; class Amphibia; order Anura; family Pipidae; genus Xenopus; species Xenopus borealis. Next base: position 46,560,608 of record CM044442.1, on the reverse strand, counting down.
CAATCGAATAGGAAATATTTGTTCAATCGATAAATTGTTCGAATCGATCGATTTTATCGATCGATCGAATATTTTTTTTTCGATCAAGAATAATGAAACCCAATTCGGTAGCTTTGATCTGGCGAACTAGGTGGTCGGATAAAAAGTTAAAGGGGAAGTACTTCAACAGTCGAATATTCAAATGAAATTTTATTCGAATTATTCGATCGAATTTTCAAAATTCACTGGTCAAAGTGGTCTTCAAAAAGAATCGAAAATTCTAATCTTTTTGAAAATTCGATCGAATTTCGAATCCTTCATGTGACTTTAGTAAATCTGCCCCTAAGTTGTAGAATTGCAGTGATGCTAGAATGACACATTTCACAGAGTAACAAATAAATACAACAGGCAATTACAAATAGAGTTGTTCACAAAAAGCTTTTATTGCTCAATTTCAAATTGTGACACTTGTTCCAATCCAAGAAACGTTCAGTTTGCCGGGCCTTTTTTTTTTTTTTTAAACCAGTAACAAATGCTTTGTGTTCATATATGCAATAAACATGCAACTACAAATCAGCAAGTGTTCAATAAACGTGAATATGTTTCACCAGTGTTTTGTTGCTACAAAATTGCATTATTAGCATTCCAGTCTATAGCATAATGTCCTTTCAAGGCCACTGATGTGTGTAGAAACCCCTATTTGCACCTAAATCTCTATTGAAAATTTTACAGTGGAAACTTTTTGAAATAACTCTGGCCACTAAACCTTTCTTCCCATTATTTGCTTTGCATGATTTGTCTATCATAATGCTTCTCAAACCACATTTCCAGCTGTCTGCTTGTTTTTCTCTCATAATACTTCAATACAGACCAATTTATTTTAATACATAAAAATTGAATACTATTCATCCAGATTTATTCACCATAGGTGGGTTCTTTTCCGAGTGTGACCATAAATCCCTCTCTGCATATTCAGAACACAACTCCAATTAAAAAATGAAAGTGCGTTTTTCTCTTCCTTTACAGTTGGAACGCAGCTATCAAAGGTTTACAGCTTTTTATGCCAGCCGCCACAGTGGAAGGAAGTTGACTTGGTTATATCAGTTGTCTAAAGGAGAACTGGTCACAAACTGCTTTAAAAATAGATACACATTGCAGGTTTGTTGCAAGCAAAACACGAAATATCAAAGGAATTGTATGCACAACATGTGCTTGGGTGCGATGTGGAAATTCACAGCGCTGTCACATTGATTGCAACAAGAATTAATAAACATTCGTTATAGTTGCAGTTAATATTTTCAGCACTGATGATTACCCTTTAAATTTGTTCTTGACATAAAGAGGGTTATTTATTTGTCTGACTTTTTTTCTGGTTGGGGTTTTAAAGGGGAAAACACATTTTTTGGGGAGGAAAAAAATTGTTTATTTTCGAAATGCATCAGTTAATAGTGCCGTTCCAGCAAAATTCTGCATTGAAATCCATTTCTCAAAAGAACAAACAGATTTTTTTATATTTCATTTTAAAATATGACATGGGGCTGTGACTTGTGCTCTGATAAACTTCAATCACTCTTTACTGCTGTACTGCAATTTGGAGTGATATGACCCCCTCCCCTTTTCTCACCCAGCAGCCTAACAACAGAACAATGGGAAGGTAACCAGATAACAGCTCCCTAACACAAGATAATAGCTGCCTGGTAGATCTAAGAACAACACTCAATAGTAAAACCCATGTCCCACTGCGTTCCATTTAGTTACATTGAGAAAGAAAAACAGCCTGCCAGAAAGCAGTTCCCCTCCTTAAAGGGGATTCCCCTTTAAGTGTTGGCACAAGTCGCATTACCGGGGCAGCTGGAAAAATTACAAAATGTCTGTTTGCTCTTTTGAGAAATAGATTTCAGTACAGAAGTCTACTGGAGCAGCACTATTAACTAATGTGTTTTGAAAAAAATATGTTTTCCCTTGACGGTATCCCTTTAATTTTTTGTGATTTATTAAACTCCAATGCTTCTAAAAGTCAGAATAAAAAAATACTCCATCTCAAAACTGTAACGCTATAGCAGTCCATGGCAGATATTCCTTTTACAACTGGAAGACATGATCTGAGCTGGGTTTCACACAATAACCCGATTCATTTGTGGTTTTTGAGCGACAATCCAATTTTAGGTTGTCAAATCCAGAAAAATCCTATGATTTGGATTTTTTCACGTTTTTTTATCGAGTCATTTCCCACACCAGAGATGATGAAAAATACGGTAAATTTGGGCACGGTAGTTTGGTTAAAACTGGTTTAAAGAAAATAATGAAAAACTTTCAGATATTCATAAATAAGCCCCGTAATTTTCAGGAACAAGTATTTGCTAAATACAAATACTTGTTCCACATGTTAAACTTATTTCTAAACTATAACAAAGCTTTTCAAACACATTTTATCCAGTGCAGGGCATTAATAAATTACATTTAATTGCATAAAAACCCCTATTTCATATATTTTCATGTTACTGACCCTATAAATGACTGGATTTAATTCAGCCACTAGCTGTCCCAGCACTGTTCAGTATTGCCTTGTCTTTGGTGTTTGTTGGGTAGGATTTATTCTGACTTTTTTCCCCTCATTCCTGTTACAGGCATCTACATTCCAGATGGCAATCCTGCTGCAGTATAACACAGAAGATGCCTACACAGTACAGCAACTGACAGACAGCACGCAGATAAAACTGGTAACCCTTCATACAGTTCAAGGCCTTAATTGTATAAAAATTGTGCTCACGTGTACAGCCATTATAAACTCACAGAGGCAATTAACAGTCATTCTACTTGGTATGGCAACTCAGATTTTGCCTATGCGGGACAATACCTATAGCGCTAATTATTATTATTAGCATAAATTTATATAGTGCCAACATATCAGAACACACTTCTTATTTCCTACTTAGCAGCCTTGCAGCTGGGGGGTCAGGTTACTTAATTTCTAGCCTAATAGTGTCAGATATAAAGGAATTGTTCAGTAGACAAAACTGTGCAAAATAAAAAATGTTTCCAATACAGTGTATAATGTAATGTATAATGGCTGGAGTGAGTGACTGTAACAGAATAGCCAGAACACTACTTCCTGCTTTGCAGCTCTCTTGGTTTCCACTGATT
>CM044442.1:46466811-46483972 GCA_024363595.1 Xenopus borealis | reverse complement strand
CCATAACTGTACTGCATGTTATTTTTTATCATTTACAGTTAATAGTAATGTATAGTGTTACTATTCTATAATATTAAAGGTTCAGAGTTTTCAAGCAGTTGAAAACACAAAGCTGTCGCGCATTTTCCATTAGAGTGAAAGGATGGCCGTTTCTTGCATTTCCCTTCCAGTTGACATATCAAACACAATCTGTGTGTCCTAGCATAACTTCACATCCCCAATAAGCAAAATAATTTTTTATCACACTAGTAGTGTATATTTTTAATACAGTAAATAACTTCTGTGCTGGACCAAATTAAAAGGAAGACAATGTGACAGGCCATCACAGCAATTTAAAGGGAAATACAAAATATAAATATAGCGGCCCTGCAAATTCTCCATGATTTTTTTTTGTAAATGATATCCTTAAAATGTGTTTTGTGATATATAATTCACATGAGTCACTAAAACGGGTGTTTAATACATTATGTAACCTCTGTTAACAGCTGCCTTAGAGTCCTATGACTGGTATAAACAAAAACACTAATCCTTAGACTCATGTGGTTATTGAACTCCTTGTTGACCTATAATATCATTATATTTTAGTATTTAGTTTCTTACATGCAACCCTACATGAAGTATTTCCCACTTTTACGCCTAGACCTTTATAGAAACATTTCATACATATGTGTGAACATTACAAGAGCCTACATTTTAGCCTGCCTTAATTTATTCTGCATTTTCTCTCTCTCTCCTCATAAAGTGTGTTATGCATATTTATAGGCAATCTTTCCCTAAAGACCTATTAAATAATACACAGTTAATGGATTCCAAATGGGAAGGCCCTGGGATTCTACTGTTCAAGTAGTGGCAGAAATAAACAGAAAGAATGGTGCTCCCAAGCTATGGGAGCTAAACCACAATTAAACTAAATGCAACCTACACTACACTGAACTATTTTAAGTTAAGATATAATGAAAATGTTCTGATACATTGAAAAAACGTTAGTTTAACAGTCACAAATGCAACGTTTCCCCAATTTTTTACTTTAGTTCAAGTAAGTAATCTAATTACTAAAGCAAACTGTCGAAATTTAGGCCCTGGAGTCTGCTTTCTTCTATGAACACTCTCCAGTGCCAAATGACCAGGTTTACAATCACAATGATACCTTTTCCCTTTCTTTTTTGTGATCGCAAAAAAGAAAGGGAAAAGTCACAAGGGTTACTAAAAAATGTATGGCCACAGCAAAGAAATTTCAAAATAATGCATGAAATCAAAAGTAGCTTGTACAACATTTTTAAGGTCCCAATTCAGTTTTTGGATTTAGCTCAAATATGAGTATGAGAGCTATGGCTGGAAATTCTTTCAGTATATAGCTAAATCATTTGTGGAAGATTTGGTATTAGGCCAAACCCAAAAAGGAGATTTTGTGTACTTACCGTTAAATCTTTTTCTCTGTAGCAGTCTGTGGGACACAGGGACAATGGGGGTTTAGCATCTATCAGTAGGAGGCAGGACACTAAAAGAATAAAATGGGTGGAGGCCCATCCTGCTATACCCCCACTGAGTGAGTCAGTTTTGATTAACAACAGAATAACATAACTAATTACAATAATTCTAACATTGCAGAAATCGGATTGGCCTCTTCCGGGCAGGAAGCCCTGTGTTCCACAGACTGCTATAGAGCTCTGGCATTCGTCTGTGGGACACAGAGACAATGGGGACGTACCAAAGTTGTCCCCGAAACTATTGGGAGGGAGGAACGGAGGCCAGGTTTTTTACAGTACCGCAGCCTACAGCACCTTCTTACCGAAGTGTGCATCAGATGCCGCAAATACTGGAAACCTGTAAAACTTTGTAAATGGATGTAGGGAAGACCAAGTTACTGCCCATCAAACTTGTTCAGCTGAAGCTGGTTTCCAAAACGCCCAGTAGGTACTGATAAACCTGGTTGAGTGAGCCGTTAAGCATGTAGGTTGAGTTTCCCCTTTTGCCACATGGCCTCTCGTACCCATTGGGAAATGGTGGTTTTGGAAGCCAGGGAACCTTTTTGCTACCCGAGTGAAGAATAAAGAGCGAAGGGGATTGTCAAAATTCTTTGGAACGGTTCAAATACAACTTGAGTGCTCTGACTGGATCCAGAGTGCAATGAGACTTCCTTAGGGTTCTTCAGGTGTGGACAGAAGGAAGGAATTGTGATGTCTTGGTTAATGTGAAATTCTGAGTTCACCTTTGGTACGAATGAAGACGTGATCCAAAGCACTGCCTGGTATGGGTGAAATACTAAGAAGGGCAGCTGACATGACAAAGCTCCTAATTCAGACACTCTGCATGCTGAGGCAATAGCGAGGAGGCCACTTTCCAAGATAGACATTCCATAGGTATCGATGCTAGCGTTTCAAAAGCAGGGCTCTGGAGAGCCAATAGCACTAGATTCAGATCCCACTGGGGAAGCAAATTCCTGAACGGAGGATTGATTTTTTTAACTCCTTGAAGAAAAGTGCGGATATCTGAATTAAGTGCCAGTCTTTGCTGGTAAAGAATGGATAAGAACCCAGTGAGAGTCTTTTTTCTAAGCCGGCTAGTAAACATTATATAACTTGTGTAATGGAATATGTGTCAAAAGGATGATTATTAGTTTGACACCAGTCCCTGAAGCATTTCCAGACCCTGTAATATGACTTGGCTGAAATGGGCTTTCTGGCAGCAATCATCGTATGAACTACTCTGGAGGACAGACCCTTACGTTTAAGCAATAGAATTCAACAACCATGCCGTCAAACGGAGCATCCTGATGTTGGGATGATACACTGGACCCTGCGACAGTAGATCCAGATGTAGAGGCAATGTCCATAGTTTGGTCCTGCACATGACAATTAGGTCTGAGAACCAAGTTCGTGGGGCCACTGGGGTGCTATGAGTATTACTCTGCAGTGTTCTCTTTTGATTTTTCTTTTCACCCTTGGAAGGAGAGGTAATGGAGGAAATACATAAGCTAGGCTGAACTGCCAGGGGACTGTCTTGGCATCCGCTGCTAGTGCTAGAGGGTCTCAATAGCGGGCACAAAACTGATACCTTGCGGTTTGACCTTCCCCATCTGTCCATGATATCAGGAATATGTCCTGATGAAGAAACCATTCTCCCAGGTCCAGTTTCTGGTGACTTAGAAGGTCTGCTTCCCAGTTGTCTATGCCTGGAATATATATTGCTGATAAGAGTCACGTTGTGGTGCTCTGCCCAAGAGAAAATAAGACCAGCTTCCTTGAGTGCTTGTCTGCTTTTTGTGGTGCTTGGTGGTTTAGGTAGGGCACCATTGTTGAATTGTCTGACTGTACCCTGATTGCAGCTCCCAGCAGTTGAGCTTGCCAGTGTTTTAGGGACAGTCTTACTGCCCAAATCTCCAGAATGTTTATAGAAAGTCGAGACTCTGTCATCAACAAGACACCTTGAGCTGTCCGAGTGTGTAGTACTGCTCCCCATCCCTTGAGGCTGGCATCTGTGGTAAGAATCTGCCATTGTGGTTCCGCTATCGGTCTGCCCCTGTTTAGGTGAGGCGTCTGAAGACACCACAACAGAAACTTCTTGGTGGTGGATTGAATGTGGATTTGTTGTGACAAATTGTTGTTGTGTCGGTTCCACCGAGACAGAATGTTCCACTGTAATTCTCTTAGGTGAAATCAAGCAAATGGAACTGCCTCTATTCCTGCTACCGTGGACCCCAGAACTATCATGGAAATCTTGCTTGAGGATTGGCATTCTTTAGGAGAATACGTACTAGCGACTGTATGGAAGATATCTTGCTTGGAGGTAGAAATACTCTTTGCTGCCTGGTATCTAATATCATACCCAGGAAGGTTAAGCGCTATCTGGGTATCAAATTGGGATTTTTTTTTTTATGTTGATGGTCCATCCTAATTTGGACAGAGTGTCCCTCACCTGAGCCAGACTTTTGAGTGCTTCCTCTGCAGATGAAGCTTTTATAAGTAGATCGTCCAAATAGGGCGTTATCAACACCCCTTGTACTCTGAGCAAACCTGCCACTGAAGCTATCAGTTTGGTAAACACCCTTGGTGCTGATGACAGACCAAATGGGAGTGCCAGGAATTGGTAGTGTTGATTTAGAAAAGCAAATCTCAAGTTCTCTGATGGGAAGGGAAAATGGGAATGTGTAAGTAAGCATCATTGAAAACTTGAAAAGCAGCCTTTTTTCGGGATTCTTTTGGCATCCTTGCCATGAAGAACTTTGGGGGGGGACTTTGAAACTCTAGATGATATCCCGCTGATACAATTTTGTGAACCCAAGTGTCCTGAAATTGGAATATGCGTCCTCCAACTGATTTCTCTCTTGGAGGGAATGGTCGCCAGTCATGTTGAGATGGACTTGTCAGAAGTCTTGGACTGAGTTTGTCTTTACCAGTTAGACCTAAATTTTCCTTGGTTAACGGGGCTTAGTACCCGAAGTTTGGGATGGAGCATCCCTTGCTGGATTGGAATTTCTAAAGGGTCAGAAGGTTTGTTAGTTTGTGGTCGCTTTAAGTGCTGTATTCAATAATTCCTGTATGGCGACTCCTGAGCCAAGACCTTCAACTAGTGTGTTCATCCATGATTGATTTGCTCTGCTGACCCAAACAGATGCTAGCACTGGCACTGGAATTCCTCCATCTTTTTGTCCATAGAATCTCTTAGAGATGAAGTGTCTGGTACAGGAATGGCTGTATTTTTTGATAGCCGATACCGGGGCATCTACAGAAGGGACAGCCCATTTGTCAAGAAATTCCTGGTCAAAAGGATAGAACTTCTAAAACCTACAGGTAGCCTGAAATTTTCTTAACGGATGTTCCCATTCTGTTTGAGTGATACTGTCAAGTTGAGAATGAGAAGGAAACAAACTTGAACATCTCTTTTGTTGTTTGAATATCGAATGTGAAGAGGTTTGAGGAGTGTCTGGGCCCTTCAGTTCTAGGCACTGAAGCACTGCCGCAATAAGATTATCAATATCTTCTGAGGACTGCTTATGTACATCCTCTGACTCTTCTGGATGGTCTGAAGAAAGTTCCCCTTCACTGAGAGAACCTTCCTCACCCAGGGGTAGAGCCTAAAGTGATTCCGAATCACTTGTTTCCTCTGAGGAAAGAGGAGCTGTTCTTTTCAGGGTTCTTTGCTTTTCTTCCTGATTATCCTGGTGTAATCTGTCCAACAGTTTGTCTAGGTACCTCAGGGGATTTCCCAGAGCAAGCAATGCATAATGGTTCCTTTCGGTTTGCAGGCAAGCGCTTGCAACATTTGGCGCACGATAAATATTTAACCTTAGTCTGGGACTGGTTTGCCCTTAAGAAGGGACCATCCAGATTACCCTCTGCCATGATTGAGGTAACAAAGAAAAAAATTTTTTTTTAACTAATTTATTTATATATAGAAAAGACTTGTGCAAAACCCTTAAGGGCACAGTACAACTCTGAGGCAGCTAACAGAGAGGCAGTGAAAAAAACATGTTTGCGGGCAATAAGAAGCATTCCAGATGTAACAGCTGGAAATACTCGTGTAATGGGAGAAGCTCTTGGATGCCACTTGTCCTGTGCTGCTTTTATCAGCTATTTTGTTCGAGCTGGATAGACTGTAAGTCTGTATGGCTTGCTCCAATGGAGACTTATTTAGCCCCAGTGTAGCAGTCTCACGTGGGGGGAGCCTAAAAACAAGGTACTCCTGCCCGGTGCCCTCAAGGACAGCCCCTGGTGCCATAAGGCCGAAGTAATCCAGCCTGTGTGGAGCAGGTCCAGTCTCCTTGAAGGACACTAGAAAAACTGACTCACTCCAACAGTTGGTGGGGGTATAACAGGAGGCGGAGGGGCCTCCACTCATTTTATTCTTTTAGTGTCCTGCCTCCTACTGATAGATGCTAAATCCCCATTGTCCCTGTGTCCCACAGACGAATGCCAGAAAAATTATGAAATCAATCGTATGTGTAAGTACTGTGCTCTATTCACTAGAATGGGCTTCTGATCTACTGCAGAACTTTGATTCCAGGACCATTGACAAATTATAACACTTCATCACCCCAACAAAAATGATTAAGTTACTTCTCTGCTGAGTAGACATTAAAAAGGAAGTTTTGCAAGACTGTTACTCTCTGTGCTTCCGCACTGTAAAACCTGTTTGACTGTTACAATTAAGAGAAATAAATAAACAAAGCAGAATTTTGTTTGTGTGCAATAGTATAATAACAAGCCAAACAGAGTCATGCCCTAGCTGGGGTTAGATCATGCTAGATTTAGCTACTGTCAATTTAATATACAGTAGGGCAACTGTGACTTATTTTATCACACTGTGGCAATGTATTTAATTGGCTTCTTGCTGAGCCTTGGACCTTGAGAAGGTAGTAAATTCAGTTGCAGCAAAATAATTGTTTACATATTTCCTTCCTGTGGATAACATCAGGATAATTTCAGAGGCAATACAGATGAGAAAAATGACTTCACAAATAAATTCAATAAGAAATTCTGACTTACCATGAAATTCTGCTGAAGAGGAGACCAGGAATACATAATAGGCACAGAGGCTACATGAGTGAGTGTTTTCAAAGGTATAACTTGCTTTGGAAAATCACCGTTCACAGAGCACTACAATGTAAAACATTAAAGTTGACAGTTATGCACAGATATGCCTCCAATTGTAACAAAGTCAGACTGTCACACTAAAGTTTGCAACATTATGGTATAAGGGTATATTAAATTACAGTATATAATAAGAGAGGATGCTATATACAAGCATAGCTTAGCAGTGTATACACACCCAACCTTTGTAGAGGAGAAAATAAACACTTCGTTTAATTTTAGTATGCTATTGAACAAGCAATTCCTAGCAAATTTTCAATTGATCTTCTTCTGTCTCTTTCAAGCTTTCAGATGGGAGACACTAACCCCAGAAGCCAAAAATCTATTGTACTGTGAGGCTACAATTTTATGGTTATATTTACATATATTACTTCTTGTTCTATCCAGGCCCCTCCAATTTACATCTCAGTGTCTCATTCACACCATTGCTACTTTGCAAGGGTAATTCGGACACTAGGAACCAGATAGCTGCTGAATTCCAAACTGGAAAGCTGCTGAACAAAAAGCTAAATCATTTAGAAACCACACAAATTAAAAAATGTAGAACAATGACAACTTGTTTCAGAATTTCATCAAGATTATTTATATTTATTTAGTCTCTTCATTCTTGCAGTGGTTTCACAAAAATACCCGCCAATGACAAACTTCAAATCCATACCTGACAAAATATTTTGCTCATCATTACTTATTTTCCCCACAGGTTATCAAAATAACAAGATAACTGACAAGACACTGGTCACAAAAGTAATCACATAAAGGGGATGACAGAAAAAGCAAGGTATACCCCGACCATTTCCCGGTAGCTAGTCTAAAGGACAGCCCAATGGAAATTTCAGCTGGAGAAGCCTTTTTAAAAAATAACAGGTAAGGGACTGGTTATTAAGAATTTTCAGGACCTGGGATTGTCCGGATAATGGATCTTTCTGTAATTTGGATCACCATACCAAGGGGCAACTGTGACTTATTTTACCACTATTTTACCATTAGAACTAATGAAACTCAATAGGAATGTTTTGCTTCTCAGTAAGGATGAATTATAGCTCAGTTATCATTCCCCAGATGTCAGGCCAAAAGCCAAAGCAATGGAAATTTCAGTTGAACAAAGCTTGATCCTGGATACTAAGATGATAAATCCTTCTACAAGTTTTGCATCTAGAGAAGGGAGCTTTTTGCATACCTGTGTTTCCCCGCACTAACCTGAGAAAATAGGGGATTTAGTGAAACTAGTTTTATAGTTACTCAGTTTGCATATATCCTATACTACGCATATAAATGCACAAAACAAACAAAGCCAGGATGTCATTTCCATTCCCTGAAAGGATACAATTACAGCGGTATTTTGAGCTAGCTGAACTGAGTAACCACCTACACCAGTCATATGATTTTTTTTTTTTTTTAGAGCCAATAAGTATTTACCACATTTTTCCATTTAAAACTACCATTCTTTCAATGTTTATATCACGGACATCTTTGAGGGTCTGTTTATTTAAAGGACCAGAAACAAATTTGTACTGAATGTTTTTTTTTTTTTAAAATACCAAGACACATTAAGGGGCAAATTTACAAAATTCCTGTGAAGAATTCGAAGTTCGATCGAATTTGTATAAAATTCGAATTTGAATCTTTGAATATGCAAATTAGGCAAATTCGACCATCAAATATTCAACCCCTATTTGACCACCTAGTTTGCCAGATCCAAGCTGTCGAATTGGGGACCATTATTTTTGATCGAATAAAAAAAATTTGATCGATAATATCGATCGATCGAATTGCGGTAAGATCCTTCGAATTCGATATTCGAATGATTTTACTTCACATGGTCAAATTTCGAATTTTTTTAAATTTGAAATTTGACCAATAGTAAATCTGCCACTAAGGGTTAAATCTGCAAAGTCTTTATTAAGAAATAAGTTACTGATACTGTGCTTCTGCTCCTCTTCAGAAAAGGCGATCCTGCAACGATCCATCGTGCGGTGCTCGATTTCTCCTCCCTGCCTTCTAAAAGACATAGCCAGGGAGAAGAAATCAAGTGCTGCATGATGAATCGTCGCCTTTTCTGAAGAGGAGCAGAAGCACAGTATCAGTAAGTTATTTCTTAATAAAGAATTTGCAAATTTAATCTTTAACGTGCCTTGGTGGTTTCTTTACGTTCAGTACAAATTAATTTTTTTTTTATTTATGTTACTGGTCCTTTAAAATCAGAAGAAAAGTAGTCAGAAAACTTCTAATAATGTTTCTGGATAAAAAAACCTGTGTAAAATTGTTAATAATGTATTCTATGCACAGTAGTGATGTGCAGGCTGGCCCGATACCCGCAGGTTGGGAGTGTTCGGGACAACCTCACACCCCCTTGCTTCCGACTTCCATTTTTACAGATGTTAGCCTGCTCGGCTCACCCATTTTGTGACATCATCGAGGTGGTTCAATGCAGGTCTATAAATGGAAGACGGCAGTTGGGTGGGTTAGGATTGGGAGCACAGCTTTCCAGTGTATGCATTTGAGTGTTCAAATACTTGAAATGTAGACTTTGTCCCTGAACGGCTACTGCTGTGTGAACAGGTGTATATATAAACTTACATGAGTACTCACCTCTCTAGTCCCTCTTAAAGAACCGACTGTAGTCATTATATGCACAGGCTGGATTCTGCGCTGTTTCCACTCTTGATTTAAAATCTCAGTTCGTTCCATAATCTTTTGCCGATTTGTGTTAAACATGCTCTGAAAATCAAAGAAGAGTCTGACAACACCACACAAGCAAGAAGCAACAAACAAATTTGAACTATTTCAATGTTGTCCTTGGGAATGCACGCACTTCTTTGTATGTATATGCCTATACATTTAAAGTAATACTGACGTTTTGCCATCAGAGATAGAGATCATGGGGAATCAGAAAATGATCAGTAGGACAGGACAGAAAGCCATGGCTACCTCACTCATTTTTATTCAAATGGGAAAATACAACACCAACATACTGTATGCCACTAATTTACACCTAGATGTCGCACAGTAAAGTAAGCCTTCACTAGCAGCTTTTTCCTCAAAATAATGGTGTTCTGGACATAACCAGACCATAGATCAGTACACAACTTTTACATTTTTTTTAACCTCCGTAAGTTATATACTGGGGCCAGGAAAAACAGGTTTTAACAAAACATCAACTGTTTCTGCAGCAGTAAAAACGTACAATAGAGCACGAAAGCTGCAGACTGCTGGAAATCCATTTACGATTTAAATAAAGGGTGTTACTTGAAAAAAGAAAAAGAATCTGTATACAGATTGAAACAACTGTACAGTTTATCCCTTCTATGTTTATCATTATGTACCTTTACTTCATCTGCTCGTCTAAATCTCTTGAGTTGCCTTAAGCGCATGTACTCCGATTTCGCCCGCTTGCGCCAACACACTGGTCCCTTCTCAGATTTCTTGCCTGTCTGGCCCATGATTATCCTGTTAGAGATAGCATATATTAAATGAACAGTTCTAAGGATATTAAATGCAGTATGCACTGAACTTGTCAAAAAGCAAAAGACAGATTGTTTAACTGTAAAGTCTCTTTTGTGTAACATACTGTACAAGTTAGACTTATGGCCAAAAATGACACTTTACATTTCAATAATAAGAAAATATAAAAGTAACTGGAAAAGTGTTTATTTCTGGTGAGCAATCGGAAATCAACTGAGCTGAAAAAAAAGATGAACAACCCCTTTATATTGTAGATTGTACTATTTACAGTGTAAACAGTGTAATTTAGAAATAAAAACTACATCGTAGAATTCCCTTTAACACAAAAATCTTTAACAGTTAGGAAATTTAAGGCAATCCTGCTTCAAAAAATAAAAAAGCCAGCATTTTTTCCAACTTTTATGACTTTCCGGCATATAGGATATGATGTCACTGACATAAGATTGAGGAGGATGTAGCTTTATTTACTCAGTTTGCCAGGTCTAAGGTGGCAAAGTAAACTCTGGCGAAACGAGTGCAAATTCACCTTGCAATAGATACAGTTTCTTTTGCTAGCGAATGGACATCTATGAATGTTAGTAAATTGCCGATGTCCCTGCGGATGAGATTTCTGGTGAATGTTTGCGAGCAACGGCCACTTGGCCCTTTAGTAAATCTGCCCCTTTATCTCTTCGACTATGAGAGCAGTCAGAGAGGAGCAGCTGCACTGCAGTTACAGTAACAGCGAAGCAGGAGACAGTGGCTTTTTAAAACACTGTAAGCATCTGCACTGTAATCACAAGTTTTTCATATTTGCTGATTAGTGATACAATCTGCTGTATTTTTTGTCCAGTTGCTTGCACATGCATCTTAATTGATTCAACTGTGGTGTTGAATTATAATGACATGCACTTCAAGTTGTATAATTGGATATTTCTATTATTGAATATACCATACGATTTTGTTCAAAGAGTTAGGCTTAGGCCACACGGGAAGATTTCAGGGAGATTAGTCGCCTCAGGCCTTATAGTTTAACTTTGACATAGGTTTCTCAAATGGGTTGCTTTCCACCCTTGGAAAACCAGGTGAGGTTGTCATTAGGCCATTTGCTGAAAGACTGGACCAAAACTGAAAACCCCAGGAGTCCACATTTAGAAGGATATGTACTCCTCTGTGGCTTAATGAGCTTAATCCTGTCATGGGGAAAATAACATTTCAAAATGCATCAGTTAATAGTGCTGTTCCAGAAGAATTCTGCATTGAAATCCATTTCTCAAAAGACCAAACAGATTTTTTTATATTTCATTTTGAAATCTGACATGGGGCTAGACATACTGTCAATTTCCCAGCTGCCCCAAGTCATGTGACTTGTGCTCTAATAAACTTCAATCACTCTTTACTGCTGTACTGCTAGTTGGAGTGATATCACCCCCTCCCTTTCCCCCACCCAGCAGCCTAACAAAAGAACAATGAGAAGGTAACCAGATAACAGCTCCCTAACACAACATAACAGCTGCCTGGTAGATCTAAGAACAGCACTCAATAGTAAAACCCATGTCCCACTGTGTACTATTCAGTTACATTGAGAAGAAAAAACAACAGCCTGCCAGAAAGCAGTTCCCTCATAAAGTGCTGGCACAAGTCACATGACTGGGGCAGCTGGAAAATTGAAAACTGAATATAGAAAAATCTGTTTGCTCTTTTGAGAAATGGATTTCAGTGAAGAATTCTGCTGGAGTAGCACTATTAACTGATGCGTTTAAAAAATATATATATATATTTTCTCATGACAGTTTCCCTTTAAGCTGAAGAAATGAACAGCTTCATCTGGCTCTCAAGGCCTGCTTCTGACAGTGGTGTTCAGCACAAACATTTTAAGGGCAGAACTACTCGGACGATTTCGGCCTGTTTCGGGCGCATTCGACAAAACACATGCGACTAACATTGTAGAAAGTTGGATGGTGTCACGGCGTAGTCCTGCCCTAAGACGTAAGCACTACTTACTAGCAGAAAGAACTCATATGCAGTTTTGTGTGCATTTGAGCACACTTGAACACATCATCTAATTCATTCCTGTATATTGTGCCTGCTAGCTCTTATGAGAATTCAGAGTTGCTTTTGATCATGTCTGCAACTCTGAATTCTCATAAGACCATGCTTCACACTGTAGGAGACTCAGTCCAAGCCTCCCTTTGAGGACTAAACAATTGTTCAATTATGTTACAGTATTTTCCATTCCACAGCTTATCTGGAGTTTTTACGCAACATCGGAACTTCTTAATAAAATGATATAAAATGACCATAGCCTTCTCTTAAATTTGAATAAGCAAATTATATTTCTGATTTGGCATGAGGCCATGCACAAACATGGATTCAATGCATTCCTAGTAATTACATAGTAACAAAAAAAAAGTTTCGAAATTGTTTGGAGGTACACATTAAGTTTAATATAAAAGTAATGATGGCCAAATTTGACCCGTTTCGCCAGAAATTTGCCAAAATGCATCGAAGTCTATGGGCAATAACATATTTTTGACACACGCCAATTTTTTTTAACCCATTAATGTCTATAGGCGATCACAAAATATCAATAGATAATGTCCAATCAGCATTCTCCAAAAATAGCAATTGCTTTAACTGCATAACTTAAGGTGGCCATACACTGGCCGATAAAAGCTGCCAACAAACTGAGGCCGTGTATGGGGCCCTCCGACTGGCTTTCCCGATCGATATCGGGCCAAATGTTGTGCAGATGTCGATCAGATGGGACTAAAAATCCCGTTGGATTATGGTACATCTGTTTGTTGATGTGTTCCCGCGATCTGACCACCTGTATCTCCTCCATTGTGATCCGATCAATGGGCCCTAGGGCCCACGATCGGATCAGTCCGATATCGCCTCAAGGTGGGCATATATCGGCGAGAGATCCACTCGTTTGGCAACATTGCCAAACAAGCAGATCTCTCCGTGTATGGCCACCTTTAAAGTTCTTGTTGAAAACTCTGCAGAGAATTTGGGGGCAAACGCCTTAAAAGAGCACTTGAATTAACTTTATTTTTTTTTCCTGCAGTTTTCTTAAATCATGTATCGTGTGCAGACTGTTTGCCAAACAAAAATACCTAATATATAGCATTTTTACAAATAAACAAGAAAGTTATTTATGTTCTTCTATATTTCCCAGATGTCTTTCCTCTGCTCTGTAGGGATTTGGATAGCAGTCAACAATCCAATTATGTGTAACTGTATCTATTTTATAAGCATCTATGGGATAAACCCTGCCTTGAATTGTACATTTGAGCCTTAAACTTAAGAATACTGACAGGACTTAAAAATAAAATATTTTTGGGGCTATTAACCCCACCCCCAAACTTCTTGGTTGCAGTGGGGTACTGGCCGTTCATCTCTTTGGGAACAGCCATGGGTTTATAATTTGTAGCACTGAAAAACTTGGCATTTTGCCGGCAAAAAGTTTTCCCAGGATGTGATTCAGTATTTATCCAAAGCATTTGTGACAAAATGTGTTATTCGACCAAATCCAGCACAGTATGAATTGTCCCTCCAGCATACACAAAATCATTGTTCAATTTTACCAGTAGGTGCAAGGCAATAATAACATTAAAATATGCATTTCAGGTGGCAGAAGTCAACAGAGACCATTGTTTTCTTTGTAGATTGCACTGACAGGGCCAATTTTAGAACACAGGCAAAATGCTGAATATTCTCAGTCAAGCAATTCCCCTCTAGGTCTGTTAGGCTACTGCCAAATCTAGTGGATCTTGGCCTGTTCCTCTGTTGCTTCATGTGCCTGTACCGTAACACCCTGCCTCAGACAGGGTGAAGGCAGATGCAGTGGACTGTGAAATGCAAAATCTCGTATTTCTGCTATAAAATACCCCGCATCTGTCTGTGTGCAAGCTTAGGCAACATTTGGGTGCAAGCACATCAAGTCGCAGAGTTGCATCTGGCCTAAACCAGCTGGTTTCTGAGACATTGTTTTAGAAGTCAGAACCAGCAGATCAAAGAAAACAGGCAGACAGATAGTTCTTTCAATATAAATCACTTATAAATAACTTTAATACCATTGAAAAGTATTAATGTATACCAGGCCAGCAGGAATTACAACAACCTGATCTCATTAGGCAAAACAGTTTTTTGGTGTAAAAGATCCTTTAACTCAATTCAGAAATAACTGACACTGGCGATACTGACTTGGGGATTTTTTTTAGGTTTCGTATAGAAAAGTAAAGTCCCTAAAAGGAAGTAGAGGCCTGATAACTTCAAAAGAATTTTACAAATTCATCAGTTTATTAGATATTTCAGTGACACCAAGAGAGATCTGTATAATGAAGAGTCTTTAGTTTTCAGTCGTTTTACGAATTAGGTTGTGGGTCTTTACACTCAATTGCCTATCTTTTTGCATCCATACTTTTAACCATGTACAATGAAGACTTGTTTTTTAACTTATATTATTGGCCCTGTGGATTCCTCTGAGTGCCAGATAGCCCTTTCTCTTTGCTGTATACCTTAGTGGCTAAACAATGACAAAGTCAGTGCATAAAGAATAAAATTACATTTTCTAATAACAGAAGACGATAGGAAATGCCAAAGAAAGAAGTGGCATCTATTATTCAGCTGTCTATTGTTTACAGCCAGCTGTTTACAAACAAGGGAATGTAAATGAAAAAAATAGCATAGGTTGATTAAAGTATTGGAAAGACAACACAGGGGCACTAGAGATATTTAATAATACACATTTAATAACGTTCAGGACTTGGGGCTTTCCGGATAATGGATCTTTCCATAAACCTTAAGTCTAGTATAAAATCATGTAAACTTTAAATAACCCCAATTGGCTGTTTTTTCTTCCAATAAAGATGAATTATTTCTTAGTTTGGATCAAGTACAAGGTACTGTTTTATTATTACAGAGAAAAAGGAAATCACTTTTACAAATTTGGATTAATTGGATAAAATGGAGTCTAAGGGAGATGGCCTTTCCATAATACAAAGCTTTCCGGATAATGAGCTTCCGGATAACAGATCCCATACCTGTATTGTGAAAATAAATTCAGTTGGACAGTTGGACTAGTGTCACAAATGATGGGAATTATGTTGTGAAAATACAGTTCATTGAAATGATTGGGTCACAAACATATGTAGGCTAACAAAGCACTCATTACAGTAATGTTCCTGTAATATAAAAAACTAATTTTACTTACAGCAATAAAGCTAGGAATACGTTATACAAGTTACTAATGTATCCTTGACATGGGGCAAATGATCAGATGATCTGGAGTTGGTCACCATCAATCTAGGTTAACTAGGCATGATCCAGTTGTGTGGTCTGAACCTAAACCTGTGTCACAGACACATTCTGATAAAAGCCAACGACTTGGCCTGTCCATACAGAGTAAAAGTTTACTGGCAAATGCTATGATCTCCAACCAGTCACTCATGAGCAACATGATATTAACCAACCCTTTTAGATGCTTCCCAGGGAGGTGCTTATTTTTAAATTCCTGGCTTGACAGCTGGAAGACTTGGTTGCATAAAAACCAGATGTGTTGCCAAACAGAGAATGGATCAGACAAAATCCAGAGACCAGGAAGCATCACTGTACCACCACCTGCCAGAGCTCTTATAAAGTGCTCGCTGTACAAAACTTTGGGGGCTAAAGTCAACTGTGGGAAGTTGGAGGTCCTGCTTCTTTTTCTAGATTCCATCAAGTCTGACTTCATTTAAATCCTTGGAGTTTGCTCTGGTGGTGACGGCACTGCCCTGAAGTGCTGGGATGAGAGAATGGTTTAGCTTAACAACAGATTGGAGTCTCAAAGACCTTACTAGTGGTGTGGAATGAGAATCTACCCATACTTCATTATATGGCCCAGGCATGGCTCCCCTGGGCTACAGTCTGCACAGCCATCACTAGAAGTTTTTGAATGGAGTTCATTGTTCAGTTGTGTACAAAGAGTTCCAGACATCTCCTGCATGTGCAATTTCATTTGCTTGCCACTAATTGAAACCAACATAGATTCTATAGACTGCTCCCCATCCCACTTTTTATTCTCCCACTTTGGTGTGCGCTGGGACAGGACAGCAACATCCCTTGGTTTTGCCTGGATGTTACAAAGGGATCAATGCCAGACTTGTGGAAACCAAGGACAGTACTAAAGCTAAGTCAAGAATGTGCTGAAATCTATTTAGCGTTCCCATCTGAAAATCAGTTTATGAAAATATTTCTTCAGACAAGCTGACAAGGACATTACATGGGTGGCTATCCAAGACAGACTTCCCCTTGCAATCGACCACTGGGCCTTGTGACAAGTTTTATGTTGGGTGATGCTAGGGCAGGTTTTAATGTGCATTTATTTCTACTGTGACTACTTTTTACCCCTCCCAGGTATGAACAATACTGAATTATTGTTCAATCATTGGTCCTAAGCCAATTCATCGGATTAATCTGACCCTGTGCATTAGCAAACTCAACAAACATACAGATTGTATAGCATAAACCACCCTCTATTGACCAATCATTGAAGACCATGACCTAATCAAATCAAATTCCATTGAAGTAGATAGAGAAAAGGCTGTGGCAATTCCTTCCATTTTATCAAGACAGTTGTAACTTTTTTTTAAGCCACTGGAAGTCTTGTACTCATACAAGCCCTTATGATGATTATTTACAGGTAGAAGGTCAGCATTCAAGTCTGGCTCTTTAACAATATGGAGTTGGCCAGATTTGTGTAGCATGTGCATCAAAAATCCCAAGTGCCACGCAGCAGCCCATCAGAAGAAAGTAAAGCATTTTCTTTCTATGCAGAGAAAATGCCCACTTCCATTAAAGAGAAGCCTGCCAGATGAGCCATCATACTTGCTATAAATTAAAGCAAAATCATGGCCATGTTGCTGGTAAAACTCTTGCTGGGCCATTATTAAATGAGCTTCAAGCATAAAGAAAAACTGCAAAATGCTACAAATCTATCTAATCTTTGATTTCTAGCATGAACAAGCCAACAGAGGAAAATTAATAATTCCTACAAGATGACCAAGCCCTTGCTTTAAAAGGGTTTAAATGCAAACGCTGCACATATCCAATTTATATATTAACTAGACATTAAGCCCGTTAAATTA
>CM044442.1:46382049-46404255 GCA_024363595.1 Xenopus borealis | reverse complement strand
CTATTCCCCACCATAACATTCCAAAACACAAAACATTTGTTTGTTTTCATGCAGCTAGTCATTTCTGCACAAAACGAAAATCAGCACTGCAAAGCAGAACAACACTGGTGACTTAAAAGGAATACAGCAGATAGGATGTTCTTTGTACTGTAAATATAAGCAATACATCCCCCAAGCAGAACTGTTTTTCTGTAATACATGGACTTGGTTTTTCATACACATCATTTCCAGCTACAGAACTGCAACAGCTTTTTCCTTAAATCAACAAGACAGGTAAAAATACAACGTACCACCCATACAGATACATTCTCTATATGCAATGGAGTTGTGTTACAGCAATAGTTATGGCAGTCTGTAGCCATGCAGTTATGTGCTTGATGTTTCCTTGCTCAGGTTCTGTCACACCGAGTAACAAAACTGAATATTGTAAAGTAAAGTTACCCTCTACCCTACCAGAAAGACAGGGTTAATTATTAAAAATGGCTTAAACAATGAATGTGCATTGCAAAAGTGCTCATAAGAGCACTTTGAGCAATTTGACATTTCATTATATGGATTCTGTACAGCTACGGACGGCCATGAACATTCTAATGCTCCTGTTAGTCACAGGTTGCTTCCAGCCCTAGCCACTTAATGGTTGGTTGTGCACAGACCCATAGATACTAAAAGATGTAATTCGGTAGGTCCATAGATTACTGTAAAGCTATTAATTGTATTCTCTAATGCAAAATAAATGCCCCATAAATTGATGAATTCCCTTCTGTTTCAATTGGCACTCAGCAGGTTATCCTAAGAGCCAGTTTGCATATAGTTGTACAAACATACACACTCTCCCACACACACCCACCCTTGTCATAACCACAACTGTATTGATTAATAACACATGACATTAATAGAAAACATTTTACTGCACCCGATGGAGTAAACGGATTTCAGCAAGTGAAATTCTTTGCATTCAGTTGAATACTAAATTAAATACAAATATTTTTTTCAACCTAATATTATTTTGTCACATTTGTGTATATAAAGCTGCTCTGGACATGCAGTTTCCAGTCCCATAAGGAGGGGGAAAAGCAGAGGCATTAGAAAAAGTCAGTTCCCTCTCCAAGCAAGCACTATCCAGCATAAAGTGTTCACTTGAAAATGTGAGTCCACTTCAAGGAGTCCTTGGCACCGTCAGCTATGAGAAAGCCTTGTTGGCTGCTGCGTAGGAAAGTTAGCAGGAGATCGGCACAAGAAAAGCCCAGGATTAGTCTTTTTTTTTTTTTGTGATGATAGTTCAGGCAGAGAAATGAACAGCAAAGGAATATAAAGCAACAGTGTCCAGAACACAGACAAAACTGATAGATGGTGGTGGGTGTGTTTCTTCATAGGAAGCATATTTTCAGCCAAAATAAAAAAAAATCTATGATTTCTTTAATGACACATTCTGTAATAATTGTGCATGGAATGCTTGCACCGAAACCATCAGACCACGTACTGGTAAGGATCTGCTTTTCCCTTGTCTGGCGTAGCAAGAGGACTAAGCCATGCTATTGAGAACGGGTGGCCAAACACTGCCTTCAGATTCATCCATTTTGTTTTTTTGGCCCATTTTTTCTCTTCCTTTTTCAACTGTTCTATTCCCTGGAAACAAAAAGATCAGAAATTTGTCAAGAGAGTGGTTTCTTTCTTTATTCGCTAGGACAGGACAAGATCATCTCTAATGGATACAGCTAGATTTACAGTTGTCCTGCATAAATACTTATATGATATAGAGCAGGGAATAGGTGCTCGGTTACTTAAGGTTACTCTCCCTGCTGCAAGTTTAGGGGGATTACCAAACACCTCAAGGCCACCAGCATCACAGATCAAACAAGTAAACTGGAAATGTGCTAAGTTTTAGCAAAGCATTAAAGAGAAAAGAAAGTTAGGGATATTTAAAGGTTACAGAATGCATCTGAGTTAGCTAGGTCTTTGCTCCTTGTGAACAAAAGGCTATATCGCTGTTTGCTAAAGAAAATGGTGCCAATTTTCAATTTTTTTCTCTCACTGTGGTTTATAAACACTGTAGAAATTCAGGTTCATGTCTACTACCAACACCAATCATTTTGAGCATACAAAAAACATCAAAATTGAACTAAACGCTAAAAATTAACATGGTTGAAATGCCATATTTAACATACTGAACTTATTGCACCAGCCTAAAGTTTCAGCTTGTCAATAGCAGCAATGATCCAGGACTTCAGACCCGTCACAGGGGGGTCACCATCTTGGAAAGTGTCAACACTCACATGCTCAGTGGGCTCTGAGCAGATGTTGAAAAGCTAAGCTTAGGGCTTGTTGCAAATTATCAAGTAGAAAAGGAGGTTGGCCTGTAATATAAGCTGATGCTACAAGGCTGATTATTAAATTATCATGCTAATTACATTGGTTTCTGAGCGGGCATGTAGT
The DNA here is from genome assembly GCA_024363595.1 of Xenopus borealis. Classification (NCBI taxonomy): domain Eukaryota; kingdom Metazoa; phylum Chordata; class Amphibia; order Anura; family Pipidae; genus Xenopus; species Xenopus borealis. Next base: position 46,401,822 of record CM044442.1, on the reverse strand, counting down.
AATTAACTGTATTAATTACTAATCAGCCTTATATTGTGACATTTCTATTCTATGTGTACTGTATAATGTGAGTGGGTCCCTAAGCTCAGTAAGTGACAGCAGCACAGAGCATGTGAATCAGCAGAAAAGAAGATGGGGAGCTACTGGGGCATCTTTGGAGACACTGATATTTACCGCTAAAGGACTTTGGTTTCCTTGGGCTGGTACAGAACACAAAACATAATCTACAACATTTCTAGCTACTTCTTTAGTTCTCCTTTAATACATGGACTACTAAGTAAGTCAATGCAAGTACAACATCACATAAAGGCAAACACGTGTCTATATGTATACGATCATATTTGGAAGTAAGCAGCATAGTAATTCTTCCATAGGATTACATTTGGTCTTTTAATGCATACTTTAGGTTTAGTGGTTAATATTCTCTCCATGAGAACCTGGGTGCAGCCTTGAGTAGCCATCATGAATTATTAATCACTATTAATGAATATATACATTCACAGTTATTGATTTACCTCTGCATAAAAAATCTGTAAATAATTGGTTAGCTATGTACATGAAAAATCTATACTTTCCTTCAGGGGTTGACCGAGAAGAGTAAGGAACCCCAAGAAATGCAGGAAGAATCAGGGGTGCCACTCCAACTACTGAACTAAAGATCCAAAAACCTACATTTTTTACCCAAAATAGATTGCAGTCTACCAGCAAGTCATGAATTGATTAAAACAACCCACAATAATCCACATACAGCTCCATTAGATCACTATTTTGGGTACTGGGTGCATTTGGACACTTGAAACAATGACTTGAGAAATGTTGTTCATTTAAAGAAGGAAAGCTACGGAGGCAGTTTATTGCCAATAGATTAGCTGCAATAGTGCAAGCTAGAATGTTATATTAATTCTGCAGATGGTATTACCATACTCGAGTAAACAGCTCTAGAAGCTCTGTTTCGGGGAGAGGAGCAAACTGAGCATGCTCACGCCGGGGGCAAGGAGGTTTAAGCTGAAGGCAGGAAGTCTGATGCAGTAGCCCATGTGTAAACAATAGAAGGAAAGAAATGCAGTGTTTCTTTTGACAGAGGACTCAGAGCAGCATTACTTTGAGGGTTTACTGGTATATCTAGGTGGACCTTTCTAATAAGGCTTGCTTAGTTTTAGCCTTTGCTTCTCCTTTAAATACAACACAGCCCAATTTCTTTTCAGTGTAATGTAAAGTTACATTTTCAATGGCACTTTAAAATTTGAGGTGGTCGGTCCTGACATGCTAACTTTATTCATGTAGCACCCCAACACTGCTAAAGTCAGGGTACCCCTGGCTTAACTTACATAATGATATCCTTTTTTTTTAGAGATCTATGTATATCTTTTGTATACATTTGTCCATAATCTATTTGGATATTTACCCATACATCATTTAAAGGGGAATTCAATCCCTCCGATGCTAACCTCCTGCCCCTCCCCCTCACAGCAAGAAAACGTTGCTGAAGAAGATGGCCCCTGGGAAACTGCACGGAGGGGTAAGTAGCACCAGTGGGATTGAATTACCCCATTTAAGAAAGTCTTATGAGAAAAGTTAAATCCACTGGATTGTGAGTTTGACATGTAGGAATATACTGTGACTATAAATAAAAGTGGCAGCATGCCACTTTTTGCCCTGGCAACCTGTTCCAGGGAATGTCAGAATTTATCCTTCATCAACCTTGTGACATACTGTATCCAAACTGCTATAATTAAAAAAAAAAAAAAAAAAAACACTACACTGATTTTAGATGTACAAGAAATACATAAAAGAATAGAAAAAGATGACCTAAAAAATGATTTATGCACTGGTTCTTCTGTTTCAAACATCAACAACATTGAGATTTGGCATCAGCAGGGCTGTGGAATACTCACAGTTTCATCTGTGCAGATGGAATGTACCTGGGTTCCAAACATCACTGCAGTGAAGATAAGGAAAAGCAGGCCCTCAAAGCAAAGCAGGATGAGCAGAATGACGGTCGTTGGAGGTGAAAAGGAACTACATTCTAAGGGGAAAGCATTTTATTATGATTTATCAAGAATACTGTACTGAAAAGTCCTCCTTTAGATAAAAACAGAACGATAGGAGCATATTTCAATGATCAATCCTTATTTCCCCTATGGAACTGTCTGTACAGTATGGGGCAGATTTACTAAGGGTCAAATTCGAGGGTTAAAAAACTCAAATTTTACCATGGGAATAGTTGGGAATAGTGTGGGAAGTAAAATCCTTCAAATATCGAATTCGAAGGATTTTACCGCAATTTGATTGGTTGAACGATCGAATAGAAAATATACGTCCGATCGCTAAAATCGTTCGAATATTTTTATTCGATCAAAAATAATGAAACCCAATTCGGTATCTTTGATCGGCAAACTTGGTAGTCGAATAAAATTTTAAAGGGGAAGTTATTAGACTGTCGAATAGTTGAGTATTCGAATAGATTTTTATTCAAATTATTCGAATGATTCGATCGTATTTTCAAAATTCACTGGTTGAAGTGGTCTTCAAAAAAATTCTAATTTTTTTGAAAATTCGATCTAACTTCAAATCCTTCATATGAATTTGATAAATCTGCCCCTGTGTCTTTTTTTGGGGGTGTATTTTTGTCTTTGATCTGTGTCTGCACAGCAAAAAAACAAAAGCCAAGTCCATGATTAATAGTACACTAGACACCTGCATTAGGCACATTTTAAAGACAAAAATACACCCCCAAACAACACATAGGGGCAGATTTATCAAATTCACATGAAGGATTCGACGTTCGATCGAATTTTCAAAAAGATTAAAATTTTCAAATGTTTTTGAAGACTTCGACCAGTGAATTCCGAAAGATCATTTTATTGGTCAGAAACTCAATGATCTGTGTCTGTGCAGCAAAAATACAAAAGCCAAGTCCATGATTCATAGTACACTATACACCTGGATTAGGCACATTTTATTGAGTTTTTGACCAATGAAATGATCAAAATATCAAAGGTTTATCTAGAATTACAGGAAGGCCATCTAACATCAAGTCCATTGTCAGCAAATAATTTTAAAAATGGTTTACCTCAGTAATAATAAAACCAGTACATTGCACTTGATCATTACTAAACTGAATTAACTCGTATTGGTGGCAAACAATCCTACTGTTTTTAATGTTTACGTGATTTTTCAAAAAGTAAAGAAAAATCCATAAGCCAGAAAACCTTAGGTCCCAACTCCCAAGCATTCTACAGAATAGATCCTACAAAGATACTACGTATTTAATAAAAAATGCTTTAAAAAAAAAAAATTGCTGTGAATATAAATTAGCAGCAGATAATGTCTTTTATTTATTCCTCTACTGTTCTAGCAACAACTATACATCTCTGAAATGTAAATGAAATAAGAAAAAAAGTATTAAGTTCTGCAGTCTTAGGTCTTTAAAACATTACCACCAAAGATAATTTTATGATGAGACCCTGATCACTAAAAATAAATCAGCATATTATATATGTACCAGCTTTACAAGTTCATCTGCTGGCCAGTGGAATGACTTGAGAAAAAAAAAATCCTACAGTGGTCACGTCAAAGCCCTGATCTTGGTCAAATGAAAAATCTATCACACTAGATAATAATTGGGGTCCACAAGCTGTCTATATTGCTAGTCCTCTGCCCTGCTCCTTATCATATAACTACACCAAAAAAAACCCAAACATATTATAATATACAATTTATCCTCTAGGGCCTTGATATATTAGACTATCTTGTAAAATATAGGAGAGACAACATTAATGAAAATATTGTTTCATTATTGCTCTGTACCAAGTATGACAATGCTGGATCTTCAGTACTTACTTGTCCAGTCTTCTTCAAAGCAATACAGGAAATGCAAGGCCACCATTATAAGGGCATGCAATGAAATCAGAGATATGTACATCTGCAAGACAGTAAATGCATTATCAGTAACGCAACATTTAAAGGGATACTGTCATGGGAAAACATGTTTTTTTCCCAAATCCGTTAATAGTGCTGCTCCAGCAGACTTCTGCACTGCAATCCATTTCTCAAAAGAGCAAACAGATTTTTTTATATTCAGTTTTGAAATCAGACATGGGATAGACATTTTAGAAGGGAACTGCTTTCTGGCAGGCTGTTGTTTTTCCTTCTCAATATAACTGAATGGAACGCAGTGGGACATGGGTTTTCACTACTGAGTGCTGTTCTTAGATATAACAGGAGCTGGTATCTTGTGTTATCTGGTTACCTTCCCATTGTTCTGTTGTTAGGCTGTTGCGGGGGAAAAAGGAGGGGGGTGATATCACTGCAGTACAGCAGTAAAGAGTGACTGAAGCACAAGTCACATGACTTGGGGCAGCTGGGAAATTGACATATGTCTAGCCCCATGTCAGATTTCAAAATGAAATGTTAAAAAATCTGTCAACCTAATAAATGGTTTTCAGTGCAGAATTCTGCTGGAGCAGCACTATTATCTGATGCATTTTGGAAAAAAAAAACAATTTTTTCCCCATGACAGTATCCCTTTAATGAACAAAGGAAGTTCCAGGAAATAATTCTTTCTAACAAAGATTAGTCACATCAGAATATGTATCAATGATGTGTATCAGATTGCACACTACAACAGCTAGCCCTTATATAGAGGGAAATAGATTTTAGTGTTTATCTGGAATATAACTGCTACTACTAAAACATTTTTGGATTATATACAGTAGCGTATGACATCGTCAGAGTCTGCTTCTTAAAGAAAAAAACTTTTGTTGTCATCTACAAACTGAGCAGGATAGTAAAAGGTCAGAAAAACAGTAGTCTTGCCCTTTTCATTTAATATTTTACTTGAAAGTATTTTTATTCTGTGTTAAACAAATTGTAAACAAATGATTTGTCCTTGTGGCCTGGTTTATTTAATCTTTGGCGCTTACAAATAAAAATCACAATGGAGGGTGCAATATAGAAAGCAGACTATATACACCAAGGGAGAATATAGTGCAGGGTTGCCCAAATGTTTTATAATGTAAGCCCTTTATTAATTCTATTTATTATGTCTATTCCCACCTCATATACCCTTTAATCTAAAGGTTAATGTAATAAGTTGTAGCAGTCCTTCCCCAGAAACACAACAGGCTATGGGCAGCAGGATTGGCAATCTGTAGATTCTAGCAAATGCCAGAGGGGCTACAATAAGATGCCATAGACAGTTACTATTCATTACAATTCCATGGGCTTCTGTGTAGTTGAAATGCCTATTTTGAATCTTAGTATGATGAGTAGCCAATAACAGTCACACAAAGAAAACCTTCTACAGTTCTGTATGAGGTCAACAAAGCTGCTGGTTCAACCTGTCCTGTCTCACATGCTTATAATAGATTAGAGCCTTTGCTATCAAACACTTTGACCTGAACACACTGCCGAGATTGCCTTGTGCAGATTTACACATTATCTTCAATTGTCAAATGTTACTCATTCTAATGCTCCTTGACCTACCAACTGCATTTGACACCTCTGACCACTCCCCCATTATGCAAAACCTCCATTTTCTTGGTATTCATATTCAGGATACATCATTTTTTAATTCCCAACTGATCTTTCTCTTCCTCTTATGGGAACACTGCTGCTTCACCAGTTATATTTAATGTAGGGGGTGCCATAAGGTTCTGAATTTGTTCCACTTTTATTCTCGATATACACTCTGTTTTCAGGAGATCTCATCTAACTTTAAGGGGCAAATTTACTATTATTCCCAAAATTTCCCTCGATCTTACTGGAAATTCGATAAGCATTCGACCATCGAATGTTTATCGAATTGTTTTAGGCTATAATTTTGCTCGTTATTCAATTTCTCGATGAATTCATGCGATCGGATACCGATCGTTAGATTTCATCGATTGTACGAATGGCATTCAAGCAGGACTCAGAAGCCTATGGGGGGTTTCCCATAGGCTTCTATTGCAATTCGGTTAATTAAAGGGCTTGTTCACCTTTACATTACCTTTTTAGCATGATGTAGAGAGTGATAGTCTAAAGGTGGCCATACACAGAGATCCGCTCGTTTAGCAACATCGCCCACCTTGAGGTGGGCGATATCGGGCTGATCCGATCGTGGGCCCTAGGGCGGTCGGATCGCGGGACCGCATCAACGAACAGATGCAGCCGCGATCCGACTGGAATTTTAATCCTGCCCAATCGACATCTGCCCCCCACACAGACCGATAAGCTGCCGTCTGTCGGCAGCTTTTATCAGCCCGTGTATGGCCACCTTAAGACAATTTGCAACTGGTTCTCATTTTTTATTATTTGTGGTGTTTTAGATATTTAGGTTTATATTCAGCAGCTCTCCAGTTTGCAATTTTAGTTGCTTGGGTCCAAATTACCCTACCACCCATACATTGATTTGAATAAAAGACTAAAATATGAATACAAGAGGAAGAGAATAGAAAGCCAAGTAATTAAAAGTCACAATAAAAATAAATGTGTACAGAACATTTGTTTTTAGATGGTGTCCATGACCCCAGTTTGAAAGCTGGAAAGGTTTAGGAGTAGAGGGCAAATCATTTCAAAACTATAAAAAAGGCTAATTGCAAAGTTACTAGTATTCAATAACATACTAAAGTTAACCACCCGTTAAACATCAGTTTCTACGGATACCATGCTCACTAACCCAGTCAACTGAGGACACTGTCTGGAGGTTGCCTTCTTCTGTGAAAATATTAGCACATCAATGAAAACCTGTCGCTTCTTCCTATGCAATATTGCCAACATTTTCTCAAGCAACAGCCCAGATGCTCACTCATGACCTCATCCTATTCCACATAGACTACTGCAATTTGCTAGTAACTGGCCTCCCAAACTCCCATCTCTCCCCATTTTGGTCTGATGCTAGAATTCTCCTCCATTTATCGAAGTGAGAGTATGTTTCTTTACTATTAAAATTCTTACCTTGGCTTCCCATTAAGCAAAAAAATAACAAATAAATTTATCTTAACATGCAAAGTAATTTACTCCTTTGTACCTCACTACGGCCCAAATTCACTAAAGCACGAAGCGTCTAACGCTTGCATTTCGCAACTTCGGAAATTCACTAGCACCCTTACACCAGGTGAAGTTGCGCACTGACGAAGGATCGTAATTATGCAAATTCACTAAGATCTAAATTTTCCTGAACGTTACCACTTACGTTAGACTTTACTTCGCCTGGTCAGACCAGGCAAGTTCAATACAATAGATAGGAGTTTGAAAAAAAAAAAAAAAATTGGAAAATTTTTCTAAGTCCCAAAAAAACGCTGGAGTGTTTTACCATTGGAGGGTGATAGTTATTTATTAAAGGTTTCCTGGGCTTGTGTAGTGTAATGTAGTGGCTGTAACATATACTTCTATTTTACGCTTAAGTTCCCGCCATATGCAAATTAGGCATCGCTAGCGTAACTGCGCTTTGCCTGTGGAACAGTAGCACTACTTCACTAACGTTCACCGAACCGAGTGCAAATTCGCATCTTGGTGAATTTGTGTAGTACTGGCAAAGTGCGGCAAACGCTAGCGAAGCCAATCCTAGCGATTTTTTGCATCTTAGTGAATTTGCCCCAACATCTCTTCTTGTATGCCTCCATGCATTCCAGCACTTAACCTTGGCTTTGCTGCTCTAAGCCTGCATTTAGTTTTTTTTGAAGGCCGATACAAGCAGATCTGCTACCTTCCCCTCCTCCATTTATCTGCACTGAAAAGTACAGCTTCCTCTTGAATGCAGGTACACGGAGTGGAGGTTGACCCGAAAACACGAAAAGCAGACAAGGGGCAGATTTTACAGTGCGGTCCACTGACTTTCTTTACCTGAACCCACCCAAGCCACAGGTTTATGGCAGCCAAGGCATCAATAGTACTTACTGTGAACAAAACAAAGAACTTCTGATTATTCTCTCCAACACAGTTATTAACCCAAGGGCAGTGATGATCCATCTTTCGAATACATCTCTTACACACACTAGTGGAAGAAAATATTGTTAGAATTGATTTGAATTCTTGATATAACAGAGAAGGTGCATTCAGTTTTGGACAAGATAGGCACACAACCTGTACCTGCAATGATGTGCTCGGTCAGGTTTAATGCTGCAGCATTTTGGACATTTATAAACCACTTGTCCTGGCTTCAACTGCAAGCTCTCAATAAATTCTTTTGTAGCATTTCCTTTGGGGACAGCACCCTGAAAATAAAGCAGAGTATTTTTTAAAAATGCAACAAATGAAAGTTAATATTAAAACTATAAATTTGGGGAAGGGAGATACGGTTTGAAGTCAAAATTGGTTTATAAATGGGTGCCTGCTGGATCTACATCAGGCCAGGAGTTAAACTATGGAAGAAGCAGACCCAGCAGGTGTTGGGGGCCCACAGTACACAGACCAATATGAAGTTTTATTGTATGCTAATGTAAAAAGCCTTATTCACAAACTTTAGGAAGACCCTAAAAAGTACATAATATATATACATAATCTGGCTCCTGATAAATTGTGACAATTGGATGTAAAGGTGATAAGGATTTAGGCTGTAAGCACCACTCGATAGAACAATCTCTTTAATGGATCTTGGCTCTCTTCTTACCTTTGTAACCATTCGTTCACAGTCTCTTATTCTAACAAAATCTCATCTCCAGTTCCTTTTAATGCTTTGTATTGGGTCCATTGTTGTTTTCCCTGTACACTCTGATCCAATCATTTGGCAACATCGCCAAACGAGCAGATCTCTCCGTGTATGGCCACCTTAACCCTGTCAATTCAGCATGCTACAGTCAAGATGCTCGTGCATGCTCTCATCCTATCCCCACTAGATTACTGTAACAATCTAGTGACTTGTCTCCCTATCTCCCATTTCTCACCTCTACATTCTGTATTAAATGCTGGTGCCAGAATGCTTTTCCTCTCATCCAAATGGGTACAGGTCAATCCGCTGCTGAAGTCCTTATCATGGCTTCCCATAAACAAAGAATAACTTACAAACTCCTCCTCATAACGTTTAAAGTCCTTCATTCCTCAGCACCTCAATAAATCTCTTCTCTTGTCTCTCTATACGTTCAAGGCCAAATCCTCCATTCCTTTCAGAGCAACCGCTTGGTTGCACCCCTGCTACTAATTTTGTTTCCCCCATCAAACCCTTCTGTCTTGCTGCTCCTTATATTTGGAATTGCATTTCTGAATTTCTATGGAGAGAATCATCTCTCAATGTCAACTAAGCTAAAAAACTACCTCTTGCATAACACCTGAACTTGGAACGGACACTTAAATGGCAGTGTCACCTACTGTAACCTACAGCACTTAAAAGGATTCTGTCATAATTTTTAGGGTGTAGTTTTTATTTCTAAATGACACTGTTTCTTCTACTCAAGGTAACTGAAGGTGTCTCAGTGGGACATGGATTTTTGATACGGAGTGCTGTTCTAATATCTATCAGGGAGCTGTTATCTGGTTACCTTCCCATTGTTCTGCTGATGGGCTGCTGGGGGAGATATCACTCCAACTTGCAATGCAGCAGTAAAGAGTGACTGAAGTTTATCAGAGCACAAGTCACATGACTGGGGACACTTTGGAAATTGACTAGCCCCATGTCAGATTTCAAAATTTAATATAACAAAATCTGTTTGCTCTTTTGAAAAATGGATTTCATAGTAGAAGTCTGCTGGAGCAGCACTGTTTATGGATGCATTCTGACATGACAGTATCCCTTAAATATCCCCCGATTTGTGTCTGTAATTCACCCTTCCATTTAGACTGTAAGCTCTATGGGACAGGGACCTCCATCCTTTTGTCTCCTTGACACTAATCATTTAATCTGTATTGTAACCGCACTTTATCTGTATTGGATTTTCCACTTCTTTGCCAAGTCAGTTATCACTATTAGGGCAAGGCCAGAAGGGAAGATTCGGGGAGATCCGTCGCCTTGTGATGAATCTTCCCTTCCTCTATAATGAAGAGTCACCTGCGCTAAGCACATGCGGCGCTTTGTTTTCCAAAGTCGGCTAAAGTGAATAATAAAATTAAAGAAAGCATATGCTCCAAACAAAGGGCGCCTACAAGCAAGCAATTTCTTGTTTGATACATATGAACTTAGGTCAGTTTTGCTTTCAATTCACTTTTAGCTGTACTATAGAGGTGTTTGCTAAGCCTAGATTTCAACACTCAATTCTGCATATTATCCTGCAATATTTACCTTTGCGATGGAATGGTAAGATCAAAGTTACTGTTTCTGGAGGGTAGGAGAGAGAGCCAGCTCTAGTACCAAATGTCAACTACAAATAGGTGATCTATTATACAGAATCCTGTAATCATAAAACTCCTAAATATGGGTTTTAATATCCCATAGTCTAAACAGATACTAATTTTCAACTCATTACTTAACTAAGCTGCATAAATTTGCATTAATGGAAAATCAATCCTATTATGTAATATTTCTATTTTTTTTTAGCTTCAAGGCTTGATTAAACATTACAGAAAACCCCTTCATTTATATATCCCTAGTTCCCAGTCATTATGGATTATAGATTCCATGAGAAATTGACAAACCTTCTGATAATTGACACTATTGGAGGGCTTGTGCTGTCAATTAACGATACAAAATGAAGGCTACTGTGGGCATCTTTCGAGTCAAATATATTCAGTACTACAGGGCTGTTGTAAATTTAGGCTGGTACAGCAGCGGAATACAGTAAGACATAAATTATACCAGATTATTAGGGGATACTTAAATGATATGACCTGTGGTCTCCTGTGCAAAAGTTTTATATCAAACAAACAAGTAAATGAAACAAAACACCATATTGAGATGAAATATAGGGGAAATATGTTCAATAACAGATCCTTTTTTTAAACAGATTTTTATTAGGTATTAAATGTTTATATAACAGCATAATCAGTTGTCATACCATATTGCATTGAACTCAAGAGTAAAAAAGAGAAAAAAGAAAAAAGGGGGGGGGAGGGGTGGTTCAAAAGGGTAGAACAAGTGAATCAAAAAAAACAACCAAAGATCACAGGCATTTGAATTAAGTGGTAGATATTTTATTTTTAGAGTGCCCAATAAAAGGCGACTGGGGTGTTTCAGTTATTTATTAATATGGAGGACCAAATTGGGTTGTACCAATACGTTGCCTGGGGATTTACACAAAGAGATGAGGATCATCCCTCTGTATAGTCCCGTTTCATGAATCTAATGCTAAGGAAAGCTGGGGGTCGTTTTCGTGGGCAAATTTCGTCGTAGGCTTCCATGGCATCTTTGAGGAGATATGTACGTTTGTCATTGGTAACTATGTGTAATATTTTTGTTTTCAGGGTAGTAAGAGGTAGTGAGGGTTTTTCCCAGTGGCTGGCTATTAAAAGTCTAGCTGCCATTAAAATATGTTGGCTCAGCTTGTGAGCTGCATTGGGAAACTCATTGGGCTTTTACCTAATAATAAACAGGCCCTTGAGTGGAGCACTCTCAAAAGAACGTTAGTCACACAGTCCCAAAAGTCTGAGTTCACTTTACAGGACCACAATATTTGTTTCATTGTTCCTTCTTCTGAGAAACCTATAAAGAATTGTAGGTTGCAGGTGGATATATTCAATGAAGTCGGGTTGGTTCTAAGTAGTAAATTTGTAGAGGTCTCTCAAATAGAGACACGTGCTGCCTTTATTAGTTTTCAGACTGCAAAGGGACAACTTTTGTGGCAAGTGTGGCTCCTAAGTCCATCTAGAAAGACCTTTTTTTTTTTAAACAACTATGAATTACGGTTTACAGGATTTCAGCAAGGAAATTACAGACCAGCCAGCAGTGACATCTGAAGGGCAATTAAGACATTCTTATCAAGAATACATTATATACACAAACACAACATGATCTTATGAACGTAAGGCTTGTGATAAACAAACTGTATTGATTCTGATGAGGAGAGCATTAAAAGATCAGGGGAGAAATGTTCATGTAATATATTTGAAACATTTAGTAATGTTCTGTAAAAAATGATGGCACAGATATTTAGGACACTAGAGGAAAGTGGGTTCTCATTTGGACAACATGAATAAGTAAAGCTGGCCTTACTTGTAACAATATAATAGTATGATTACTGGTATGTTTATGGTGGCCCATCATCCACCAAAAGTTTATATGTAGGTTCTTACCAAAGATACTAACTTTAAAAAAGTTAAAGTATTTGCGTTAACGAACCAGTAACGTCACAGGTTGAAACAAACAACTTTTATCAAAGGAGACTATGTGTCACGTTATATTTTAAATAATGACGCAGGCACTGGTTCAAATCAAAACTTGAATACTTTCACCTACAGTACTTGATTAAAAGCAAGACAATAGTGTATACTGTATTTCTAAGATGTGTTGGTCACAATGAATATGATTATTATGAAAACTAGGGGTTTGGGGGTACGGTTTGTTTTTACACAGTGCTAGAGATATGTCCTTAATAGCTTGCAGTAATAACAAATTACTCTCCTAGTTACTCCCAGTATTGATCAGTATTTGTTAAGTGATTTGTATTTTTGCTATATACATTGTTCTATTGTACAGCAGAATATGCTGGTGCAGTATCAGAATGGACCAGAACACTGCTAGGTTAAATGGGAACACCACAAAAACATAAGCTTTTTGAAAAGTAAAGGAATTTCAAGCAACTTTGCAATATACAATCAAATATGCAAACTTTTCATGGTTTGTAAGGGTTTCCTAAGCCTAGCCCCCTGCTCTCCTGCTGATCTTTCTGACTACTTTGCTGAGCTGGCTGACTACTGTTACTTTGTATCAGCAGCCAGTGGTTCTCAGCTTGCATCCTTAGAACCCCACAATTCCCTGCACACGTGATTTCAATAAGGAATGGAACATCACAGTGCAATGCATTGTGGGTTATGTAGTTCCTGCATGCTGTCTGGAAAAGTTGTTACAATTTGTAACATTAGAGTTTTAGCCAGTGGCGTAACTACTCCCTGGTGGGCCCCGGTACAGGATGGGCACCTGGGCCCCCCTGTGGGGCCCTTACCTCTATAAATCCCATGCTGGAGTGTTGATGGCATGTGTGATGTAAAATCTCCCCCTAGATAACTGCCTGCCATAACCATTTTTGTGGCTCCGATGGGCCCAAAGGGGATGGGGGCCCTGGTGCAATTGCACCCCCTGCACCCCTGGTAGTTACGCCACTGGTTTTAGCCCCTCCTTCCCTGCCAGGATTTCAAATTATGCAGAAAGAGAAGAACTGTTAAACAGCTGGATTTCAGCACAAAAAATTGTATTTATTCATAATTTTTGAAGAGACAGGTAACTGTGATGGGTATATTAGGGGTTTCAGTGTTATGTGGACATCTTTATAACATTTTGGTTTGGAAGTCTGAGTTCCCCTTTTCTTCTTTTCTGCCCCATGTGTGATGTAACTGGCTTTGATGCGATCATCCCTGTAAATACATTTCAAGGAGTAGAAAATAATATGGTCTCCCTCATAATTAAAGGACCAGTAACATAATTTTTTTTAATTTGTTAGTATACATAGAAAAATAAACACCAAGACAAATAAAACTTTTAAATCACAAAGCCTTTATTAAGAAATATCTTACCGAAACTCCGCTTCTGCTCCTCTTCAGAAAAGGCAACAAGGCGATGATCCATCGTGCAACGCTCAATTTTTCCTCCCTGCCTTCCTTATAGGAGATAGCTAGGAAGGGTAAATCGAGCTCTGCACAATGGATCATTGCCTGTAAGCAGAGTTTGAGTAAGTTTTTTTTTTAATAAAGGCTTTGCGATTTAAAAGTTAATTAGTTTGTATTCATAGAAAAATAAACAAAAAGACAAATAAATAAAAAAATGAATGTCACTGGTCCTTTAAGGTTAATTGCTCCCTCAAGGTTCTATTTACTTTTTAGAAGGGAACTAGTAAAGCTGGCATCATGAAAAGTGAGAAACACATCGGCCCACAGCCCTTGCTGATTTATTGAGTGATGCAACATTTTGAGAAGAACCCCTCTGCCAAGCAGCTGGTATCATCAAAGGTAGCACATGGAGTAGGTATGATCTGAATTTTTTTTATGCTACTGTGCATCAGTATTCTTTAAGATAGGACCATGCCAAAGTGGTACGGAGAAGCACTTATGCCAATATGATTTAACAAACAATTAAATCTTCACTTAAAAATGTAACAAAACAGTTTGCTTTGTATTCTGTGAAGGATTCTTATATGTGCTTACTGACAAATGAATATGGAACACTTTTGATCACCCTTTCTTGCTGTCTGTCTCGCAGATGTAACTGTGCTCAACCCAGGATTGGGGTATTTGGGACAACTTCATGACTACGCATTAGCTAAGTTTATAACAATATAAACTAGAAATTGCTTTGTATATGCTGAACATGGCATAAGGTGATAACATACTACAACTAAATACAGGACTATATCAAAAAAACTTTTTACATGCACTAGATATAAACAGTATGCAACATTCAAGTTCTTTCTGGTCCTTTAAACACAAAGGACATATTTTTCCTTCTATTTTCCTTTATAAACACACAGTCTGCTGAAAACAAGATATTATGGATGCAAATACTGATATTTTAAAAGGCAAAAGATAATTTGTATATTTTACATATCTTTTATTCTAACTAAAGGCAGAGGGGGCCTGCATTGGTAAATTTGCTTCATAAACACTACTATAGTTACAGTAGATGCAGCGCAGTAGACACCTCTTTGGCCATCTTCAGAGTCAAAGAGAAAAGAAGAGCCTAGATATGAAAAGAGGGTGGGGCTTCACACTAGACCTTAAAGGAAAAGTAAATGTTTTTCTTTCTGTAAATTTGCTCTAAACAGCCCCCCAGATTAATGTACCCTAGTCCCTGCTGCAAGTCTGCTCTGGTTTCTGTGTTATCAGCAGCTTGTTTCCCCTTCTTCCTGGTGCAGAGTGAAGCCCAGCCCCTTAGTTTACTGAGAAGTCCATTTGCTGCTGTTCCACAATAGAGAGGAAGAGGGAGCCAGTGTGTGCATTAGTAAGCTAGTTTCCCCAAGCAAAAGGTGCTAAACACACTGGTCTCTGCTATGTCATAGTATGCAAATGATCTCCAGGACTAGTCCAAGAGATAAGGTCAGCTCAGTAAGCTAAGGGGCGGGGCTTCACTCTGCACCAGGAAGAAGGGGAAACAAGCTGCTGATAACACAGAAACCAGAGCAGACTTGCAGCAGGGACTAAGGTACATTAATCTGGGGGGCTGTTTAGAGCAAATTTACAGATAGAAAAAAAAAGGTTTACTTGTTATTTAAAGGAAAACTATACCCCCCGAACAATGTAGGTCTCTATAAAAAGATATTGCATAAAACAGCTCATATGTAAAACCCTGCTTCATGTAAATATATAGCATGTGCCATTGGGTCATCCTAAACAGAAAATATCCATTTAAAAAAATAAGGATAGCCTCCTGGGGTCGTATTATTCACATAAACATACCAAACAAACTATAAAGTTAGGTCACATGAGCCAATTAACAGACAGAGTTCTGTTTTTTGCTTCCACCCTTCTTCCTGTTACAGTTAAGAGTTGAAATATTTCTGGTCAGGTGATCTCTGAGGCATCACACATGGTGGTTCAAGGCAAGAGATGTAAAAGGACAATATTTACTTAAATATATATTCCAGTTTGGTAAGATTATTTAATATGCCACTAAATTTAATATAAACTATCTGTTGCTCAAGTATTCATTTTGGGGGTATAGTTTTTCTTTAAATAAGCTGCAGTTATTTAAATAAGCTGCTTGTAATTTTGAAACAACATAAGACAGAATGGTTTGTTAATATGGGGATGGTTTATAATCTATTTAAGGATTTAAAGAGCTACTGACACCTGAAATTAAACTCTTTTTTACATCTATTAGAATAACTGGCTTTGAAAGCTACTTCTAAATTTGCCATAAAGTATTTTTATGATGCTTTTACATTACCTGTCTGATCCCCCATGTTCCTGTATGAGGGGGCTGCCATATTTGTGCAGCAGGCATCTGTTATCATTAGAAACTGTAACTAACAGACTGAGATGGCACTGTTAGGTTGGCAAAGTCAGAGTGTCAGAGAGTCAGGCTTAGGAAATCCAACTAACAATTATATACAAAAACAAAGTTCTCAGCAAAAAATGATCACCATGACCTATAGGTAACATGTAATGTTAAAATTCATTGTTTAGTGTCAGAATCACTTTAAAAACAAAAAAAGTTAACTTATTGTTCAAGGTATAGTAGGTATAGTGATCCATACTGCAGTAAAACCCTTATCCAGAAAACCTCAGGTCATAAACATTCTAAATAACAGCTACAGTACCATACAAATACAGATATTTTCAATTGAGCCAAGGCCCTACCACTTGTACTACCTTGCCCCCTCAAAGAGTATGAAGGAAACAACCTGTTAAAGAAAAGATTTCCCAAATGTGTAAAACCAGCAACATTATTAAATTACATTATAAAAATCTAATATTAATTGGAGAGATACTTACAGGATCCGTAATCATGGCTCGAAAATGTGATGCCAGAGCCAGGAAGGCCAGCATGTTAAAGACTATCCCATTGACTATACTGTAAAGGACATCCTTGGAAGGTAGCAGCATTATAAAGATGACCACAAATTCAGCATAGAAAACCAGCAGCCAGGTCACTACTGCACATGCAATGCCACAGCAGTCCTTGATGAACCACACCTTATCCATGAAGTCTTGTGCAGGCGGAGGGACACACTTTTCTGGCTGGAGGTATACTGCTGCCCTCTCAATATCACGGTAGCGGTGGCTTTGGGTCAACATTATAAGCTTTATAGTCCATAGTTTACCCTGAAACAAACATGTTATACATTCATTTTATGTATTCACTGTACAGCTAAACATATAATATGCTGTAGCAGATATCTGCACTTTATAAATACATCATGATAATTACAGTAATAATAATGCCTGAAAGTAATTCTGAGCTAAATTAAACCAAAAGAAAAAAAATAAAGCAATATGTACCCAAATCTCATTTAAAATATTATGGGAAATGCAAAGAGTGCTAAAAACAAAAAAGATCAAACAAAGGAACAGGAACACCAAAAAATGTTTAAAAAAAAAAGTGTTTTTAAGTAATGAAAATATCATGTACTGTTGCCCTGCACTGGTAAAACTGTTTGTTCAGAAACACTACTATAGTTCATATAAACAAGTTGCTTGTGTAGCAATGGAGGAAACTGGAAACCATTAGGTTTTATAGAACTTATCTGCAACAGTATCTGCTGTGTAACCTGAGCCTTTTCTCCTTTGAATGGCTGCCCCCATGGCTACACAGCAGCTTATTTATATAAACTATAGTAGTGTTTCTGAAGCAAACACAGCTGTTTTATATTTCTATTACTTTAAAAATACTTTACTGTTCCTTTAAGAAAGTCGTATTACTTGGTACAACCAAGAACCATGACAAAAGCTAAGCAAGATAAACAAATTATAAAATGTAGCTTTATATAGTGAATAAAGTACCCCCTATTTTAAAACATAAGGATATTCTAAGTCACAGAGGAGTTCCATGACCATACAAAAGCACGAGACCTTCGGCTTTTATACAGGTCATGGAACTTCAAGGTCATTTTTTCCATCAAGGGGTACTTTATTTATTGTAATACACAAGTTTTAATGAGTCGAGACAAAATGACATCACTACTCATAGTTTATAACTGATTACATCACTAGTCACCAATTATAAGGATATAATTTACAAGATTCTACACTAAAACATAGGTTTGGATACTGCTCTGCAAATTGTACAAAAATATAATTAAAGAATTTTAATGCTTTATATTTTTATATATTTTGAACAGCCACCATTATCAGCAATACCAGTTTTCACCTTTTTGGGGCAAATACAGGGAAGAGACCTGTTATCCAGAATACTCGGGACCTAGGGTTTTCTTGATAAGCAATCTTTCCATAATTTGCATCTACATACCTTAATTCTACTAAACTCCATTAAAACCAATAGAAATGTTCAATTGTATATTAGTTGGGATCAAGTACAAGGTTTTGTTTTTATTATTATAGGGGAAAAAGGAAATCTTTAGAAAAAAAAAAACAAATCATTTGACTAAAATGCTTCCAGTAAATGTTTCCATGTTTTTCAGGTTTGTCAGATGACTCTTTGTAAACTCTCAGTTTTCAAACTGTGCCATTGATTCTTATATGGACTGCTATCAGGGCTTGAACTATAGCAGAACACTCACAGTAGCACCAAAACATTAGTGTTTTAAAGGAATAACAGTATAATGTAACCATTTCCCTGCACTGGCAAAACTTTTGTGTTTGCTTCAGAAACTCTATTATAGTTTGTATAAAAAAGTTGTTGTGTAGCCATTAGGGCAGTCAGTCAAGCACAGGATACACAGTAGATAATCGATAAATTCTGAAGAATCCCATTGTATACTATAGACTTTATCTGTGATATTCTTTTTCAACTTTGAATAGCTGCCCCATGGCTATACAACAGTTTGTTATATATGCTATAGTAGAGTTTCTGACGCAAACACACCGAATTGTACCAGTGAAGCGCAACAGTACATTCGATTTTCATTACTTTAAAACACTAATTTTTTTGGTGTTACTGTTCCTTTACAGGGGAAGGAAATTTTTAATCACTGGGGGTTGCCAAATGTTAAGTGCCCCCACTGATTTTATTCACTCAATGGATACCCCGGGCTGGTGATCCAGTTCCACAAAATGGGACAGTTGGGAGGTATGATTTCTGTACAGTACTTCCTATAAAGAAATGGAGCAAATATGTACAATTTATAAGCAGGAACCCATTTACTTTGGCAAGAAAATCTGTGACGAGGCAATCATACTATAAATAAGAAGAAATGTTTTTAAGGATTTTATATTGTTTGGAGGGTTTTTACCCACAAAATATAATACTTCACTCAGTCTCAAGATTTCTGAAGCCAATAGGGCAGGAGCACCCAGACTTTGTTACACTGGGATCTACTCACAACGCCTGGCCCCCCATCAGGAGATCTACCTTATTAACGTGCAGCACCATTTTTTGACTACACCCATTTTTGTGGCTTCACCCCTAATTACCATGTTCGTTTTACAAAATTTGGCAGGTTATTAAAGTGTGAGCACACTCCCTCCCCCTCTCTGCCTGCAGCCTGCTCTCCTGCGTCCTACCCCTCAGTGCCAAATCCATTTGCATACTGCAGCAGGTAGGGTAATAAACTCCATTAAATATTGAAAGATGTGGGATATGCTTACTTCCAGGTGGACTTTGTATATATTAACCCAGATGAGTGAAGTCACAGTAGTTGGAAAACTTTGCATGCAGTCTTGTGAATTTTTATTTGCAAGTGTAATTACATTATGTTTCACGGACTTATGATTAATTTTGCTATAGAAAATAGCAAGCTAGTTTTGGCTGTGTTGCATATTCAGTCTAGGCACTTTTCCAACAAAAAAAAAATACATATTTTATAGTATATCTATGAAGCGTGTTAAAGAGAGATTATACATAATGTTCATTTCTAAAATCTGTCACTCATTTTATGATTTTAAAGGATCACAGGGGAACAGTACATTAAAATGAAATAAATGCAAAAACTTTTAATTTTTTTGCCATTACTGATTAATGATGACACAGCAGGGATAGATAAAATATTTAAGCGGTTGCGTAGGGTTAAGTACTCACCAATATCAATATATATTTATATATATATACACATATACATACACATATACATACATATATATACATATACATACATATAC
>CM044442.1:46371995-46382039 GCA_024363595.1 Xenopus borealis | reverse complement strand
GTGCTATGATAATGCCCACCACTTTCAACAAAACAAGTCCATATTGAAGCTGACCAACCAAGTTTATCTGCAACTTGCTTTATCAAGGTCAAACCTACTAAATAGGTGTTTTTATTATTAGACCCCACAGGCAGTTGAAAGTGAATCGTAGTCCCTAGTTCTGCATAATATTCAAACAGATCAGCGCATATGGCAACAAAGAAATCAGGAACCTATATAGTGTAGTATATTAATTCACAACACAACATTTTGTGTTGCAGCTGGACTGTAATTAAATTGTATACTTCCCCTTTAAAGTAGTATACGTATCTCATTTGTGTGTTGAAATAAAAAGGTGAAAGTGAGATTGGGTCCTTCACCAATTACAGGTATTGGACCTATTATCCAAAATGCTTGGGACCTGGGGTTTTCCGCAAAACGGATATTTCCATAATTTGGATCTTCATACCTTAAGTCTACAAGAAAATCATTTAAACATTAAATAAACCCAGTAGGCTGGATTTGCTTCTAATAAGGATTAATTGCATCTTAGTTTGGATCAAGTACAAGCTACTGTTTTATTAATACAGAGAAAAAGGAAATCATTTTTAAACATTTGGATTATTTGGATAAAATGGAGTCTATGGGAGATGGCCTTTCCGTAATTCAGAGCTTTCTGGATAACCAAATTCCGGATAATACTTGTAGCAGAATTTCCTACTCACAGACCAATTGTTAGGATTACTGCATGGAATAAATTTTCAGACAGTCTCTCTTCTTCTCTCCTCTAATGTATTTGTGTAATCATGTCCCCTCGCAAGCACCTTTTTCCAAAGAAAACAACCCCAACCTGGACAGTCTCCCCTCATAATTTAAGTCTTCCATCCCTCTAACCAGTTTAGTTGCACGTCTCTGCACTCTCTCCAGCTCATTTACATCCCTCCTAAGGACTGGAGTACAAAACTGCAGTGCATACTCCAGGTGAGGCCATACCAGGGATCTATAAAGTAATAAAGAGGTATAATTATGTTTTCATCCCTTGAGTTAATGCCCTTTGTTATGCAAGACTAACTTTATTTGCTTTAGTAGCTACAGAATAACAAGCCCAGAATCATACAAATTGTTATCTACAAAAACCCCAAGATCCTTCTCATTTAAAGGAAACCCTCAACACATATAGGGGCTAAATTCACATGAAGAATTCGAACTTAGATCGAATTTTAATTAAATTCGAATCTTCGATTATGCAAATTAGGCAAATTCGACCATCGAATATTCAAATTCAAATAATTTGAATATTCAAATACATTTTTATTCGAATATTCGATCTTCGAATAACTTATAATAATTTATTCGACTGCCTACTTCGCCAGAATCAAGCTACCAAATTGGGAAGCATTAGTTTTAATCGAATTAAAAAAATTTGATCGATTAAATCGTTCTAATCGATCAAATTTTTTTTTATTCGATCGATCTGCGGTAAAATCCTTCAAATTCGATAGTCGAATTCGAAGGATTTTACTTCCCTTTTATTCATATGGTCAAATTTCGAATTTTTTTTAATTCGAAATTCAACCAATGATAAATCTGCCCCTTAGTGTTTAACTTGTATTTATATTATTTTTACTAAAGTGCATAACCTTGCATTTATCAACATTCAACCTAATTTTCCAGTTTGCCTATAATTAAGGCTGCCTATGAGTAAGGCATGAAACATGTCAGGCTTTGAATGTCCTAATAAAGATTTTCTACTTTTGTTATCTGGGCTTCTTTTTCAATGAACAGTAAGGGGCAGATTTACAAAATTCATGTGAATAATTCGAAGTTCGATCGAATTTACAAAATTTTAGACTATGCAAATTAGGCAAATTCGACCATTGGCTTTGTAAATTCGATCGAATCGAATAGATTGAATAAAAATCTATTCGACTATTCGAATTTCCCCTTTAAAATTTTTATTCGATTGGCTACTTCGCCAGGTTTAACCTGGTGAAGTGCTTTTGGTGAATTTAAACTTTCGATCGAAGGGTTAAAATTGTTCGAATCAATCGATTTGAACCAATCGATCAATCGAATTTTTACTATTCGATCGTTCGAACAATCGAATAGCGGTAAAATCCTTGAATTCGATATTCGAATTCGAAGGATTTTACTTCCCTTCTATTCACATGGTCGAATTTTTTTGCAAACGTAAGCAAGTTAGTAAGCACACTGTGCACATCTTGGTTTGTACAACAGCCCTCTATTCAAGTTAGGGATGCAACTAATCCACTATTTGGGATTCAGGCAAATACCAAACCTAATCCAAATCTTAATTTGCATATGCAAAGTAGGGGCTGGAAAGTAAAAAGTGTGAACTTTTTTCATTTCCTTGTTTTGTGATGAAAAGTCACACAACTTGCCTCCCTGCCTCTAATTTACATATGCAAATTAGGATTCGGATTGGCCAGACACAGGGATTCGCAAAATCAGAATCCTGACGAAAAAGGCGGAATCCTGGCTGATTCCTGAACCGAATCCTGGATTCGATGCATCCCTAATTCAAGTACAGGTATGGGATCTGCCATCCAGAAAGCTCAGGATTGGGGTATTCCAGATAATGTATCTTTCTGTAATTTGGATCTATTTCCATTAAGTCTACTAGAAAATAATTTCAACATTAAATAAAGCCAATAGGCTGGTTTTGCTTCCAATAAGGGTTCATTATATCTTAGTTTGGATCAAGTACAAGGTACTGTTTTATTATTACAGAGAAAAAGGAAATAATTTATAAATATTTGTATTATTTGGATAAAATGGAGTCTATGGGAGATGGCCATTCTGTACAACAGATTTCCTGATAACGGATCCCATACCTGTACTAATGGAAAAGTAATGTTTACAGAGGGATTAATTTCTCCATTCAAGTATATACAACCACTATGCTCCTGGCTATGTTATCAAAACAATGAACTTTTCTATATTGGCAAAAAGATGACATCAAACTAAAATTTATAGGAAAAATAGAAATCAAAACCCCTCTAGAAGACTCTGAAAAAGAAACAAAGCTTATAAATGAGTTGTGTAAATGCAGATCACCTTCCTTTGCAGCTGGGAATGCAAAGGGCAGGAATATAGACTGAAACAGCAAACCTGCAACAGGACCCGGAACTCCGGTAAGTTCAGCACAAAGCAGAAGTATTGTAGAAACTCCACCCAGACAGAGCTACAGAAAATTGCTGGCAAAACCAGGAAACAGAATCCTGGATGACTTGCAAAGTTTCACCTGCACAAACACAAGCCGGGCCGCTCCACCCACTTACAAATGAATTGCCGTAAAAGACAGAGAAGCCTTAACTCGCCAAGGCCAGAGTTGCCACGCTTCCTAAGACTATCCAAGGAAGAAAAAAAAATACAATGATTTATACCACTGAATAAATACTATTAAATCACATCACATTCATCAAGAGAATACACTTATTAGCAAGTAAGATTAAAACAAATGGCTGCAGCACTGAAATTGTCTAGCTTTAGTGAAATTTGGCAGCAACACATACTAACCGATATCATCTGCCAGGGATACAACAGCAAGTAAAATGATCCTAGATTGTATCTTCCCTCCAACTTTAGAATGCTATTTTTAAAACAAATATAATGTGTGCCATTACTAATGACATATATGGGTGAAGTAAACTTCCATAAAGGTTAGGATGAGTTGCTC
This sequence comes from Xenopus borealis, assembly GCA_024363595.1. Classification (NCBI taxonomy): domain Eukaryota; kingdom Metazoa; phylum Chordata; class Amphibia; order Anura; family Pipidae; genus Xenopus; species Xenopus borealis. The sequence continues at coordinate 46,378,360 of CM044442.1, read as the reverse complement.
TGTGTTAAAAGAGTACCAAGATTTGCATAAAGACATGGACTAGCCCATAAGAAATATGCCATTCAAAAGCACTGGTGTCTACTTTTCTAACCAAGACCAAGAGTAGGAGCAGATTTATCAAGGTTCAAAGTGAAAATTAGAATTTTCAAATATTGATTTTTTTTTTATGGCCAAAACGGTGAAATTCGACTAGGGAACGGTTATAATTCGATACAAGTATTCGTATTCGATTTTCAAGATTTACGATACACTGGCCCTTTAAGAACTCGAATTCAATTATTCGCCACTTTAAAGGAGAATTCAACCCCTTATTTAAAAAAACCTACCCCGGTATCCTACATAGACCCCTCTCCCTCCTCCCCCCCCACCCAGCCTAGCTGCTACCCTCGGGTGAATGCCCCTAACTTTTTACTTACAGATTCAGTGCATCACAGTTCACAGCAGCCATCTTCTTCTGTTCAGAAATCTTCGGGTCTTCTTCTGGTGCTAAGGCAATTTCCAGGACTTTCGGTGCATGCTCAGTTGTCGTGAACCAGAAAATTGCTTCCTGAAGATTTCCAAAGAGAAGATGGCTGCCGTGAACTCCGATGCACTGAATCTGCACCGAGGGGTATGTAAAAAGTTAGGGACATTTAACCTAGGTAGCAGGCTGGGGAGGAGATGGGGGAATAGGTAAGGTAGGGTTTAAAGTAATTAAAATATAACGTACCGTTATCCTGCACTGGTAAAACTGAACAGAAAGACTACTACAGCTTTTATCAACAAGCTGCTGTGTAAGCAATGGAGGCAACCATTCAGTTAGAAAAAAAGGGACAGGTTAAAGGGGTTGTTCACCTTTCAAACACTTTTTTCAATTTAATTTCCATTATTTATTTTATACTGTTTTTTCAAAATCTAAGCTTAAAGTTGAATGGTTGTGTCTGACATTTGAGGCTGGCAGCTCAGTAATTCAGGAGCAGACTCTAAACTGTTACAGTTTTGCACCATGTAGTTGATACATTTCTAGGCAGCATCTCTGGAGTATCAGCAACTATTGTATCAATTCTATCAGCTGCCTGTAATAAAACCCAGATATTCTGCTCAGCAGGGACAAAGATAAGAAATGTATCAACTAAATGTATCCATTTAGAACAGGTTACAGTGTTGGTGACCCCCCCCCAAGCAGCTTCAGAAGGTGAAAAATGACACTTTTACACTTCAATATTAGACATCATAAATAGAAAGTAGGTGTGAAAAGTAGTTATTTCAGGTGATCTATCTGAAAACAACTAGTTGTTTGAACCCCTTTAAGTGCAGAGACACACGTGGAGATTATTCCCCCAGTGACAAATCACCTCCTCTTCAGGCAACTAATCTCCCTGAACTGCCTCCCAGCCGGCTAGAATCTAAATCGCTGGTGGGGATGGCACTAGGATCACTTCATTGGCCTCACAAGGAAACTTTGGGCGACTTTGGAAAACTAAGCATTCTGAGACACACGTGAAGATTAGTCGCCCAGCGACAAATCACCTCCTCTTCAGGCAACTAATCTCCCTGAACTGCCTCCCAGCAGGCTAGAATCTAAATCGCTGGCGGGATGGCACTCAGAGCACTTCATTGGCCTCACAAGGAAACTTTGGGTGACTTAGGAAAGCAAAGCGTTCCGAGTGCCATCCTATTGGTGATTAAGGTTCTAGCCGGCAGGAATGCAGTTCAGGGAGATTAGTCACCGGGCGACTAAAACTCCACGAATCTCCATGTGTGTCTCTGCCCTGAATGGCTACAATTAATCTTATCTATATAAACTATAGTAGTTTTTGGTGTTACTCTAGAATACAACATTTGGATGTTTTATAGCATGACGTACACGGTTTATAATGTGACAGCTGCAAGAAGGTTTACGGCAATTGATAGCAAAATTTTTATATAGGGGGATAATCTAGGGTTACCACCTGGCCGGTATTTTACCGGCCTGGCTGGTATTTTTGATGGCTGATCCCAATGTTATTAATAGGAAAAGAAGATAAATATATAGGAAGTCCGATATTTTTTTCAAGAAAAGGTGGCAACCCTATGTGTCCCCTATTGTAAAATATAAGTATATTTAAAGTCACAGAGGAGTTCTGTGGTCATATAAGTGGTACATTGCCAAAGGCAGAGCACATTTATACAGGTCATGGAATGATGAGGAGACAGGACACAAATAACATCACTGATAAGTACAATCCATAAAGCTATAGGTTACAGGATCTTTGTGGCGCTTGTGTATTCTAATGATATATTTTAAAGGTTACTCCTGGCCTGGCACTCCTGTATTCCCATAGTAACTATAGTGTTCAGCACACTGTGTAAACACTGGAAATGTTTCTTACAACAAAGCAACTATTCGTTTACCGTGAAATACAAAACCAGTATGATACTGACAGTGTCCTGGGACTAAAAAGTATTAAATTGTTGGACTCAGTCTGCAAAACTATATAATGCAGCTCAGTACAGGTAAAAGGTAAAGATTCTACCCCCTCCGCTGCCAGATTTGTATAGTCACAATGCAGTCACATAGTGAGCTAACCGCAGCACTTCATTGATCACGGGTTTCTTTACCTTTCACTCCTCTGCAACATGACAATAGCAAGAACGCTAGCAATACACGTCCTATCACAATCCTAAAGAGTTCACCTACCCCTCTACTTAGCGGCAATGGCCTCTTCCTCTTCTTTCTAATTCTTCCTAATAGGCCAGTGTCTTGCACTGGAGTTTCCCACGGTGTCGGTCCGACCCACTGTAGATAGTGGGCGGGATGCAGACAAAATGGGACAGACTATCACCACCGCGCCTACAGTTGCACAAGGACGAGGAGAACAGAGAAATAACATTGGTCCGCAGGCTGATGAGATCAAGTTACTGGCAAGAAGCTCGGTATCTTTGCTGGAAGTCGAGGCGTGCTGTCGTAGGTTGATGACGTAGCTGGCGTTGATTGGCGAGAGTGAGGCGAAGCGGCAGCATGGCGTCTGTGGTGCTGAGCGAAGCTGAGAAGGTTTACGTTTTACATGGTGTTCAGGTGGGTTTAACTCATATTTACATTTCATAATCTGGAAAATTATTTATAAAAAAAGTTTAATCCCATTTTTATGATACATGGTCTATATGGCTGCGTGGCACACGCCATCTTTCTGCCTAGCTTACGCTACTTTTGTACCTAGCTCCGTGTCTAGTCAAAAAACTTTAAAAGAGAACTACATTTTAACTAAAGAAGTAGCTAGAAATATGGTACATGAAGTTTTGGGCTTCTGTATCAGGCCCCGGCCACTACAGCCCTTTAGCAGTAAAGACCTGTTGTCTCCAAAGATGTCCCAGTAGCTCCCCATCTTCTTTTCTGCTGATTCACTGATTCAAATGCTCTGTGCTGCTGTCACTTACTGAGCTAAAGGTGGGCATATCAGGGAGAGATCCGCTCATTTGGCTTTGTTGACAAACTAGTAGATCTCTTCCTGATATGCCCACAATCCGATCAGAACAAAGTGTTATCGGATCGACTGGTTTTTTAGTCCCCTCCAGGCCCGGATTTGTGGAAAGGCCATCTAGGCCCGGGCCTAGGGTGACAGGATCTTAGCAGGCGGCATGCTGCGCAACCACACCCACATTGGTTCAGAAATGTAAATTTCCCATGTGCCAATTCCGATTGCTCTGTCCCGATGATGAAAATTTGAGCAAATAAAAAGGAGGGGACAGGGGTGACAAATGACATTGGGCCTAGAGGTGCCCGCTAGCTAAATCCGGCCCTGGTCCCCTCCGATCAACATCTGCCCAACTTTTGGCCAGATATCGGTTGGAGGGCCCCACACACGGGCCAATAAGCTGTGGCAGCTTTTATCGACCTGTGTATGGCCACATTTAGGGAACCCCTCACTATATACAGTACACATAGAATAGAAATGTCACACTATAAGACTGATTAGTAATTAATAAAGCTAATCACTACATGACAGCACAGAAACCAGTGCAACTAGGGTTGCCACCTTTTTACAGAATACTTACCGGCCGGCGGGGGGGCGGCGGGACCAAAAAGGGGCGGGCCGTGACATAAAAGAGGCGGGCCGTGATGCAAAAAGGGGCGGAGCCACTGCAGCAATCGGCTGAAGATGCGAAAAAGGTAAGTTTTTTTTTTTGGGATTTCAGGCAAGGCAAGGGCCTTTTTAAGGGGTATTACAAATTTACCGGCAGCTACATTGCCGGTAAATTTGTAATACCGGCCTTGGCTGGTGTTTTACCGGCTAAGCCGGTAAAATACCGGCTGGGTGGCAACCCTAAGTGCAACTACCATCAGCATGTTATAATAAGCCCTGTAGCATCAGCTTATATAACAGATCAACCTAGTTCTACTTAAAGGTATACTGTCATTGGAAAACATGTTTTACATCAGTTAATAGTGCTGCTACAGCAGAATTCTGCACTGAAATCCATTTCTCAAAAAAAATCAAACAGATTTTTTTTTTATATTCAATTTTGAAATCTGACATGGGACTTTACTTTTTGTCAATTTCCCAGCTGCCCCAGGTCATGTCATGTGACTCACTTTAGGAGGGAACTGCTGTTTGGCAGGCTGTTGTTTTTCTTTCTCAATGTAACTGTAGGAGGCACAGTGGGAGATGGTTTTTTACTATTGAGTGCTGTTCTTAGATCTACGGGGCAGCTGTTATCTTGTGTTAGGGAGCTGTTATCTGGTTACCTTCCTATTGTTCTGCTGCTGGGGTGGGGGATGATATTACTTCAACTTGCAGTAAAGAGTGACTGAAGCTTATCAGAACACAAGTTACATGACTTTGGAAAGCTGGGAAATTGATAATATGTCTAGCCCCATGTCAGATTTCAAAATGAAATCTAAAAAAATCTATTTGCTATTTTGAGAAATGGATTGCATGGGGCCTAGTTTTATTGACCCCCAGAAGCCCGTTACGCCACTGCTTAGTGCTGGATATTACCAAGCATATTTCTGTGCTGATTGGGGTTTGGTTCTTGTTGTTACTTAGGAGCGCCTGTCTAGCCACTGGGTGGATTCATTAGGGGAATTGAAGAAGTGGGGTTTTCCTTCCGCTGAGACCCATAGTCTTGCTGGGTATAGCATAGCGTATTGTTATCCAGCTTCTCTGCAACGTTTTTCGACTCTTGGCGTGGTCTTCTGAGTGCATTACAGAAATCCGGGTAATTGATCTCTCCCTCCTGCCGCGCTAGGTAGAGCCCCTGGTGGGGGCAGCCCGGCTGGAATTCTACGTGCATGTTCAGTAATGAAGACGGGAGAGAACAGATTTTCTCTGACTTCTGCCTTGAGCCCGGTTTCAAATAATTTTGTGGCATCCAGCCCTTCCGTTCTCTCAGGAAATCTGGCGAATCGAATGTTATTCCTTCGCAGATGATCATTGGATTTGGCTTCACAGCTGCCTCCATTCTGTGATGGAGATGGTCCATGCGCTCCAGTATTGAGTTGCAAGGGTCCTCCAAATAACTTACACACTTCCACTTCACTGAATTTCCGGAGATCTTGTCTCAGGATAGCAACATCACCCCATAGTTCCTCTACTTTAGCCATTGTCGCAGCATGACAGATCTGTATGGTGGCTTGTTGAGTCAAAAGAACCGCTGCTAGAATGAGGTCATCTGTGTCTTTGGGTCCGGTAGCCTCTGCAAGTCTGTTGCCTGGGACAGAATGTATTGCGATTGTCCTGTCTCATTCCTTGTGGTCTCTTTGGGGAAGAGCCGGTTGTCTGTATTTTCCTACCACGCTGTTTCTTTGGTGGCCAAGGCACATCCACCATTTTAGCTGGCCTCGCAGATCCACACAAGTGGCGATACAGCGGAGATTGTGCACTGTGCATCTGTTCACATCGATAGCTGGCCACACCCTCCTATAGATATATCTATATATTCATTCATTTACCATGTGATTTCACTCGTGCAGTAGGGCTGTATCAAATGATGTGCACACTCCATTTAAATTTTTTTATTGATACATCATATAGTCCTGACTATATACTTTATTCATAGACATTTAAATAAACTTTACGCTTTTCCATATATATTGAAAGCCATACTGTATTTCTATTTCATTTTGCATGTGCAGGATGACCTACGTACAGATGGCCGAGGGTGTGAAGACTACCGATGCATTGAAGTGGAAAGTGATGTTGTTTCAAACACCACTGGATCTGCAAGAGTAAAGATTGTAAGTACGAATTATGCATTCTTAATAATAAAATGTGTTGTTGCCATATATTTGCATACACTGTACTTTGGGTCTTTTATTATCCTTAAATATTGTAGGGGCAAACTATTCCACAACTCTGCACAGAGATTGTACATTGTTCACAGGTAGGAGTTAAAGGGACAAAAAA
>CM044442.1:46344061-46356326 GCA_024363595.1 Xenopus borealis | reverse complement strand
AGTATCCCTTTAATATGCTAATTGAAATTCTCATTGCAGCTCTTGGAGTGTGGTGGAAACCTCTTTGACACAATCTCAGTTGCAGTAAAGGCAGCTCTGTTTAATGCAAGGTAAGAACTCATTTGTAGCCGCAATCTTTGGAGGCTGATTCTACTGGGAAACAAAACACAGAAATTGCCAGCACTCTGTCTAAGCCACGCTGTGGTGTTGACTAGCTGCTAGTATCACCCTTGTGCCAGCACTCAGTCTAACCCACATTCTGTAGTTGACCAGCTGCTACAAACCATACAAAGCCAATATTTGTACACAAAAAAGAAGAAAATTTGCCTTTAAAAATAAATATTACAAATAATTAGGCTTTAGTACCACACATTAGGCCAAAGTGTGGTACTAATACCTAATTTGGGGTCACTCACCACTCCTATTCAGTGGTCCAGGTTTTTGGGTTGACCTCACCTTTAAAAACATGGAGTTTAAAGGGATACTGTCATTTCAATTAATAGTGCTGCTCCAGCAGATTTCTGCACTGAAATCGATTTTTCAAAAGATTTCCCAAGACAGTATCCCTTTAAAGCATCCAAAACAGCCCAGTGCAACATTGCTCTGTACGAGCTTACATAATTTATAACTTACTCCTCAAATTCCATGTGCTTTTCTTTTGACTTCTCTTTCCTGTACATTGCATGTCAGCACACTCATGTAATATAACAAGCAGACAATGCAAAAAATGTTTCTGTTTTCTGCTGAGCATTTGGAAACAATAGAATCCACATGTTTCTGTTGGAGAGAAACACATTTTCTAATGCTTATTGGAAGAAACATGCATAGCAGCCAGTGGCTGAAATTTGGACATACAGCTTTTAGATTTGGCCACACCATATTATGTGTCAACCCTTATAGCAAGCTAGCAAACCAAATTGCTTAATGACCAGATTTTGCACCAGTTATACTCAAACTGTTTGTGATATTTGGGAAATAAAAGAACTTGCATTAGTTTATAGCTTCTTAGCAGAATTTAACTTTTTATGCCAACAATTTTTTAGGTATATTGTTCATTTAAAAATTCAATCCAGCATTACTTTACACTTTGTACTCTTGAGCCATTCAGGGTTTATCTGATTTCTGGACTATGCAGGTATCTGATTCCTAAAACTTTGCAGATTACATATAGTATGATTTTGATCACTGGGAACAACTAAATAACTAATCTCATATGGGCTAAAATTCCCATATGATATCCCCAGCCAAATATTCTGGTATAATTCAGTTTTGCTGCTCCTCTGTAGTAGACCTTGCAATCCCAGTCCCTTGAACTCTTGGACAGGATTTCTGCATTCCTGTATGCGAATGCATGTCGAAGAAATCCTGTAAAAAAACCAACTTCCTCCACTGTAAATTTCTTATGGCTTGTTTTGGTACTGCCATATCCTAGGCTAAACTAGTAATATAGTACACTCATAAATAATTATAAATCCAACCCACAATGCTGTTTTCCATATTCAATTCACTGCTCCATCCCTCTACAAATGAAACATTAACATCTGTACATACCCCCCAGGACTTTGCTGACTTCTTGAAAAGCAAAGTTGATTGTATCCAAAAACTATTTTTTTTCAGATACCAATATTATATTGGACTGGAGCACTCAAAACACATTCCATCTGCCTGGGTGCTGGTAAACTAGCACATATTGTAAAAAACACACCGCACTTCCAGGACTTGTATCAAAAAAATGCAAAAAAGTATTTATTCACTCAACGTTTCGGCATCCCGACTGGAGCCATCTTCAGGAGTAACAGGAAATATCACACTTGTGAAGACATACTAATATAGGTGAAATTTGGCGCCAAAAACAACCTCTGTGACGTCATCAGGAAGTGCCAGTGCTTATCACAAGACCCAATCACCATACTAGGACTTGAGTCTATCAAATATCCCATATAAAAAACGTAAAACCGATGTATTGTGTTAAAAAACATTGCTGATAAAATCTCAGTAACAGTGCCCAACACCTACTACCATTGTTTATGTCAGATGTCTTAAACAGGGCTCACCCCGTGTTCAAATTCCGTGTAGTCTGGATCAACATACTATATCTCCTTTTTTCCTTTTCAACTCTTTTTGATCTTATAACTGAGTCTAAAATCTCAAAACTTCTCCTGTTCTCTCCATTAACAACTTTCTCATTGAGTCACCTCTGCTTAAACAGTGTGCTCCTGTCCTTACTCCAGTACTTAGGGCTCTTACTCATGAGTGCTTTTCCCTGTGCTCCGTTTAGCTGCGTTCAGTGGGGCTATACTCGCACAATCGCATGTAGACACCGTCTACCTGCGTTCGGTGCCTACACGCACTTGTGTGAGTATAGCCCCACTGAAAAGAATTGCTTGTCTATTCCTGTGCTCCCCTGTGGCTGAATGCAGGGGAGCGCAGGGAAAAACACTCATGAGTAAGAGCCCTTACTCATATTCAATTCCTCACTAACTTCGGATACTTTCCCCTCGTTATTCAAACAGGCCTGTGTCATGCTCATTCTGAAAAAGGCTACACTGGACCCCTCCTATTTGTCTCACTGCCGCCCTGTCTCTCTCTTACCTATAGCATCTAAACTTGTGAAACATCTTGTCTTTTCACATATTATCTGGACACAATATCGATCAGGAAGGTTGGGTTTTCTTCCATTGCTCTCATTTGGAGATGTCATACTGCTGACCTTTCTGTTCTTCTCCAAATTCTCCATCTGGGATGAAGCTGCATCCTGGTCCTCTTCCTACCTTTCTGACCTTTCCTTCTCTGTTACTTTTGCTACCAAATCCTCTCTCCCCGTTCATCATAGTCTGTGTGTGTGTGGAGGGGGGGGGGATGCCTCAGGGTTTTGTACATCTGTTGTTCTTGTTTTACACTCTCTCTTTAGGAAACTTTATATCTTCATTTGGCCTTGAATAGCAAACTGCCTACAAGCAATCTCCTCCTGGATGTACCAACACCATCTTAAACTCAACTTGACCAAAAACGAGGAAATGGACTTGCCACCAAAACCTAGCCCATATCTTCCTTTCACCATTACTATTGATAGCATGACCATTAACCCTGTTAATTGAGCATGCTGCTTAGGAGTCTTCTTCAACCAAGTCCTTTTCTAATCATAATACTACTGCTAAAACTTGCCATTTCTTCCTTTGCAATATAGCCAAGATGCACACCTTTCTTTCAAAACAACAGCCAAAACATTAATCCATTCCCTTATACTAATACCTTTAGACTATTGCAATCTTCTACTGTCCATTCTTCATGACTCTCACCTCTCCCCTTCAATCAATCTTAAACTCACCTACCAGGATTCTCCTGCTGACTCTTAAGAGGGAACCTGTCCGACCCCAATTAAAATCCTTAGCGTGGCTGCCTGTTAAAGGAGAAAGAAAGTCATTTTATACGTGGGGGCACAAAAAGTTAGGCACCCCAAAATGATTGTATTTACTTACCTCACACTCAGCAGAAAACTGCACCGGCCTGGTGTTCTTCTAGTGAGCACCACAGGTAGATGCATGAGCAGTAGAATGAAAATAGCTGACTTTTTCATTAAAGTTCGGCTTTTCTCTCTACTCTTTGTGCAGTTGCGAGCAAAGGATAGCATATAAAATTCTTCTTGCTAACTTTCAACGCCCTTTTCTCCTTTCTGTTCCTCTCAAAGACACCATCCACTGCAATCTCAAACCTTTCTATCTTGTTGCCCCTTACCTCTGGAATGCCATCCCTGAATTCCTTCCTAAAGAATTGCTCTCTCAATCTCTTCAAGAAAAAAATCTTATAATCTTTTTCTTTACATACATACATACATACATACATACATACATACATACATACATATATATATATATATATATATATATATACATACAGTACTCAAAGGGGTCGTTCACCTTTAACTTTATTTTATGTTATAGAATTAGGCTAATTCTAAGCAACTTTTCAGTTTGACTCCATTTTTTTTAATAGTTCTTTAATTATTTGCCGCTTCTGTTTCTAAGTGTGGGTCACTGACACCATCTAAAAAATGTATTCTCTGTAATGCTATAAATGTCAGGTTATCCTTTTGTTTCATGTGTATTATACCAGGGAATACTTTAAATGACTACTGTAACTTTTCCTTTAGAATACCTAAAGTTAGAGTGCTGGAAGATGAGGAAGGTGGAAAGGATTTTGAACTGTCAGATGATCCCTATGATTGTGTGCGACTGAATGTTGTTAATGTCCCTTGCATTGTCACTCTAAGTAGGGTAAGTATAATATACTATATTCATGACTTTGTATGTAGCAAGGTTGAAAAAAAAAATCACCTCAATCGTTTTAACTATATGGGCAGGCTATGTTCCAGGGTGTGTACATAGCCCTATAGGTTTACCATCTGATTTTACTGATTCATTATTTTGTGACTGTTTTTATAAAAGGTCATCTTGTATTTGTATAATCACAGATAGGCCATCGGCATGTTGTAGATGCCACTTTACAAGAAGAAGCCTGTTCTGTGGCCAGTCTCCTCATTTCGGTAACCAGCAAAGGTGTCCTGACTTGCATGAGAAAAATAGGCAAAGGCAGCCTTGATCCTGAGAGCATCTTTGAGATGATAGAGGTAAGGAACATTACAAAACAGAAATCATTAATATAATTATACAAGCAGGCCTATGTTTATTAGAAAATAATATATTGTAGTTTTCCTATATTTATCAAAATAGAAATTTTGTTAACTGTTATCATGTACCTTTCTCAATAATTATAACAGGTTGCGGTAGAAATGTGCTGTGTATGGAAGCATTACAACATTCCGCAGACATTAAAATAGCCCTATTCAAGCAAGTAGAAGCTCACCAACCACCCTTTGTATTTCTTTGCTTTCCCCCAGTTCAGCTTTAATTATGGAAGGATTCTGTTTCATTTCAAAGACAATTCTCAATCAAACATTCTTTGTGTAGTATTATTGTGATACACGTGTGACATGGCAGGTCATGTATGGATTTGAGTGTGATTAAGTGTATCCAATATGGCTCCTTAGTTGTTATATGGATGTATTAGCATTAGTTGAAGACAAAGGAACAGCAGGCATTGAGTTTGGTAACTCATAGACATATGAATATAGCCATTCTCATGGTCACATGTCTGGGCATGTAGCCATCTATTAGCTTATTATTTCGGTGTAACAATTCCTTCTTGTATCTCATGCACATGGTTATTCTCATTGTTGTGCACATTCTCATGATCACCGTTCTGGGCATGTAGCCATCTATTACTTTGTTATTATATCAATATAAAGAGGAACTCAGCGGAGGGGGCTTTGGGACTTCATCTGCAAGCAGACGTGTTGTGTAGAACCTTGCCCGATTGATCTGGCTTTGAGAGTTCTCTGTACCTGGCCCGGGGTCCCCCAGCTGATGTCGCTCTCAAGGGAAGCTTGGCTAGTTGCTTTGTTTTCAGTCAGTGATGTATTAATTTTCTTACAATATATTATTCTTAACTAATATTGATCAGTGTATGTGTGTGTTTTATTTCTATTCCTGCATGTGATAAGTCTGCCAAGGGAAGTTTGTGGCAATACAGTTATCTAGAGTATGCAGCATGAACCCTTGCTATACAATACTTCCGCCCTTAAGGTCCCTATTTGTACATGCTGTGAACTAGTTTTATCCTTGTTCATAAAAAATAAAAAAAAAATTTTTGTGAACTTTAAACCAAAGCTAAATAAATCCTGTCACATTATTTTATATTGTCTCCAAGAAGTTGAAAATATGAAACAATGAAAAAATTCAGCAATCATTTGTGGCATCTGGGTGCACAACTCTTAATCTGTAGCTAAGGGAGGCAAATACAGGTATGAGACTGTTATCTGGCAACCTGTTATCCAGAAAGCCCCAAATTACGGAAAGCTCATCTCCCATATACTCCATTTTATCCAAATAATTTTTCTCTGTAATTTTAGAACAGTACCTTGTACTAGATCAAAACTAAGATATAATGAATCTTTATTGGAAGCAAAACCAGCCTAATTGATTGATTTATTTTAGTTTTAAATGATTTTCTGGTAGGCTTAAGGTATGAAATCCAAATTACGAAAAGATCCTTTATCCGGAAAGCACCAGTTCCTGAGCATTCTGGATAATAGGTCCCATACCTGTACCACTATCACTCCAAATAAAGTTAGAAAAGACACTTTTATAACCTGACCCAACGTTTTCATGTTTTGTGTACTACTGCACACTTAATCTTGGGTGCATTGTGATATGGTGTACAGTGGTGTTCTAGGTTTTATACCAATATTTTGTAAATGTAGAATTAAGTTGTTTCATAAGATACTTTTTCTTTTTGTCTTAGACAGGTAAACGTGTTGCTAAATCATTGCACACATCGCTACAAAGTGCGTTAAACCAAGAAGAAAGCTTAGGAAACAAGCGCCAAAAGATCGGATTTCTGCGATAAGTTTATTTGAAGCCTTCAGTTGCAATAAAGTGTTTTTTGTATACATTTGTCTGTACATTATTATGCTTCTTACTAATTAAGGCCTTAATATCGGCATAACTTTTATGCGCATTTGGCCTGCATTTGAGAGGTAAATTTGGGTACATGCATGAGCTACCAGATTCCAGTTTATTCTGCCTGGTTGTATCTTGCAAGGCTTCCGACCTGGGTATTATTGCAGTTGTGTTCCATTGAAAATGCTTTTGACATGCACATGTTATATATTAGATCTGAAAAATGCATGGTGAAACACATTTACTTATAAATGTACTGCTGTATTGGCATTTTATGTATGCTGAACATGCATAAACACCCGTGTGCAAGTGCTCTAAGGTGAGTCCTTAACTTAACCAAAAATGTTCCTTTTTTGCTTTAATGTGTTCCCACTAATGCTAGTACACTATGGCAGGATATTGCCTAAGTTCTGTGAATGTGTAACAGTTAGTTTGCCTTAGTTTAAGTAGTTTAATTTAAGTAAGGAACATTCCAATCCACACAAAATGTTAGACTACCCTTAAAGATTGTAATAACTTACCTGCACTGGGCTGGCGGGGCACTGGTAAAAAAAACTTGGTAGGCCCCGCTGGCTCAAGTCTACACCCACATCATCTTCTTGAGGCTGTGACCCCCTTTGTTGGCGGTTGCGGCAAAAAATATATATATTTTTTTGCATAGTGCGTGCTCATGTAAACTAATGCATTTATATTCTTTGTGTACTGTATATTTTGGGTGGGACCCTAAGCTCAGTAACTGACAAAAGCACAGAGCATTTGCAATGAATCCGTAGAAAAGAAGATGGGGAGCTACTGAGGCAACTTTGAAGAAACACATCTTTATTGCTAAAGTGCCTAGGGTTGGTACAGAAGCCAAAAACATAATGAACAACATTTCTAGCTACTTCTTTAGTTAGACTTTCCTTGTCCTGTAACCCTTTCGCCACTAGCCATTTTGTCCTAAATGTGAACATCTTCCATAAAGTAGCTGTTTTTACATTTCTGAAAATAAAATTTGAAAAAAATATTGCAATTGACCACATTTATCTCACCCTTACATACAATTGTAAAACACCCTAAAAATTGACGCCAAGTGTCAAAGCAGCTGGCATGTGCAGACACCAAATAAAAACAGCGAATATTGACTTTTCTCCACTGCCGATTCGCCTTCTGTAACAAAGACCTGTTACGGAGCATTGTGTGCCAAAAGAACCTCCTAGCAGCACAAAGACCCCCAAAGCCTTATATCTTTGGAAAGTACACATTCAGACGAATCAAAATTAGGTAATTGTCTTTCTACTCCAAACTCCCATACTGCAAAGCTATGCGAAAGGCAGCTGTTTTTTATGACATTTCTGAAAATTGCCTAAAAATATTGCAATTGGATGCATTTATCTCACCAAATTTCTAACATACAATTGTAAAACACCCTAAATATTGAAGCCAAGGGTCTACGGAACCGTTTGATGCCCAATATGCATAGATATACCAAAGTAGCTGGCATCTGTGATTGTGTATTATTTGCCACAAGACCCTCCTAACAGCACAAAGACACCCCCCCCCAATCATATATTTTTGGAAAGTACACACTATGATCAAACTACCAAACTGCAAAGTTTTTGTACACATAGAAGTGTTTGCAACATTTTTAGGCGATTTTCAGAAATGTAGTTTGCTGCATTTATTTAACACAACTTTGAAGTCAGACCTGCAACCATTGCATCGCAGATCCAATTTGACAACCCCGCAGGCACGTTGCCCAGGGGGCTGTCATACTTCTGACTCTACAGAGGCGGCAAAAAGCAGAGAGAAGGGCTCAGCTGCTGAAAACGTACAAGGTACATGCTTGGCAGTCTGAGCCTGAACCGCCAGCACGTACGTCGTACGAGCTTGGCGGTTAAAGGGTTGTGAATCTTGCTCTGAAAACATACATTGATTTGCCTTGCCATAAATGTACTTAAAATAGTTTTTTGCTTAGTTTTTCCCTGTAAAGTTCCTCATAAACTGAGAACTGTTAAATGGTATCCATTTCTGTTCTGTTGGTTTTAGAGGAAAAGTTAATTGGATAATGTCATGGGAAAACATGTTTTTTTTTCAAAATGCATCTTTCCTTCTAGTGCAGTGATCCCCAACCAGTAGCTCGCGAGCAACATGTTGCTCTCCAACCCCTTGGATGTTGCTCCCAGTGGCCTCAAAGCAGGTGCTTATTTTTTAATTAATGGCTTAGAGGCAAGTTTTGGTTGTATAAAAAACCGATGTCCTGCCAAACATTCTCTCCTGTAGGTGTTGCTCTCCAACTCTTTTTTTAAATTTAAATGTGGCTCACGTGCAAAAAAAAGTTGGGGACCCCTGTTCTAATGTATACATGAGCCTCTGTATCAGACTTCCTGTTTTCAGCTTAAACCTCCAGGGCTAGGGATTGAATATGCTCAGTTTGTCCCCCCCCCTCCTCCTGATGTAATCTGAGCCCAGAGCTATGAGTAAGCAAGGAGAGACTCAGGCAAGAAGCAATGTCACACCAAGCTAATATGGCAGTTGCTATACTTAAACAGAGAGCTTCTAGAGTGGTTTACTCTGGTATGGTAAAGCATCTGCAAAATAAATATAGTGTTGTTATAGCTTGCCCTATTGTGGCCAATCAATTGGCAATAAACTGCTTTGGTAGCTTTCATTCTCCTTCTGGTAATTAAACCGTAAATTCCGCTCTTCTGATGCAGAGAGCACGATTGCGGCCCACAGGAGCTGCCTCAGAAGGCAAGAGGCAAAGAATCACCCCTGTGCCAATGACAACATATTTCTCATCCAGTGCCATTACCTTCATATTTCCAATTGTCCTAGCCAGGTTTCTTGCACTTGTAAACATACCCCTTTTAGATCACATGCAACACATGCTGTGAAGCACAATAACCAAGGTTTCCAATTCCATTAAATATGTGCCAGTGAGTTGGTAGTGCAATTGTGAATGCCCCCCGCCAATCATACTTTTGATTAATATCATACACTGGCTTGTTAAATTGCTAATTAAATAGAGTTACTTTTCCTTCAATGTCATTTTCGCTCTGCCTACACATATACTGGCAGGGTTTGGTAAAAATCCCAGCTTCTGGAATGCTTTTCTTGGGATCTGGAAGGAGTTTCTGCACAGGCTGTTTTTTATTACAGGCTTAATAAACTGCAAGAGCTCTGTGTGGCTCAGACAGTGGCTGAGATCACCATGGAGTACAGGAGAGCCTGCGTCCTCTTTTGTCTCTTCTGCTTTGCCCAGGTCACTCTCCAACAGAATGGCAAAAAAAATAAGCAGAGTAATAAAGGTAAGAGAGTATAATCTGCCTTTGGGTTTTATAAAAAGTTTGCTAACTGCAGAAGTGTCGCAAGTGATTTCCATATAACTAGAAATGTCTTCAGTGGTTGTTTAATTTAAATATGTGATGGAGTTAAAAAATAAATATTATTTTTAAAACAGGAACGCATGGGAGCGCAGGTAAAAAAAACGCTCATCTGTAAGAGCCCTTAGTTGGCTTACTGTAATTAGTGTTTTTTTGTAAAACATTATTAGCAGGTGTGACAGTGATGGTGTGAACATGTTGCTTACTTTTAGGATATTTGCCTTATTTTCATTACAAAAACAAAGTTGTTAGTAATATTTACCTCCTCATTTCTCACTGGTGCAAAATGTGAGTAGTGTATTATCACAGTGCCATGCACATGCAGTAATATAGGACATGTATGTTTAAATTCTATCAATTGCTTTGCTTTTAGGAGCCGTGCAGATTCCTATGTTGTAGTACTGAACTTTTCCCTAGTAAAGACATGGTTAAAATCTAAATTCTCAGTAGCACAAATGCTTTCCCCATGTGCCACTGATCACGAGATGAGAGTAAGTTTTGCACTTATGCTGGGCAAAGTTAAAAAGCCATGCTAAATTTTTAAATGGTCCTTAGCTTCTTTAACATCTTTAAAAAAAAGTTAACCTATTAACTGAAACAATGTCGCAGGGTGCTTACACAAGAGATTTAAACAAATTAAAAGACATGTAAAGCTCACCTTCTTCCTACCAAGTATTTAAGTTGGGCATATCTTCCCCACCCAAACCACATTATTTGTATTGCGTATACTCCCTCCATTTGCCAGCACCATCACTTTTTCATAAACCAAATTGCAGCTTTCACCAGGCGGTCATTTTCCCTGTGACACATCAGTAACATTGAAATATGTATGCTGTAAAGTTCATGCAATGCAGAATGCAGGTTTACTCAGGCACAACATACTTTGATAAAAAGTTCTGCTGTAATGAGCACTGTAATGGTTAAAGGGGTGGTTCACCTTCAAGTTACTTTTAGTATATTGTAGAAGGGCCAATTCTAAGAAACTTTTCAATTGGTCTTCATTATTTATTTTTCATAGTTTTTTAATCATTTGCAATTTTCTTCTGTTTCTTTGCAGCTTTCAAATTGGGGTCACTGACACCATCTAAAAACAAATGCTCTGTAAGGCTACAAATGTATTGTTATTGCCACTTTTTATTACTTATCATTCTATTCAGTCCATCCCCTATTCATATTCCAGTCTCTCATTCAAATCAATGCAGGGTTGCTATGGTAATTGCTTACAATGCAAAATAGAGAGCTGCTAAATATCTATAAACCCATAAACAATAAAAAAATGAAAACCAATTGCAAATTGTCTCAGAATATCACTCTCTACATTATACTAAAAGTTAACTCAAAGGTGAACAGCCCCTTTAAGCTGAGATCAGGAGAGGTAGTTAGGAGAAAAAAATAGGATCAGACAGCTTGTGCAGAGTTTCTGTGGGAACTAGAAATGCTATCACTTCATTCGCTGTTAGACTGGAGTATGTGTTTAGTAATCTGAACTGAGCATGCTCATAAGTCAACAGTCAAGGCAAATTCCTTAAGGAGGGGGCTGAGTGGGTTAGAGGAGAAGAAGGATTTCTAAGTGAGGAAGGGGATGCTGCCATCTTACTGTTAGCCTTTCAACAACCAAAGTTTCAGTTTTCAAAGAAGCTGTTAAGGAGGTTTACATGTGCTTTAGAGGAAAATTCAACCCCTTCAATCAAATACCCCTACCGTCTACTCTAAATAGACCAGTGAGTGTATATAGGGGGGGATTTGTTCCACACTCCGTAACATCCATGGAGCTGTATTATCCCCTGTGCTCATATGTGTGAGTCTGTTGGCAAATAACAATGATAATCATTACAATAGTGCTTAAACATAGACATGATGCCAGAGTGTATAAAAAAAACGTAAGTGCGTGGATATAAAATATTACTCTAAAACCAAAACAAATTCAGAGGTTGATTTCCCGTTTGGGAGTGCAACCCTCCCACCACCGGTAAGTTTTTCGGGCTATTTAAATATCAGTGCTCACCATGTTCATCTTATCGCCCTTAACTTCTTCTCTTTGAAGTACACCACTCAATCCTTCCATTATTGCCGGCATCCTCCCGTCCTGCAACGCCGAAGTAAGCACCACTTCCAGGAAGTCCGTGTTGCAACCCCTGTCCTTCGGTCCCACCTGATTCCTCATAGGTCCATACCCTTGTCCATTAGGTGCTCCACCAGCCACCTATTCCTACAGCACCATGTCCTCCAATCCGTCTAGCCCCCTCGCTTTGTTTGGTTTTTGAGTGCACCAGCTGTGAGTCTTGATAAAGGCCCCAAGGAGGGCCGAAACGTTGGATGCAACGGGGATTGAATAAACACACTTGAAACACATCTTTATTATATATATATATATATATATAT
>CM044442.1:46317334-46332100 GCA_024363595.1 Xenopus borealis | reverse complement strand
CATGAGGAACTGTATTAAAGGGTCGCAGCATTAGGAAGGTTGAGAACCACTGATCTAAACCCACTGGATGGCTAAATATTATGCAAGTCATATATGGGGATGTAGAAGCTGTGGGAAGCTACTCAGCATGCATCATGTCCCAAGACTGGATAGTCATCAGCTTGGCTGTGAGTGGAATTTGAGGTTGCTTCAGGTTGATGTTCAAGAGACACTTTATGGGGCAAATTTACAAAATTTGTGTGAAGGATTTGAAGTTCGATCGAATTTGATCGAATACCGGTGGTACTTTTTTTTCAGATATTCAAATATGCAAATGTATTAAATTGAACTCTGTGCCATTGATCTATCATTGTAACAATGGGCTCTAATTTGAAACTGGTTAAATAGATAGACTCTGCAAAATAAACAAATGTTTCTAATATAGTTAGTTAGCCAAAAATGTAATGTATAAAGTCTGGAGTGACTGGATGTCTAACACTAGAACACTACTTCCTGCTTTACAGCTCACTTGTTTTTCCAGGCAGTAACCAATCAGTGAATTGAGGAGGGTCCACATGGGTCATAACTGTTGCTTTTGAATCTGAGCTGAATG
The DNA here is from genome assembly GCA_024363595.1 of Xenopus borealis. Classification (NCBI taxonomy): domain Eukaryota; kingdom Metazoa; phylum Chordata; class Amphibia; order Anura; family Pipidae; genus Xenopus; species Xenopus borealis. The sequence continues at coordinate 46,331,508 of CM044442.1, read as the reverse complement.
CTGAGGATCAATTGTAAACTCGCTAAACAGTTATGTCTCATGTGGCCCCCCTTCAAGTTACTGACTAACTCAGAGTTAGAGAGCTGAAAAGCAGGAAGTAGTGTTCTGCTACAAATCCAGTCACTCCAGACTTTATACATTACATTTTTGGCTAACTATTTTATAAATTTTTTTATTTTTCACAGCCTATCTATTTACTCAGTTTTTATTTTTACACTGAACTGTTCCTTTAATGTACTAATGTATTGCTGTAGCCATCCCTGTTTAGCCACATAACTTTATATTCTGTTTTAGAATCATTTGCCCACGGAAAGGAGTGATTAAGAGTCAATTTTGCTGGTAATTACAAGTTCACTGTCCTTCTAGTAGTTTCTGAGTTGTGAAATTACCTTTCCTGTCTCAGGTGAGTCAAGAGAACATCGAGCTGGTACAGGTCCAACAGCAGCTGCATGAATAACTGTCCCAAACACAGCGGTTCATGGGATCACTGCAAAGAAAAATGTTCCTGGCTGAATCACTGTTCATCTGTTCCAAAATTCGGGGAGCGGCCAGTACTGTTCATCAGTCCAACATTTTTCTCAGTTAAAATGTTTGGACGATAGAAAACTTCAGTGTTTTATTCATTGCTTCTTGCCTTAATAGCATGCTAGATCTTAAAGTGCTATTATATTCAGTCATTAATATCTTATATTGGCTCTGCTATCAATATGCACCTAGGATCTATAATGGAGAAATAACTGATTACTTAACGAACCTTTATAAACACTAGGCAAATTTGCCCATGAGCAGTTACTCATAGCAACAAATCAGTGATTAACTTTTTAAATCCAGCTGAATGTAAAACAATGAATGCAACAATCTGATTGGTTGCCACAGGTTACTGCCCACGGGCCAGTGTTGATAAATGATCCCCACTGTTATGCTATTTCTGCTGTCAGACTGTTGAGGAGAGGTTGCATGCAAATGTACAATGGATATTCTGTAATATTAAATGAACAGTAACACCAAAAAAGAATAAAAATATAATGTACTGTTGTTCTGCACTGCTAACTGGTATTTTATATAATCAAGCTGCTGTGTAGCCATGTGGACAGACATTCAAGCACAGGATACACAACATACTTTCTGAAGAATCCCATTGTATTCTACTGAACTTATCTGTTGTGTATTCTGTGCCTTTTCTCCTTTTTCAGCTTTGAATGGATGCCCTACACAACCAGTTCCTGACTTGAAGGCAAGTTTTGGTTGCATAAAAACCAAGTGTACTGCCCAACAGACCCCCCTGTAAGCTGCCAGTCCTCATAGGGGCTACCAATAACCATTCACAACCCATATTTGGCACCACCCAGGAACATTTTTTATGCCTGTGTTGCTCCCCAACTCATACTTGCATCTGAATGTTGCTCTCGGGTAAAAAAGTCTAGGGACCCCTGCTTTAGTGTGAGGAAGCATTCATTATTTTTATTTCCTTGTTTGTGTGACAGAAAGCCATGTAACTTTAAGGATTAGGATTTGGTTCAGACACTTGGAATTGGACAAATCCGAATCCTGCTGAAAAAGGATGAATCCTGGCTGAATACCGAACCGAGTCCTGGATTTGGCGCATTCCTAGTCTAATCACTGTAGCCAATAAGGTAATATAAGGTTTAACTAAAGGTCCATAAAGTTAAAAAAATGACAACTAATTTATTCAAATGACGGAAAAAGAACAGCTGAAGTCATATCCAATTTGCCTGGGGGGGAGGGGGTCAGGGGATCCTGAGTCAGAAAGAGCACTTGCCCCTTTCTCTAGATTCATTTTATACATATTAACAGTTAATTTCAGAAACCAAGCCTGTCTTGAAACTATTTAACCTGCCAGTACAACTGCTTCAGGGAGAAAATTCCACAGCTTCGCAACTCTTATTGTATAAGGCTCTATTAGCATGTTAGGTTCCATATTTTTATGGAACCTAAAGGGATATGTAAAATGGGCCAACTATTCTTTATAACCACTTTTGCACTGTATATCAGAAAGTGCCCTAATTCCATATACATTTATTTCCCAAAATTACTGTCTCTGCAGTTTAACCTTAATGGTAAAGAGCATCACAAAAATGAATATACAAAATCCAAGTACTAGATAATATGTGTGTAATTCCGGACTTCAATGAAAAGCAAGGGTCCATAGTCAGACCCTTCTGGGGAGTCCCAGCAAGTCCCACAGAGAGGGAAAGGTTGTGCTCCAAGCCAGGTAAAACAAGTTTTTGGAAGGGAAAATCTGATGCAGAAAAAAAAGTTTTTTTCAGAGTTGGCAGAGTAAGAAAAGAGAGCTTTTTTTAAAGAGAACCTACTTGGGGGCAAATTCACTAAAGAGTGCAACTTCGCCAGCGTCCACTTCGCAGCCATTGCAACACTTCACCAGGCGAAAATTCGCTCAGACAACGCTAATTCTAGTGAACTTTAGTAAGTGTGACGTTTTGTCCAGGGAGCCGAATGCTGGCGAAGTTGCGCTATCGTTACTTTGTTAAGCAAAGCAAAGTTGCCCTAGCATTGCCTAATTTGCATACAGCGGGAAGTTAAAGTTCAATGGATGTATATGTTGCAGCAAATACATTACATTACACAAGCCCTAGAAACCTTAATAAAATAAAATAGAGTTGTTATATTGCCGTACACACGTACCCACTGTATAGTTTGTGTTCTAGATGTTAGGAAATGCAGGTGGGAAGCTGGGTACCCCAAAAAATGTTACAATCTTTTGCAACATATCACCCTGTAAATATGAAATGTGAAAAAACAGGTGTCAATTATGGACCTTATTTAAGGAAGAAGGCATTGAATGCTGTGCATGCTGGTTATAATGCATTTAAAATGGGTTGTTCCAGATATTGTTCATGAGAATGGCATACTTTGATTAAAAAGTTGATTGGAGAGGAGAAGACATATAAAGAAGAACCTCTTTCTCGCATAACAGGGATCATGGATCAGTTTCAATGTCACAACACTTGAAGAGGTCATGTTGCCTTATGCCGTAGAAGAAATGCCCTTGAAATGGGTATTTGAACAAGACAACAACCCTAAGTACATCAGTAGACTAACAACATCTTGGTTCCAGACCAACAAGTTATAGAGTGGCCAGCCCAATCCCTGGACCTTAAGCCAATAGAAAACTTGTGGTGTGACATCACAAATACTGTTTCTGAGACAACAACCAAGAAATGCAGAACTGTGGAATGTAACAGGTGCCAGAAGTTAGTGTACTCCATACAACACAGATGTGTAACAGTTCTCAGAAACACTGCTTATACAACTAAATATTAGGTCACTGATTCAAAGGAAAGCAAAATCTTGAAACATTTTTCAGTTTGTACAGTGAATATTTGAGTTTGTAACGAACAATGCATTTGGAACAGTATAATATTCCCTTTTCTTCGCTTTCTGTAAAGGAGTAAAACAATTTTGATAATGTTTTGATTTGGCATAGAATTGTGCAATGTTGCCAATGCATTTATATTTATGGAAATGACAGCTATTAAAAGGATTTTGAGCTTGATTCACTTTTTTAAACACACTGCTATTATTCTGAACACAACTGTACAACAAGTTTGTAACTGTCACTCAGAAAAGAACCACTTAAATAACGGCAGTCAAAACGGCAGTCAAAAATTCCAGATCTATATTCTAGACCAGGGGCCCCAATCTTTTTTACCCGAGAGCCACATTCAAATGTAAAAAGAGTTGGGGGGCAACACAAGCATGTACAAAAAGTCCATTGGGATACTAAATAAGGGCTGTGATTGGCTATTTGTTAGACCATAGGTAGACTGGCAGCCTACAGGAGGCTTTACTTAGCACTATACTTTTTTTAATGCAATTAAAACTCGCTTCCAAGCCTGGAATTCAAAAATAAGCCCCTGCTTTGAGGACACTGAGAGAAACATCCAAGAGGTAGGAGAGCAACATGTTACTCACAAGCTACTGGTTGGGAATCACTGTTCTAGACAGAATATTGTATACAATAAGCAGAACAAAGCTCTAACCATTCTTTATAACTTACCTGAAGATAGCCACATAAATCTCTTTTGTTACTGCACAAACCTTAAAGATCCTTGGTTGGACTTTTAGGGTCTAAGGAGTAGTGATGGGCGAATTTATTCGCCAGGGCCGAATTCGCGGCGAATTCCCGCGATTCGCCGCTGGCGAATAAATTTGCGAATCACCAGCGAAATTTCGCCGAAAAGACGCGTCGTTTTTTGACGCGACGCGATTTGACGCGACGCGATTTGACGCGACGCGCGTCAAAAGCATCCCGCGACTCGTTTCGAGAATTTTTCGCCGATTCGCGAATTTCGCTAGAAATTCGCGAATTTTTCGCCGAAGCGAATCTCGGGAGATTCGCCCATCACTACTAAGGAGCATGCTCCACATGAGTCAAGGATCAAAATAATTTACACATACAAAATCTTTAAATTAATCTAAATATATTGATTCTCAAACACATTTTGCAATAATTACAATAATACAACAGCAACAAAACCCCATGGATCACTGCAAGTAATATAACAAAATGTGAGTAGTTCCAATAGCACAATTGTCTGGCAACTCATGGTGCTCCCCATTGCTATAGAAAGATTTTTTTATTTTTATTATATGAATATGACCTAAATATTGCTATAGAAAGGAAGTGACCATAAGAACTACAGTCCACTGTCAGTGTCTCTAAATGTCCATACAGTCATTTTAGTGCTGTAAAATAATGGCACTCATTCTTTGACACTTAGGCAAGAGCCACAGGAGGGGCTGAAATCAGGCTGCTGAAATGCACTGGCTGAAAATTAGCCCCTATGAGAGCAGTAGCCTTCTCTTCTGTTCACATAAGGATCAATACAGGGCCATAGTTACATGTTGCAGACATCAAACTTCCACCAAATACTGTTCCTACAAACTCATCTACTGCTGACATTGTCAAACGTCACCACCACTCCAGCACCATGTTTCACAGATGGGATAAGATGGAAATAGAAAACTTTAAAGGGTTCACAAACTTTCATGCATGTATAGGAGGCCTGACTCTACCCACAAATTCATGCCCCCCCACCCCCTTCAGTAGTGAGTACTACCATTATTGTATCATCTCCAGAGCGGGAACTTATAAGTTACCATGTACAGTTTAATTGGGAGGTGAGACTTCCTGCAAGTTCTCAGAATCTTCTGAGAGCTTAGAAACTGCTCTCACATTACCCTGTTTTTCTGTCTTTGCATACCATTTTAATAAGGTGCTGTGTAAAAACCATTTTCTTTATTCTGTATTCTGTCTCTTGACAGTACAGAATCCATGCAGCTTGGTGTCAACAAACTTCAGCTTTCTGGCTCAATAGAGTCTGATGGGTGAATTTATTCATGTGGTGTGAATTCGCCACAAAGGTTTTGTACAGTCAAGTACAGAATAAATTGCGAAAAAGCCAGCAAAAATTCGGCTGGCGAAAATTCACCAGTGTCGAAAAAGCGGACGCCTGCTTCCAAAACGAGATGCCAGCAGCGTTTCGCTAATTTCTCACCTTTTCGGTGAAGTGACATGCCCGAGATTCACCCATCACTAGGCCTGGGTTATCAAATGTTGTCCCCACTGCTATGATATGGTTTTTGTCAAAATTGGATAAAAGCACACAGGAAAGTGGGTGGGATCTAAAGGTTGCGGCCAGACTTTTGTTTCCTGGCCCCCCAACCAAAAACATCTTCTGCTGCCATATGTTATCCAACTAGTATAGTTGACTATGGATAACCTATGAAACCTAAACAATACAATTAGTACAATTAGGAATGTTGCAATGTTTGTGACATATTTATTAAAAAAACATGAATGCAGAACTTGTTCAAAAAGATTAATTTCTTTTACTCCAGTTGGTGTTTTTTAAAGCAATAGCAAGCCATAGATTTAAATCTTGACACACCTATTGTTTTTACTGCCGTTGTCATCAAAACACTCAGATTATGACAGAGGAAAGAAATTCTGTAGAACTTTCCTCCTGTCATCACTGTCCATTTGTGCTTTACAGATGGGGACAAACTGATGAACGCGCATGGGCTTTGGCCTCTGCATTATGGTCACCGTTATATTCTTTTCCTTATTTCCGAAATCAATGTTGTAAATTCTAGCTAAAAAATAAAACTATTAGTTGGAGAAGCTAAAAGTTTTTTCAGCCAAACTCTAACCATGAGTGAAAGAAAAGTTTTTGTGTTATCATAAATATTCTCTGAAAAATGGTTAAGAAATCATAAATTCTGCTATGGTGTGTAAACTTATGAGCACAACTGTATCTTCTATCTCTTCTAAGCCAATGTGCGTATACCTTTTGGACACCAGTCACAACCTTAGAGCTTGCAAGATGTTTGGGGAAAACCCCACAAAGAATTTTACAAAAGTGTATACATATAGGGTTTCCACATCAAATATGATAGGCTGTACTGTTATGTGGGAAGGGTGTTGATATCACATTGCAGACAATGTCCACATTAGGGGTGGGAATGGGCAGGGTCCAGGAGTTGTAGGAGTAGGCACTGGGGTCTTAAAAAGCTGGGTAGTAAAAAAGTTTAGGGAGGGAAGGATTAACAAGGAACTATAAATTTAACTGTAAGTACCTTATCTTGTGATTTACTGGCAAGGACAGTAAAATACCAACTAGGTGAAAACAAGTGATATGTAGGCCAGCCTGAAAACCTGACTGGCAAAGCACAACTTTAGCAGGTGCCAGACAAAACTCTGCTTGCAGCCAGCCCTTCCACAATCACACCTGGCTACCACACTGGACATGGCCCACATTTTCTTCCAATCCCAGTATCTTGAAACACGCTTACAGACCAGTTCAAATGCTTTTGCTGTGCTTTCCATATATAATTATATATATATATTGCACTCATTTTCAAAACTATATTGTAGGTAGTGCAAGCTTCTAAATGAGCTATAGTTCAGGGTTATAGTATGTATATGTACTGTATAAAGGTTAAGGTGGTGTTAGGAAGAGGATTGTAGCTAACATAATCACAGAACAAAGAGAAGCAAAACCCAAAATAAGTAAAAAGCCAGACATGCTTACTTCCTTGGATTTGGGTTTTCTGAACAGTGATCTTGAAGCGTAAAGTGAGGCCTTGTTGATTTTCATTGCCCAGGTTGCAGTTGAAGTTACCTGCTATATTTTCTGGTCGCTTATCACCAACTGCTACCACTGGGTTATATTTGTAATTCGGTAAATAATATTCTACCCGTTCTTCTTTCCCTTCACATTTGGTAAAAGTATAATTAAAAAATTCCATGCTGGCACTATGATCAAATGATATGACAAATTGCCAGGTCATGAGGTCATCATTTGGGAATCCTACTGGGTAATCTGCAGACATAAGAAAGGCACCTGACTGACTCTGAAAAGTGGATTCAATAATGCATAATACTAGGGGAAAGACAACATACCATTACAATGATGCCTGCACATGCTCTACCTCAAATAGACGGTGAAATCAACAGAAGCCTAACACATTTTAAAGTATGGGATGTTATCATAGACTTATTATTTCCCAGGTAAAAGCTACTTACTTACTTACGTACTTATTTACTTACTTAATAGTCATAGAGGTTAAAATGGAATCCAGGGTATTTTCCAAGCAACTGAAGGCCTGCCCCACACTAGTAAATATTGATGTTCATGAGTCCACTATCAGAACACTGAACAATAATTTTGTGTGTGGTAGGGCAGCAAGGAGAAAGCCACTGTTCTCCATCCAAAATATTGCTGACCATCTACAGTTTGCTAAAGATCATGTGGACAAATCAGAAAATGTCTGCACCTTCTCTCCTTTCGTATGGTACTCCTGCCTGGTGGTGCAGAATTCACTAGACGGTCGGCACACGTCAGTCATGTATAAAAAGCATTGGAAGAGAGTTGCACAAACACCATATTGTTTTGCAGGTGGGGAGCTTACCCCTTTTATTTTAACCACCCATGCATCGGGGCCTCCCATCATCAGGATAAACACACACAGTGCTGGCTGACACTTTTAAAGTATTAGTAGACACACCCAAAAACCCATAATTCCCCAAGTCCAATGGGAATCCAAAGTGAGGCTTGGTACTCAGTCCAATTAAGTCCCATATCCCCATGTACTCTGTCCAATCTAGTTCCATGTTCCAATGTCCATTTTGTGGTGACAGAAATTAAAGTCCTTTCTAAGAAATTTCAAGAAGTAATTTCTTGAAAATTATGGATTTTTGGGTGTGTCTACTAAGGGGCCGATTTACAAAATTCACGTGAAATGATCAATTCGATCAAATAACGATCGTACACATTTTTTGTAATATCGGATATTCTAATCTGGCCTCTTCGATCATCGAATACCGAATTATTGAATAGATCGAATGATCGGATATTTGAAAATTAGATCATTCGATAAACGAAGTAATCAAAATTGTTCGACTACCTACTTCGCCAGATTGAACCTACCGAATTGCAGTAGAAGTCTATGGGAATACCATTCGTACGATTGAAGCGTTTGATCGTTCGAATCGTACACATTTTTCAGATGCTCGAAGGAAATTTTACAATTTTTTTGTGAAATCGAACGATCGGTATCCGATCCTAGGAATTCATCGAGAAATCGAATAGCGAGCAAAACAATTCAATAAGCATTCGATGGTCGGGTGCTTATCGAATTTCGAATTTGATCGAGCTTATTTTGGGGAATAATAGTAAATTTGCCCCTAAGACTTTAAATGTGTTAGCCAGCACTGTGTGTTTATCCTGATGAAAGGAGCGTGAAACCCCCCCCTGAAACATTGATGCACAGGGGGTTAAAATAAAAGGGGTAAGCTCCCCACCTGCAAAACAATATGGTGTTTGTGCAACTCTCTTCCAATGCTTTTTGTGGATGGATGAAGCAACAATAGAACTTTTTGGCTTCTATGAAGAGCGTTACATATGGGAAAAAACAATGCATTTCAGCATAAGAACCATATGTGAAACATGGTGGTGGGAGTTGTCTGGTTTGTGCTTGTTTTGCTGCATTTGAGCTATGACAGCTTGCCATCATTTATGGAACAATGAATTCTGAACTATACCAGAGAATTCTAAAGGGAAATGTCAGAACATCTGTCCATGAAATGAATCTCAAGAGACAATGATCCTAAACATGCGTTGTTCTACCAAAAAATGGTTAAAGAAGTCAAAGTGCTGAACTTAATCCAACTGAAATGCTGTGGAAGCAAACGGGTCATGTGAGTAAACCCACCAACAGCTGAAGCTCTTCTGAATGGGCTAGAATTCCACCGAACTGATGTGAACGACTGATCTTGCTGCAGAAGAGGGTCACACCCAATACTGAGTGAAAGCAAATGAAAACTGATTCACTTACTTTTGATACACAGATATGTTATTTGATAATTTCTTCAATAAATACATGACCAAATAAAATAATTTATTTTAATTGTCTGACTAGGTTTTCTTCATGTACCTTTAGAACTTGTTTGAAAATCAGATGATGTTTTAGGTCACATTCATATAAAAGTATAGAAAATGTTATGGATTCACAAACGTTCAAGCACCACTGTAGATTTCTTTTGAAGTACTTGGAATAAGGTGAGAGAGGGGAAATGACAGCCTCTGGGTAGGTGGTGATATAATCTGTTTGAGAGAGGGGCAGGGAATTACCTATTTTTCACTTTTTCAAAGAATCCATGTAATCAGGTATGTTTGTGTAAAAATATGCATTTATTTCAGTTTAGACAATCTGTGAGCTCTTTTTTAACCACAGCCCAGCTGAATTGCCACATGCAAAAAAGGGAGGCAATTTACCTTTAAATACAAATAATACTAGTGTTCTTATTGCCTCTATGGAAAACAACAAGCCAGCAAACACTCACTCACAGCAGACATTTTCTGTGGAAAAGCTATTTTACTCTTAAAATATAATAAATAAAAGGTAGAAAAGGAAGGGATCCCTTACTTCTAAATGGCACATATTTTTATCAAAAGACAAAATATTTCACTGGAAAGAAACAGGCAATAATGTTATACAAGTAAAAGTACCTGTTACTGAATAGATTAAAGTTAGTTTTACTATTGGTTGTAAAAGGCCAATGTATATACAGGCTGAGAAAAAGACTGAAGTGTTTCCTTTGTTCTTTTGAAATTGTGCAGTATAAAGGGTGATAATATTATAATGTAAGGGTGAAATAGTATAACTCGTGTAAGAACACACTATGGTCACACCTTTGCTGGTGCCTTATAAAGGGAATAATAACACTACAGGAGAACTATGGAAGGTCAAAACGAAGGGTATGGCTAGCAAGCTGGAGAATGGGGGGTCGGCAAAATTGAAACTAGATAAGTTAATAACAACTTTATTGATGCTAAAAAAAACAAGACTAACTATACATTTTTCTATCAGCATTTCTATAATTTACAAAGTTAAAAAATAAAAAAAAAAGTAAAAAGCCCTTAGAGGTAGTAAGAGTATTTCATTAATAATACACAGTATTAAAAATGATTAGGCTTGGTTTGTATGTTGAGGTTGCCTTTTGTGAATAAGAATTAAGACAGTCAAAAGAGGTTAGCATATGTAACATAGCAAAACATACTTTTAATTTAAGATCTATTTATGATGCTGAATCCAGACTCGGTCAGTGTTTAATTCCAGGGCAAATCTAGAGTAACAACACCTCCTCCTTGGACACTGTTCCACTCCGACAGAAAGTACCAATGTTAATGGAGGATTTGCCCACTGAAGTGCTGACATAGTAAGTTACTGAATCTGGAGGAGAAAAGTTTAGCTCAATGCCGATATTTTGAGCAGCGTCTACATGCCAGGAGAAGGTCCGGTTTATTCATTCAAGCCAGTTGGTTCAAGCTGCACAAAGGGACACAAACCAGTGCTGCCATCTAAACAAAAAAAAGGTAGATTCTGTGGGCTCTATTAACGCTTCTTCCACACAAGTTACACAAGATCCATAAAAAGAGCAATACATGATGACAAAACTTCTTAGGCTAATAGCAAAGAAGACTATTCTTATTCAGATTGCAGTTTTTTTAACTCCTTATGGCTGTAGATTCAGGTCTCTGTGTTACACCCTAAGTAAAAGTAATCCAAGTAATAATTGAATCGCAAACAGCTCCAAGCAGTATTTTTAACTGCAATATGTTTATTAGCAGTGTTAGCACACTACATGTTTCGGGCAGAGCCCTTTTTCAAGTGTAACAAAAAACAAGGCATTGTGGGATTAAATACCTTTTATGTGGAGCATATCCCTCCCCAACTTGAAGTGACAGTGTTAAATTCAGAAGAAATTCTTTAAAGGGATACTGTCATGGGATTTTTTTTTCAAAATGCATCAGTTCATAGTGATGTTCCAGAACAATTCTGCATTGAAATCCATTTCAAAAGAACAAACAGATTTTTTATATTTCATTTTGAAATCTGATATGGGGCTAGACATATTGTCAATTTCCCAGCTGCCTCAAGTCATGTGACTTGTGCTCTGATAAACTTCAATCACTCTTTACTGCTGCACTGAAAGTTGGAGTGATATCACCCCCTACCTTTCCCCCACCCAGCAGCCTAACAAAAGAACAATGGGACGGTAACCAGATAACGGCTCCCTAACACAAGTTAACAGCTGCCTATTATTCAATAGTAAAACCCATGTCCCACTGCGTACTATTCAGTTACATTGAGAAGGAAAAACAACAGCCTGCCAGAAAACAGTTCCCTCCTAAAGTGGTGGCACAAGTCACATGACCAGGGGCAGCTGGGAAATTGACAAAATGTCTAGCCCCATGTCATATTTCAAAACTGAATATAAAAAAATCTGTTTGCTCTTTTGAGAAATGGGTTTCAGTGCATAAGTCTACTGGAGCAGCACTATAAACTGATGTTTAAAAAAAAAAAAAAAAAAAAAAAACGTTTTCCCATGACAGTATCCCTTTAAGCTGAAAACATTTATAATAGTTACAAAAAATATTGAGTGCAAACTCTGAAATAAATAAAAGTGATCTAGGTTATAGTTTTTTTCGTTTGAATTTTTATAATTTTGTGAAACGTGTTCATTTTTTGACCATGCCCATTTTCTGATCACACCCCCTAATTACCATGTCAATTTTTCTAAATTTGGTAGGTCCTGATGGTTTGTACACAGTTCTAGGTGTTTTAGGGCTCTTACACACGAGCGCCTGAAGCTGTGCTCCCCTGCGTTCCGGTTTTATGCATTCAGCTGCAGGAGAGCGCAGGAATAGATGCATTTAATTTTTTTCAGTGGTGCTGTACTCACACAGGAGCATGTAGGTGCGAACACAGGAAAAATGCAGCATGTTGCGTCTAAACCTGTATTCTGCGCCTACATGCACCTGTTTGGGTACAGCCCCATTGAAAAAAATAGAATGCATCTACTCCTACACTCCCACGCAGGGGAACACAGATTCAGACGCTGGTGTGTAAGAGCACTTAGGACAATGTTTTATGCACACTGGGCGATTTGGGGAGATTGTGTCGCCTGGCGACCAATCTCCCCAAACGCCTTCTTTCACTCTGCGCCTGGCTTAAGTGCTAATTACACACGGCGGTTCGTTTTACGAAGTCAAAGTTGCGAGGCATCTTCGGGCGACTTCGGAAAACGAATCTCCGTGTGTGATTAGCGCCCGCAATTTTTTATTTAAGCCAGGCGCAGAGTGAGGGAAGGCGTTCAGGGAGATTGCTTGACTCAATCTCCCCAAATCGCCCAGTGTGCCCTAACCCTTAATCTCAGTGTCCCCAAGAGATTTGCTTATCTTAAATAGTTGCAATCTTAAATTGTTACAAATGTATGAAAGTGCAGGTGCTCAGTTTTCTGGGCTCTCTGCCAAAAAACCCTCTTATTTTAATTTAAAAACGCAATTTGTTTCTGGTGTCAGCTTAGGAGTACAAATAAATAACAAATGAAAAGTCAAGACTGCTGGCTGAGCTGACAATATTGGGACTGTCCTGCAAAAAATTGGACAGTTGGGAGGAATACCATCCCTTAATGTGAAAAGCAGTAATCCGATGCTTGGTGCGGCCAGCAGCGAAAACCTGGATGCAAATCATTTAAAATGAGCACTAAGGGGCATTTCTGACTTCAATTTGTATTGTGCACAAGTTTTTCAAAATGTAAACATAAGATAGCAAAATAGAATACAAAAAGAAAGATACAAAAGGAATATTCTTCTTTTACAACAGTCCATTGATGTCATATACTGTCATATACATTTGCAATAGGGGTTATAGAAGATATAATATATGAGCCTTGAGTTATATGCCTAAATCAACACCCAGTCAAGATCTTGTAGGGAGCCCAATATTCATTTGTGCCAGCACTTTGTTTTGCAAGCACTTGTTTTGTTGTGCCCCTGTGTTGGGTCCTTGTGTCTGAGGTCTCTGTAGATTACCCCTTTTATCTCTTGTTTTTCATCATAACTGGATTTGCACCTAACATTGTATTTTGTGCCATGCAGTTTGAAGAGGTTGTGTGCTGGGCTGGGTTGGATCACTGATAATGGTTTGCTTTTTTTTTCTAGCTGCGAGTTAATCAAAACTTTCCTGTAGGGGATTCTTTCTGCTGATCTTATTATTCTCTGTAGCACTTTTTTTTATCCTGCTGTGTTATGTTCCCAAACCCTGTCGGAATGCAACATGTTAAGAAACTTTCAACTGCAGATTTGTTGAATGTAACAGGCACTTTTTTATTTAGGCCACTTCTCTTCACCCTTCTCAAGATGTAAAACTGCCTTTGATACTAGAGCCTTGATGTTCTCTCTCCAGCAGAGATTCTTTGATATATTCAATCCCAGGGATTTTATTCAATTTTGATTGCTCTGTATCTGTCTCATCTATAGTAAAATCTTTTATCTTTTTGTTTTTGCTGTATTTTACAACTTTATTGTTGTCCCTTACAAGATAACAGTTTAATTGTCTCATTATCACTTTGTTTAAGACCCAGTTCTGTGGTGCCATTTGCAAACTTGATTTAAATTGATTAAATTTGATTAGATAGATATAGTGGGGCACAGGGATGCCTGTTGTCCCAGTTAATTTTGGGTTATAAGGGGGGCCCTGCTGTGCTGCAGAAGAAGCTGTGGAAAAGAACGAAAAAGACCGCTCCTGAAAAGAATGAAGAAGCCCCAATGGCAAAGAACAAA
>CM044442.1:46270736-46284094 GCA_024363595.1 Xenopus borealis | reverse complement strand
TTTTTGTGGCCAGGGGAGCTGCCCCAATGAGGTGAGTTGATAAACTCGCCCTACAAGAGCAGAGCAACGCAGTTTACCAGGGGAGGCAAAAAGTGACTCCTGGTACATTTAAGAGCCACATTTTCGGGTTTAAACCTTTTTAAGTGTGAGAGAGAGCACAATTGTGCTTTCAGCACTAAGGATGCACTGAATCCACTATTTTGGATTTGGCCGAACCCGCAAATCCATTGCAAAAGATTTGGCTGAATACCGAACTGAATCCGAACCCTAATTTGCGTATGCAAATCAGTGAGAGGAAGGGCAAAAGCCAGCCACAGCTAAAAAAATTTTTACTTCCTTGTTTTGTGATGAATAGTCACATGATTTTAAGGATTCGGTTTGGCCAGGCACAAGGATTTGGCTGAATCCTGCTGAAAATGACCAAATCTTTGCCGAATACCGAACCGAATCCTGGATTCGGTGCATCCCTATTCAGCACTAGCAGTGCTCCCCCTGGTGGACACAGAAAACGGTGACTGCTGCTTTGAAATGACCCTTGTTTGTGGCCCTGGGAAAACATGTACTGTATGTATCCTTATTTACAGCCCTCAATTCCCCTTGATAAGGAAACTTGTAAGGAAGAATCTCTCTCTCCTCCAGACTGGTCTGGACTGGTTAAAGCATTTTAGTAAAGTTTCTCACTACTACCTGAGTGCTGGTGTTTTCATTCGGATATATCTATAGTTAACATATTGTCCCATAGTATGAATACCTTTGAGAAAGGACCTGTCACCTGCAAATAGCTAGCAAGCATGGGCGCATATGTGGCTCAAAACGTTGTTTAACCTGTACTCACTCGTATATATCCATACAAAATCTTTATATCTAATGTAACAGGCAGGGGGATATTCTACTAACCACTATATAATATGGAATTAAAGAACATTATTTTGAGTACAATGATGGGAACACTAACTACACTAGCTGTATGTCACAAACATTGAAAGGGTAATACGTGGGTGTAGGGGTGGAAGTACAATTTCTATGCTTGATAAAAGGGAGGTTAAATGGATCTGCACTCTAAGGACAAGACCTCTTTTAGGACTGTTGATGTGTCCTGCTACTATGAGTAATATGCTATTGAATGCTTACTATCGATGTGTTAATGTGTTTTTTTAGTGTTTTTTGTATCATACCCCCCCCCGTCCCAATGGATATTGAGTTAACTGGTTAAGTGCCCTGTCTCTGCCCATTAAAGAGGTATGAGTATAAATGCTGTAATCATTTTCTTTTGTAACTAGCGTATGAGTAAGTAATTGTCATAAAACAAATAAGGCTACTGTGGTTTAAATACAATTAACAGTTATTACAGTTCACTAATGTTAAAGCAGAAGTAAACCTGAAACATAATTAAAGCTCAGTATTATGTCCCCAGAATTGCTGCACTTATTTTAGTCTGTACTGAACACTTCTGACTGCTGCTTTTAATCTGTTGTAGAATAAAGCAAGACACGCAATACCCAATATTGCACTTTCAATATGGTGGTTCAGTTTGCAGCAATGTATGCAAGCAGCACATCATACGTATTTGGGGTGGAGAACTGAGACAATAATTTGGTGTTTCAAGAGCCATGAATGTGAGGAACCCCTGTTCAAATCCTGCTAAAAAAACAAAATGGCTGTTGCAAACACAATTATATTAGATTTTAGTAATTATACAGGGACAGGGAGTGAAGAAAGAGCAGGCATCACAGGAAAAAGGATGGGCTGTCTGCAAGTTTGGATGTATTGCTCTGAAAGATTAGACTGCTAACAAAGCAGTGGTACCAGAATCATAGTTGGCCTCAAGAATATAACATAGCCATTTCTCAATAATTCTTTGAGTGAAAGTAAAATGCTCTGCTTTTTGGATTCAGGGAATAATGTGTGTGCAGCATAAGGCTTTTACATCATGTACAAGGCCATTTTTGGGGTAAGAAATAGGGCTAACAGTCAAACATTGCCCATTCTGCCCTAGAAGAGATACAACATTATTACTTTACACAGGACTTGTGTTATTAGCCCAATACAAGCCAAGTCACTACATCAGTACCAGCAAAGATAGTCTGCAGGCCAAGTCCTACAGAAAAATTGAGAGTATTTTTAGGTTTACATTGGCACTTGGCAGTCCTTTTATTGATGGTATTTTTTTTGTGGTTTTAGAGCATGTTGAAACCATGATTAAACTCTATTGGAGCAATGTAAGTGCGTAAGTGCGCAGGGCCGGATTTACATGGCGGGTGCCCCTAGGACCACTGCCGTTTGTCACCCCCATACGCTGCCCTTTATTCACAAATTTTCATCATCAAGGATTGCAGCCAAAATAAAAGCAACTAGGAAGCCAAAATACAAACCAGCACAAAACATTGCAACCTTGTATTGGCCATAACATTTTGTACCTTATTTTGGCATTTGCATAGTGGGTACAAATGTTAAATTGCTCCTGTTTTTACACTTAACACTCCTTTTAACTTTCCCAACTTCTCTGGGGCTTTTTGTCAACTTCTCTGGGGCTTTGTGTGTCGTTCAGAACAAATCCCCAGAGAGGAAACCACTATAGCATTATAACCATTATATAAGCCTATACGAATACAAAGCTTGTCAAGTGCTTGTCAAAAACTATTTCTTACACATCTGAAATGAGATTTGCAGTTCAACTGTTTCTACCTCTGGATTAGTAAGAATTCGAAATAGGAAACATACAAATTCTAACTGTCAGAATATGTGACCAAGCTGATAACTTGCATACAACGCACTTACTATTTTTGCTATTGCGCATCTGAAACATGGCATGTCACAATCTGATCTAATTAATACCTAGGGAAACAGTGACAGGAATGTGCCAGAGGGGACACATACCAGATAATTCTTCAGGTTTGGGGTATCTAATTGGTTGCATGATGTGCACTCTTGTAAAGCCCTCTCTGGGATTTCATTCAGACCTGGGCCCTGTTTTGTTGATTCCCTATTCACTGTGTGCACAAACTACACTAAAGTTCTTCTGTTTATGGACTTGTGTATTGATAATGATTCAGCAACTGTGATTACTTTTTGGGGGAATTATTCTTTCAGATGCATTCTTTATTTATGCATTAATAAGTGGCATAGTGACAAAGACCTTTAATGGAATTTATATGTTGTGAAAATGTATGCAAATTGAATATTAGTATTAGATTTAGGGCTATTACAGGGCTGTCTGGTGGAAAGGAACAGTAATTAACTGACTAGCCAAAGCTGTGGCTGACTGCCAACAAGGATTAAGGACTAAGGACTTAGAACAACCTATCTCCAAAATTAGGGCAATGGAAAACTAAGCTTATTGTCATCTATATGAAATTACTCTCATAGGTAGACAATGAATATACCTAAAATACCCATTTTTGCATAGCATTATAATTGCTGTATACCTGCCAGAGTACCTGCTCAATGCTAGATTTTCAACTGATGTCAGGGATATAGTTATTACACTGCTATTCAAGAGATTCAAGTGATTTTTGGCCATTTTGATACAGCAAGCATGATTGTACATAGGCGAATCAACACCCACATGTGTGTAGTCTTCAAGTTGCTTCCTACCAGTTGGATGTTGTCAGATGTTAAAGTCATACGCTTTGCAATGTTAACATGACCCACTTACCCAACTGTGTACTTTTGCTGACCAATTATAACAATTTACACAGTGTAAATGAGGGACAGCTTTCTGCGACCTGCTACATTGGTTATTTGTGCCATCAGAAATTATGGGGCCCCTTACAACTAACTAACTAACACCAGAACTGACCCATGATTTTCCCACACCTGTTCCTCCACTGGCTTTACTCCTCTGTAACCTGCAGATTTACCATGGGGCCCCTGACTTTTACCCTCAACAAAATGTATCAGCTGTGCAGGTATGCAACTTGTTCTTATATGAACAACAGACTGTTTCTATACATTCTGGTGTGTATTATAGGCAAAACCTAATTATAAGAGCAAATATCCCAAAAAAGACAGTGCAGAATGAAATTACTTTTGGAATCTAAACATTTAATCCCGCAACTGAGGCAAGCACTTGGCATTCAGTTGTATGTCTTTTCTTTCTTTCTTTTTTACATAAATATGTTTTCATGCAAAGTAAATATTGTGCAAATAGTACTGGCCATTTTTTATTCTAAAATATGCTCAAGATAAAAACATTTTTTTAAATACAGAATAATTACACTTATGTTTATTTTTCTGTGTTAATGAAAAGCAATATTCATATGTAAATATCCATATGTGTAAACTTAGCTGTATCATACCATTGAATTGGATTTTTCATAACTGTAAACTTTTCAGGCAAAACATTGGAATGGCAAAATTAATAAAGAGTTACTCTGCAGGATATTATCTCCTTTTGCCTTGTAGCTTGAAATGCATTGCATTATCACCCCAGTGCCTCCCCATTCAAAATGCCTTTCTAGTTAAATAAAATATGTGACTTTAGAGGGGATTCCAACCAAATAATAATAGAATAACTTAATTATATATAACTTTCCCATGTACATTCATGAAAAATGTAAATGTTACTGAAAGCAATATATCTGTGTGCAATCCTGATTTTCTGCAGTCAAGACTCCATTTACCCAAATGCCTTGCATGCTTTTTCACAGGTATTTAAGTAATATTCGTTCACATACAGTATAAATATAAACTGTATTTAGACAAGCTGAAAATGTGAAATGTGAATAACTTTTATGTCTATATATATATATATTTTTTTTTTCTTGCAGCTGGCCAACTTATACTAATCACTGTCAAAAGGGTGTTTTAGCAGCTAATCTATTACAGTGTATCCTAGACAAAAGTTTTTTCTTACTTTGATGAATACTGTAAAGAAGCTTTACATTTTCTTTCATTATCCTAAATTTCAAAATATTATTTGCTTAATCATATCCTTTAAAACATGGTTCAATCCAGAACTGGAAAAATAAGTGGGCGGGGAGCGGGTATATAGACTTTTAAAGCAAAAATATGAAGTCGGAGTTTCCATGCCAAAGAAAAGTATAAACCCCAAATCTGCAAACGTTAATGTTTTTCTGATAAACATTTTTTCTGATAACGGTATGTTGAGCTTCTATATAGATGGTCAAATACAGGTACATTTGTATATTTGACCTTTTTGGGTGCAGTGTTTTTGGGCATCTATTTGCAGTTGTGGAAGGAACATGACAATAGTGTGTGCCCTGAGCCACCTGTCTGAATACGTCTTGCAAACCTTTACTTTGTCATTGTCTGACTTTTCTGTCTTTATATAGGATGACCTTTCACCTGCCATGGTAACAAAAAAAATAATTATTGAGATTATGTATTTTAAGGTATAGTTATCATAAAAAAAAATATATGTTTTCATCTGAGTAGCTGAGCAGCTGAAACTCACGCAGCGCAGGATAAGCTGGTATGTGAATCATACTCTCTTAACCTTTGCATAAGGTTAATGCATTCTGCAGGTTTCAACATTTACTGGAGACAATTCATTGTGTATTAAAAGCCCCTTAATAATACTGATTTGCAAAATATAGCCTAAAAAATCAACAATAATAAATAATGAATAATAAAGTCTGCATTGAATTTTACCATTTTTAATATGTTAAGATTGATGAGTAGCTAATTTATTATTCCCTTGCTCTCCAACAGATGCTCTGTTTGTCTGTAGATTTAGTCAACACAATTCTCATGGGGGCAAGGACACAAGAATAGAAGCTTCTGTGCTGTCAGTTACTGTCACAAGAGCATTGAAAATAATCTCTGAGTCACATATTCGGTTACAAATAAATAAATATTCCAAAAGTATTAAACAAAGTATAAAACAAGAAATTAAACATGGTTAAAAAAAAAGCAATGTGAGGAGGCAATCTGCTAAAGATGTCTACCATTACAATGCGTATGCCAATTTGCTGGGGCTTTAATAAAACAATGGTGTTGTTAATAACATACTTTAGAAGTATAGATGTGTTTTGCTTATTGTGTTGTTTATGCCTGCATTTTTAAATATGAAATGGAGTTGCCATAGTATTTGTTTGAAGCTGTGGCTATAAGGTATCTGATTCTATTGTTTTATTCCATAGCCTTTGTTTATTGTAAATCTTCCTCTGTTATAAATTGTTGTAAAGTGCTCTGTAACTTGCTGGTGCTAATTCTAAATCTATTGCATTATGGTCTATGAAAAAAACATGCTGAATGTTTGTTCTGCAATGAACCCTAAATGATTAAAAAGATCTTGTAAGTGCTTTACTTTTATAGTTCTCTAATTACTAAATACACATTATCTTTGGTGTTTTGGAAATTCTAGAACAACAAATTCCTGGTTCACTGTGGATGAAAAGGAAAAAAGCTACATGATGAATTACGCAAGAATCAGTGCTTTTAATGAAAATATAAAATCAGTTTTGCTTTATTGGTGTTAAGTAAATAGATTGATATTGATGTATTGTATGTGTTTTTCCATGGGCAGCCTTGGTTCCTTATGCAATTGAGAAATTCTTGTAATAAGCCTTGTTTAATCTGAAGTCACCATAAAGAATTCAAGCAGCATACTTGGATACAATGCTCAGGGACGAAAAATAACATTTTTGAAAGCTAGTGCTTGCCCACAATGCAGCATTCCCCACCCCCATAATTTCATTATTGGACAGTTGCTAAATAGTTTGCATAGCAAGTGAAACAATCCATTATGTTCTGTCTCTAATGTTGCATATAATTTTATATAAAGAAAAGTACAGCTTCAAATAACAATTTTTTTCCTCATTCCTTCACTTCCATATATTTTTTGAAGATTTCTTGAGCTAAAGTGTTAAAAAAAAATAGCTAGATTTTTAAGTTTGCGTGTAAAGTTATTCTACTACACTATGCCACATATCTACAATTTGTAACTCACAAGATGCTGATGACTGTTGGGGCGTATGAGGCATGAAAGGGTTCATGAGTTACTGTACCATAAAGCTATGATAACGTAGTTATTCCCTTTTACAAAATATAATTTTGCAGTAAAGTTAGGTTATGGTAGCATTTGCTAAGATGTGTGTTTTTTACCATAAAATCTGAATTTTTTGTGGAAAAAAAAGAGCAAACATTTTCGGGATTTATTATTCCGTGAGGATGGAGAAATCCAACAAACCGCATCTCAGAAATGCCAAGGTTGCATACAAGTGAATGGGAGAAATCTTGAAGATATCTTGATCTGCGCAGGGTGTTGTGCAATAATCCATAAGATTTTGTGGTTTTTGGGTAAAAATCATAAATCATATGATTTTTCGGGGGAAAATAAGAAAAATTCACATGGTCTGTTTTTTTCACAATTTTTTCGTTTTTTTTCCCCCCTACATTATCTGGAAAATGTATTGATAAATTGGGGGTAAAAACCATGCCGATTTTGTCAGAGTATTTTTCAGAAATTAATTAGATAAATTCGGACTTTGATAATTGGTCCTCCCCAATTCTGAAGTATTGGTTTTCCACTGTGCAGTCTTTCTGAGTCCAGATCTTACAGCCATATGTTAATAATTCCATATTTAAAGAGCTGTATCAGCCTTTGCTGACAATATGATATGTGTTCTCTTTAATATCTTGGCCAGATTGTACATGCAAAACTTTTTAATTCCATGGCTGCAGATATGGAGGCCAAAAAAATAAAATATGCTACTTATTTCTACTTATTTCTCTTTTTATATTTTTAGAGTTTTTGTTTTATCGCTGATGGCAATAAGACATTCTTTACTCACCTATAACTTGTGCATCACATGGTCATACTGAAGATTTTTGGTCTGCAAACCAGGAAACAAATGAGATGTTGACCATGTACCATGTAGCCCCAGTTTTATTGTCTACATAATCAATGAAATAATTGTTACATTATACACCCGATACTGATTTGAGCTCTAGTGCCGCAGCTTCTTCTAAAACCAGCCTGTACATCTGGCAGTTCTTACTCTTTATTTAGCTGGAGTCTACATTGAAAGGTTTTAAGCATTATACTGCTGGCATGTGAAATAAGTGAAAAACAGTATGGTATTCTAGAACACATGGCCTATTTGGGGATTGGCACTCAGGCACTCAGTTTCCACTGCTCATTTTTTACAAACATTTTTTGGCATATAGTGAGAAACAATTTTGAAGTCCATCAGCTTTCCAGAGAATCTGATCACCACCCATTATGGAAAGCAGAGGGACGTCAATTCACAATTGTGCAAGGAAATTG
The DNA here is from genome assembly GCA_024363595.1 of Xenopus borealis. Lineage (NCBI taxonomy): Eukaryota > Metazoa > Chordata > Amphibia > Anura > Pipidae > Xenopus > Xenopus borealis. The sequence continues at coordinate 46,275,861 of CM044442.1, read as the reverse complement.
TTTATAATTGATTATATAAATTTATTGAGCAGGGATTTGACTCGCTTATACTGAATGAGGTCTATACCATTTCTTCTGCTGGATTTGTTTTTACAGAAGAAGATTTGTCGATTGTCTGACCCATTAAGGTCCATTTAATTCACAGCAGCCACCTGTTTTTTAATGATATAATATATGGGGCTTTCTGCTTTATGACCCATTGTGCCTACAAACTCTTTTTTCTTTATTGATTTTGGATTATTGCTTTTGGAGGAGTTGCATGCGTTGAGACACACTGAATTCTCTACAGTCCCTCTTTAACTCCAGCAACAGGAGTTCTGAACCTGTACAAATTCTATTTTAAAGGACCCTAAATGTCCAGTACTTCAATACACCCCAAGAAAGCTCTGTGATAATAATACAAAACTCAAATGACAACTTATTTTATGAATTTTCAGATATTAATATAACATATACTGTATTATGTAATGGCAACCTCAAATTGGTATTTAGGAACTATTACAGCTTAAAGTCATTGCAATTACTGCTCATTCATTGAACACCAAAGAAGAATTTAAATATGAGATCATCAAATCAACGTTTGTTTAGGCCTAGCATAAAGAATTAGCAGCATTAATACTTATAGTCTGTGTTCTGAATGAAGATTTAATACATGCTAATCGCTAGGACACATTGCTATAACCCATCAGTATTTTGTTGGAGACCTACATTAATTACAGTATCTTCTACAAAAGCTATTGAAGCTGTGACACTAATTATCCAACTTACTGTATTTGCTGTTTGTCTACTATATCATCAGCAAACTCATCATTAATGCATGGTTTCCGTGGTTATAAGTCAGTTCATATTAAAAATGTATCAGTTGCCTTGAATAAACTAAAAAGTCTAATCAATATCCTTAGGCCGGCAGATTCTGTTATCTGGGGACTAAATGATCTCTTTATTTTCCTTTACATGTACATAAATTGGAACTATAGTGCCTTGTGAAGCCCAAAGAGACATTGCCAAAAGGGTGCTGCCACTTCATTGACACATAAGCTAGTTTATGTAAATGAAAAAATGTATATATATTACAGTTTGTAGAAATAATAAAAGAATGTGCTATGAAAGATTGCTATGAACTAATGTAGCAACCACAATTCTATTCTAAACAGCATTGCCTATTATTATTAAAATATAAAAATAGGAGACTTGTTATCTGTTTACAGATGTGTAGTTGAAGGTTGGTATTCTTTCAATAGTCCCCTGAACTGTACATTACACAGATGCCTGTGCAATAGCAATAAAATTGGTCAAACTGTCAATGTATGAACTCCTTTTAGATACATGATCTAAAAGAAGAAATAATCAATACATATTTAACAGTAAAAATAAAAACAGTGTAAATAGATAGGCTGTGCAAAATAAAAAATGTTTCTAATATAGTTAGTTAGCCAAAAATGTAATGTATAAAGGCTGGAGTGACTGGATGTCTAACAGTACACAACTTCCTGTTTTTCAGCTCCCTAAATCTGAGTTAGTCAGCGACTTGAAGGGGGGCCACATGGGACAAAACTGTTCAGTGAGTTTGCAACTGATCCTCAGCATTCAGTTCAGATTCAAAAGCAACAGTTATGACCAATGTGCCCCTCCCTCAAGTCACTGATTGGTTACTGCCTGGTAACCAGGGTAACCAGGCAGTGAAAACCAAGAAAACTGAAAAGCAGGAAGTAGTGTTCTGTTCTGTTATATTAGACTTACAGTCACACCAGCCTTTATACATTAACTTTTTGCCTAACTATATAGAAAACATTTTTTATTTTGCTCAGCCTATCTATTTACATAGTTTTTACTTTTATACCTAACAATTCCTTTAATTGACTGGAAATTATGACTAGTACCAAGAACAGCACTGTCCATCTAGAGGCTTAGGGGCAGGAAATACAGTATATGCCTTCACTTGCTAGACTGGCCCATAGATTTGCTGGTATAGAATCATACATTTATTACATCATGGTAGATTACATTGATCACAAGTATAAGTTGCACAGACAGAATACATTGGGCTACCTAGCTACCAAATTCACGGCGAATTCCCGCGATTCGCGAATCACCAGCGAAATTTAGCTTGACGAAATTACACCGGAAAAATGAGTTGCGCGTCTTTTTTGACGCGACAAAAACGACGCGACGCGTGACGAAAACGAAGCGACGCGGGCCGAAAACGACATGATGCGGCGAAAACGACGCGACGCGCATCGGAAATGACACGACGCGCTGCGCCAAAGTTGATGCGACGTGCGTCAAAAGCGTCCCGTGACTCGTTTCGCAAATTTTTCGCCGATTCACGAATTTCTCTGGAAATTCGCAAATTTTTCGGCGAACCAAATCTTGGGAGATTCGCCCATCACTAGATATAATTCATTTAAAATGTAACCTCTACACGGGATCCCTTTGCTTTTATTAAGCAGTAGTGCCATACTCTTTGTTCCTTTGCTTGATACTATAAGGTTAGACACATCAGGCCAGATTCTATTCAGTGAGAAAAAGTTATCTCATGGGTTATAACATGAAAACTTATGGAAGAGATTAAATTCTAGAAGAAAAATTCAGCTCTAGTGTTTCCCCACAGACTACAATTGAGATTTCACTTGATAAATTTTTTTCTGAATTGAACTGCATATCACATTACATCTCGTCCATGATTTTTCACATGATAAACCTTTTTACTCCAATACAGTTATAGAGAAGTTACATAAAGAAATTATGTATGTGTGATATTAGCATGGAGATGATAATGAAATGCAAAAGTGGCTGTAGTAACCTGTATAATGCCAATTCACTAGTCTGAACCTGGAGAAATTCCTCAAGGTAAAAACTCATTCTTGTGTTTTTGGGAAACTGAATATGTTTTGGGAAACAAGATTTGCACTGAAACAGTTTGTAAATTTTAGTAAATTGCTAAATTATAATGTTTTAGTGAAAACACTGCAAGTTGTGACTTTTGTCCTTTAGTAAGTATGCCTCATATGGGGGAATTAAATAAAAGTCGGTAACGGAAAAACTATTTGCATTGTGAAAGATTATGGGCGAACAAATTTTGCTTTGCACGAATTTAATATTGCTTTTGCAAACCTGCAAACTGTTTAGTGACCACTTCCGACAGTGGAAGACTGTTTGAGAATTATATAGTTTTGCGCCAATGTGCAGTCAATGCAGTGAAACTTCTTAATGAAAAAGTCGTTATGTTTGCTCCAAAAGATTACAACACCTCAAGCACTTCTTAAGAGTGTGCAATTAAAATTCTAAATGCAATAACAGTTTAAGGAACAATATTACAGATGTGAATTTTTATTCTTATTGGTGTGAATTGTTTTTCTCTTTGCGACTTTAATTACATTCGCCCCAAAGACTTTTAGATATTAGAATGGAGTATCTCTATATTTACATGATGTGGAGGCTTATTTATTTAGCAGTTTTAAAGGTTTTTGAAACGACAACTAAACTGTCAAACTGTAAACCACGACTGCCATTGAATTTATGGAAAGATCTGAATATAAAAAGTGTGAAGGAAAAAAAAATCCCTGAACGATCTAAACTAAAAGTTTAAGTTCATCAGAAAATTCCTAGCAAAAAAAATCAGAAAACCTCTAAAAGTCTGAAATGATTATAAGTGGTGCTATAAGATCAGCTCAGCTCCCATTGACTTCTATAGCACCTTGGCAAAGTTTTGCATTACAGGTTTTTGTGGTTTTTTCATACAACATCTCAGATGTGTACAGCTTTTAAAAAATATAGTGAAACCACACATTTTTCAAGATTTGTGGGGAAAAATCGCAATTCATTTGTTACTAAATGGGCCTCTAAGACTAGCAATCATACCCATGCAGTGAGACCTGATAGTTATAAGGATGACATTTAGAGACTGCAAAAGGACACTGCTTCTCTAATCAATGCAATGCTTATAAAAAGATGCTTTCATCTGAAAAGAAGTTTTTTCAACCGAAAAAAAAAACGTGAAATGTTAAAACATGAAAAAACTATAAGGGAAACATTTACCAGCACATTCAATCAGCAGAAGAATAGCAGTGACTCACTTCAGTGCGATTTTCAGCATCACATTCACTAGTAAGCTATCCAAGTAGTTACTTTCAAATTAACTCTCTGTGTAGGTGTACTGTGTGACTAATTAGCTTATTATACTAAGCACAAGGAGATTTTAAAAGTTTTAGAACTCAATACATTTTATTTTTTTCTCCTTCAAGTCATAGGCTTCTGGTTGTCTGTAGAGGCATTTTGAGTGACCCTGTTTATAAAATTGAAATAAATAATGTTTTCCCAACACCTCAACCAAATAAATTGTTTTCAGGGTGAAATACAAATGATTTATAGTTTTCTATTTTTTTGCATAACAAAAAACCAATTCTAAGCAACTTTCCAACATACAATTATCAACAAATTTCAACCATTTTCAAGTTATTTGTAAATGTATTTGCTATTAAAAACAGTATATGTCTGCAATCTAGCAGAAGTAGCTGATTAGAAGACCTGGGTGACAGTTGGTATCTGTTAAATTGTTTTAAGAGCTGGAACCAGAGAACAGAAAGGGATTGCCAAATACTGATTTCCAATGTAATTTCATTTACAAATAACATTACACCATTGCATAATAATGTAATTATATAAATGTAAAGTGGATAGTTTCCAAGAAATACAGCTGTGTTCATTATACAATATGTTTGGGTGAAGGACCAATTTAAGCTAAGAACATATTGTAGGGAAACCTAGGAAAAGTGTCCTGATCTGTATGGATATTAAATTTAGATACATCCCATGTAATGTAATATGGATGCCCCTTAGTGCTTTAGCATGTCTTCCCACTGTCATTGTAAATGACTCTTGGGGGTTATTTATCAAAATCCAAAAAGGTCTCACTATTTTTTGAAAACGACTCCATCCAATCCCGCACAGACTCCCCCCTATTTATCAATACATTATCACAAATTTTTCTTGTGCGTAAAAAGTCACGATAGAATCATAAAAAAATCTGAATCCTATGGTTTTTTTGGATTTAGCTCTCAAAACCTACGTTTGTCTTGGAAACCCAGAGCAACTCCAATTCTGCCATTGACTTTTACATGTTCTT
>CM044442.1:46220844-46265199 GCA_024363595.1 Xenopus borealis | reverse complement strand
ATGAGTAATAAAGATTGACACATATCTAAAAAATCTTAGTTGGCCATTTATTTCAATGCATTTATTGAATTTATCCCCATTTTTCAAATATTTGCCAAAGCAAAACCAGACACATTTGCCCATTACTAGCTGCAACCAGTTTTTTTTTGGAAATTACAAGAATTAACCTCAAACTATCTGGACTTGCTGCAGAACCTAATTTCATAAACAGAAATGGAGCACTACTACTTGAAACTCTATTTAAGTTCAATAATTGCTAGCTCCTTATGTTTCTGAAAACATTTCAGCTTGAATTTTAATGAAAGTTTTGTTTCTGTAGATGCTGCTGCCAGGGGAAGTAGCCACGATGAACACCAAGGGCTGGAAGCATCATCTGTGGAGGGACTGTCTCGGACTGTATGGGCCTCCGCGAGCTTGCCTGACACATTCCAGCCTACAATTGAGCAGCAACGTAGCCAAAATCTGCACAAGTGTCTGCTAGTATGCGCATGTGTGCATCTGTGAGTTTAAGCACGCGCATCTGTGAGTTGCCCATTATAACAGCTAACGGATTTGGGGAGAGCTGGCACTGAACAAGTTTCTGGGCAAGGGGTAGACGAAGGAAGAGGTATGTGCTTGGTGCCCCCACTTCTTTGCATCCTAGTCACGTCCCATTCTGCCTACCCCTAGTTCTGGCTCTGATTCCACTGCCCAGCTACACATAAAAAAAATTATCTTATTTAATTCTTAAATATAATCTGACCAAATACGCACAGGTTATTTACTTTTTATATCAATACCTTTTCCTGAAAAAAAATCAAGTGTGGGAAAAAACTAAACAAAAAAAATCGTTAATATCGTACAAAAATTCAAATTGTACAAAAACGGGATTTGTGCTTCAAAACCACAAAATCTTCAGATTATTGCATGAAACCCAGCTCAGATCAGGATATCTTTGGGATGTCTGCCATTGGTTTATAAACAACCCCAGCAGGTCTGAGATGCTGAATATTCACATTCTGAATTTTTCCATCCTTGGGGTATAATAAATTCTGAAAAAAATTATTTTTTTTTCGAAGAAAATTCGAATTTGTTGAGTTTTTGGAATTCGTACTATAATAAACCTCCCATACTGTAGAGCGTCTTTAATCAGAATAAGATGTCAAGAATACATTATATATAAGATACTATGAACTGATAAACACTGATTATACAGTGGCTCATATTAGATGATCCTATTGGTATACTTGAAAACAAACCCCAAATAGGGTGTGTGAATTAATAATTTTTTTATTATTATTATTAATAATTATTAAGAATTAATTAGTGGGAAATAGTTCCCTAATCCACTATAAAAATAATTCTTGTCATGTTTTTTTTCCCTCAGAGTGTGTTCCTGTGGAAGGGTGGAGAAGTATGGGCAGAATAAGAATGTTGCAGTAATCCATCTAAAGTTTAGGGCCAATATTTCTAAGAATAACAAGATGGCTAGATAAAGACTGTGTATAGAAAGAGATGGAGGAATGAGAGTTATATTTATACAGTTGTATTTTTCCTTTCCGTATCCCAAAATATTGAAATTGATGAATGATCAATAAGTTGTTTGCACTATACAGTAATAATTCAGTAATCGAGGCTCACGCTTTCTAATCCCATTTATTTCACCAGTACAAAGAATATCCTGACAACCAATAAGGAAGGATTTCATGAAAATCTATCCAAATCAATAAAGATCATTGGATGTAGATTAAAGAAACTCATCTATTAAGCAAGCATCTGCTGTATTGTAGGATCATATGTTACGTTGCAGGAAAGTAGCATTGTTAAAGAAAAGATGATCTCTTGACAGCTGGAGATGATTCATGTACTTGGCCCACACACCAAATTCCTCTGAGAAGCTCCCCTTCCAATCTGTGCACATATTTAAATGATAATCTTATTATAAGAAACTTTTCAGCACAGGGGAAGAAAATATGTATCAGGGAAATAAAAGGACATTACAAGCATCTAATGCGGTAAATACATCCTGGCGGAGCTTTATTTATGAGGCTAACTTTACTAAGCAATGGTGCCACATTTCATAATTATAAGAAGCTTATAAACATTTTACAGCAGAATTGCAGGTTCTCCACCCCAAGGTTAGAAGAATCGGGTCCGCACACACAAATTTTCTTGCAGTTGGGGGGCTTCCCCTTTTATTTTTCACCAAAATTCACCACAAGTTCAACGTTTCGGGGGGAAACAATCCACCCTTCATCAGGTCAGTCTTTGTTAAGACGTGAGGCCTTTTGGATATGGAAACTAAATATACTGTATCCAAGAGGCCTCAATGAGAATTTTAGTCTGTCATGTTACTTATAAAGAAAACATTTTTTATCCAAAAGTTTTTATAAATACTATTTATCATCTTTTCACAAATGTTTATAATATTTAATATTTATTAACGTGTGTTGTAATGTTTTTACACGTGTGTGGCAATATTCCCTTAGGATGAGTGGCAGGATGCTTATACGCTCTCTTTTTTGTGTCTTTTGGGGTATACTGAGAAATAATTTCAACTACCTTTGAGTAATAATGATATTTAAATGTATAAAATGGTTACACTAAAGGGAATTGCACTAATTATTACCATGTGGACTTGTTTGGGTTAAATGTATTTGATGACAGCACAGTGGGCGGAGTTACTGGGTATAAAGGTGTGTACACATTCAATGTAAAATTATCCTGATGAAGGGTGGATTGTTTCCCCCCGAAACGTTGAACTTGTGGTGAATTTTGGTGAAAAATAAAAGGGGAAGCCCCCCAACTGCAAGAAAATTTGTGTGTGCAGACCCGATTCTTCTAACCTTGCTGTCTATGAGGGACCTTGCCAGGCCTACGGATTTCCAGCACCACGATAAGCAGTGTGAGTAAATTGTGGGAGTGCGGTGATAAAAAGCAAAGGTTCTCCACCCCCCCACCAAACCCCATCAGAACTCCCATTCCAAGATCAGCTATTCGGCAATGCACCTTATAGCAGCCCAAGGAGAACATTTCATTTCTAAGGGGCAGATTTACAAAATTCACGTGAATAATTCGAAGTTCGATCGAATTCGATCGAATTCCAATCGTACTTTTTATCGGACATTCGAATATGCAAATTTGGCCACTTCGATCATCGCAAAATTCGAGCATATCGAATAGATCGAATGATCGGATATTCGATAATTCGACCATTCGATGATCGAAGTACTTTGACTTTAAAATTTTATTCGACTGCCTACTTCACCAGATTGAACCTACTGAATTACAATAGAAACCTATGGGAATCCCCCATAGGCTTTTTTTTCTATCACCTGCTCGAATACCATTCGTACGATCGAAAGCCTCGATCGTTCGAATTGTACGATCAAAGGAAATTTTAAGATTTTTTTTGTGAAATCGAACGATTGGTATTTGATCGTACGATGTTATCGAGAAAACGAATAGCAAAGAAAAAATAGCCTAAAAGCCCTCGAATTAGTGAATAATAATAATAAATTTGCCCCTAAGTGTTACAGATAAACACTGAAATATCCGCATAGCAATTATGAATTCAGAATATGCTTGTGCTTTTGTTTCTTTAAGCACACTACTTTTTAAAAATATTTTCATCTGAAATGTCAACATATGGCCACTAAGAAAAGCACTACTGACATAAAAATAGGATAAATAATAAATGAAGGGAAAATTATTCATTAGACTTTGTGGAATAGCTAGTACTAGCACTATTGTAACTTGCCATATATGTTTTTTTGGTTTGTTAGAGGGCATAATAAAGTACAAACTGATTATTCGACTTGTTAATTATCTCTACATGTTTGTTTGCAAAACTGAGCATACCAAATTATTTCCTGGATCTTATTTGTACTTCTTGTAAAAAATCATTATCAGTTTAATAGCACATGGAGCATTTTTCAGCCAGCAGCAAAAAAGATACAATTGATCTTATAGGCTAGAGTCAAGTGATGTTTACTACTGGGGCCACTATAAAAAAATCATGTTATAAGACCCAATGATCTCCATTTTGAGAAATGCAATTCATTTTTGCTTGAGACTTTAGCCATTAAAGAAAACAAATTAATAAATTGACACCTAAATATCTTCATGCTACTAGCGTCAAAGTGAATCTTGCATTTGATAGCATACAATTCCATAGCCATTGTATTCATCTGGTCTTTGTTCAATTACTGCAGTTTGCCTTGATTCAGCTGCACAACATGTAGCATTCCAGTGGTGAGGGACAGGGACAACAAACAGGAACAGAGAGGGTAGCAGAGACAAGGATAATTAGGAGACAGGTTAACAGAAACATAGAGATGAGGGTTTCTTAATGTGTTCAAGAGTTCTGTTTTAATAGACTTTGTTTGTGAGTTAAAGAATCCCAGCATGAGATAGAATGCTATGCTTATTGGATGCTATGTTTTCATAGTGCTTTAATTCCATTATTTTCAGAAATGAGAACAAAGACCAGATGAATGCAATGGCTATGGAAATTCCTTTCATCAATTGAAGCTTTAATCTCCTTAATAACAGATATGAATAGAGGAGAAGAAATTTAGGTGACTACAGGGAGCAGGATACTTTAATGGAAGATATTATATGGCAAGTGTAAAGTACAGTTTGCAATAGAAAGGAATAAATAATAAGATCTGAAGATTTGAAATAAATAATTCATGCTAATAATGTATAATGACTATTCAGTCCTTAAGCTTACACAATCACATTACCTTTTAAAGTACATTATATTCCCTTGTAAGTAAAAAGTTGAACCATGAATCTAATTCCTTAAAGGACGGGGCTTATGTAAAAAAGTGCAAACATTGTCTGAACATCCAGAAATAAATATATTTTTTACACAATTTATCTGGGCTTTCAGGGACTTTTTCCCCCTTACAAGAGCACACCAGATTGGCCAGCTTATTATATTTAGTTATAATAAAGAGAACATTTGCTAATGGATTTCACTTTTTATTATTTGTGTTTTTTTCACTTATTTAGCCTTTTATTCAGCAGCTCTCCAGTTTGCAATTTCATCAATCTGGTTGCTAGGGTCCATGTTACCCTTGCAACCATGCATTAATTTAAATAAGAGACTGCATTATAAATAGGAGAGGTCTGAATAGAAAGATGTAATTCAAAGCACTTCATAACTCTGACCCACCCTCCATCTCTAGATACTCCCCCAACCGATTTCTATGCTACTGACTGCTCCTCAACTCTGATCTCATTACCTCCTCACACGCTCGCATTCGAAACTTTGCAAGGACTGCACCCCTTCTCTGGAATTCTCTCCCCCAGTTTGTCTGACTTTCTCCCAACCTTTCTGCTTTCAAAAGATCTCTTAAAGGAGAAGGAAAGATATGGAAGCATTTTATTGCCAATAGATTAGTGCAATACTGCAAGCTAGAATGCTATTTTAGCATACCTGACTAAAAAGCTCTAGAAACGCTCTCCCTTTGTTTAGGATAGCAGGATAGCAGCTGCATCATTAGCTTGGTGTGACATCACTTCCTGCCTGAGTCTCTCCCTGCTCACTTTTAGCTCTGGGCTCAGATTACAGCAGTGGAGGGGGAGAGGAGCAAACTGAGCATGCTCACGGAAGAGGCACATGGGCAGATTTGGGGAGGTTAGTCACCCCAGTGACAAATCTCCTCTTCTTAGGGGTGACAATCTCCCCTAACTGCCTTTTCCTGCCTTCTCACCTGCTAAAATGAAAAATCACTAGCAGGATAGCAGTCGCCGCTCTTTGTTTTCTGAAGTTGCCCGAAGATTCCTTGTGAGGCGACTTCAGAAAATTTGCCCGTGTGCCTGAAGCCTAAAGTTGAAGGCAGGAAGTCTGACGCAGAAGCCCATGTGTACACAATAGAAGGAAAGAAATGCAGTGTTTCTTTTGACAGAGAACTCACAGCAGCACTACTTTTAGGGTTTACTGGTATACTCAGGTGGAGCTTTCTGATAAGGCTTACTTGTAGCGATGGGCGAATCGGCCCTTTTACAAAGGGTCTCAACTTTTGTACTGGTTGTGATGAAAGAGTCAGAAGGTGGCAAATAATAAAAAAAAACTGTAAAAAAATAATAATGACCAAAGATTCTAAATTCTAAATTCTGTAACATACTAAGGACCCTTACACATGGACGTTTGTTTCTTGCGTTCTTTTTGGCTGCGTTTAGCCACAGGGGAGCGCAGTTCTAGATGCACTCCATTCTTTTGAATGAATTTGTACCGACGAGGCTAAAAGGTAAATTAAAGGTTAACCACCAATTTAACAACAGGTCGCAAGTAATAGTAATAATACATTTTCTCAGGATCTTTAACTTCTTGGGTTCAGGTCCATTGTTTTCCAACATTTAGTCAGGCTTCCATTTGCTCATAAAAGGGCTAAAGGGAAATAAATAACATGGCAATACTGAATTTATATCAATGCCGCCTATTATTGTCAATACTAGAACAGACAGACCCTTACTCTAGCAGTGATATTTGATTTACTTGCAAGAAGCCCTTGTGCGTTTTGAGTTGTTTCTAAGCTGTTTTTCAGATCAATTTCAGTGATAATATAAATTTATTTTTTAAAATATTATGCTACAGCATAATATGTAATTAGAAAAGCTCTCAGCTGTGCTGTGTTCAAGAGAGGGTAATCCCTAAGCACTGTGTATAATAGTAGCATTATATAAATAATAAAGTTTTACATACAAATATAAGTACATTTGTGCTATGCACCTCATTGTGTTTTAGGCTTATTATTGTTTTATGATTATAAAGAGTTCTTTACATAGGGGTTAAACTGGAAAGAAGAAAGCAGGTAAATCGCACAAGAAAGGGGAAACCAATATACAATGTAACTGTTATTTGGTGCCCCTGTTCTGCACTGTTTAGTACAATAAACTGCATTTAAAACATATTCGCTATTAATTGCACACTTGCTGATTAATGCTTTCTAAATCGGAAAATAAAAAAGTAGCTTTACCTTATTAATATGAATCAATGAACTGGTTCTGTATTGCTAGTGCTATGGTGCTTTACTAATCCATAGTTGTTCTTGCCTATATTCATTACATATACAGGCATAGTTTCTATTAAATGGAATGCTTGTTTTCCAGATAAGGCATGTTTCTATAATTTATAATTTATAATACAATTATACATTTAAAAAAAATCAATTTAAAGGGGATATAAGGGTAAAAGAATAAAATCCCATTTTTACTTTCTTTACTGAAAGATAAATCTCTCTATTATACTTTAATTAAAACATGTGTACAGTTTTTATTATAAACCTGACTGTATGCAGTGAAATTCCCTCTTCGTTTTACTTGCTCTGACAGCTGTGGATAGGAAACTTCAGACAGTCCCTAACTGCTCTGCAAATGTGAAGGGGGAGCTCCCCCACCTTACTTCCCTGGCCTTGCATAGGAATGCATCGAACATGGATGCATTTTTATTTATTATCAAAATGAATGAAATCTTTGATAAATCTGCCCCTAAATAAATCAATATTATTGTTTTACCATAAATATAAAATTGTGCATTTTAGGTAAAATTAAGCACAGGATCAAACATTATTATTATAAACACTTACTAGAGAAAAAATTATAATTACAATTTTTTTTTTAAGTATTTGATTAAAATTAAATCTATGGGAGATGGCCTCCCTGTAATTCTGAGCTTTCTGGATAATAGGTATCAGGGTGGATACCTGTATTACCATAAATGTGTAATAAATAAAGTGCAAGTTATCCTAATTGTTGGCATATTATTTTCCTTTAGAATGACATGAAGTTTATTCCCCTATCCCCAGTGGGACATACTGTATTTTATTAATGAACATTCTGTAGATGCCAAACCATATACTCAGCAATTTGTTTTGATCTGTATACAGGAAAATCAATGCAAACATCTGATTGGTCAGACATTGGACCTTCTGCATCACTGTGCATCACAATCCACTGGTGCCTTGGGTGATCCTGGGTGGCTTGAGAGCCAGTAAATGGAGAGGGGATGGTATAAACATATTAACTGCTGAAAAGTGCATTCATGAGATTGGGCGGTAGAAGTTACTTTAATTTTTTATTGCATTCTACTTCTAATAAAAGTACAGAGGCATTTCAGTATTATGGAAACAAGGGCTAAAAACTTTTATCAACTTGATTGCCTTGTTAAATATAGTTTTCTGAAGCTGCCATGTTAAACCTGGTAACACTCTGAGACAGGAAAATGATATATTTTGTACAATAACATCCAGTTGCACTTGCCATACACTGGATCAGAAGGCTAGATCCTTTTTTTGTGCAGTATTAATAACCCAAAAGTTAAAAAAACCTACTAAACTACCCTACATAGATCACCCTCTGCCTAACTTTATACTTACCCCTCTGCGCAGAGTCAGATCGGAGTTCTTCTGTAAACTTTGTGGCTTCTTCTGGAGCTTTGTCAATTTCGGCACAAGCTTCAGCACATGCACAGTTGTTGCACACCGGGATATAGCCAAAACGCTGCTCCGTTCACAAAGATAACTGGCAAACTAGCAGACTAGACTAGACCAGAAGAGATCAGGCCAAATACTGGAAACAGAGCATGATTTGGTTGGCTTAAGTGAGGGCATAGATTTGGTTGACTGGCACAAGGCATAAACCACTATAGACATCTTTAGATAGCAGTCATTGTATTGTTAATTGTGTCTCTAAATATCCAGTGCTTCTTGGTAACTGTGCACAAGGGTACAGTATATATGTAGGGATGTGAAAATTAGACACCCTCACATATTTCTGACAGGCACATCCCTAGTATTATGGACGGCTAATGGGGACCTTTTGTGCTTATGCAACCCCTGTAGTTCTCACAGTGTACACAAGGTGGCACTGTGTAAAAGTATAAAGGTCATGGGAACCATGCGGTCAGTGTTCATTGCTTTAGCCCAACCTTGCAGGCTGGAAGGGAATGGGCATGATCCCTAGGCGCAAAGGCCCTAGTAAAGTACAGCTATAATCTGTCATAGATCACTCTAGGAGTGATAGAAAGGTAGCTAGTTGAGCAGCTCACGCTCCGACAGGAGACTTAGAGGGATTAAGATCCTCGGGTACTCATAACCCAGAAATAGGGACTAAGTGTACAGACCTCAGGAATAGGGTTTCCCCTCAGGTTCCACTTGGTACAACTGCTGAATTCTGGTGTATATCTATTCGCATTCAAAGCTCAACTACTGCTGACATGACCCCTTGCTTGAAGGGATCCAGCCCATGTATGGTGCTGTGAGTATTTGCTCCTTTATGCTGTGTATGTATCTGTATCCATGCTGTGTGCTCTATATCCTGCTGTGTAACTGACTATACTCCAATGTGGTGATTGTCATTATTGCTCTGCTGTTCAATAAATGCTGTTTTGGTTCATCATAAAGAATCACTGGCGCCCAACTTTATTGTGCTTATCGCACATGGTTACAGTTCAACTATATCCTTCCTCCACCCCTCTGCGAGGGCTCATCCCTGAGAAAGAGAGTTTCATTCGTGGTTTAATACCATTTGGTAGCTTTAACTGATTATTGTCACACCAGTTTACTATAGCGCTACATATATATATATATATATATATTTTTTTTTAATTCTTTTGCAATAATTAAAAAAACAACAACAGAGAAACTGATAGAAAATCGCCTTTAATACAGTAGTTGCACATCAGCATACAGCACAGTACAGATATTCAGGAACATGGGTGTATGTTTAAACTGCAAGTTTGTGTATTGGTTATCAATTCATTAGTTATGTGTAAACCAGCCAAAAACCTTCAACTTGGGCAGGTTCAGTCCGGCTCAGCACATCCTTGGCGGGCAGTGGTTGAGTTGTGGGTTATCCGCTGCCCACGACCCATATTTAATGTATTTCATTTATTGTTAACATCTTATTTGTGTGGTTTATTTTTCTTTTTTTAGGTAAATGCTTAACTTGCATTGATTGTTGGTGGTGGTGCCATGTGATTTCACAATCAGGTCGGTTTATCTTTAAGACGTAATAACATTAAGTAATTTAATAATTACATGATAAGACCTACACACATGCCTTTATTGTTTGTGTTAATGGTTTATGTGACTGTTTCTCAATTCTCAATCCTCCAAACCACTATAATAGAATGTTGTAAAATGACAGAACCGGTGAAAACTAAAATTGTACAGAAAGGCCAGGGAATCAAACTCTTGCCTTTCATCTATTATTTCAAATTCAGATATAATAAGCACGTTTGCTGTTTTGGATTTTGAACAAAAGGAAAAAAAAGATTTATTAATGTTGCTAGATTTTTCTGATACACAAGAGGATGTATAGATTTGATTGAGCTAGGATTAGGTTAGACGGTTCACAAGCAAGTACTGTATATTAACTTTGAAGTGGCCTGCAATGCAAGTAATTCAGTCTTGTCTAGCATATTAATACACACAAATATGCCAACTGTCAGATATAATATAGAGTTATTCAGTAGGTCTTGGTTAACTCTCTCTTGGGATAAGGGTTTCCTGTGGATGTGATTAATAGAAGCCTATTAAATACTCTACTATACCTTGCAAATCCAGACCAGGCACTTAGAACAGTGTTGAACTTTATCAATAGGCATACAATTTACTCTGGTCTCAAAATGAACTGGACCAAGTCCACCCTCTTTGCTATTGACCCCTAGGCCCCAGATGGCCTGACACACTTGTATGATCTTACCTGGACAGAGTCCTTTAAATATCTTGGAATAAGGGTTAGCAGAGATCTTAATAAAAGTAAAATTTCTCCCCAGTTCTCAGATATATTGAGTCAAAAGTTAAGGCATGGTCATCCATGCCACTGTCCCTCAATTTTTTTAGGATGGTTGTCCTCTGCAAAGTAAATATATATATATATAAATGTAGAGACCCATAAGAAGTAAATAAAGAAGTATTATGTACTCTACAATGTTCTCAAACAAGGCTCACCCGAGAATTGTCCTAGCCACCCTTCAATTACCGCTGAAATAGGGTGGGCTAGCAGTGCCAAACTTATTCCTGTACTACCTTGCGGTGCAACTGGTAAATGCTTGGCACTGGGCCTCCCCCTCTTCACAAAATGTCTCCACAATAATAGAGGCACAAGTGACTGACTCATTTGAAGGGCTAAAGAATTTGCTTTACAGAGGTGTACAATGCATTGAAAACAGACCTAATAGTACCCATGGACCCAAACATAACTCTCCTGAACAGAATAGAGGAAGTATGTCAGGAGATCTAATGCGCCCTATTATCTATTCTCCTTATGTATGCAAAAAAGGCCATAGTCCTACAGTGGAGGCTTCCTCTGGACCAACAGTCTTATGCTGGCAAAATCTTATCTGGAAAGTTACACGTATGGGGTGCTTGGTTAGAAACCTCAGAAGGTATTTGAGATCTTCTCAAATCAATAGTAACTACCATTCCCAAGATATCACCCCGGTGATGGCCCCCTACGCCACTACTGATATACACGGCTGGCCTTCCCTGGACACACTTTGGGTGATTCCACATCACTTACATAGCTGTGATGTAAATTATTAAAGGGATACTGTCATGGGAAAAATTTATTTTTCAAAATGCATCTGTTAATAGTGCTGCTCCAGCAGAATTCTGCACTGAAATCCATTTCTCAAAAAAGCAAACATATTTTTTATATTTCATTTTGAAATCTGACATGGGGCTAGACATATTGCCAGTTTCCCAATTGCCCTAAGTCATGTGACTTGTACTCTGATAAACTTCAATCACTCTTTACTGCTGTACTGCAAGTTGGAGTGATATCACCCCTCCCTTCCCCCCCAGCAGCCTAACAATAGAACAATGGGAAGGTAACCAGATAGCAGCTCTCTAACACAAGATAACAGCTGCCTGGTAAGAACTATACTCAAAAGTAAAAACCCATGTGACTGTGACTCCTTCAGTTAAATTGAGAAGGAAAAACAACAGCCTGCCAGAAAGCAGTTCCCTCCTAAAGTGCTGGCACAAGTCACATGACCAGGGGCAGCTGGAAAATTGACAAAATGTCTAGCCCCATGTCAGATTTCAATATTGAATATACAAAAATCTGTTTGCTCTTTTGAGAATAGGGTTGCTACCTGCCCAGTATTTTACCGGCCTGGCCGGTAAAACTTCAGCTTGATCCCAATGTTATTAAGAGGGGAAATGTTTAGAAATAGAGGAAAGCCGGTATTTTTTTTAAGAAAAGGTGGCAACCCTATTTGAGAAAATGGATTACAGTGCAGAAGTCGAATGGAGTAGCACTATTAATTGATGCATTTTGGAAAAAAACATGTTTCCCCATGACAGTATCCCTTTAAAGAAAATACATTGTAAAAAGTAAATGGATACCCCACACCATATTGTTGTTGATTTAGTTTTCTAAAACATGTAAACTTCCAATGTACTACCATACCACTGTAATAATACTTGTTTTTTTCTGTACATCTTAATAAACAGAATTGAGAAAAAAGAGGAATCAAGATGATTATAATTTTGCGCTCAGTCCTTGTATAAAACAGCAGCACTGATGAAATTAAAGGGTCCACGTATCCTTTAGTTAGGTAAAAAGTATCTGAGTCCAGTAGTCTGTGCGCTAATAATATCGATACCAGACGCTGTCTGGATTAAAGGCAGTTATATAGGTGTCTGTCAAGGCACACGGGCTCCCGGCTTGTCTGTGATATTTCCTATTCGGTGCTGTAGTCGCTGTAAGGATGTGAGCTTGATGGAATTCGCCGGTCACAGCCACAAGACAGAGCACCCGCTAACCGCAGTTAGTGCCACGATGCACACCAACAATGGCCTCCGATGTCCTCGTCAGACTCGTCAGATGTCCTCGCTTCCTCTCAATTAACGCCTGTAGGATAAATGGTAATTTGCAATATTACTTTTGCCATGTTAATACTTATTTCTACAAGAATAAGTCTGTTTTGCACTTTCTGTACCTTATACATATTTAGGGGCCTATTTAATAAGCCTCACATTTTTCTGAAATTTTTTTTTTTTTAGTTTTTCAGGGCAAAAATTCTGACTTTTTAGAGGGAAACCACCTCAAATTATTTGAGGGTTTTTATGCTCCAAAAAGCCAAAAAATACTCTAGCTAAAACCTGTTGACATCATGTCAATGGCAGATGTTCCTTTTTACAATTTGAAGATGTTGTTTTGCCATTGTTATTTTCAAGGGTTTTGAGCTGTTTGACTGGTTTTCTTGAAAAAAAATTGAGTTGTTGCATGATTTTGTCGAGACTTCTTCCACACTTAAAATTTTGGCTGTGATTTTTTTTTTTTTTAGTAAATGAAGCAAAATCGTGGTTGGGACCTTTGCTCAAATTTTTATTTTTAAAATATTGAGAGAAATTCTAGTTTTACAATCATGGATTATACTAATTATTCTAATCTAAACCACAATGTGCGATATGTTAAACGGAAATCACTAATATAACACTTTGCCATCTAAATGTTGTCAAGATCTTGTAGATGTCAATGGGATATGTCCATTTTCAAGTGTAAAATCAGCCTTTAGTTATGCTTTTAGAGGTTTTTGGGGTTTATTTTGCATTTGTATGTAAATATGAGGTATTTGGATTAGTTCTGTGTTTTTATTCATCTCAGCTTCTTTAATTTGCCTGTTTTAATAAATTACTTGTCATTTGCGGTTTTAGAGACAATTAAGTTTTGGTGGTTTCAAAAGCCAATAAAATAAGAGTGTTGATGAATGGGCCTGACCGTGTTGCCCATGCACATCTAACAAAGAATCATTCCTCATACAGATATTGTAACGGTTGGCACCCTAATACTAGAACCGATGCCAAGCACCCATGTCTAGGCTTGTGCTTCTGCAAAATGATATTGAAACTCATCTGCAGTACAAGATGTAACAGAATTCAACAGATGAACTATAAAATCCTTACCAAATGGTATAGAACACCTGCAAAACTACAACGCATATTCCCACAAACACCTGACATATGCTGGAGATGCCTAAAAGCAAGGGGCACAATGATGCATATTTTTTGGGAGTGCCCGCTGATAAAGGCTTACTAGGACCAAGTCATTAACATAGCTGAAGAAATACTAAATACTACATTAGGCAGACAACCTGAATACTACCTGCTGTTCCACATGGAGAAATCTATCTCTAGTTTGAAGAATTCCCTTGAACCATATCTCTTCAATGCAGCAAAATACCTCATTCCTCTAAACTGGAAATCTAAACAAACCCCGTCAATAAAAGAATGGTTGACTAAACTGAAGGAGCTCTGTGTCCATTTGGTGGAGATGGTTAGACTTCAAAGAAACAGACAGATACAAAACACTTGTTCAGCATAGCAACTCCAAATATACAAGACTACTAGAGGACAAAACGGTCCTCCCCCCCTTTTTTTCCATCTCTACCCCTTCTCTTTCCTTGTCCCCCTGTATCACCCTAGTCACAATCATTCTTTCCTCTATTTTCTACCTTTCTCCTAATGGTTTACAATTTAGAGAATTGTTTTTACGGTTAATCCTGCACGGTATAGGATACATAAATGTTACGTTCTTCACTAAATGTGCCTAAATATGTGGAAATATTTTGCATAATGTGAAAGTTTTTTTTAATTATTATCTTCAATTATCTTGTAATTTCAATAAAAACTACAATATGAAGAAGCCTTGTCTGCTTTTACATTTTCAAATACAAAGGTAGCAGGCTGGTTAAACTATTGATATAAATCTTCCCAATTCAAGAAATTAGATAGCATGCACATCAGTTAAACATAATCACTGAAAATAATTTATAAAATAATTACATATAAATGTGTACTAGTTCTGGTTGGAAGTGAATAATAAAAGTAACCTTTGTAATCTCTGCTCAAACTAAATAAGCAGAGATTTCTCGTTACACGCACATTATTTAAGCAGTGATTAGACTGTGAGTCTATAACAAAAACCTTGAATGAACTTGTTCTCTGAAGAACACCTAAAGTAGACAAAAAATGCAATTTACTGTCATTTCCCCTCGTTACAGAACAGTAATTCCTGTTATCAGACTAAAATAATTAAGGCCAGGAAATGTGAAAGTCGTTTTCTTAGCACATAATTGTCAGAAAGCCAAATTGTTCTAATTTTGCTCTAAGTGTATTATAGAGAAATAGAAATAAAAATATGTTTAAAATTAGATGAATAAAATATTGGTATTTTTTTTTTTGCTTAGTAGAAGTCAAAGTCGAAGTTTGTCTACGTTTCCATGCCCTACCGTAAAACTTCATTTGGGCCAGGTTCAGGTCTACACAATAAGTCACAATATCCAGATTTCAGAAGATGAGAGGAATGCAGGTAAGCTTATTGAAGTAAAACTCATCACAAAAAAGACTGCTCAAGCTCCCCACATTGCCTTTGTCCAGTTGCTCAGTCTGCAGTGCCCCTCACTGTACAACTATAACAAACTCAGAGTACTGGACGGCACTTCTGGAGAAAGATTTATTATGACAGAAAGCTGTAAAACACTTCACACGTTTCGGGAATGTCTCCTTTAGTCATAGATGTGACTATGACTAAGGGAGACATTCCCGAAACGCGTTAAGTGTTTTATAGCATTCTGTCAAAATAAATCTTTCTCCAGAAGTGCCGTCCTATACTCTGAGTTTGTTATAAGCTTATTAAAAATCACTAACAATAGAAAAAATATACCTTTTGTGGTGCTATATCCGATGCCAAAAATATTTTTAGATACCTGATGTCATTTGTTTTTACTATTATGAAAAGATTGCTTAATAAAAAAAAAAAATACCAATAGAAAAGGACTTTATGTAAAATGAAAATAAAAAGAGAATTAGATGATTTGCAAATCATTTCAACCCCATGTTTAATTGCAGATAATACAAAGACAACATATCAAATGTTGAGAAGTTTCCTTGTTTCTAAATAATATATGCTCATGATGAATTTTATGGCAACATGTTAAAAAAAAAGTAAGAACATGGGCAACAAAATACTGGAAATGCTAAAAAGAGCATCTCAGATAGGCTAGGTCTCTCATAAGTAAAGATGGGGGGGACCACTTGGGTGGGCAAATATTGCATCAGTTTAACAATATATTTCAATACATTTCTTCAGAGATACAGAATATCTGGGGAAATCCCTGGACAAGGGACAGGGCTAAAGGCAGCACTGCATTAGAAACAGGCACAATTTTGTAGTGGAAATAAGTGCATGGGCGTAGGAATACTTATGAAAATAATTGTCTGTGACCATAGTCTGTTGCTATATCCACAAATGAAAGTTAAAAACTTTTAGGATGGACTGAGGTGAACTGGAAAACTATTATTTACTCCAATTTATATGCTCCAAGTCCTTCTAAATGCAAGAAAAGGGGGTTGGTCCAATGATTTCAGCTAAGTCTTGGGCAGCACAATTTCAGATATTGGTGAATTTGAGGATTTTAGGCATGCAGATATATTTGTATATGTAAAATGCAATTATTATTTTTTGTAATTGAGTAGGCTGGCCAACCACTACTTTCCATTCATTTCTTTTCCTCATGTTATCTTGTTACCATTATTGGTATTAATACTACTACTACTACTGCCATTAATAGGTGTATAACAAAAGTAACAGCAACTCACAGATCTTGTTCATTAACAGCCTGGTTCATTGGCAGACTGGTCTTGCTCTACATCAAAGTCCTAGACTCACTTAGGCAGTCAGTATATATCAAATTATAACAGGCTTGGTTTCTCAATTTTCTGAACATCTCTCCCCTAGCAAATACCATACAGACTTCCTGCCTCCTGTACTAGTTGAGCATTCTGGGAAATATGTGCCTTCTCTCTAGTGTTTTTCCAGACTGTGCCACACTACATGTATTGCCAGGTTGTAGGGAACAAATTAAAATTTCCTTGATATGTGGATTTAAGCACCATTGCAAATATATAGTATTCTCAAGCATTTTGTCTGTTTTGAACAAATACACAGAAACTCCAATAAAACTAATTAGAATTTTTCAGAAAATTATCTTTTTGTAGTTTAATCCCAATAATATTTGATGGGGATTAAGGAACTCAGAGACTTTACTGGAGCTTCAAAATCAGCTTTGGCAAAGTGTATACAGAATACCTTCAGTTAAACATTTCCTCTAAAAGGCAGCAATGAAAATAGCTACATTAAATTATCTTTGCAGTGACAGTCAGAGCAGTTACTAAATGGATTTACAGTCCTTTTGTTTTAGGTTAAGACCAACAAGACAAGTATAAAATACTTTGCAAATACTCCACTGCAGTTTATTAATAATTGTCATGTTTCATGTTGTCTTTAGATAAAAAAAAATGTAAATTTCCCTGGAATGGATTTGACCAAAGAATAATCGTCTCCTAGTTACCTCTCTCTGTATAACATTGTTCTCTATTTATATAGATGCAATTATAACAAAATACGGTAATAAAGTTAGTGTGAATATGATGGGATTTTAGATTGTAAGAGGACAATGACTGATATTATTATTAATAATAATAATGATGTGAATACATAATAATAAAAAATAATAAAATAAAGAAATCAGAATAAACTCAAGGAACAGAGAATGTAAGATAAAAATGTATTGTGTGTGTTGAAAGTGCAAAGAATATATATATTCCCCAATATCTAAAGAAACACTTGTCCATCTTAAAATATTGCTTTGATTTCCTAAGTTCCTTCAGCTACTAAATCAGTACTTGGGATATCAGCATTGGCATTCATGTGTCTCTGTATAAACTAGTGGTCAGATGTCATGACCAATGGTACAATGCTTTTCCTGTGCTTAAAGGAATGTTCACCTTTTAGTTAACTTTTAAGGGCAGATTTACTAAATTCACATGAATGATTTGAAGTTCGATCGAATTTTCTAATGTTTTTGAAGACTACTTCGACCATCGAATTTTGAAAATTCGATCGAATCGAACGATTCGAATACTTTGAATAAAAATCTATTCGAATATTCGACAGTCGGATAACTTCCCCTTTAAATTTTTATTCAACTGCCTAGTTGCGAGTTTCAACCTTTCGAATTGGTTTTCTTTATTTTTGATCGAATAAAAATATTCGATTGAATGGTTAAAATCATTTGAATCGTTCTATTTGAATGATTTTATCGACGTCTGGAATATTTTCTATTTGATCGTTCGACCAATTAAATTGCAGTAAAATCTTTAGAATATCGATTTTTAATTCCCATACAATTCCCATGGTCGAATTTGAGGGTTTTTTTACCCCTCAAATTCGACCCTTAGTAAATCTACCCCTTAGTGTAGTAGCTTCTCAGCAAGTTGGTCTTCATTTTATTATATAGTTTTATATTATATTTCTTCCTCTTCTACCTATTTCCAGCTGTCAGATTGTGGTTTCCTGACCCCTGCAGCAAAAATAACAACAAAAGTATGGTTGTGTGAGGTTACAATGTTGTTATTGTTACTTTTTAATACTTTTTAATACTTTTCTGACCATTCAAACCTTCTATTCATCTTCCAGGCTTTCATTTAAACCACCACCTGGCTGCTAGGGTAAACTGACTGTGAGCAAAGCCTTGTGAATTTTTGGGTAATTGTCTTGTAAAGTGGCTATGTCTAGATAAAGCATTTGTTCTCCTTTAATAATGGGATTTTTTGACCTACAGTACAAAATAGCATTTCAAATGAAGTACACCACTTTTAAACCATTTTTTTGTTGTTGCACGATTAAATTTCGGTCCAGTGTAAAATCTAGTTTTGTGAATGAATGCTAAATTAATATTTTTGAACATTTGAAACAAGTTGTCTTTTGAAATATATACTGTTGTGTGAATTATTATATATAATATGATTGATGTATGTAATTTAAGGTCATTAACTCAATTAGATGGGATTCTTTTGGGTTACCTGCTGCGAATGCAGCAACTGAGCATGGACTGAGACCGGATACATTGACAGATAATGGTATTAGCCTTTATTTATATAGTGAAACCTTATGAGACAGTACCTTAAATTGATTCCACATCAATTCCAGCAGTCCTTGTGTCAGTGGAGCTTACAATCTGCAGTCTTTTTATCATTCACACAGTCTATAGCCATCAGGAGCAAGTTAACATTCCTGTATGTTTTTCGGTGAGTAGGGGGAAGCTGGATACCATGCCAATTCATAAAAAATATTGGTAATTCTGAAGAGATGCTACATACAGTATATTATGGAATTACTGTGTATAATTATTTTTCTTTGTAAGGTAAACATTGATTACCTATTTGTCTGTAATAAAACTGTACCTTGTGTTTCATCTCAAATGAGATATAATTAATTATTTGAAAGGCAAAACTATTTTATTGGGTTTAATTAATATTTAAAATTTTTTTCACTAGACTCAAGGTATGGTGATCCAAATTACACAAAGATCCAGAAACCCTATGATCCTTAATCTAGTAGGCAGCATTTTGCATTGGTGATATTAGAATTGTCACATCATGTTTAATCATTCAGGTACAAAAATGAGTGTTCTTTTTTATATTCATAGCTGTTCTCTCTTTATAATTATTACAGAAACTGTGAACCTGAAAATCTTTGGTGCCTCTATGATTCAGTATTATTATTCAGTGTCTGTGGTGTGTGATGTATTACTTCTGCAGATATTTGAGCCTGTCAGGGCAGATAATTTTAAGCAAATTTATCAGTATTCTATTCAAATTGTTACAGTGAACTGTACCCTAACTCGTGCCCTAAGCTGTCAGATGTCCCTTATAAAATAGGATTCATTCATAATTACATCCTGCACAAATAGTTTAGAATTCCTTTTATCAGGAAATAGTCATTTTGTTTCTGCTCTCTGTACATACTGTTTTGGTTTTATGAGTGATTGCTTTGAGGTTTTGGTTAAAATAAGAACAGACTTTTAGAGTATAAATAAATACATAATAAAGTGAGCTCCCATTTATTAGAGAAAAGTACATAATGATCCTTTAGTAATATACTTGAGAGGATCGGTAGAGAAGAAGTTAATCCATTATTTAATTATTGGGTCCTAGAACATACCCCTCTCCCCAGCTGCACCAACCTGATACCTCCAGAATGACCCTGCTCCCCCATAACTGAACTGGAACTAAAAATGTAGGGTTGGTTTTTGCAATATATTGCCAATTCTGATCCTGTCCCTGGCTCTCTGTAGGTTATAGCTGCTCAGGATCACTCACACAGGAAACAATAAACAAATCAGTTTTAAGTTTGAACCATCCTGCTTGGTGATCAGCTCCAGAACTTGGGCCTTAGAATTTAAAGTGATACTGACATTAAGGGGCAGAATTACTTAGGGACACATTTACTAAAGGTTGAAGCGAAAATTTGAATAAAATTAGAACTTTTAAATTTCGAATTTCGCAATCCGGCACTCCCCGCAAGTTAGAGGCCTTCTTTACAAAACAGTAGAAGCGAAGATCTCAATGTATGCAGACGATACGCTACTCTATCTAGCAGATCAGCATGCCTCCTTCCAGGGAACTTCTCGGGCCTCCAAATCAATTGGGAAAAGTCTATTGTTTTTCCTTTGGATGATGAGATTCCAGAGATGCTAGACAACCAAAGCAGACTTAAAATTGCCACCACCTTTAGGCATAAACATCCATAAAGATCCAGCACAATTTATCCAGTATAATCTGCATCCACTCATATCCAAATTCAAGGCGACCCTAGACCATTGGACCAAGCTACCTCTAACACTCATAGGTAGAATTAACATATGTAAAATTATTTTTCAACCAAAATTTTTGTATGTATTGAGCAATACACTATGTCATATTAAAAAAAAACCCTCTTGGACATAGACCATACCCAAACATCTTTTATATGGTGCAACAAAATCCCTTAAACCTTAAACGCAGTGCCAGAACAGTTAGGATTAGCTTCACCTAATTATGAGCTGTACTACCTAGAATCCCAAAGCACACATATAGCTAATTGGAGGATATTTGATACTGAGAATCCAGCATCAACCCTGGAGGCACTTTACTTTACCTCTATAGAAAGCCTAAAAATGCTTTCTACAGGAGCAGGAAGGATGTAAGCCTGTTACTGCCTGTGCTAGATGCCACTAAGAGAGCATGGGATACCATGGTGCAATTAACGAACAAAGCAGCTGTTACATCGCCAGACATGCTGGTGTGGGGGAATAGCAATCTATCACACTTTGCAAAGTTTGTAGAGGCAGAACTATGGGCAGAACTGGGAGTGAAATGCATTAAGCACCTATAAACCAATAATACTTAACATACACACCCGCTTCTACAGCAGGCCATCTCTCGACCCAACCTGTCCGAATTTAAACACATGCAGATATCACATCTGTGCCTAACCCAGTTCCCTACACCACCAGCTGTACAATATCTAGACATAGAAAACCTTATTGCCCAACCTACGAAAAACAAACTTCTGTCGAATACTTACAAACTGCTACTCACCAGGAGATATGACCCAAGGCCAAGGGTAAAATACAAGTGGGAAGCTAGTGGGATCCAGCTAGATCCCGATGACTAGGAAGAAGTCCAGACAACTTATACCAACCCCTTGTGAGTATTAGAGATAAACTCATACAGTTTAAACGCATCCATCAGACCTATCTCACACCACAGAAGCTACATGTTATGGGCAAATGGGACTCACCAAGATGCCCGAGGTGTAAAGTACAGATAGCCGATTTTATGCACCTAATGTCGAGCTGCCCTATGGTGCAGAGGTTTTGGCAACAGATTATCCACTTCATGGGGGCAGAACTGGCCCTACCACAAGTGCTCAGTCCCGCCACATGTTTGTTGGGATTATTGGATTCCATGGTGCCCAGAATGAAGACTAGACATCTAATGAGATTACTCATGTTTTATGGTAAAAAAAACTATTGCTTTACACTGGATGGGTCCTTCACCACCAACCTTACATAAATGGATTGCACTTATTAATTCACAACTGGAACTCTATAAGCTCACCTACCTAGCTAGAGGATGCCCAGGGAAGTTTGACGACATCTGGTCTCCATGGATGGACTCACCTGCAACCTCAGTCTGAACAATTTAGCATCTTCCAGTCCCTATCACCTCTACCCTTTCTCTATCTTTCCTTTCCTCTTTATATATTTTATTGTTAAAATTCAATAAAAAGCATTCTTTAAAAAAAATTCGAATTTCGAAGTAATTTTGGGCTACTTCGACTATCGAATAGCCCAAAATTCGAGCTGATTTGAAAAAAATTCGAATTTCAAAGTACTTGCCCTTGCCTTCAAAGTGCTAGCTTAAAGCTTCCGAATTGCCATTTTAGCCTATGGGGGACCTCATAGAACCTGTTCTGAAAAATGTTCTAAGTTCCAAGAATTCAAAGGATTTTGGAGGGAATCATTTGATCGAATCGAACAATTTGAACGATTAATTTGATTGAATCACTGAAATTTACTCGGACCGAAATTGAAATTCGGTCGAATTTACAAAATTCGATGGTGGAAGTGGCCTTTAAAAACATTCGAAAATTCGAATCTTTTTGAAAATTCGATCGAATTTCGAATCCTTCGTGTGAATTTGATAAATTTGCCCCTAAATGTTACCTATAGGTCATGCTGATTGTTTTTTGCTGAGAGGTTTGTTTTTGTTAGTAATTGTTGAAGTTCATAAACCTGTTTTCCCAACCTTACTGTTTTCCCAACCTGACTGTCCCATATAAGCCTGTCAGTTAAAGTTTCTAATACTGACGGAGTCCTGCTGCACAAATATGCCAATAAAAAACAGTACCTGGTCAAATACAAGTCCTCTGCACTCAACCCATTATCAATATATTAAGGACATTGAAACATTTTGTACCTTAAGCTACTAAATATGCCTTACCCTTTAAGCAAAACAGGGATTGTTTTTCCATATACTGCAATATATTTAAGTTGGCCAACTAAGTCATCCCCAGTATGGCCAGTCCTACATTCAACTTTCATCTGATTCATTAAGAATTCAATTGCTTCATGATAAATTTTACACTGGGACTAAGTTTTACCTGCAACTTACTTGCTGCTTTCAAAGTAAAACGCAGAATCAAAGTAAAACATAGTCTCTTTGTAAAATGTATAATAAAGCAATGGAAGTCTTAATCATTTAGACTCCGACTTAATCAATTAACTCTGACTAACTCAAAGTTAGAGAGCTGCAAAGAAGTAGGGGCAGATTTACTAAGGGTCGAATTCGAGGCTTAAAAAAACCCTTGATTTTACCACAATTCGATCGAACGATAAAACCAGTCGAATCGAACGATTCAAATAATTTTAACCATTCGATCGAATTTTTTTCTTCGATCAAAAATATTTAAAACCATTTTGGTATGTTTAACCTGGCGAACTAGGCAGTCAAATAAAAATTTAAAGGGCAAGTTATTCGACTGTCGAAAATTCGAATATTCAAATAGAATTTGATCCAAATTATTCGAATCATTCGATTCGATTGAATTTTCAAAATTCGATGGTCAAAGTGGCCTTCAAAAATAATCGAAAATTCGAATCCGAATCTTTTTGAAAATTCAATCGAATTTCGAATCCTTCATGTGAATTTGATAAATCTGCCCCGTAGTGTTCTGTTCTGTTACTGTATGTTAGACATCCACTCACTCCAGCCTTTATAGACAACATTTTTAGCTAACTATATTTGAAACATTTTTATTTTGCACAGCTTATCTGTTCCGTTAAATGCAAAAGTACATAATTATAAAAATTGGTAATCATTTGAAACAAAATGCAAATCAGTTGTTAATAAGCTTTCACTGGTCTGGAGAGATGTGCAGATAAAAACATGATTTTGTCTTTCACCCACTCTCTGCCATGAAGGCCATGCCATGATTTATGAAATACTGAGAAAATGAAACAATGGATGATGACTCACATGAACAATTTACAAAGCTGTGGTTACCTGCCTTGAACACTGTCAGTATAATGCCATCATCCTATAATGTATCAACAGTGGCTGATCTTAACTATCGTATTTCTCTAATGTGGATTTGAAACATCTGAAAGTATGTACTGAAGCTAAAAAATAAAAGGAAAAAGATTAAGATCAGAGATTATCGACACATTTTCTTATATTTCCAGTGCTGTTTAGGACCCTGGGTAAACCACAGCAATTCAAGGCTAATGCTAATGGCGATTAATCGCTGGCGACAATCTCCCCGAACTGCCTTCTCCCTGTCCGCTGCCTGTTTAAATCAAAAAGCGCCAGCACCAATACACACGCGGCGTGGCAATTTCCAGAATCGCCCGAAATCACTGCGCCGTGTGTGTATTGGCGGTTGCGCTTTTTGATTTAAACAGGCGGCGGACAGGGAGAAGGCAGTTGAAAGTGGCGGGCGGGGAGAACAGGAGAAGAGCTCACCTGCAACCTGCAAACATCATCTCAGGGTCGACCCGAGCCCGCCCGACCCGCAGGTAAACTCGCGGGTCCCGCAGGTATAGCCTTGGCCCGCACATCACTAGTTTGAAGGTGAACAACCCCTTTAAATGTATTTTTCTCCAATAATACAATATTACTGTACTTAATTGAAACTAAGCTGCTTGAATCTATATTGGTGACAAAACAATCCTATTGGGTTTATTTAATGCTTAAATTATTTTCAGTAGACTAATGCACAGTACAGTGATCAAATTATGAAAAGATCCATTATTTGTAAAGCATTTTGGATAATAGATCCTATACCAGTTCTTAGATTTTGACCTTAACATACACATTGTAGCATTATTTGTTTTTTGTTGCATAAATAATGTAAAAAAAAAAAGAGAATGGAGCCCAGAAGAGGAAAACCTAATGACTAAGTGCACAAGCAAAAATGGAAGAGGGTGAATAACGGAAGACATAATGAACCGTTTGTAATGGCCTGCCTGGAGTTGAACCAGGGAACCTAATGTTTCTGAGCTGTTTGACTTACCATTGCTCTATGTGAGCAGTCAGGTTTTGCCCTGGTTCACTCCTATTGCTATACATGTAACGGCAAGTAAGGCAGGGCTTTGTTCAGCTGTTATCTATCAGACCCATGTGAACAGCGTAAGGTTCTGCTATTGTGAGTTCCTGGGTGTGATTCTACTTTATTCTAGTGTTTGACCTTCTTGCCTGTGACCTCGACTACGCTTCTGTCCTGATTTGGTACTGTATTGTCTGACCCTGGTTATTGACCCGGCCTGTCCCTTCTTGTCCTCCGTTCCTGTACCACATGCGGTTCCCTTGCTCGCCCAGAACTCTCATCCTAGTCCTCTCACATTAAGACCTGGCGGCATCCAATTAGCTGAGGGCTCCTCCCGAAGTGGCAGAAGAGTGAGTTGTGACCAGAACCTTGGGGTTTGTTCTGGGTTTTGGGATACCAATCGTTACACTGTTGTGTGGGAGGATACAACATTAGGTCAGATTTTATATTTGCTTTTACAATGTTGTTAAAAGTAAAGGAATGTTGATCATGCAATACACAAAGCACTGCATGAAAGGAGATTTAAACCTAAATAAATGAATTTGTATAAACGTATATGGAGTGGCCCTCTGGACATGTAAATATATTTTTGGTGTCAGTTTGTGTGCATAGAACACCTAACCCTGAACTGAACCGCATCATTTTCACACCCCTGTTCAGATCCTTCGTCCTTCCCCTTTGTTCCTAACTGCATTAAATGTTTCACCCAGCGGCCATTTTCCCTGCCCCGTCTCATTGCTCCTCACTTCCTGTTCTAAATGTGCATGTTCCCATAGTCCCTTCTGCCTGACCTTTCTATGCAGTAGTTTTTCCTAACTAAAACTTGATGACGCTAGCTTCAGTTGTACTGAAGAGAATTCTGAAGAGAGGAGGAGAGGGACTGAGCCAGCTGCCGATACACAGACAGATGAAGGGAACTTCTCTGTAGGGAGGCACTGATTTCAGGATTCAGTTCGGAATTCAGCCAGGATTCGGCCTTTTTCAGCAGGATTTGTATTCGCCCAAATCCTTCTGCTCAGCCGAACCAAATCTTTTTTGCATATGCTAATTAGGGGGAGGGAAAACGCACAACTTTTTGTCACAAAGCAAGTAAAAAAAAGTTTACCCCTTCCCACCCCTAATTTGCAAATTAGGATTCAAATTCGGTTCGGTATTCGCCCAAATCTTTCGCAAAGGATTTGGGGATTTGGCCGATCCAAATAGTGGATTTGATGCATCCCTACTTCTCTGTGACCTCAATGGCAGGTATTTAAAGACCACACTGCAACTTTTTACTGATAAGATTTTTGGCTGGGGGGTTGACATGTCCCAATTTACATAAATTTTCTATTTTAAAGGGTTTCTGACATCTTAGCAGTACTGGCTGGTTTTATAGTGCTAGACAAGCTTTTACCCTAACTCCATTTTTTGAAGGCCCAGAGAGTTAGTGACCCGATTATGCTACTTTCTACTACTTTCTATACACTTCCTGTATTTAGTAAAGCCTTGGGTTTCTGCCCCACAGTTGAGCTAAAAGCCTTATATTAGCAATCTAAAAATGCAAGTTAAGTTAATAGCATGGAGGCACTGTCCCAAATTATGCTGTAAGAATTATTTTTCTCATTCTCATTGGGTCATTTTTCATATCTTTTAGGAATATACAGCATATGAGGGAACAACTTTAAAGAATTGGCCTTTGCTTTAACTGGGATAGGGTAAGTAATTAACAGTAAATGTTTAGTTCAGCAACTTCAATTCAACAAAATCTCTATCTTTAGATGTATTTCCACCTCTCTTCATTCTGCTGATTAATTTCCCACCTCTCTTCAGTTATTTCTGTCCTGGCCACCATCTTGGACTTTCAGTCGGTTCATTTGATTCTCCTTCCTGATCCTTCCATGCCCCCTCTGCAAACTTCACTGCTTTTCCATTGTTTTTCTATTTAGCAACATGTGCTACCTTGTTACCTTTCAGGTCACATCAATGCATTTATGTACATGACAGACCTTTAAAAGACTTGTCTCATGTCATGTCACAACAAATATTGCAATGGTAGCAAGGCAGCCCATCACAACTTGTTCTGATTTTACTTATTTTATTGTCATTTGTTATCACTAGGGATGGCGCGAACGTCGGAAAAAAAGTTCGCGAACATATTCGCGAACTTGCGTCAAAAATGCGAACGGTTCGCGAACGTCGCGAACCCCATAGACTTCAATGGGAAGGCGAAATTTAACAGCTAAAAAATACATTTCTGGCCAGAAAAATTATTTTAAAGTTGTTTAAAGGGTGCAACGACCTGGACAGTGGCATGCCAGAGGGGGATCAAGGGCAAAAATTTATTATAAATGGTTATTACAGCAGTCAGCACACAGATGAGAATTAGATCAGAAGAGATCAGTGCCCACAGCAGCTACATACAGAGCACTGCAGTAGAAGGTAGATTACTAGCCAGCAAAGCTACCTAACCTAAAATGTCCCTCAAATCCCTGCAGACTTGGCCAGTTCATGTATAAATACCCCTAGCGTTCACAAAAGATGGCCAGTTCATGTATAAATACCTCAGAGTTCACACAAAGATGTTAAAGTGGCCAGTTCAGGTATAAATACCCCTAGAACTCATAGCAGAATGGCACAGTTATTTTCCATGATTTACTACATTCACAGCTCCCTGGCTTTGACTGGAAAGTGGACCAGTAGCCAGCACATCATCCAGGCACAACTAAAATACAAAAGCAGAGCCACTGACCATGTGGGTGGGAGGGTGGTGAGCAGACTGCAGGCTGCAGTATTTGTGTTATAGCAGCTCCTTCCTTTTTCTTTTTCCCTGTGCTGAAATCAGGGAACTGTCCATTGGAAGGGGAGTGGTCCAGGGGGTGTGGGGGTGGTCCAGGAGGGAGAGCTTCCTGATTGGCTGCCATGTATCTGCTGGTCTGAGAGGTGAGAGGGCAAAAAAAAAAGCGGCAACTAACGCGAACCCAAAATGGCGAACGTCGCGCGAAGTTCGCGAACTTCCGGCGAGCGCGAACAGCCGATGTTCGCGCCATCCCTAGTTATCACATTCCATTTACATCTTCATGGGTATATCATCTATGTATCAGTGCCTCCTGAACATATATATACCAACACACTTACCAGTTGTAAAAATAATAGAGTAAATTCCAGGCCTTAAAAGACTAAAGTCCACATGTGACATTAAAATGGCAGATTATGTTCTCTAAAAGGGCATTTTACCTTCCCTGCCATGCTGCATAAAGTACATACAGAATATTATTTTCTTTTTGCTTTGATTGGTGCAGCAAACTGTTTTGTTGGAAGCACTTGTAGAATGCCCTTTTAAATACTTTGTGTATCTTGTAACCAGCTTTTGAATGTTCTTTCTAGAACATGGCTGTGTCATTGTGTTACCTGTCTTCTTAACAGTTGATAGTGTTACTAAGCAAATCTTCTTTTATGTCCTCTAAGGATCCTGGAGACAAGAACATCATTTTAGCACAAAGAAGTTCTTTGGTTTAGATATTCTGTTCAGCTCTGCATGCCAAAAGCACAATTCCCAGTTATATAAGTAAAAAAGAAATAGCCCTTATCTGAATTCATAATGATATTCATCCAAAGACAAGGATTTGTATAGAAGATATTGGGAATCAACAACAGCAGAACATTGGGCATTTTCTATTTTTGATTGTTATACAATCTCACCCCTTTGTTTCAAATTACATTTCCTTTATCATCCTTTAAGAATGATGTACAGAAGAAATAATGATCAAGCTACCTATTTCCTATTTGGCTTGGCTTGTTATCAAAATTAGTTAAAATATATTTAAAGGAATAAAACAACAGAGGGTTATTTGCAAATTAAGTGTGGTCAGGAATATTGTGTGAGAAAACCTTACCCTGGTGGTCTAGTGGTGCGGCGGGGATGCCCGCCGCGCCACTCCCTTCCTTCTGCCTCTGCATAGTGCACGCGCGGCGCTCACTTCCTATTTTTATAGCGCTGGCGCAATGACGCCAGCGCGCAATGGCGTGAGATTCAAAAGTATTTAAAGGGGCAGTTTGGGTTTATGCATTGCCCGTGATAGGATTTTCTCTTGGTGCCTTTAACCTGTGCTGTAAAGCTTCTGATCTGATTTCCTACCTGTGTTTGACCCTGCCTGGCTTTAGACTACCCTGTTCTCTGTATCCTGACCCGTGCCTGTTATTCGACTACCGATTCTGCCTCATCCTATCTGATTGATCACCCGGTTTGACCCTTTGCTGGCCTGACGACTCCTAGTTATCCGCCTGCCTTGACCCGGCCTGTCTGACCTCGAACCTGCTTATTCCATCTGTACCGTGACCCTCAGCCTTTAAAGACTTTTACTACAGTCGTGCCCCATTGCTGGGCAGAACTCCTGTTCTGCACCTCTCGTTTAAGTCCAGGTGGCATCTGAGTAGCTGAGGGCTCCTCCCGAAGCCAAAGGAGGTCACACTACTGGTGAAGCACGAGCCGAGACCAGGGTGCTTGGCACTGGTATTTGGGTGCCGACCGTGACATATTGTGCTTATTGAGCTATATTTATAAAATCTACTTTAATGCAAACATGCTGTTTGCACAGATGTATAGTTGCACCAACACTGCTGTATCCTTCCTGCTTCTTATGCAAGACTGCATACGTGCACCTATGATGCTGTGAAAACCTGCAACTGCATGGCGTTAATTCTAGGTAGCTCCATGTTGTAGCTTCCACCCTATAGTCAGGGGCTCCCACTGGTGGCCGATAAAAAGGACAATCACATTTGGGATTTCTAACCTTGAGAGCAGCAAGTAAATTGCAGGTAAAACATAGTCCTTGTGCAAAATGTATAATGCAGCAATAGAATTCTTAATGAATCAGATGTTGAGTTTAGGACTGGCCATACCAGGGAGGACCTTGACATAATTTGCCATCTTAAATATATTGCAATATATGGACAAACAATCCCTGTTTTGTTTAAAGGGTAAGACATTTTTAGCAGCTTAAGGCACAGAGGGGGGAATGTAATTAAAGTTGCAATGAGAAAAACAATTCACACCAATAATAATATAAATGCACATCTTGCAATGTAATATTAATTGCACT
Source organism: Xenopus borealis (assembly GCA_024363595.1). Taxonomy (NCBI): domain Eukaryota; kingdom Metazoa; phylum Chordata; class Amphibia; order Anura; family Pipidae; genus Xenopus; species Xenopus borealis. The sequence goes on along the minus strand of CM044442.1, from coordinate 46,235,185 downwards.
CTCTTTTAATTGTACTCTCTTAAGAAGTGCTTCTTAAGAGAGTGCAATTTTAATTGCACTCTCTTAAGAAGTGCTTAATTGAGCTCTCTTAAGAAGAACTTTACTTTTTTTCAGTACAGTTCAGTGACTGCGCATTGGCGGAAGCTGTAAAATTCGCAAACTTTCTTCCACTTCCGGAAGTGGATTCTAAACAGTTTATGGGTTCGCTAAAGCTATATTAAATTTGCACAAAGCAAAATTTGTTTGCGCAGATGCATAACTTTTCACATTGCAAATAGTTTTTCAGTTACTGACTTTTATTACCTTACCCCAAAAATGTCTTAAAGAGTTACCGACACCAGAAATTAACAACTTCTGTGTGGCTGCAATTACTGCCTTCGTACTGTAGTTGTCGACCTTTTAGATGCAGTTTATATTTTTCTTTTTGTGGAAGATTGTTTCCGTTCTAAAACTTGCTGGGTGCATTCTGATATTAGTAGCCCTAACATAACATAATTCATTTTGGGTTGCGAAAAAAGCAAAGTCAGTTAGCCCGTTAACCCCTGCAAACACCCCCAATTCACATATATGCACATACTTATACAGACCTATACATCCACACATACAGACAATATATATATATCTAATCCAACTCGGTGCACTCAAAACTCAGAAGTCTTCCGCCTGGGTGCAGGTAAAAAACTGTATAGAATCTCTTAACAAACTGCACTACAATGACTGTAGAAGTGAAAAAACAAAAATATTTATTTCGGCTTCTATACTTGGGTCGTCATCAGAAATGAGAACTACAACAAAGTGGGGTGAATTTAAGCCAAAATTGTGGGTGTGATGTAATCATTAGATGTCAGTAACTTTCCAAATATGTCTATTATATAAGTAATCCACATACTTCTCAGACTACCAGTGAATGTACCATATAGTAGCCATATACTACTATACTGAACTTAAACAAATTATCCCAGCACTCTCATTATACAACTTTAAGGAACAATTGGATTAAAGGGAACTTGTGTGTACTTAGTAAAAAAAGAGACAGTTTTAGTTACAAGGTTTATACAAAGTATGCATAAGCTGATGTGCCCCACCAAGGCATTGTCCATGCATCAGTCCTAACTAAGTGAAAAAGGGTATTTCCTTTGGGAGGAGAAAGACCATACTTGCTTCTCTCTTTATTTGGCACAACCTCTTCCAAAGAAACATTCAGCATTATGGGCTTTTAAGTAATCTGTAGGACTGTGTTTAGAGGGGCGGAGGTTAGGAGAGCAAGAATTAAAGGGAAAACCACTTTACCCCAAATAATATACAAAGACAAAAAATGCAGCTCATCCATGTGTTGCTTGTTTAAGAGTGGTTTGGATAGTTTCTGGAAGACCTTTATAGGATCAGCTAAAACATCATCATCCAGCAGGGCATTCCACAACCTCAATGCCCTCACCATGAAGAAAAGTTCGGCTCTTCAATTCTAAAAGGGTGGCATCTAGTGTGTTTGTCTTTTGTATGTGAAAAAAGAGCCTCTGTAATGTCAACTAATATATTAATATCATGCCCCCCTCCCAAGTGCCTTGATACCCTCATGATTTAAATCTTGGACCTGAGGTATTTTGCTGGAATGGGGCTGACAGCTGCCACCTGACAGAGGAGAGTGGCCATCATCACAAAAGGCCTACAACCTGGAAGCTCTTTTGTATTCAAATCTATAATGTTATAAGTATAAAACCAAAGTTGTGTATTGCTTGGAAAATTACCTTGCGAATTGCATAAGCTAACACCCACCATAATGTCAGAATATGTTTTATCATTCCACTGACAAGTTAATGGACTCTGTCTATAATGATGAATGTTTCGTTGAAGCCAGTAGGCAGAGTTTGAAATGTGCAATCAGTAGACTTTTTAGAATAAAAATAATTTTAAAGGTCCATTAACACTTTCAACTTGCTGAGTATTATTTCTTATTCGCCTTCCAACACTTTTTTCGGTTCAGTTGTTTTCAAATGACATCAGATCTGTTTCAATTATCTTTTTTTGTGACCACTTTTCTGCTATTGAAGTTAAACGTTTCATTTTTTTTCTTATGTCTTGCTAAAGCATCACTGGGAGGGGGTACCAACAACATTAGTTGGTACATTTATTATCTTTGACCCTGCTGAGCAGAATACCTGAGTTTCATTAAAGGCAGAATAGTTGCTAATATTCCACAGATGCTGCCGAACAATGTATCAACTCATTTAGTAAATTGTTACTGAGCTGCCAGACTGAATCACCAGAGGCAGGAACATTACATTTAAACATCAATTCTGGAAAAACAGTAAAAAATAAATCATGGAAAGCAACCGAAAAAAACATTATTTCTGTTTACCAATCTGAAAACAGCAAAACTGAAAAAAAGTATTTGGAAGTTGAATAATTCCTTTAAAATACAAACTTTCTAAAATAATATAAAATGTTCCAAGAAAACATATTTTACCTTTCCTTTTGTTTGTTCCCTGTTCATTTATCACCACTGCATCAGTGTTAACAATAGAAACCAATTATGTTGTGACTTGTTCTTTGATATAAAGATACTGTACAGTTTAATTAATACAGGCTAGTGACACTTTTTTGCACTCCTACAACAAAATCCTTATTTTTCTAGAAAACTGTGGTTATAATGGTTTGCATGTGATTTATAAGCCTTGCCATACATTTGATTAGGTTGGTATTCTGAGACATTTGATGCTGCAGACAATACCTTGTAAAAAAGTATAGAATAGATCTTGAGTTTAGTGTATAAGCAATCCATATGCAAAGTGTATTCTTGCCAACATTTTGTCCTTGTAGACGTGAAAATAATTTGAAGTCTGGAATGGATCTGTAAACAATAATAAATGGCATATGCCCTTCAAAACATTAAGATTTTTCATGAACAATGTGCTACTTATCAGTTTAAAACCAGACACAAACGCCTATCCTGCTGTATGCTGCACTTTCTATATTTTTGTGGGGGATTTTGTATTTGGTAATTGTATCAAAACTGTGGAATTTGGTGAAGTCCCTTTAAGTCCAATCCCACCATGCCTAGATACACCCTGACAAGCTCCTGATCAATCATTAAACCCCTGGACTTTCTGAGGACCCCAGTTGGGAGAATTAGGACCCTTGCAAAGTATCTTCCCACATAATTTTATTAGGCATTTGGCCAAATCCTTTTTACGGAAGATTTGTCTGAATCTAAAACCCTAATTTGCATATGTAAATCAGGTGCTGGAAGTGTTAAAGAGAACCACAAAGTGCATGTGTTGGAAATATTTTTTCACTTGTTTGTGTGACAAAGTGTCGCATGATTTTAAGGATTCCAATTCTGCTCAGCCAGGCACTTGGATTTAGCTGAATCCAAATTCATCTGAAAAAGGATAAATCCTGGACGATTACTGAACTGAATCCTGGATTTGGTGTATCCTTAAATTTTCTATGCAGTTTGTAGTAGTGCTTTCTGACCATTTTCTTACATTAGGGGTTTATATTTTTGCAACAATAATAAACAAAATTCAAGTAAAAAATATTATAATAAAAAAAGGAATTGTGGAAACCTGGTTTGTCATCCAGTTTGTGAGATATTTGATACTGATACCAATATTTTTGGCCACAATTGTACTTTTGGCAGCAGTAAAGGTAAATTTTATTTCCAGACTACCCTAATATACACATTACAAGTTGCTTTTGGCAAAAGAAAATGCTTTTTCAATGCAAATTAATAATTGTTATGCTAATACTGTACTGAAAGCACATCTTTGTACAGGTGGGTTATATTCATGGAATGCATCAACATCCAAAAGTTTCTGATTGTGTTTACTATACTAAAACTCAGATTTCTTGTCTTTTCTTAAGTAAAGAGCTGGGATCCTCAGACAGTATGTGACTAGTGATGGGCGAATTTATTCGCCATGGGCGAATTCCCGCGATTTGCCGCTGGAGAATAAATTCGCGAAACACCAGCAAACGAACTTCCAACGAAAATTTGCCAAAAAAAACCGAGTTGAAAACGACGCGACGGAAACGGTGCGCGACTCGTTTCACGAATTTTTTTGCCAATTTGCGAATTTCGCTGGAAATTCACAAATTTTTCGGCGAAGCGAAACGGGTGAGATTCGCCCATCACTATATGTGACATCTCTAGCTTCTAGGCTCTGCAGTGTGACATGTTCTAATGTTGCTGAGCCAGCAAACTGGTTCATTATCTCGGGGGGGGGAGGAAACATTGGATTCATTTTGCTCCTTGAGCTTTGAGTTGTTCCTTGAAATACTGTATGACAGTCTGTCTCCAACGTAAACTGTGAAACCAGAATCCTGGCAGGAAAAACTCTGCTTTTCCCTTTTAATTTTTTTTATCTGAAATGTTTTTCTTCTGCTTTTTAGTGACATAAGTCTTTCAATACAATGCATTGACACATGGTAGATTCTGTGCCGCCTCTTCAGCTCAGCCTCCTCTCTATGCAAAAGAAAAAATGTATTTGGTTATTCAATAAGTACTAGAATAATATGTGACAGTAGCTATGGCATTAATGTACATCTGTGTTATACCAAATTCTCCCTGTTTTCTGTTTAATCTGTAGGCATTTCCAATAACTGAAAGATTGTCTCGTGGATATCTCCTTTTTGCTTTGCTAAAATGATTGTTTCCTACTTCTACTTCTACTTAATTATAAATTCAACAACAATATCCATTGTTTAGGAGTGTAGATGCATATTATTAGGAATTAAAAAGGACAAACTGGACCCTTTGGTGAATGCCATGCATGTCAGTCTGACCATACTTGTACCACTACTTATCGATTTTCTGTGGTGTCCATGAAGTCAGCATATGGGCATTATCTGTTTGAGTTAAGAAAGCTATGAAATATCTGGCCCATTGCCCTGTAAAAAGAAAGTGCTGGTTCAGAATAGATCCCATTTTATCTAAATACTCCAAATTTTTTAGAAAGTTCCTTTTTTTCTGTAATAATAATATAGTACATTTCACTTGATCCAGACTAAGCCTGTTGGCTTTATTCAATGTCTACAAGATTTTTTGTTACACTTAAAGATAAAGGTTCAGTGTAAAAATAAAAACTGGGTAAATAGATAGGATGTGCAAAAAAAAACATTCTAATATAGTTAGTTAGCCAAAACTGTAATCTATAAAGGCTGGCTGGAGTGACTGGAAGTCTAACATAACAGAATCCAACATCCTGCTTTTCAGCTGAGTTAGTCATCGACTTTAAGTGGGGCCACATAGGACATAACTGTTCAGTAAGTTTGCAATTTATCCTCAGCATTCAGCTCAGATTCAAAATCAACAGTTAAGTCCCACGTGTCCCCCTCAAGTCACTGATTGGTTACTACCTGGTAACCGATCAGTGGAAACCAAGAGAGATGAAAAGCAGGAAGTAGTGTTCTGGCTATTATGTTCGACATCCATTCACTCCAGCTTTTATACATTACATTTTTGGCTAAATAACTGTATTGAAAATTTTTTTTTTGTTTTGCACAGCCTATTTAGACAGAGAAAAAGAAACTCGGGCGATCTAGATAGTGAGTTTTCTAGTTTAGGTTGGGGTCTGATTAGGTCAGAAATTATAACTTAAAACAAAAAAGAACCCCTGCTCCAACTAAATAATTCTTATATTGAAATTCCCATTTCATACAGTATCATACCAATATTTGGATAGTTATTATCACTCTCACCCACCTTATATGGGATTAAATTGATCAAAAATTAAGTGCTAGTGCATAGGTTCAATAAATAGTTAAGAATGATTAACAATCCATTATCATAGTTAAATCAGGAATTAATTATTTACACAGTTTTTATTTTTATACCGAACTATACCTTTAATGTATTAAGATCCAAATTACAGAAAGAACACCAGTCTTGAATATTCGGAATAACAGGTCCCATACCTGTACATATGAGTGCTTCTCCTTGTTTGCCTCAGTTTGGTGCAGCAGTAAAAGCAACATTCTCTTTTCAAATATTTTTTATTTTTCTTTACAATGTTAACATACTGTTTAAGTATTTCCTTATAACTCTGAACTGAACTCCTACGCAGAGGAGAATTATTACATTATTTGAAATCATAATGCATCAGGTTACATTGGCATGTTATCTCACATATGGTCATTGTATTATAAACATAGAAAATAAACTTGTTAAATTCAACAGATGATTGTCAATTGTTTCTTTGTGTCCATCTCCGTTTTTCAGTTTTGTCATTTATTGTGCACTTGTCTCCCCAGAAATTTTCCATTATGTCTCTGGTTTCTACATTTTATTGATTAAGGGCTCTCCTGTTTTTCCCCTATTTCTTTAACATTCCCATTATTGGCTTGTATATCTGATCCAAGGGGACCAGATTTTAAGGTAGATGTTATATTTATCTGAGACTATACTTAACAGTCTTTCGTTCACCATGATCCAGTTCATCTTGATACGGAACATAGTTATTGGGAGTGAGCGTTTTTTCCAAGAGGACGCTATGGTTTGCTTAGCCGCAATAAAAATGAACTGAATCAGTTTTCGCAAATATTTATCAGTAACTGGGATTGCTTTATTAAGAAGCACCTGAGTAGGGAAAAGCAACATTCTCTTTTAGATACAAGTGATGCCACATCAGGCAAACAATACCATTTATGTATGTATGTACAGTATATGTCAGTCATATAGTAAGACAAATTTGACATTTATAAAATGCCTCTTCCAACTGAGAAATCTGTGACATTAGGTAACAGCATGCATTTGAAAAATTCTGTAGCACAGAGTATTGCTGAGTGCACCAACTGTTACTGTTGTTACAGTTTTAAAATTAAACTTTGACTGTTAATTATTAATTGTAGCCAGCTAAAACTAAACAATTGTTTTATATACAGGTATGAGATCAGTTATCTGGAAACCTGTTATCTAGAAAGCTCTGAATTAGGGGAAACCTGTCTCCCATAAACTCCATTTAATCCAAATAATCCAAAGTTTAAAAACTATTTAATTTGTCTCTGTAATTATAATAAAGTTTATAATAACTAAGATATCATTAATCCTAATTAGAGGCAAAACCAGCCAATTGGGTTTATTTAGGGTCAGATTTATCAAGGGTCGAATTTAGAGTTCCAAAAAAAAAAAATGACCAATCGAATTCAAAAGTTTACATACCCCAGTTCTTAATACCAAGTATTCAGGGGCCCCGATGCTAAGCGCGTCTAACTTCTAGCGTCGGAGCAGGTGGAGGAGGGGCCGCATCGCTAGTGCTGTTGTGCTCACTGCGCCAGAAGAGCCGAATTTCCAATTTTAAAAAACAGAAATTCGGCTCTTAAAGTTACCAGAAGCGGCTTTTTGCCACCCATGGTAACTGCATGTATTGCCCCCTTTAACATCAATGACAGTTTTAAGTCTTTTGTGGTAGTTGTAGATGAGGCTCTTTATCTTCTCAGATGGTAAAGCTGCAAAAAGCCTCCAGTTCCCATAAATTCTTGGGCTGTCTTGCATGAACTGCACGTTTGAGGTCTCCCCAGAGTGGCTCAATGATATTGAGGTCAGGAGACTGAGATGGCCACTCCAGAACCTTCACTTTATTTTGCTGTAGCCAATGACAGGTCAACTTGGCCTTGTGCTTTGGATCATTGTTATGTTGGAATGTCCTAGTACGTCCCATGCGCAGCTTCCGGGCTGATGAGTGCAAATTTCCCTTCTGTATTTTTTGTATTACACCTAAAGTTATTTGTGGATTTTTGCTTCCATCCCGAACAATTTGTCTGGCAGTTGTCGCTGCAATTTTAGTCGGTCTACCTGACCATGGTTTGGTTTCAACAGAACCTCTAATTTTCCACTTCTTAATTTGAATTTGAACACTGCTGATTGACATTCTCAATTCCTTTGATATTTTCTTATATCCCTTTCCTGTTCTTTTGCTTTCCCCATGACTTAGAATCCAAAAAGCATCAGTGCAGCACTGGATGAAAGATGCAAGGGGTCTGTCAGGAGTCCAGAAAATCACTGACCTTTTATACACACCCACTAATTACAAGCAAACAAATAACAGGTGAAAATGATTACCTTTAATAGCCATTCTAACCCTTTTGTGTCAAGTTAGATTGCATGTTATCAGGCCAAATCATCTGGGTATGTAAACTTTTGATCAGGGTCATTTGGGTAGTTTGTGTAGTGATTATGATTTAAAAAGAGTAAACACAGTTGTTTGACAATAAATGGCTTCAGCCAACCACTAACCATGAGTGAATGAAAAGTTTTTGTGTTATCATTAAATTCATATATAAAAATGCTTAAGAAATCATAAATTCTGCCAGGGTATGTAAACTTATGAGCACAACTGTAATTTGACGTAGACACTGTGAGGGATGAAGGGGGTGGAGGCGCCTCAGCAGCGTGCGCTAAGTGGAACACATCTGCATTCCTGCAAGGGCACCTGTGACTCAAGTAGGTAGAGGTAGAGGTAGACTTTTTCAGCACATTTTGGGTGCTGAAAAATTCTGCTTATTATATACAAGTATATTGAAGTTCTATTTTCTTAGTATTATCTATGCAACAGTAAGACAGGGATGTGTGTGTGAATGTATGTATATACTTCCTGAAGACGGCCGAAGTTTGGGAGTTTTACTTTGAAAGCAGCAAGTAAGTTGCAGGTAAAACTTAGTCCCTTTGTAAATTGTATAATGAAGCAGATTATGAAAATTGAGAGTAGGACTGGCCAGATATGGGATGACTTTGACGTAGTTGGCCAGCTTAAATATATTGCAATATATGGACAAACAATCCCTGTTTTGTTTAAAGGGTAAGGCATTTTAGTAGTTGTATGCACAGAATGTCTCAGTGTCTTAAATATATTGATAATGGGTTGAGTGCAGAGGACCTCTTGTATTTGTCTATATAGATATATTTATTTATTTATACATACACACAGACACATCCCTGCCTTACTGATGCATGGATAATACTAAGATAACAGAACTTTACTTTATTTTTTTTCACCTTGGAGTGTGTTTTTTTTGGTAATGTATGACTCAATATTTTAACCAGCACCCAGGCAGCTATTGCCATCTAGGCATTCCAACTGAATTTTTCTACTTTTGCAGATTAGTTTTTTTGCAGTGACTGCTTGCACCAGGATTTTTTGTTTTCAAATTCCTATTTATAGCATAGAAAAAATCTTCGAATAAAAACCTGTTTATGTTAAAAAAATCCTCAAAACATATTATAAGTTTTGTAAAGCTAGTACATTGCCACTTTTAATGGCTATTAGAAGTTTGCCAGATACAGTATAAGTCTGACTTTATGTTTGCTTGATGACAGGCCATGGTTATTGGGACCCAGTGGATCAGACGTTGCTGGATGAAGTTGGATGTTCTTGGCGTTCTGAAGCAAAAGTGGAACAAAAGTACTTGAAACAATGGTTCCTTAAACCTACAGTGTATGCAAAGGTAAGGACAACTGAATATATGCACAATGTGATGCTGCAGAGATGTGCTAAAGTTTGACAGACTTCACCTTAAAGGGAGACCATTATTGATTCATAAGCAGGATATATATCTACTGTATTTTCTTATTGTGTTCAGTAAAGCATGTTGCCAAGGTTGCTCATCACAAGCAGCCTGAGTTATCTGCATAGTTGCTTTTATTCATAACATTGGGAATAGCCGTCATTGTTTTGATGAAATAACCACTGTCAACTGACAACAATGGGCCATGTTATCTGGAGAGATGGTTGTTAACCTTAAACAAGATTTCACTTCAGACAATTCAGTTCACTTCACTTTTTGTCAGATATGCAATTTATTATAAAAGAAAACCAATACAAAGCATGAGTTATTTCCTTAACCCATCATTGGCTACTTATCACCTAAAGCAAAGCTGTGTACTGCAGTAAGCACATTAGCCTAGTTATGGCCACCACAAAAGTGCACCCTTTCTTTGTCAGCATGTAATGCATTTTATCTGCATAACTCTAGCCATATATACTGCCAATCTTTACCCACCATCAAGAGTGCATCATAGCATTCAACTTCAGTGCAGCCCCTCATAGTATCTGCCACCTTGAAGTGTAAAACTCTCTTTAACCTACATTAGAACGTCCACTCTGTCCTGGGCAGAAATTACTTCTCTCTGTCCCAAGCTTTTTACTTCTCCCTTAAATATTATGTATCCTGCTCTCTACTTATGATTTTAGCAGACCCTGCAAATTAATGTATCCTTTCCCTCACATAGTGTGTGTGCAAATACTGGTTCTTATTCACAAGAACCAGGTTTAATTCCCTGTAGCAGCTCATTGTGATCCTTCTCACTTCGGCAAATGGCACACATTACATATTATCCGTCTGTGCAAAAACTTCATCAGAGAAAAATCATATCCAATGTGCATGCTATAAGTAGTGTGCCTATTATGGCTGCCTTGATTGCTCATAAAAAGCAAACCAAATAAAACCTTGTGAAGCACTTTAATTTCCAAGGGAAAAAAGTGCAATATAAATAATTCCCCCTTTCATACACCAGTGAACTCTTCTCCTATCACCAGTACATTATCTTTTTCACTACAGATGATGTCTTTTCACTACAGATCACCTGTTTTCTTTTCGTTCGTTTCATTGCACCTTCCATGCAACCAAGGAGTACATTTTCCATGGAAACTTATCCCTATTACCCAAACAGTGCATCTTTATGCCTAGACTTAAATAAAGTTTGTGTCTTTCATTGCATACAAGGGGAATAGTTTACATATGTTTGCACAGATATATGGAACCAATAGGTTTTCACCTGAAGTGTTATGTATTTGAAAACACTGGACAGAATAAGAGTTTAAATATTGGTCAAGCAGCATATGTTACTGGTTTTGGGGTACATGTTACAGAGTGGAATTTGCTAAGGTCATTTAATAAGTACCTCATATTTTGTTTTCATTTCTGGCAACACATGAACTGATTAAATCATACCATATACAAAATATTTTAAGTAGATGTATGTTTGATGGAGGATCTCAACAGGTTTTGAGAAACTTTCATTTGCTAAAGTGCCATGTTGGCAAGTACAAAGTGCAACAGTAATTGAGAAAGTGAAGATGAACTGCAACTCCACTTCCTTCTGGATTGTCTGTCAGGATAAACAAACCAAAAGTGCTTATATTATAAGATATCCATTCTATCAGCCCACAGGCCATTCAGCTGGATCCAATAGGGAAATGGCAAGTGTATGGTTACATGGCAGATAGAATGGCTTTCTTTTGGTTTTATCTGGCTTATGCTACAGAAGCAAACTGTAAGCATTTTGTATAAAATTCTCATGATTGGAATGGCCTACCCTCCACTCTGTATATAGTCTCTATTCATTAAGTATGACTGTGTCAGAGTACATTTAAACTCTGCAGTGGTGGAAGTGGAATAATCTAAGGGTCTTTTGACTGATGTCCCTTATGTATCACACTTTTAACAGGCCCCTCTGATAATTTATGCCCAGGAGTATAAAAAAAATATGACGGAGCAGGGTTTGGTTAACAACACCAGACCCAGTGGCTGGCAATATCCAGCATGCAAACTTCTGCATCTTTAGAGGCACATGGTAATATTCCCTAGCTACAGTGCTGCATTTTTTAAACCTGTGTTAAACAGTTTTCCATTGGCCCTATGCAGAAGTAATGAATAGTTCCATGTAAATCATTGAAACCATAGAGATTTGACAGCTCCTGTCATCCCAAACTTAGAAAGGCAAATTGGGCTAATCTTATTATTTTTTGTTCACAGTTTATTCTGGTGTTATGTAGTCTGGTTCCATCTTTCTTCATTTTTTGTCATTATTGCTATTTTAAAAATAGCCTAAAGATCTAATTAGCTGCAGAATTGTGACAGTTATTCTTAGTAATAAACACTTAAAAAGAGAATCTTGTATCGTAAATTCAAATGTGTGGCTTTAGACTCCATAGCAGACAGTTGTTTCCATGGTTACAGGGCACCCCTTGTTGGTATTAATGCTAATTTCCATGTTTTGAGGAGAGTTTAGTATTGTCAGCAGTTGTGGTGCCCATCAGAATACAGTGAAATGACCAGTTTGCTTACTTAGCAACAAAATCAGAGTTTTAACACCTTCACATCTAGATGCTGCTGTGCTATGCTGTGGCTACTTCTAACTTAAGTTCAAAGGCACATATTCTTCTATTGTCAAAGTTTATTGAAGTGATAAATGTAATTATTTACTGTATATTATAAGATAACAATTACAATATGTTCATGTCAACCAAAAAAATTTCAACTCCCATTAGGATTATCAGTAGGTTCCAAAAACTCTGACAGTTTGAGAAACAGTACAAAAGGTTACATATAATCTGAACAGTTCTGTAACTAGTAAACTGAGGAGATCCCTCTATCTTGTTTACTCCCAATTAATGTTATGTGGTGCTCAATGCCATCTCCTTTTATTGGCAGTAATGTTTGAGATAGGCACCTTGCAGCAATTTAGTAATGTTTCCTTATTTTCATCTTAATATACTATAAAATCTACTTAATTCACAGTCCACTCCCCTTCCCATATTTTAGGAGGATGCATCCGTTCTATTTATACTTGTCTTTCCTGTGATTGCTTTCTGATTGTGCTTGCTGTGGTTCTGACCCAGTTACATTAGAGCATGGCCAATTTCAATGTCAATCTTCCAGTTGATCCAGTGGCTGAACTACCGGGGGTGCGGCACCCTAAATCCAGAACCTAAGCTAAGTTCCCCGGTCTTGGCTCTCACGTCTGCCTATAAACGCCGCCTTTCACCTCGGGAGGAGCCCTCGGCTAATTGGATGCTGCCAGGTCTTATTTGAGAGAGGAGCAAAGTTAAAAGTTCTGGACGAGCAAAGGTGCGAAATTTATAGTATAGTATTTATAGTATTTGAATTTTGCACCATTCCGCGCTGACATCATCACGCCAGCATGAATGCGCCTATGAAGCCCGGCCTATGAAGCGTGCCGCGCAAGCCATAGGGAAGATCGGCACAGGAGGAAGAAACAGCAATGCAGCGGGTGTCCACTAGACTTCCGGGGTGAGTCCTTACACTCTCACACTGCAGATTTCCAGCTGCAGTGGCTGATTTCCAGGCAGATATTCTCATATCCGGCACCAGTGGAAGAGGATTTTAATTGATCAATAAAGCTTTTGGAGGAGACTTTAGTATTATTATTACTTGCTTTAACTACATGAAGTGACAGGCCAAGTTGACTGGACGCCCAAGGCAACCTGGCTGGCAAGCCCACTCCCCCTCTCAAGCTTCTTAAAGTGAGTGTGTCAGAACACAAGTGCTCCCAATTGCAACCTGTGTAGCATAGGTGAAGTCAAGGGGAACGAGTGGAGAGCATTGTAGGGGAGGGAAGGGAGAGCGTCGGGGTGGGGAGGAGAGAGTGTTGGAGGGTAGAGTGTCGGGAGGGAGGGGAGAACATCTGATGGGAACATAGCCATAGCTTTGAAATAGTGAAACAGCTAATTGTGAACAGTCCAGCGCTAGCTTTATTTGATCCTGCCACAGTGGTTACTACAGATGCTTCAGACTATGGCGTTGGTGCAGTTCTCGCACAGATCCATGCTGATCATTCAGAGAAAACTGCATTTGCATCCAGAACACTTACAGGGACAGAGTGTAAGTATTCAACTGTTGAAAAAGAAGCTCTAGTGTGTGTTTGGGCAACAGAAAAATGGAGAACCTACCTATGGGGTAGAGAATTTACCTTATGCACTGATCATAGCCCTTTAACTACACTACTTACAACAAAGGGACTAGGAAGAGTTGGAATGCGTATAGCTAGATGGTCAGTAAGGCTATTGAATTTCAACTACAAAATGCAATACAAACCAGGTTTGAAAAATGTTACTGCTGATTGCTTGTCACGTTTACCTTTACCTGCAGCTTCTGATACGCTGGATGAGGACATAGAAGTTGTAGCATTGACTGATTTACTATCATCTACAGTTACAGCTGCTGATTTTAAAGCAACAGTAAAAAAAAAATTTAAATTAGTTAGAATACAATGAAATAAAAACAACAAGACAAATTAAAATTTTAAATAGAAAAGCCTTTATTAAGAAATAACAGAAACTCCACTTCCTGTCCTCTTCAGAAAAGGCGACATGGCGATCATCCATCCTGCTGGGCTAGATTTCTCCTCCCTGTCTATTCACTGACAGCACGTAGATCTCCTTCTCTTCATCCCCCTCACAGGATCAGCAGTGAAAGGCAATGTTTGGTGGGTAGCTCTCAGCATGGATGAATAACTACTGCTGCCGCTGCCACTGAATCTATACCTTCCACTCCGCCGCTAGTACTTTTCCCTCTGCATTCATATCACAGGCACTTGTCCATG
>CM044442.1:46197193-46218354 GCA_024363595.1 Xenopus borealis | reverse complement strand
GGAGGGGCCCTTCAGATCAGGTTCTCTGGTGGGCCCCAGGTGCCCCAGTCCGACACTGTTTCTGAGAGAGAGGATTATTGTGCATAGGAAATCTTCAGTGTATTACCCACAAGCAAATAAAGAAATCGAGCAATTCAACAGAAGTCTGAAATAAGCACTACAGACAGCAAATCTTACTGGGAAATCTTGGAAAGTATTTAGAACAGAGTTCCTGCATAACTACAGAGCAACATGCCATGCGACAAACCAAGCATCTCCAGCTGAGTTACATGTTGCAGACATCAATCTTCCACCAAATACTATTCCTACAAACTCATCTACTACTGACATTCTCAAACGTCACCAAGCCAAATGCAAGGCTTATATTGATAGAAAACGTGGCGCAAGAGAAGTGCACTTTCAGCCTGGATCTTTAGTCAGAATTAAGAAACCAGGAATACTGAAACAAGGATAATCTAAATTTACTACACCACTTGAAGTGATGTCCAAATGCTTTCCTACTATAGGGGGAATATGTGGTGTTTATACAAATGGCCTGCTGGTGTCACTGTGCACAGGACTTGTACTGTGTATACACAGGACTTTATGTACACCTTGATAGTGAAAGTAGGAAGTACTGCAGTTGTGTAATGGCTGCATGAACCTGTTAATAAAGTATTGTTATACCCTGCTCATCCTCGGCTACCAAAACATAACAGCTGGACTGCATAAACTTCTTTATTGGGGTGTAGAGATACACAACATGTTTCCAGGTGTGCCCTTTGTCAAGTGTCTTGACAAAGGGCACAGCCCGAAACATGTTGTGTATCTCTACACCCCAATAAAGAAGTTTATGCAGTCCAGCTCTGTCTTGGATTTGTCCCACACCTACAGACCTTCACAGATTGACCTAATTGGGATGTTGAACACAGGATACCCTGTGGGAAGAGCCACTTAAACATATTTGGTGAGCCTCACCTGAATTTTTTGAATATCTGTCACCTTTGCCTGGTTTAAATTGAACCATATTCTCTCTAGTCTGTCTAGACTTTTTTTTAACAGGAGTATAATGTCAAACACGTCTCCCCTCATTTTTGACAGGATGTGGGATTTTGGGTGCCCAGCAAGGCAGAAAGTGACAATGTTATACAGTACTTTGTGGAGTGGAATGAAATGCTTTTTTCCTTCTGTTTCATTTACACACCATCCACCATGTAGTAGTATTCATAAATATGGAAATTGAAACAGACTGGAACTCAGGCAGTACTTTTGTCTGCAGTCACAACATGTTTCGGGAATACATCCCCTTTTCAAGTGATACTTTTGTCTCCCCAACAGCAGCTGCTTAGGATGCACCTTGGCCAAGTACATATGATTGGCTTTGCTTCACAATTAAATAAGCCAGCTGCTTATTTTTAATTGGATTTACAAACTAGTTAAAACGGTGGAATTCATGAGTAAAAAGGGTCATTTTCCAAAATTTTAGTTGGTTATTTTCCCCCTTGGAAACAGCCTGCTTCATGTAAGGCAACTGAATGACAATTAAAGGAAAACTATACCCCCCGAACAATGTAGGTCTCTATAAAAAGATATTGCATAAAACAGCTCATATGTAAAACCCTGTTCATGTAAATAAACCATTTTCATCATAATATACTTTCTTAGTAGCATGTGCCATTGGGCCATCATAAATAGAACATTGGATGTCATTTTTTATTTTGTATAGTTTTTTTAAATTATTTGCCGACTTATCTTTTTGTTTAGTCCCTCCTCTATTCATGTTCCTAGCCTTCTTTCAAACTATTGTCTGGTTGTTAGGTTAAATTGAATCCTAGCAACTAAATATCTGCTGAAATGCTAAAGGTCTGAAATCTGCTGAACAAGAGCTAAAAAATGGCAAATACTTAAAAATGAAGACCAACTGCAAATCATCTCATAATATCTCTACATCATACTTAAAGTTAATTTAAAGATGAATAACCCCTTTAATGCCATATCTCCTTCCTTCTCTCAAACTCATTTTATCACCTTCAGCTACGGTAAAATACTTGCATATGTACAAACCTGCACCAGTACAGTAACAGCAACAATCAATGTGATATTTGCCTTTATTATAATCACTGAAATAGAGCCGTTCCGCTAATTACTGCTTGGATACTTTTGACTTTCTATATTGGTGGTGTTAAAAAACAAGGCTTTAAAGGAACAGTTTAGCATGAAAATAAAAACTGGGAAATAGATAGCCAGTGCAAAATAAAAACCTTTCTAATACAATTAGTTAGCCAAAATGTAATGTATAAATGCTGCAGTGACTGGATGTCTAACATAATAGCCAGAATACAACTTCCTGCTTTTCAGCTCTCTCTTTTCAGGGGGGGCACATGGGACATAACTGTGCAGTGAGTTTGCAATTGATCCTCAGCATTCAGCTCAGATTCAAAAGCAACAGTTATGCCCCATGTGGCCCCCCTCAAGTCACTGATTGGTCACTGCCTGGTAACCAATCAATGGAAACCAAGAGAGCTAAAAAGCAGGAAGTAGTGTTCTGGCTATTATGTTAGACATCAGTCACTCCAGCCTTTATACATTACATTTTTGTCTAACTAACTATATTAGAAACATGTTTGCACAGCCTATCAATTTACCAAGTTTTTATTTTTACACTGAACAATTCCTTTAATAAGTTGCCACAGGCTGATTGTGTTTCTTATGTATCTGGTTTATTTACTGCATTTACTGTTTATTCTGACCACATCAATATCAGTCTGCAGAAACTTGCTGCACAAGAAATCGTTTAATTGATTTGATATTTATGTGTGCAGATTAACTATGCTTCAGTGGTAATTGCTGCTCTGTTCTGCAGTGTGGTGCCCAGCAGGTGTCATTCCAGCTTCTGGAGCACCAGCACTATGCTAGAAAGATGTGGGAGCTGAATAAACCACTGGACCAGGTTGAAGCAATATTGCTTATATCTATCAGCTTTATTAGTAGGATTAATTAAGGGATCAGGTGTTATGGTGGGCCCCTGGTCTAAGGTTTTTGGGTGGGCCTCTGGTGTCCCAGTCCGACACTGGGACTGAAAGCCTGATAAATAACTTAATACCAGACTGATTCAAGCCAAACAGTTGCCCTGCCCACTGCCAGTCTTAGGGCTCTTACATATGGGCATTTTACACCTGCACTCCATTTTGTTCCATTCAGCCGCAGGGGAGCACAGGAGTAGATGCCCTCTTTTGAAGGAGGCTGTACTCACATGGACGCGTGTAAGCTCCAAACGCAGGTAAAATGCAGCATGTAGCGTTTCAACCTGTGTTCAGCGCCTGCATGCGTCTGTGTGAGTACAGACACATTGAAAAGAAGTACGTGTACAAAACAGAAACAGAATGCAGGGGAGCGCAGGTAAAAACGCCCATGTGTAAGAGCCCTTAGGTTATTCTGCTGTTCTGTCTAATAGATGGGAAGATTTGAGGAGATTTGTCACCTGGCGACTAATCGCCTCTTCTTTGGGGTGACAAATATCCCCGAACCGCTTCCCCCTGCCTTCCAGCGTCTTTAATAAATAATCGCCTGCGACTATTCATATGCGGCGCTGCGCTAGCTTTTCCGAAGTTGCTCGAAGTTGCCTCGAATCTTCCGGTCTGGCTTGAGCCTAAACTCCCTTCCGCTATCTGCTTTCCTTAATTGTCCACATCTCATTAATCAGACAAGTTTCTATTTTACAGGGAGAATCCTTCCCTAATCCATGCTGAGTATCTTTACTATCTTTCAGCCTATTTATTTCTTTACTTTCTCACATAAACTTGTCTTTATTCTTATCGACAGGTCTGGGGCTTTCCATTGTTGTTAATCCATAGGGACAAACCATAGTTTATTGATCAATGACACTAGTAGTAGGATTCAAAACACCTGGTGTGTCTTTAAATATGTAGTCAGGTTTTGTTTTTGTTTAATTATTAAAATAGTTCGATTACACCCATTCTTCTGTATGATATATTTGTGTGTCTAAATGTATTCATCATTTTACATTTGTTTGTTTTTGAACAGCAATTTATAATATAGACTCGTTATTATATTCCTTCTGGCCAGGGCCACTAAAGGACTGAGGACTTATTTATAATGTTCCATGCAGTGTGTAAAGTGCAAAAAAAGCCACAATTGTTCATTTTGTTTGCACTGCGCCCACTGCGTGGGAGGCATTTTTCAAATAGCTGCAGGCAGGGTCGGACTGGGGGGCCCGGAGCCCACCGGGGCTGCTGTCCCAGGGCCTCCCCCCGAAACCCACCTGCATTTTGTCGGCGTGCTAACACGCTGCGTTGCATGCATGTGCACACGCACACAATGTTTTTGTAGCTGCTGCCCAACAAAGGTCGCAACATTAAGAAGACATGCATCACGATGCGGATCTGGGCTGGTGGGGCCCACAAGAGCCGGGTTTTTTCCCAGTCCTACCCTAGCTGCAGGGCTCTGTGCAAAGATTGTATTATCAGCACATTAAAATACTTCCCAACTGTCCCATTTTTAACAGCTCAACGCACAGTCCCGTTGTTGATACTAAAATGTCCCAACTTTCTCTTTCATCTCCTGCACTGAACCGCCAGAAAAAGATACAAAGTAACGTAACTGGCTTATGGCAGAGAGCCAAGAATAGATTCTTAGAATCTTTTGTAGCAGTTTTAGATAAGGAGGTCTCTTGGGAGAGACTCATAGGGGTAGATTCATCAAAGTGTGAAGTTCCGCCACTAGAGGGAAATTCCACAGCTCTCAATTCATTTCTATGGGATTTTGCAAGGCGCATTCATCAATGGGTGAAGTGAAAGTTCACCCATTGATGAATACGCATTTAAAAATCCCATAGAAATTAATTGAGAGCTGTGGAATTTCCCTCTAGTGGCGGAACTTCACTCTTTGATGAATTTACCCCATAGAGACTCACTGCTTTTTAGACTGCATGTTTAAGGTAAAATATCCTTCCAGGATATGAGAATGTATATGAATGAAAATGTAAAATATTACACAAAAAGAAAATAAGAAAATCGCAAAATGATGCTTTTTAGTTTCAGAAGTCTGAGTAGATGTAGTTTAATTGATTTTGCCACTTCCGGTTGAAAGGCAGTGCTGGAATTGGGACGGGATGCACAGGGCCATCCCTTCACTTCTTTTTGTTGTGAAATAGCTTCCCCTCAGGGTAGGGGCAGACAAGCAGATTCAGGGAGATTAAGTCGCCAGTCGACTAATTGCCTCTTCCGCCCGGTGACAATCTCCCCAAACTGCCTTCTTCCTGCCTGTGCGCTTCCATGAGGAATCGCCTGCGCTAATTCACTTGTGGCGCTTAGATTTCCAAAGTTTCCTCATTAGGCGACATTGGAAATCGAAGGGCCGCAAGTGAATTAGCGCAGGCGATTCCTTATTGAAGCCCACAGATGGCAGGAAGAAGGCAGTTTGGGGAGATTGTCACCGGGCGGAAGAGGCGATTAGTCGACTGGCGACTTAATCTCCCTGAATCTGCTCATCTGCCCCCTACCCTCAGGGGGAATGCAAGAGTTTTGCATCCCAGAACTTTCTTTTGCCCCTACATGCAAATAAAATGCTGTGGTAAAGTAAAATATAGTTAAATACATAGAAGATAAAAGGAGTGAAAAGAATGCGGGGAGAGAAATAGAGAAGAGATAGTGAAGTGTTAAACAGATAAAGAAGGCTGAGGCATCAGAGAAGGTTATAAAGAAAAGGAGAGAAGAAGAAAAACAGCAGAACAGAGAATGATATATATGAAATAATCTTGGGTAATGTAGAATATGATTGGGTTATGCTATGTTATGACAAGATAAACAGGCAAGGAGCTTGTTTGCAGAAGCTGGATTGACAGCCAAGAAAAGTCATATGCACAATTTTCATTTTGGGGTCCCAACATGTCACATACTTAGGAAAATCTATGCATACTGGGCATTAAACTGTGCATTAAAAGGATATACCAAAATGGAAAAAACGAAATGTTTTTGCTTTAAAGTGGGTGAAACCAGAAAGTATTGCTGTGTGGAGCTTAATATACGGGAGTGGCTTATGGTTGTGGGAGGGGCTTGTTTAGCACATTGCGCTATGCTCACCACACAGAGCATCCCTCCACTTCCAATTCAAGCACTGTTGAAGGATATGATTTAAAAAAAGGGTATGTGTTTTGCACACAAATACCTAATAAGGTGTGATGCCGCTGGATGCCCTATGCCCTACCAAAAAGTAAACGCCAACCTTACAACATAACATTTCTGTATTTGGTATGTGTGATTTATTTCTTATATATCAAGGAAATTGCATTCATTTCATAAATTGTACAGGTTGTTTTTCATACTATAACTAACCTATGTTTTTTTAAACTTTCAGGTGATAACTTACTTCACACGTTCTAGCCCTTTGCTTAGCTTAGTCATGAAGGCAGCACCACTAGTTTGCTTGTACATGTACAGTATGAGGTCCGTTATACAGAACCCTGTAATCCAGAAAGCTCCCAGTTACGGAATGGATGTCTCCCATAGACTGCATTATAATGAAATAATCCAAATCTTTAAAAATGATTTCCTTTTTCTCTGTAATAATATATCAGTACTTGATCCAAACTAAGATATGATAAATACTTATTCGAAGCAAAATAGACTGTTGGGTTTATTTAATGTTTGCATCATTTTCTAGTAGACTTGTGGTATGAAGATCCAAGTTATGGAAAGACCCATTATCCAGAAAACCCCAGGTCCAAGCATTCTGGATTACAGGTTCCATGCCCATTTTAGATACCATTCATATAAAAGCAAAGAACATTTTAAAAGGTTCACAAACTTTCAAGCACAGGGTGCAGCCATTAAAGTGCAGATTCATAAAGGGCACCTATCAGGAAAAACCCCCAACCAAATGTGCGTGCTGATAGAACCCGCATTCCGTTTGGGGGTACTGGTGTTTTTTTTAAAAAAAAAAAAAGCCCCCCGAGGGAGCTCCCGGTGCGAGCCGCCATGACAGTCTCTGCACATGCGCATTTGCGTGTGCATGACGTCATGCGCATGTGCAAAAGCGGTCAGTATTGGGGCCACTTTTCTTAATGCACAAATGCGCATGTGCAGAGACTGTCATTTTGGCTTGCACTGGGAGCTCCCTCACGGTGCAAGCGTGCTGGCTCTGGCGGGGGGGGGGGCATTTAAAAAAAAAAACATCAGTAGTGGAAAAAAGTGTTATCCTTAGTCGACGAGCGTAGTAAAATGTTAGCTCTTTTAGAATATGTGCTGGAACCATTTTCCCTTTGCTTATGACCTTTCCTGGCCAATTTTCTGCAGTGTTCCCTGAAACACACAATAGAGATTGAGAATGCGAGAAAGTTGCTTCCCACTGCTTGGTATAAGGTTTCACACCTCACAAGTTCTATATATAACTATCTATGCACTTTCCTCTGAGGTGCTATACATGAACTACTTACATGTGTACAGACAGACATTTTCTTTTGATATAACAAACATATATACAGTTTCTTGGCATCTCTTACCTTTAGTAACAATGGTGAAAGCCCTTGCAATGTTAACAATAAAATGTAGTATGATTAGTGTTATAAAGATTCCTGAAGGTGATGTGATTTAGAAACTAGTGGGAAACACAAATGATTCAATAGGGAATCCAACTCCATTTAGTAATAATGCTGTCCAGTTTAAATTTTGAAAAGTTATGATGTTAATTGTTATATTTTCACACTAGTTAAATAAATAAACACATAAATAAATAAATAAATAAATATATATATATTTGTGGTCTGTTTTATTGATTCCAAGTCTATAGCACAACACAAGCTTACATATGAAATATAAATATTTTTATTAGGTGAAAGGCAGAAGAACAGTATGCAATGTATTCAGTAATGCATATTCAAATTTGATCCATAATTTTAGGATTTTGGCAAATACTTTATCTTACTCAGATATGTATTTTTGAATGTCAAATACAACCCATGCCCTAATTTTGCTTTATGCAATATTGCATAGAATTTGACCAAATCTGAAACTTGCAAAAAGTGCTGGGATTGCTTGCCCCTCCCCAACTCCCCAAACTGAATAGGTAACATTTTTTCTCATGCAATATTTAAAGGACCTTTAACTTAACATTTTGTATGTTATTAAATGTCAGTTTTAAGCAATGTTTCAATTCATAATTTCTTCATAATGTTATTTTATAGTTTCTTTTTAAAATAATTTGCCTTTTCTAATAACTAGTTCCAGCTTTCAAATGGGGGGGTGGTCAATGACATCATGTAAAAACATATGCTCTGTAAGGCTACGGGCAACAAAAAAAAAGCAATATCTATGCTATCGGTTTAAGTTTAGGCAATGGCACAATATCGCTAGCATATGGTGGTGTGGACTGCGCAGAAATAGCTTCTCTTGCTTACCAGAAAGGACCTAGAAAAATTTGCAGAGTTTTTATACAGTATGTATGCTTAGGGTTATGTCAAGTGGTGTTTTGACTTACATTTTTTTATTATTGCCATGGCTTAAAATGCTAGTGGGAAATATAATTTTTGTTTTATTTATTTAACTAGCTTCATCTACTTTTACAACTTGTTTGAAAATCAGATGATTTTTAAGGTCTCATTCATGTAATACAGAAAATTGTAAAGGGTTTATGACCAAAGTTGTCCATTCATGGTTTAGTTTAAAGGGATCCTGTCATTGGAAAAAAATTTTTTTTCAAAATGCATCAGTTAATAGTGCTGTTCCAGAAGAATTCTGCATTGAAATCCATTTCTCAAAACAGGAAATAGAATTTTTTATATTTCATTTTGAAATCTGACATGGGGCTAGACATATTGTCAATTTCCCAGCTGCCCCAAGTCATGTGACTTGTGCTCTGATAAACTTCAATCACTCTTTACTGCTGTACTGCAAGTTGGAGTGATATCACACCCTCCCTTTCCCCCACCCAGCAGCCTAACAACAGAGCAATGGGAAGGTAACCAAATAACAGCTCCCTAACACAAGATAACAGCTGCCTGGTAAATCTAAGAACAGCACTCAATAGTAAAACCCGTGTCCCACTGCTTACTATTCAGTTACATTGAGAAGGAAAAACAACAGCCTGCCAGAAAGCAGTTCCCTCCTTAAGAGCTGGCACAAGTCACATGACCAGGGCAGCTGGGAAATTGACAAAATGGCTAGCCCCATGTCAGATTTCAAAACTGAATATTAAAAAATCTGTTTGCTCTTTTGAGAAATGGATTTCAGTGCAGAAGTCTACTGGAGCAGCACTATTAACTGATACGTTTTGAAAAAAAACATGTTTTCCCATGACAGTTTCCCTTTAAGGTATGTTCTCATCCTTTCCAGACTGAGTTTTTAGCTCTCAGAATAAAGAGACTTTAGTTTAATGGCTTTTATTGATATGGTAAAGTGGTATGGTGATCAGGCCCAGATTTGTGGAAAGGCCACCTAGGCCCGGGCCTAGGGTGGCAGGATTTTAGGAGCCGGTATGCTGCCCAACCACACCCACATTGGTTCAGAACACTGGGGAGGTGCAGGAAATACAAGAGTTTTTTTAAATTTCCCATGTGCCAATCCCCATTGCTTCGGTCTTGATGATGAAAATTGGTGAATAAAGGGCAGAGTATGGGGGCGACCAATGGCAGTGGGCCTACGGGCGCCCGCTATGTAAATCCGACCCTGAAACGTTGCACTACTGCATAATAAAATTGCAAGGGCTTGCCCTGCTAACGCAACTGCTGTGTGCCAGTGATAATCCTTCTGACTGTTGACGTGAAGTTGCCGATTCCTATAATTACTGGGCACCAGGATAAGAACTTCTGGGTTCGTGTGGTGTGCAGTATCTCCATATCCTCATTTGAATGATAAAAACAGTACAGTTTTTGGACTGCATTGAATTATTTTATAGTAACACATTAAAACAATATACACCGCACTGACATTTCCTTAAAGGGAACCAGAGAAATTCAGCCCAGACCGCAGTGCTTGCTGCTAATTGTGCTTTTTATTGCCACAACATGTTTCGGGCTGCTAGCCCTTTATCAAGTGCATCCTCCCAAGCACTGCGGTCTTGGCTGAATTTCTCAGGTTTCCAGTTTTGATGAATCGTGACACCCTAGGTGGGGGTGTATACTGAGAAGAATAGCCCACGAAAGGTACCTCCCGATAGTGCAGTCACCCCTCAATTTTTGCAATTTCCTTAAAGGGATTGTTCACCCTTAAGGTAACTGTTATTATGTTATGTTATAGAATTAGAATGGCCAATTCTAAGCAACTATTCAATTGGTTTTCATTTATTTTTTATAGTTATTTGCCTTTTTCTTCTGACTCTTTGCAGCTTTCAAATGTGTGTCACTGACCCCTTCTAAAAAACATATGTTCTGTAAGGCTTCAAATGTATTGTTATTGTTACTTTTTACTACTTTTTACTACTCATCTTTCTATACAGGTCCTGTTCTGTTCATATTCCAGTCTCTTATTCAAATTAATTCATAGTTGCTAAGGTCATTTGTACACTAGTTACCAGGTTGCTTAAAATGCAAATTGAAGAGCTGCTGAATAAAAAGCAAAATACACACACAGCCTTTTTATCCTAAACAGGAAATCGCTGGATCCTCATCCTTTTCTACACTCACCCAAGGGAGTCACACAGAGGGTAGTCTCACACAGAGCTGATAGGCATCCACAGCGATGAAAATTCTTTATAGGCTCCAGACTCTCTCAGTCGAGCACATACAGGGACACTCCGCCAATGAGAAACTCGCCTCAGGCGGCAGCGCCCCATTGGGTACCAGGGCGGCAAAAATGCCGCTCCTAGTACTTTAAGAGCCGAACTTCCGGTTTTCGAACTGGAAATTTGGTTCTTCCAGCTCAGAGCACAATTATGTGCTCTGCGCTGGCATCCTGGCCCTCTCATGCGCCCTCGAATATCGAATTCGAAGGATTTTACCGCAATTCGATTGGTCGAACGATCGAATATTAAAAATTCAATTCGAACGATTTTTGATCAAAAATAATGAAAGCCAATTCGGTAGCTTTGATCTGATGAACTAGGCAGTCGAATAAAAATTTAAAGGGGAAGTAATTCAATTGTCGAATAGTCGAATATTCAAATTGATTTTTATTCGAAACTTTTTGAAAATTCGATCGAACTTTGAATCCTTCATGTGAATTTAGTAAATCTGCCCCAAAAAGTGTATAACAAGGCATCTTGTAGTTTCTGTAACTGTACTAGCCTTTTTTTAACATTATTTATTCTTCAGATGTATAAATTTATGGGAGTGGTATAAATGATATTTGCTTTCCTTGTGCCATGTGCCCCACAGTGGGTGGTCATTGGAGGCTGATGAATATTAAAGGTTGATATGGTTAAATTAGTTCTGAAACAAATCGTTTGCCTATTGTTTTACTCTATTATTTTTATTTCTTGAGCTAATACAATGTTTGAGTCTTGCAAACTAGATAATCGGATAATAATTAAACCAAATATGTTGTAGCTTCAGTCTCTGTCCTTCCTATTTAGCTCAAGAATTAGAGCACCATAGAATTTTCTTTATTAAATCTATTGATTTAATAAAGTGTATTATTACAAAGTATATTCAGAAAAAGCATCCATTGCAAATGTGTATACTGCCCCTTTAAGTGTACACTTCAGATAGGCATGCATAGATGCAGCTAGAGTCCTGTGCGGGTCCATTTTTTGGGACCTGGACCCGCGACCAGCATTCTTACCCGCTTGGACCCACGACCCGAACCGTACCCGCGATCCGCAACCCGGACCCGCGACCTGTTGATCATCAAGAATCAGGAAGTGCTGTCATTGTAAACCGGAAGTGACATCATCGGAAGTAGCCGCGATCAGAAAAAATAGGAGTAAAACAGGAAGTGCTGTCATTGTAAACCGGAAGTTACATCATCAGTAGTAGACATGCTCAGAAAAAGGAGTAAAAATAGCTATGGTGAGGATCCATGATCCGACCCTCAACTCGCCAACCTGCAGAACCACCGGCCCGCTTCTATACCCGCACCCAGAAATTCAACGTGCAACCCGCAGGGTACCACGGGAATTTGCGGGTAACCCGCGGGTACCCAACCCACTGCAGGACTCTAGATGCAGGTATTTGTATTTGTGGAAATACCAGTTGGCTCATGCTGCTCAGTCTAAGGGCCCTTACACACGGGTGTTTTTGACCTGTGCCTAGACGAAGGTCTAGACGCACTTCATTCTTTTCAATGAGGTTGTACCCACGAGATGCGTGTAAGCGCGGAATGCAGATTCAGATGCAATGATGCTCCCCTGTGGCTGAACGCAGCCAAACACAACGCAGGGGAGGCCAGATCAAAAACGCACGTGTGTAAGGGCCCTTAACAAATCCCCTGTGCATGCCTTATGAATCTTGTTAGCACTCTTGGACTCACAGCATAAGTAACCTGAATGCACCTGCAACCTTTTTTTAGATACATGAAGAAGACTTATAAACTGTTATTATAACCTTTTATTTATCAAAGGGTTAAATATAATTATCCACAAAATGCTTGAAAAGGCTATGTAACGGAATTAGGTGTGGGAGTATTTTTCTAAGAATTGTGTGGAGGATTGTCTTTTCAGCTATTTCATAAAAACCCATAAATCTCACAAAATCAATAAGAAAAAATTAGATACATTTTGAAACAGAAAACTAACACCACGTGCAGATAGATAGTTTATTTATACTTGGTTGTTCCAATTTAAAAGGACTTTATCACCTTTTAACTAAAACAAGATATATTGAAGCTAACTTAAATAATGTATTTAACTACTGAAAACTTGGCATACAGACATATTCCTTTCTGGCATTTCCAGCTGTCTGATTAGCCACAAGCAAAAAAAAAAAGAAACAGTTGGAGAATATGTCCCTTGTGCTGCGTAGGCCTTAAACAACAGTGTGTAGTTTGCGGCACTGTGAAAACTATTGACTATATTTTGGCTCTTTTAATTTTAAAAAGGAACCACTGAAAAAGCTTTACAACATTTATGTTTTAGGGAAAATGCATCTTTACATAAATAGATGTTTTATGTTTAAATGTTTTAATATTGTACACCACGGTGATGTACTGTGACAATGGAAAAAAATACAGAAACCAGGAAAACGGGTGCTACTATTCCTTCCAATAGAAATGTAAAAAGGATAGGTATAAGAGAAATGTCTAAAACAAATTGATATAGCTTTATAAACTCAATGATAAAGGAAGATGTATGATATATGAACTTGAATGTTTCATTTATTTCTTGTTATGAAAATCAATTTGGTTTAAGCTGAAAGTATCAAGATGCCATCATTACCTAATATTGCTAAAAAATTACTTACTTAATGTTTTTTTCATCCTTTTATAAGGTAATGTGGGGTTTAATAGCATTTTTAACAATATCTTACCTATATTGTTTAGGTATCCCCAGTGCCAGACCTGAAGATGCAGAGTTAGCTGTCAAAGTTATTGCTACAAGCAGCAATCACACAGAGATTATATCCAACTCAGGAAAGGTTTGCACTGACTTGAAATTCAAGATTGTTGCTGTAGGGACCTATAGGATCACTATGGCTCCTATAGAGTTAAATCTCTACCTTTCTATTTTTATTTACTATTACACCACCAGTTTTTGGCCAGGAGTGTAATAACCACTGCCTACCACACTGCCACGTGGTTTATGGAAGTGGCCTATTCCTTTTTGGCTGCTGGTGTCCCTGAAGTTGGTTGTTCCATTGAGCCTGGGATCTCCAAGGCCTCAATAAAGCCTTTGCCCCAAAGGGACCTGTACCTTTGGTGACTGATTCAGGGACCAGGAAACCCTGTGAATGAGGTTATCAAGCACAAGAATAGATCTTGTTCTATACTCTCAAGGAGAGTCAGATTATATAGCAAGAGCAGCTGTATGCTCCATCAAGGATCAAGTAGCAGGGAGTAGCTTCCCATAAGGCTTCCCCATATGCCTTTAGTGAAGGGACCACAGCGTATAGGGCGTTAGGCTTAGCTTTGTCTCCCTAACCACTCCACTGGACGGGATCCGGACCATTTAAAATTGTATTGCCTTGGGAATTGATGTACACTTTACTACTATGCCTTATGGGAGTAACAGTGTTCATTTTGCTGTATCTGCCTCATCTATCTACTCCCCTTATGTGATATGCTAATACTCCTCATCGTAACTAAACCTGTGGTCATTTGTCTTGGACATAATAAACTCCTGTTCTATTTTCACCATAAGAACCTCCTGGCATCCAATTAACAGTGCCTGTGTATTGTAGTTATGCTACCTCTTAAAGGGAAAGCTTCCACTTGGCGAAGGCCCTGCCCTGTTATATAAGTCGCAGTGTAACTCACTTTAACTATTTGTGCTTTGCCCAGCCCAAATTAGCATTACATTGCTCTCACAACTAAACAGCACTTGGTTCGTTTATTGCTCTGTTTTCAAAGTATTATACAGGAGCCTGCTTTACAGCCACTATTATGTACCATGGTATTGCACATGAGGATGCATTCACAATGGCCCACGCAGTGTGCAAAGTGCAAAAAAAGGCAGCAATCATCTATTTTCTTTACATAGGGTATTGTGTAAATAGCTTTTGGCATTTTGAAGTGCAAAGACCTGTGGACAGCTCATTGAATTTAGTGCAGCCTGCTTTCGGCTGAGCTGGATTCAAAAGTTAGTTACCCTTCAATCTCCATAGGACGATCACACAGGCTATACCTGTAAGAAGCCCTGTGGGGTAGAGGGGACCCCTGCAGTTCTAACCTTGCGCTTCTTCTTTCTTCTTCTCTAAGGCATGCACACCCATGCACTTCCGGGTTTAAGCATCATGTGCATGACATCATCGCATTTTTGGTTCAAATTTTAAAGGGGCCATGGGTTATTTCTTAAGTTCTTGGGTGCTTTCTTCTGTGTTGCTGACCCTGCCTGTTCCCGTTATCGCCTAGTTTGCTGCCTGTCCTGATCATTGCTTGGTTTTGACTTCTCCCTTGGATTCCTCCCAGGTACTGTGATATTGGTGTGTTTTGACCTGGCCTTTGACCCCGACTACTCTCTCACTTACTGAATCTGTAGTGCCTCTCCTGTTTGGTTTTGACTTGGCCTGTGACCCGACTATGCTTTTTGTTTTCCGTTCCGTGCGGTTCCCTTTCCTGCCCAGAACTCTCTATCTGGTCCTCACTACTATGTGGCAGCAGCCGATTAGTGGAGGGCTTCACCCAAATTGAAAGGTGGCTGTTATAGGCGGAAGACAAAGCCGTGACTGGGACTTTGGGGTTTGTTCTGGGTTAAGGATACCAATCATAACAATATCTTATTGTGTGCATTCATAACTGTAACAACTCACCCTGGTGGTTTAGTGGGCTGGCCGGGACGTCCTGCTGCGCAATCGGCAGGGACACCCGCCACGCTGCTCTGGCTCATCCTAATGCCGGTTTTCCTAGGGCGCGCGTGGCCTGCACTTCCTCTTCTTAAGGCATATTGAATCTGGCGTGTGACGTCAGCACGCAGTGGCACCAAATTTAAACAGTATTTAAAGTGAAGCCTGTATTCGGATCATTGTCCGGTATAGGTTTCCTCCTTGCCGACCATGACAATAACATTGTATATTTCTGTATATCTATATACATTTATAATTTATTTGTGTTACTGATATTTTGAGTTTTTAGCTGCACTATTCTTTCTCGAAGACTATAAAAAATTTTACTATTATTTTATATATTATTAACACCCAACACTTCACTGTACATATTTAAAGGGGAATTATCACAAAAAAGAAAATGTAATATAAGCTTCAGCATACTGAAATAAGAAACTTTCTAACTAAAACCAATTAAAAATGTGTAACTGTTTCTAAAAATAATCAAGTTCATCTTCACTAATCCTCTCTCAGCATCTGTTTCTCTTCATTCTGTCTTCA
Organism: Xenopus borealis; assembly: GCA_024363595.1. Classification (NCBI taxonomy): domain Eukaryota; kingdom Metazoa; phylum Chordata; class Amphibia; order Anura; family Pipidae; genus Xenopus; species Xenopus borealis. The sequence continues at coordinate 46,202,450 of CM044442.1, read as the reverse complement.
TGCAGCAGTTCGTTGTCAGATTATCATTGACAGTTAGATCCAATATATCTTAAAGTGGGGGCTCCTTTTGCTTAGAAGATGTGTTAGAGCTTACTCACCAAAAAAAATCACCAAAAATACTTTCTCTCTACATGCAGAATTTGAGCAAATGGCAGTTATTTTTGTACTGGAATAACTTATTTGAATGAGCTTTAATACTGTACATCTGCTAGGAAAGGAAGCCCCCCAAAAAGATATATTAGCTCTAACTGTCAGTGACTATCTGGCACCCAACCCCTGCATGAAGACAAAATGAAGAGAAACAGATGATAAAAGAGGCATAGTGAACATAAACCTGATTATTTAAAAAAACAATGCAGCTTTTTGAATTGCTTGTATTTACAAAATTTCTTATTTCAGTATGCTGAAGCTTTTATAAAATTTTCATTTTTGATAGTGCCCTTTGTTATGTATTGACTGTGATGTAAGACCAGTAGGTGGCCCTGTGTACCTGTTAAACTGATATGTGTCATTCTGTTCTTCTGATACTTGTTGTTCCTATCACCCGCCTCTCTATCTGTCCTTCTCCTAACTTGTTGGCAGTTCAGCCATGCTCTCTCCTAAGTAAAGTTTGTTCTACATCCAGCTGCTGGGAGCATTCTCTGTATACTACAAGGTCCAGAATATAACACTGGCAACGAGGATGGTATGTAACGCATAAAGTAATCTACAGCTACAAGATCCCAGCGAGTAAAAAGGAACTTAAGAGACGTTATTATTCCCATAATGGTGTCCCTGGGCCACATTGCCAGGCCATCCTCCTGGGATTCCTATGCAAAGAGACTGCAGTTTTTTCTAGAACCAAATAAAGTGACGGACCCTGTGCAGAAATGTGCAGTTCTGTTGAGTGTCATAAGCTCAAAGACTGATCAAAGATCGTTCACTCTCTGGTATCCCCTACCCAGTGACTGCTCATTTGAGGAAATTATTAAGCAGCTTAAAAATCATTTTGCACCCACAGCATCTGAAACTGTTAGGAGGTCACACTTTAACAGACGCAGCCAGCAGCCAGATGAGAGCATTGCTGCTTATATAGCAGAGCTGTGCAGATTTACAGAAAACTGCAATTTTGGCAGCAGCTTGGAATCCTTGCTAAGGGACCGCCTTATGTGTGGGGTCAGGGATGCAGCACTGCATGACCTCCTTTCCAGCCTGCCAGGGGTGGTGCCATATTTTGATGATGTCCTCATTGGAGTAGACTCTCATTAACTGAAAGGGTAAGGGAAGTATTACAGCAATTTACAGATGCTGGGTTAAAACTCAAGAAAGAAAAATGTATTCTAGGAGTACCAAGTGTTGAGTTCCTGGGGTACAAAGTTGATACAAATGGGATACATCCAACAGATGCAAAAGTAAAAGCCATTCATGAAGCTCCAGCCCCCAAAAATAAACAGGCGCTGCAAGCATTTCTCGGTCTATTAAAGGGCCAGAAACAGCAAAAAAAATTTTTTTTTTAATTCGTTCGTATACAACAAAATAAAAACACCAACACAAATTAAATTTTAAAATAGCAAAGCTTTTATTAAGAAATAACTTACAGAAACTCCACTTCCTGTCCTCTTCAGAAAAGGTGAAAGGGCGACCATCCATTCTGCTGCACTCGATTTCTCCTCCCTGGCTTCCCTCTCCCTTGCTCCACCAGCTCATGCCGCTCTCACTGACACTGACGATCCGGGACTGAGCACCACCTCCGAACTGATCCAGCTCTGCCTGCTGCTGCAGCCGGTACTTAACAAGCAAGTCTGGTGCCCCTGCTTCATACAGAGAAAAAGCACTGGAAAGCTCAGCGTCCCCAACTACCCCAGGCACCTGATGTTACTGAGCAGCCACAGAACTAGTAGGGGGCAGCGGGGGGACCCCCAAGGGAGCTCGGCATCAAACAGCAGAAGTTTCCGTGCAGCCAGCAGGAGGGCACAGCGTTGGTGCGCAGGGGCAGCAGACTTGCTCATCACAAGCCATTATTGGGTCTGTTAAAGAAAAATGGACCTACTGCACATATACTTTCTCCACACATGCTGAGATGGTGCTTAATGCTGAATTCATATGACTATGAGTTGCAGTACCGACCAGGAAGAGAGATAAGTAATGCAGATGCTTTAAGCCATTTACCTAAAACACTGCTGATTTTCAAGTACCAGCCTTGTCTGAGGTCCTCATGTTAGAGTCCTTACCGAGTCCCCCTCTGCAGGCATCACATATTGCCTGCATGACAGCTACAGACCCAGTGCTGTCACGAGTGTTGAACTGTATATAGAAGGGGTGGCCAAAAATAAGTTTAAAAGAAGAGTTCACACCTTTTGAGAAACGCCAGCATGAACTCTCTGCATACAAAGGTTGCCTTTTGTGGGGAAATAGAGTGGTAGTTCCCAAAGTAGGGCAAAACCATGTTCTTAAGACCCTACATGAGAGTCACCCAGGCATTATAAATATGAAAGCCCTTGCAAGATGTTATGTCTGGTGATGTTATGTCTGGTGGCCTAAAATGGATGAAATGATTGAAAAATTGGTAAAAAGTTGTGCTCCTTGCCAGACCAACCACCATGCTTAGGCCTGGGTACATCCATGGGAGGTGATGCGGAGCCCATGGTCTCAGCTTCACATCGAGTTTGCAGGGTGTTTTCAAGGTCAGACATTCTTCCTTGTGGTTGATTCCTTTTCAAAATGGTTGGAAGCTGTTCCAGTGGCATCTGCAACCACCCATGCAGTCATTCAAGTGTTGCGAAAGTTGTTTGACACACACAGACTCCCAAACATCATCAGACTTTGGAGCATTTATGGAAGGTAACCTTATTCGTCATGTTACAACAGCACCATTTCAATCATCCTCAAATGGACAAGCTGAGCATATGGTCCAGACTATAAAGGATGCATTAAAAAGGATAATTGATGGCGACTGGAATTATAGATTGGCAAAGTTTTTGTTGCAGAAGCACATAACCCCTTCTTCTAGCACTGGCTGCAGCCCTGCAGAACTTTTGATGAACCAATGGCTTAAAACCTGTTTGGACAGACTGCATTCCAACTTGGCTTCTGATGTACAAAATAAACAGGAAGACCAATTTCATAAAAATGCACAGGCCTCAACATTGAGGATATATGAACCAGGCAATACTGTGTATGCCAGAAATTATATTATATTATTTTATATTTACAATAAGTTCCTACTTCATACAGTAAAACTGTCACAAGAATATTACATTCATTACAGTGATAAACACACTTTAAGAAACATCATAAGAAAATGAATTGGACCAAAAAAATCCAAATGAACCCATAAATTCACATTCTCTTTCTTGCTGTTTTATGTCAGTGTTATGTATTGACTGTGATGTAAGACCAGTAGGTGGGTCATGCGGGAGATAAAATCACCAACCCCAAAGATATTGCGGATGTATTTGTAACCTATTACGCATCCTTGTCTTGCAAGACTTTCTTGCAAGAGCTAATTTGCCATGCATCACACAGACTCAACTAGAACTCCTCAACCAACCCATAACAGAAAAAGAGGTACTTGAAGCAATCAACACAATCCCAGTAGGTAAAGCACCAGGCTTAGTTCCACAATTAACAACACTCTTCAACAATATCCGAATTCAAGGAACCCCCCCCAGCAGAAATGTTAAGCGCAACGATATCCACCATACCAAAACTGGGAAAAGCACCAAACCTGTGCCCTAATTATAGACCAATATCACTACTCAACTGTGACATAAGGTTGTACGCAAAAATCCTGGCCCACAGACTTAGAGATCAAACAGGATTTACTAAAGGAAGACAATGCATTAACAACAGCAGAAAAATGCTGACAATCATAGAAGTTACAAGACACAAAACGCCCACCGTCCTCCTGGCCTTAGATGCAGAAAAAGGATTAGATAGAGTACATTGGCAGTATATGACAGAGACATTACAAGGATATGGATTACAAGGACCTATACTCCAGGCAATACTAGCTTTATACACTAAACCATCAGCTCAAGTGACCAACATGGGGTTTGTGTCGGAAGCATTCCAAATAAAAAATGGCACAAGATAGTGATGTCCTCTCTCAGCAATAATTTTCAACTTAATCCTAGAACAACTAGCAAAAGTAATTAGAGAATCCAAGGAGATCCTGCCAGCATTACTCGAAATACAACATCAACTAGACAAATGGAATCTGCTGTACATTTCTTGGATGGGCAGAATGGCAACAGTAAAGATGATGATGTTACCAAAACTTCTATATCTCTTTCACACCTTATCAATTAAAGTACCCCCAACATTACTACACCAAATTCAAACAGCATTAGATAAATTCATCTGGGGGGGGGGTACAAGAATTAAACGGAAGTACATACAACTCAGTACTAAGGAAGGAGGATTCGGAGTGCCTTATATAGAACACTATTACAAAGCAGCAATCTTGGAACAATTGGCAATGAGGAACCTACACCCAACACAAAAACAATGGATATGTATAGAGCAAGAGGCAAAATACCCAGTTACATTACAACAAATTATGTGGGCAAGCAAAGCAGAGAACCCACCAACAATGAAACAGCTCAACCATACAACAGCAACAGCCCTAAAGATATGGAATCAACTGAAAAATAAAAAAACACATAACTTTCCACGTAAACAAACACCCATTGCCATATTGGGAGCAACAATACCTGGATTAACAACAGAGAACTGGAATACAAATGGACTAAGTACGATGGAATATTTCCATCAGTCCCCAACTTATGTTCGAGATGTAACAAAACAGAGGGACCACTACTCCATATATGGTGGTCATGTCCAATAATTAGAAAATTCTGGAACGAAGTCTCAGCCTTATTGGAAACAGTAATGACAAAATAAATTACACTAGTACTAGCTTTGCTCAATCTGAAAATACAGCAATATAAACCTAATTTACGACAACTAGCATTTCATGTACTTACTGCAGCCAGGCTGTTAATACCTAGGCACTGGAAATCGACGGAAATACCAACAACTGAAGAACTAATACACCTCAGAGACGCCAACCTATCGTATGAACAAATGGCGATCACAAACACATACCCCACTAAGGAAAAGGACATCACTTCCCAAAGGTGGACACAATGGAAACTGGATGCCCATTCTTCCCGGCAACCCTAAACAGGCACTTAGCCAGATAATGAGCAGCAGAAGCAGCAGGACATTAACAGCAGCACAGACAGCATATACCCCCTTTTTTTACCCCCCCCCC